>CAOLHI010000869.1:0-613243 GCA_948474755.1 Ctenosaura bakeri | reverse complement strand
TTTGCAAGTTCAAATGTTACTATTTATTTATTTCCCACCTTTCTCCATACAGGATCCAAGGCGACCAACAGCATTTAAAAAACAGGTACAGTTAAAACTGTTGACACGACAGTTAAAAAAACAATTAAATAAACAGATGTTACAATGGGTGGGTTAAGAGTAAAGAATACCACAGTGTTGGGATTGCCTGAGAGAAATCCTCACAGTTCGTGTCAATGGTGTGATTGTCTCAGTGGAAAACCCCACATATGCTGGTGTCAGTGGTGGGATATATAAGTAGGGATCCACACAGTGCCATCCATAAAAATTTAGTAACTATAAATGGCATCTTGTTTTGCCAATAAGCTTGAAGGACTATGAAGGATGAATTATTAAGGGAACAGGGATAGAAATGGGAAAGTATCTGTCAATATGGGTTTCTCCTGCAGTCATATTTGTACATTCCCAATTCTATCCATCTCAAACATGAAGACTACTTTGAATTTTGGTTAATTCTTCAAAACTGAACAAACACAATTTTCACACATCTGCACTTGCCAAATGCAATATGTACAGCTAATTCTAAGATGGAAAGGACTGTGTCATCTCTGGATGCCATATGCAGTAGATATTAAGGATGAAGTGTCTCATATTTTAATAAAGTTGAGCGAAACAAATCACATGAATTTTGTAGAAAATGTGAGTTGCAAAAGCAACTTGTTAAAACTTCCTCTTTACCTGGAACATCTTAACATCTGTTTAGATAAACTTATCTGATGGTGTGTTCTTAGAGGAATTTTTCCCCACCATACAGTTTTAACTTCTATGGTTCATAAAGATGCTGTGATATGTAAGTGACATATAGCTCAAAGCCTCAAACAACAACAGAATCAAGAAACTGAACATAACGATGCAGTTATAAATATTTGATAGAGTATTTCAAGCTTCTCCAAAATTTATGCTTGTGAATTAAAAAAAAAATGTTTTCACTCAACCAGTGGCAGGTGAGTTCTTCGTTCTTTCATGTATGTGCTAATGACCTCTTGCATACTGTTCTGCATTTGCCTGATGGTAAGAACATGTATCTCAAATGCTTAGAGGAATCCACAGATCAGGAGGAGCCTGAGGCAGGAAGCCAAACTGACAGAAGGACACCTTGAAAAAAACTCTTTAATCTGTGCCTCTCAAGATGGTGAGGAAGAATACCCTACCTTCCCCATGCTTATTTGTAGCATTTTTATACGCTGTCTCTCTTTACAAAAAAATCAAGATGGCTATATAATCAGTGAAAACAGTGGAATACCACAAAGAACCCTAAGAATGTATTGGGTTAATCCAGTATCATGCAGTCGTCTGATTTCTGCTTCACACAAGAGAAGTTTCTCTTCTGCTCTTATGCTCTGCATCCTTTTTCACATCCCCCAAATCTGCAAATCCCTCAAATCCAGAGGGGACCTTTTAGAACAGTTCTTTTGGGGATGAGGAGGCTGCAAGTGGGAAGATAATGGAAAAAGGACTCATTAACAACAGCAGTTAAAACGTTTTTAAGAACTGTTTTATTTAAAAGTATTTTTAATGTGCTCAGAATTATTTAGATGTGACACCCCCATGCAAATTGTCAAAAATGATCAAAATATGATAAATGGATATCAAAACAGAAAATACACATCACTTTAAAAGTAAACTTTCAAAAATAATTCAGAGAATCAGCAATAGCTTCTGAACGTCCATCTTGACATGAAGGGTGAAAATATAGGTGTCAATGCTTTCTCTGCCTGCCAAGATCACCTCCCTCCAATTCATACAATCAGCTCTTGTGAGGAATCTTTGTTTCACCTTTGGACCACAAATCCAGTAATGTTGGGGAATGTGAGACATTGTAATGAATCTCAAAAGCAAAGTAACTAATATTCACAAGCAGAAGGTAAGCAAGAACCAGTCCTATGCTACAGTCTCACACAGGCTCTAGCAGAGAAATAAAGCTGCCTTAGTTTTCTTTGGAAAAATAATATGAAGTCGGTTTACTAAGAAATAATAAAAGTGTCATAACATTTCATGATGAGAGACTCTGTAACATGTGCTCTTCAAACATGGAGGAGAGAAAACGTCAGACTACAAAATGGAGGATGAATAAACTCAGACTAACTGCATTCAGAAAGAGACGGTTTGGCTTAGACCGACAAATAGGAAATGTCATGAATAAATGCTGTACCTAAACTCTTCTAGAGATATGAAACCTAACAATTATGAATATAGGCAGGCTAAAGTTGTTACCTCTAACCATTGGCCATGCTGGCTGGGGCCTCTGAGAGCTGAAGTCCAAAACATATAGAGAGTTGAAACTTACCCAGTTCTGTCTCACAGTATCCTGGCAGGGTTTCAGGTTGACTACAGACACTGCCTATCCTCACAAGTAATCATAATAGGCTAAGAAAATCTGGTCTAGAAAGTAAGTGCTATGTCCATCATGCACACATAAAGTTATGCTTATGCCACCACTCTTTAATTCTCTCATTTCTCCACATGACCATACTTCAATTTAGTGAATATGTATATAACTACCATGGCTGGTTGAAGAAGAATGGGTAAACATGAATCTTCATCTGAGAATTTCCCCTTCTGTATGAATTTAATTATATGGATTTTCAGATATACATCATACTGTCCCAAACAGATCATATAAGGTATGGTTTTGTCTAGAGAGGCTTGCAATCTGGATGGTCTATTGGAGTAGTAACAAAGAAAGAGTGAATGCAAGATAATGAACTGAATTATATTTGAGAAATCACATAGGGGTTTTTCCTTGATTACAGCTATTTCTAACACCATATGGAAGTCTTTTATGACAAAAAAAGGGAAACCTTTCTCTATACTTGTGGTATAGAGACAAAATTTCTCACTCAGGTCAGAAAGTGAGACAATATTTCTTATTCATGCCAGAAGAGGCAGGCCAATGGACATTTCCCTTATGGGTAACCTAATATGACAATATATCTTATCTAAACATTTGCATGAAGATGGAATTAGCTTCTGAGTTTCTTCCTTTTGATTCATCTTTTTTAAAAAAATCATTATTATTGAATAAAATCTGCTTAGAGTTGAAGAAAAATTAAATAACACATACAAACCCCCCAAAACAACAAAAAACAAACAAAAACCCTAAACACACACACACACGCAAAACAATCACTTCTAACTACTATTTCTGCAGATGTATTTTAACTCCTAAAAACCACTTCTCTCTATCTTACCTATACTAAGACAAAAACAGTTACTTTTTCTCACAAAATATACAAAAATGTATACCAAACGTATTCAAAACTTGAAAACCCTCATTTCTTGACCGTAATATATCTCTCAATTTATTATGCTCCATTGTCAATTCCTGTCTATTATCTCAGTGTTCCATCTTTCCCTTAGAAATTTCATAAAGGGGTTCCATTCAGCTTCAGTTTCTTTAGTCAAAGTTCTATTAATTTTACAGGTCAAAAAGTCATGATTTTTCATCTCGAGCTAACCGCTTACCTATGTCCGGAGCTCTACTATTCTTCCAGTTCCTGGTGAATAAAATTGGAGACCATATATAGCAGGATTCTCCTGAATTTCTCAACATTATTCTTATCCAAAATATCAACCATATTTAACAAGAAGAATCCAGGCTTTAGAGGGAACTGAATTTGAAATGCTCCTGATATCACTATGTGTATTTTAGCCCAAATTTGTGAGTTACTGGACATGGTAAATTTCAGATCTTTTGACCACATTCTTTCCCATTGTTCCATTTGTATATTATATCCAAAGTTTCTAGCCCATTTTATCATATACTCTTCACTTGTTCATCTTCCATATCAAACTTTAGTTTATATATTTCACCTATTATCTGTTCACCATTTGTACACAATTCAATATCAAATTCTGATTTAGGCAGTTCGAAACCATATTTTCAAATCTAATTTAAATCTGTTGAAAAGCTGGCTCTAAGAGAACCACTGAAATTCATATCCTTCCTTCGGTAACTGTTCTTTGGTTTTCATATTGTATTCTCCTTGGCGATTCTTCAGCATATCTAGATACCACAACCATTTTTTCATTCTTGTTGTTTTGTGAGCCTTCAAGTTGTTTCAGACTTACAGTGACTATAAGGTAAACCTATCATGGGGTTTTCTGAGGATGAGAGTGTGTGATGTGCCCAAGATCACCCAGTGGCTTTCCGTGGCCAAGCAGGGAATCAGACTCTGGTCTCCAGAGTTGTAGTCCAGTGATGAAACCATACTACCACATTGGTTATTATTTATTTTTTGTAAGAAGCTTCTTGAGCTGAGACCCATAATGGCATTTTCTAACATAACCTGGGTTTAAATCTCATCTATATTCTCAGTAAGGAATGTCTCACATAGTGATTATTAAACCCTACATTCACTTTAACTTTATCATAGCATAAATATCCGTACCAACCTTTTGTTTTGTCATTGTGATATAGTTATTCAAATTACTGCACATAATGTTCACTTCACTATAATTGCCCAAAGCACTAGTATTCATATGGAAGGGATACAAGGCTGGCCCAAAGCCTAAGGCCTTTCCTCCCTGGTATAATGGACAATATGTCACCAATGCCCATTCCAGAATTATACTGAGCTGCCAGTTGAATCTTTCCTCTGTGCTGTAAATGGGAAAATCTCTTCCATATCCCAAGGGCAGCTGGCTTCTTTAGGAAATAGGAATAGGAAACAGTTTGTGTAGCACACACAACTCTATCTTCCCACAAAGGGAAATGAACAGAGGGCTAAAGAGCATGTTTGGGGAACTGCTACTGCTCCCCATCATGTGCTGCCTGAAGCAGTAGTACAGTAGAGTCCCGTTCATCCGACGCTCAGTTATCCGACCATCCGGATTAACCGATGTCGCGACGGCCTGGTGGCGAGGCTGTGGGCATTTCCACGCCCCAAGACACGCCCAGACATGCCCAGACACGCCCCCAGGTGCACCCCGACACGCCCCAACATGCTCCCAAAATGGCAGCCGCCACGGGCGGCCGGGTAATCCAACCCTTTTGGTTATCTGACGCTGTGGCCACCTGTTTGGGTCGGATAACCAGGACTCTACTGTATCACATTTTAAATTTGTAGGGACAGCACTATATGTGCAAACATTCCTTTCCCCTTGCCTCTTTCTTCTCTAACATCACCCTTATCATTACTGTTATCTTATTTTCTGCCCTTCATCTAAGGAGCACAGTGCAACATATGGTTCTTTGGTAGTCTCCTGTTCTGGTTTTCTACAGCTCCAGGTCAGCTTAGCCTCAGGAAGTTCATCTGCGCAGAAGTCAAAGGTCCTTAAAAATGAGTTCTGTGAATGTGGATGAGTGTACACCTTTTGTCCCTGCCCTTTGTATGTTGAGCAGAAGGTGGGAGTGATGCTCTTAGTGCAAATAGTTGTCCTGTATCAAGGCTGTGCACTGTTGGAAATACTTGTTGCCTCTATCACATCTGTTGTACATGTGGAGGCAAGATTAGTGTTACTGTAGTTTTGAGTCCTGGCCTGTGGTCTATTAGATATCATTTGATATCAAGAAATTGGTCATCCCAAACCATTCCTGTCCATATGCTTGCAAGGCCCCCAGACAAGCACACACACGGACACGGCCGAAAATAGCTGAACAATACAAAATACACCCAGGCAGGCCAGTAATTGCCAGACTGCAGCTTCAGGAGACCTCCAGGCAAGTACACTTTAAGATCACATTATGTATGCACACAGCTTACAAAAGATTCCCTGCCCCGAGCAGGCAGCTTGACGAGCCGAATATCCAACTGTCAAGCACTCCTTGTTTGCATACCGCCTGCGCTATTGACAACTCTGTCATAATTCAATCGTGCTAAATACTGACCTTTCAGAGGTCTCCAGCCCAAAACCCATTGTTTTCCCTGGAAACGGGCACATTTTCCCCCATAAGACCCCCTGATTTTGAGCGCTGGCTTCCATCCCACCTTGCTGCCACTCCGTTCGCCGAGCCTTCCCCTCAGCTTCCACATGCCGAGCTTCCCCTCCGCTCCAACTGACTTTTCTTCTGACTACCCGGGCTTCAGGATCAGGTGTAGTATTTCCCCTGAAAAATCCCTTTCAAAACCCTCTATCGAGCTCCTACCTTTCTTTCGCTAGGTCTGTGTGAATGATTGCATATATACGTACTGACTGTATTTCAAAATAAAGAAAACTATTATTTACTTCTGCTTGATTATTGATTCAGCCTGACCCCGTAAACATTGGGTTCAAGATTTCGCTAGGTTGCCCTGCCTCTTACGTTGCTATAGCTTGTGCTCTTGTAAATTACCATTCCCCAGTAATTGAAGCACATTGAGGTGTCCCTCATGGGACCCCAGAAATCAGGGTAATATTAGCTTAACTGCTTCTGCTGCTTGAGGCAGGAAGCAAAGTCCTATTCTACGCCATATTCCAGAACAGCCCCTATGCTGTGGGAGAAAATTACTATTTCATCCACAGTACAGTCCTCCTTCCACAATTGCATGTTTGACCTTAAAAAATTTGTGAGACACATGTTTACCTCATCCCCCTCAATTTTCCTCCTCCCATTCCCTTGCATTTCTCACCAGAGGCTTGTGTTTAAAATGGACTTTCTTCCCTTTTGGGTGAGCAAAGCCCCCTCCCACTGCTGGAGGTGTCTCCTCTCTGCCATGTGGCTGCACATTCTCATGTGTAATGGCTGCTGATTGGTCAGGTGCTTTCTTTGCTCCTACCTCTCCTTTCTCAAGTTGGCCACCAGAAATAGCTAGAATGCCAGAACTCTTCTCTTCACTGTCTGAGGGGAAAGTACCGGTAAGCCCTTTATCTTGTCTCTTAATTCCACTTGGGAATGCCAGGGCCAGAGGCAAAGGAATGGGAGGAGGGAGTTCTGGAAGGGAATCTCAAGGGAGGGGAGTTATTTGTAGTTTTTACACTTTTGAGAGGATTCTGTACCTGAATCTTCACAAATGTGGAGGGGCTGCTGTATTCTCTATGTGCATTCAAATGTCTGAAACTGTTGCAGAAGAATTATTCTGTTCAGAAAAACACATTTTTGATGTAAAAATCTAATTTCCTTTGCAGGAACCAGGGTTTTTATCCCTGAAAACAATGAAACAATGCAACATAATATGTGTAGGTGTCAAGAATCCTTTTTTTTTTTTCCTGTTTGCAGAAAACTTTTTTTGTGAGAAAAAATGTGTTTCAATGCAGATTAATTCCTCTGCAACACTTCATGGTGTGAAATACTGGGAGAAAATTGTGCAAGATATTTGCTGGTCCATTATTTTTCCCAGTGAGGTTCCCCAACTGTTGGGACACCTTTTTTTCAACCTGGGAACAAATAATAATGGATATTCTTTTCATCCCTGTCTCCTAAAATGCTAGAACCCTGCTTTATTATACAACTAGTTATTTCAGGAAATAGCTTCTCTGGTGTGACAGAAAAGCAGTGATGCTGTGGACTCTTTCCTCCTCCTTTTGGGTACATTACTGTTATAATCTTCTGGAACCTTGGAATCTTCTGATTAGGATTCAGCCATGAAATGGCTATTTCTTGCCATCAGACACACACGCAGAGACTTATCCCATCGGAAAAAAGAGGAAGCCCCTTGTTACTACGGTTATGCTATGTCTGGTGAGAGCACTAGATATCTCTTGATATCAAATAATTTGGCCTTTACTTGACCTTTCTCTGCCACCCCATTCCACGTGTTTGCAGAGGTCCACCGGACAAGCACGTATTAGGTGCGGCCGTTAATGATTGTACATTCCAAACCTCATTTAGGCAGGCAACTTAAGCCTCTCTGATGCTTCAGGGAACACCTTCTTGCAAACCGGCCTTGCTCAGCGTGAATTTACACAAAGAGGCACGGATGAGTGCCGAGTCATTCCTTTACGTTGGGCCATCTGCATACTGACCATACTATTGTCACAAAGCGCTAAGCCCATCATGCAAAACCTGACCTTTTCCAATGCCTTTGTCCCGCTCTAAAATTCCTTTGTTCTCACCGAGCATGGCATAGCCTGTAGGTAAAATCCACCCTATAAAAACCTCCCCATTCCAAGTCCTCCTTGGACTGCTTGGACTACTTTGGACTTCCATCCCGTCTTATTGTTGGTTTGTCCAGTGAGCTCCCATGAGCGAACCGCGCTGAGTTTCTTCCCCTGCAACCTCCTCTTCTCTCCAGGACTACGAGACCAGGTGTTGTATTACCCATTTCCCCAAAACTCTCTATTTCTATTTCTCAGTTAGCTAGTATATGTCGTGTCTTTCGTGTTGTTTGTCTTCAATAAAATATTATTTGTTGCTTTAAAACTTGTCTAGCCGCTCTCTGACCTGACGCTGTATACATAGTGTTAAAGATACTAGCTAAAGTTACCCTGCCTCTCATTAGCTTAAGAGAGTGCTCGAGTCTAATTTCCCCATCTTGTGTTGTTATTTGGTTATTTGGGTGCCCCTCCCAGGACTCCCAACATACAGGGTAACACCCTCAGCTACAGAAATGTGCAAAATGGACACATGTGCTAACTATTTTGTATAAATGCAAAATTAATAGGAATCACTCATGGAGATAGAAAGAAAGTATGTATCAATCAATCAAGATGACTATATGAACAGGTAACCTCAGAATCATAGAATCTTACAGTTGGAAAGGACCACAAGGGCCTTTCATGCAGGAATACACAGTTAAGGCACTCCTGAAAAATGCTCATCCAACCTCTGTTTAATGACCTTCAAAAATGGAGAGCACCATCTCAGGCAGTCGATTCCACCTTTGAACAGCTCTTGAAGAACAGCTGTTAACAGAAAAACATTTCTTCCTAATGTTAAGTGGAACCTCTTTTCTTGTAATTTAAATCCACTGGTTCATATTCTAGTCTCTGGAGCAGCAGAGATGACATCCCTTCTAATATTTAAAGACAGTTATCATGTCACCTGCCAGTCTTCTCTTCTCAAAGATAAACATATCCAGCTCTCTAAGTCATTCCTCATAGTGCTTGGTTGGATCTTCTTGGTTGTGCTTCTTTGAACATATTCCAGCTTATTGATATCCTTCTTAAACTGTGATGCTCAGAACTGGACACAGTACTCCAGGTCTGGTTTGACCAAAGCAGAATAGAGTGATTTCCCTCAACTGAATACCATACTTTTGCTGATGCAGCCCAAAGTTGCACTGACCTTTATGGGGGGATGCTGCATCACACTGTTTACTCGGGTTTAGTTTGTGATCTACTGAGACCCCTAGATCCTCTTCACATGTACTGCTTTCAAGCCAGGTGGTACCATCCTATACTGGTGCATTTCATTTCCCTACTTAAATGTAGTATCTTACATTTATCTCTGTTGTAATTAATTTTGTTAGTCTTAACCTTTTTTCTGCTTAGTCTGCTCTCCAGATTCTAAGCTTTAATGGACAGATTCAAAAGTTCTCTTCACCTTCAAACCAGATTTGGACTGGAGAGCCCTTTAAGTAGCAAATGTCTATAAAGAGAGGGCTGCCTTTTGCCAGCCTTTCAGACTGAAGGCCATTCCCTATAAGTTAGGATAGATGGCTGCCCTACTAATCATCTCATGAAATTCTTCTTGTGTGCATGGTCACACATTCAGGCTGTTAAGGTCATCTGTTGAAGCTATTGAAACACTTTCAAGAGTAGTTTACTCTCCAGGAAAGAGTTTTCCCATCATAAGGCAGCTGCAAGGTCCTATAAGTAACTTTAAATACTGCTGCACTTTGAGAATGACTAGCATTTATGCTGCTAAATTTAGCTACAGCACTGCTGTCAGTTGCTGATAAGCTAAAATTACATCCTTTTGATTTGCTTTCCATTTAAAAATATTTCAGAGGATTATTACATTTATAATCAGGATTATCAGTCTCTTTCCATACTGGATTTAAGTCCTGTGTTGGAAGAATGATTTCATACTTGACTATCTTTGTGTTCCCAGACAATATGCATCATAAATTTACCTCCTAACAGACTAACTGTGAAGAGACCAGGGAAGCAAATTCATCCAAGATATTTAAGCACGTAGGTTGTCAGAATGGAAATTTGCTCTTGGTATTTGAGAACACGCCTACATTTTCCAAGATCTGGTTTTGCTAGATCCTGTTCTCTATCAGCAGCTTCCCTGTAATGGAGCACTTCATGTCATGACACACATGGGAATAGAGCTGGACTGGATCTTTGGAATTTATAAACCACAAATGGTGTGCATCATCATGAGATGTGGAAAAGTTGCTTGGAGACATGAAGGTTCTTTAAAGGAGACCCATATCCATCTTGATTAATTAGAACTGCCAGAAGAAGGCTCACTAACTTAGTGGAGGAGGCTGTGACTGCTCCTTTGAAAAAGATTTGTATTTCATTCTCTTTAAAAATGAAGTTACAAGACCTTTGCTGAAGACATTTTAACTAGATTCTACCAGCCTAGGAAACTATCGGTCACTTTCCAATCTTCCTTTCTAAAGATTTTAGAGTGGTGACAACACAAACACAGGATTTCTTGGATGAGGCTGATTGCTTGGATCCAATCAAGTTCAAGCCTGGGATTGGGATATAAAATAACTCTCAAGTGTCTGATTTTAATATGAACAAAGTGCTGCAGCCAGAGTGCTTCCTCAGATGGTTACAGGGAACAGAATATAACTCCCCTGTTGAAACAGCTTCACTGGCTATTGATTTATTTCCAGGAACAATTCAAACTGCTGGTTGTGACTCATAAAGCCCCACATGGGTTGGGTCAGAACGATCTGAAAAATCATACTTCCTTACATGAACCTGCCTGAGGTCTTTAGTGGAAATCCTGTTGCTGCATGTCTCATGACTCTAAGAGGCTAGGTTGATGAGACAGGACTTTGTCTCAGCAGCATCTCTACTCTTGAACTTCCTCCCAAGGAAATTCATGATGGATATCTTTCTGTTGAATATCTAGAAGGCAGCTACAACCATGGCCTGAATCCAATTGCTGGTCTCAACTAGAGTAATTCTGATTCAGTAATTGGTTCAGTGGGTCTTCTCTAACTGGGACTAGCAGTTGAATTCAGGTTATTAAATTTTTATGGCCTTTGGTCCTTAAAAATGTGATTTTAAAACTGTTTTATATCTATTTTTAAAAGATGTTGAGTTTTAAAACTAGTTGTTAATTTTTTGAACCTATTTTTAGCTAATATTTAACTTTCTTTGTTCTGCATAACTCTGGGAGGCCTGGATATACTGGAATAAAATCAAGTATATGCTTACAATAAAGGCATATTTGGGGTCCTTAAGGTTCACTTAAAAATAGAGAGGAAGTCATGTGCCCATCCAAGTTAGAACATTTCAGAAGAAAGGGGCTGATTCACCAGGTTCTCATTGATTTAATAGGTCTGTCCAACTAGATTTTTGACCAGCCATTTACCACTCCTGGAACAGCCAAAGTCTAGTCAAGTCTAAGCAGCTACAAAGAGATCAACTTTGCCCTTTGGGTTTCTTTAACAGTAAAAGAGGAACTGACACATACTGTCATTTATGGATGTATATATTGTCTCTTCCTCCTGCTGACATGTCAAATCCTCTTTATTTCATTGGATGGTGCCCACTTTTGGCTCAGCTGGTGCATACCCAATGTAACTGTATGAAGGCGGTTTTAAATCCCTATTATGGCAGCTCTCCATGTGGCAAGTCATTCATATTTAGCAGCTAGCTGTGCAAACTGAGTGATTTCTTCCATGCAACTGCAATGCTCTGAAATATGCAGTAAAATATTGAGCAGTAGCCCATCCCATCTGGCAAGATACACAAGTTCTAAATATGGATGCTTCGTAGCTTAGATGTGAACAATATGGTGCTTGCCAGTTTAGCTTCAGTGGGCTGGATCCAGAAAAATCAATGAGAAAAAGTTGAGCTTGAGTTCTATTGATTTCAGTGGGACTGGAGTCAGAGAGCTGTAATGGTTTGAGCATTGGACTATAACCTTGGAGACCAGGGTTTGATTCCCTGCTTGGCCATGGAAACCCACTGGGTGATCCTGCACATGCTCTCAGTCCCAGAAAATGCCATAATACCTAACCTTGCTTAGGCCTCTTTCTTTCCTGCCTTTGATCGCATATCAGAAAAATTACAAGGTGTGTTTTCATCTCAAATATATCATGTCCAAGCAAACGCAGTTCTTTCTTGGACTGCCACAAAGAATTACCGTAACTTTATTCGACTGTGGTGGAGACTCTGAAAATCCTAGTGGCAAACTGGAATCAGTAGGCAGTCCCTTGAATTGGTTTATGATCCCATTTCAAGTAACATCAATTTAACGTAACTATGAGTTGCTAACAAAAGGACTGGCAAGCAATCAGATACTCCAGTCAATTGGGTATGGCCTTTCATTATTAACAGGCATTCCAACACCACCATGTAATGGAGGTTACAGTACATTAAATGCAAATTGTTGTCTGCATGTGTGGTTGACTTAACATTCCTCAATCAGTTTTACTGTTATGCTGGAGGCTGTGTGCTAAATATAGCAAACAACTTCATTGTACTGAAATGGGGAGAGTGAATAGTCTGTGAAGGATTAATTGGAAGTGGCAGAATTCCAGATAGAATTTGCAAAGCTTTTTTCTATAGCACTTTGGCCAGAATGTATAGCTCCCATGTTCTCTGTTGGTAACAGTGCCAAACATTGCTAAAGCAAACTTGCTTTGGTAGGCATGCGTGCCTGATTTCATCATAATTATCCACACTGAGTAAAACTGAATACAGACTTGTACAGATGAAAAATACACTCAAAAAGTCATGTTTTGAGAAGAAGTCAAAAGCCAGGAAAAAATCATTTGAGAAAACTGTCCAGAGACTATTTAAGGATGATAGTCAGTGGGATAGGGTGGACAAGGATGGTTTTGATTCAGCCTCTGAAACACTTTTCAAATGAACACCAAAATTCCAAAATATGAGTCCCCATTTCAATTCCACAAACCTTTTCTATACTGATTAAGCTTGATCAGGGTGGTTTTGGAATCCACTTTGGCTGTCTTCTATCTGATATCTTCCAGAACTGAGTTGGATAGGGTTATTTTTACTTAATATTTACTTCCCATAAGATGGCTTAGCAAAGTGAGCGAACCTGTCAGTACATACATAAGGAAATGATTTTTCATGGATTATTGAGATAATGGCTGAGATCCTATATGCTCTCACATAGTGTGAGACCATATCCGTACTAGACTGTTATAGCACTATTATTCCACTTTCAACATCTTATGGAATCCTGGGGTTTGCAGGATTCCATAGGATGTTGAAAGTGGAATAATAGCACTATAACAGTCTAGTGCAGAAATGGCCTAAGAGTTCTACATACAGACCTTTGCTATAACTCACTGTCACCAAACTTACCATTGCACTTCAATAGTACCTTCCTAGTGGCCATTCTGTGGCTGGTGGAAAGTGAGTTTGGACAAGTGTCTTGCTCCATTCCCATAGATGAATGCAGCCCAAGGACATTTTTTTGCCAAGATCTGGGGGCTCCTCCAGAGGTGTCAGCAGATGATGTCATTGTTAAACATCTAGCTATGGCAATGTAGCCAGATCTCCTTCAGTCCCCTCTGCTCTCCATCAGCAATGGGTTCCACACAGTCTTGGAAGCTATGGAGGATGGGAGGGAATGCAACTTTTGCAATGACGAAAATAAAATATGAAAAAAATGGAGAGGCTTGATGGCCATCTGTCGGGAGTGCTTTGAGGGTGTTCCTGCATGACAGGGAGTTGGACTGGATGGCCCGTGTGGTCTCTTCCAACTCTACATTTCTATGATTCTATGATTCTATGATGGAAGTATAAGGTGAGATTGTGCTTGCATATGCCACTAAAAGGATGCCAGCCCTAGCACATTAAATAAGAGGAGCTGCCTTATACCAAGGCAGACCATTGGTATATCTTGCTCAGTACTGTCTAAACCAGAAGGAAAACTTCTTTCATTTTAGCGACTGAATTCCAATTTGGAATGTGTCTTGATGACCACATGCCATAAGTGAACAGGGATAAGAGTGAAACCAAATTAAAGTGAGTGTGGCCAAATAAAATCCTTATGGATCTAGACATTTTTTGCATCAAAGGTACAAAGCATCACTGAATGCTATGTATGCTTACTCAAGAATAAGCCATACCACAATAGCACCCTGACCTGTAAACTACAACTCAACAACTATTTGGGCTGTAGGCCCACCATACGGAGATTTCCCATGCTCAGTGTACAGTGACTGGTTTTCAGTGTGTCTTAAACAGTCTTTGCCAGCCTTCTCTGGAGAAGCCATGGACTGAACTTGAAAGCTTCTACCTGCAAGGCAAGTACTCCACCACTGTGTCAAGTTCCCTGCCTCCAAAGAATGCTCTGAAGTACACTGTCAGAGGTGAACAGCCCTGGAATTTGAAGAGCTGCTGCTGACACATTTTTGGGTCCTCCAAACTGCCCTGGGACTAAACTAGAGATGACTTTCTATTCCTTTCCAGTTCATATTTTTGATATTTTGCTATTTGGAAAGTGGGAATGAAATCCAGATTAAACATAAAAACTGAATCTCCTAAATGCCTCTGGAAGCATGATATGGAGGGTTAGGACAACATTGCATTGTTGGTGGGTTTTGTGGACTGTTCCAAAACTCCTTAGCCCACAGGCAGCCTGATGCATGATGCAGGATTCTAATGCAAAGGACCATCCACCTAATTTTTGTGGATAAATCTTTAATCCCCTTGGACCAAAACTGTTGAATGCTCTTTGTAGAAAATTATTCTCTGAACGAATGCCATGGTAAAATACCCTTTTCCTGTGCTCATAGAATCACTTCATTGTGGCAAGGACTTAAATCTATATCAATGTAGAATGGGTTTATAAATAGGAGCTGACCCCTCTATTAGATCTAGATGATAGAATAAGATTGGAAGAATAACCTATTACTCTAAATCAGATATGGAGGCAAATCAGTTCACACTTGTACACTGCATAATGAAATGGAATTGCTTGAGAAAAGTTGTTCTAGAAAAAAAAATGCTACAATGTGTTCATCCTTTACTGAGGCTCATTTCAGTTCACACACAATTGGAAACCATGGTTTCTAGCTACATGGATGATTTGTACCAAGAAAGAGAAAGGGTGTCCCAATGAGGTGATTTAACATTTTCACATTCTTTTTTGAACTAACCACAATTTCATTTGACATCTAAGACTGGAGGGATCTGTTTTGTTGATACTATGTTTTCAGAACAAGCTAGGACTTGAAGTCATGGTATGATTTTGGCTTGTTCTCACTGACCTGCTGTGGCCAATTTGTAAAAATCTTTTTAGCTAGAATTGCTCCTACCTGCTTGAACTTGGGATCTGATTGTATGGGGAGTGTGTATGAGGTATTGATTGTCCTGTCTCTTTCCATTTATCTGGGGACCTTTTAGCTTGTTTAGTCTGAGCCCATGGACAGACTAACCACATGTGTGCTCAGTCCTTTAAATTAATTAAAAGACCAGGTCAGGACTCTGTGTTTGAATGGCTAAGGCTATTAGTTCCTCTTTAGAAAAGAGTCTTGTGCTATTTGTATTAAAAGAGGCAGCAGTGCTTCTATTATTTAGCAAGCCATCTTGGGATTCCTCTGATATGAAGAAATACTACCGAATTTTCAATATTCTGTTTGGAGCAGTGTTTGAGTGTATTGAGGATCCAATTTCAATTTTTACTTCATAAAGCAGATTATATGAAGCCCTTTCAGTCTTGTTTCTACCTAGTCTTAGGAATGAAACTGTGGTGGTTGCCCAAGTGTAGGGTAAGTAACATAATACGCTGCAGAATTTCCTTAGTACTTGACCATTGTCCATACTAGTTGGGAAAGATGGGAGTTGCAGTCAAAATGCATGAAAGGCACCAGGTTGCCCACCTCTCACCTAGTAATATATGTAAGACAAGATGGCTGAGCAGTGTGACTGCTCCTCCTCTTGGAGCTCATAACTGGAATGTGATACCATCAACCTTGATGTTCTTTTGTACTGACTTGTGGAGATGGCGAGCACAGTGCTTAGGCAGTTCTGCTCAGAACTTGAAAGCATTACTTTTTGGGTTACTATGTTGGCAAAGAGATGCTATAGTCCCAAAAAGTAATTTTCCAAAGCTCTGCGTCTCATCATGCCTGGAGGACAGATGTCAGAAGATGGTGCGGATGAACTACTGCTTCATCACATGGTATTTGATTTGTGGCCTGCTTCAGGGTTTCATCTTGTCTTCCTTTTGCATTTGTATGAATCTGGTGGATGGAACTGTCCAGAGATGTGAGCTGAACTGTTGTGAGCATGGGAAAGGCCCTTAGCTGTTTCTCTAATTTTTATTGAATCCTGGAGACACAAGGGAAACTTTGAATTTCTTAGGGCTGTCCATGTAGTCTTGCTGTGAGATTGTTTACTCCCTTTTACAGGTGCTTTCTTTTTTTAAATGTGGGGATTAAGTTTGATACTTGGTCTGAAATGGTATATTCTGTAATACATGTCATGCTTAATAATCTTCAGCTATCTTTCCTGATTAGTAGTAATAAAATGAACTTTGAATAAATCTATGTAAATTGATTTTTTTAAAAAAGAGATCGAGATGGTGGCCCTTTTTGCATGGCAGTTTAGAAGCAAAAGGGCCCCTTGAGCGTTGCGTAAATGTCAGGAGTGGTCTGCATGATGCACTTCCATTTCCGCCACGCTCAAGGCCCGCAAGCGCAGCAAATACGCATTTTCTTATTTTTAGCCTTTAGCCGGGCCTGCCACGCGTCCTCTCCTCAGTGCAGCCTACAACTCCCAGGCTGCACTGCAGAAGGAAGGGGCAGGGCGTGGGCGGGGCTCTCGTGCAAGCAAGAAGGAGCTGCGGAGCCCAAGCAGCAGGGAAGCAGGAGGTTTGTGAGAGCCTGCCCGCCCAGGCTTTTCACACAAGGCCATCACTTCAGCAGCATGAGAAGGTAAGCTGCGGAAAGGGCCAGTGTTGTTAGAAGAAGCAAGAGAAGAAATAAAGGAAAAGGGGAAGCAGAGAAAGTGGGAAAAGTTTCTTTTTTTTTTCCTTTGGGACTTTTTTGGGCTGTGGTGACAAAATCTGTTGTGGAATTCACAGTTTATGCTTGATCTATGCTACAGTTATAGCAATTTATACTAATTTAATTTGCATTCTTCCATCCTACAGAATCCTGGGATTTGCAGCCTGCCAAGATACTTATGATACTCCACTAAGGGACTGTGGTGCACTCTTTTGAACCACATCACTAGGCCTCTCTAGCAGAGAATCCCCATACCTTAGCAAACTACAAATCCCAGAACTCTGTAGGATGAAGCTATGACAGTTAAAGTAGTATCAAACTACTATTAAGTATAGAGCTCTCCCTCTACATTTGTGGATTTGACCTTTACAAATTTGGTTATTCACAGGGCAGGTACTTGCCTTCTCCCTGCCCAGTCTCCTCCTCTCATTCCCTTGCCTTCCAAGCTTTTGAGCCTTGTGTTTAGAATGGACTTTTGTTTCTTTTGGGTGAGCAAATCCACCCCCTCCAGCCACTGGAGGCATGTCCTCTCTGCCATGTGGCTGCATATTCTACAGAAAAACTGACAGTAAATTAATAGGTGAGAACAAACTAAGCTTCCAAGTCTGTAGGCTTCCTCCACTTATCTGATAGGTTAGGGGCTGGAGCACTGTCAGAAAATGGGATTGGTTGAAAAGTGTACTGTACTGTAGGGAGCATGAAGGACTTACTGAGGGTCACTTGTTACCAACCATGTACACGCTGCTTGAAAAGTCATCCTAGAGCCTTTTTTCCCATTCTTAGCTACACTTGCAAGCATTTTGCGTATATGAGTGGTTCCAAGATATTCCCCCTTAGGGAAGAAGAAGTGAAGAAGAACTTCTGTCAGATTAATGGAACTTGTCCTTAATATGGACACATCAAAAGAGCAAGTCATCAGTTAATAGGGCATCAAAAGGTGGAGGTTTCCTGTCTACTCTAAGGCATAAGGTTTAGGAAACAAACAAGACAACCTTGAAGTCCTAGTAGAGGAAAGTAAATGTGACTTCACTGGCATAATGGAGACCTGATAGGATGACTGTCATAAGTGGAATATTATAATTGAATAGTTTAGCCTATTCAAAAAGAATAGATGTGGCCGAAAAGGAGGGGAAGTAGCATTATATATCAAAGATAAACATGCTTGTACACAGAGTCATTAAAGTGATCAGAGAGGACCAGCCAACAGCATTTGGGTAAAAATAAATAAATAAATAAATAAATAAATAAATAAATAAATAGGAAATGTGCACACAAAATGAGCATACAAAAATGCATTATATTAGGGGAAACTGTTTGCTAGTTAGAAGTTAAAAGTTCTCTAGTTAGAAGTTGGATCATAGGTTACAGAGCTGATAAAATTTCTATCAGAGATGCTGGAGAGCAGATTCTAGTCAGAGCAAATGTTCAGTAAATAAAGGCTTGACTGACTCAGCATAAGGCAGCTTCATGTATCCTGAGAGGAAACAGGATTCAGTAGTGTGGGAGACGTAATTTAGAGCCTCTGTTTAATTCCTTCCATCATGTTTTTCATATTCACATACAAGTAGCATCTGTTGTCTTGTTTTTATATATTTTTAAAAATGTTATCCAAAATGAGTGTCATCTTTATTCTCTTGTCAAAAGTTGTGGGAGGGAAGGCTGTAGGAACTTCGACTCAGACTTGTCCATAACAGTAACAACCATCTCTTACCCTATAGTTGCATTGCTGCTGTTGTTATTTTATTATTATGAACCTTTCTCTTCAAATGTAACAGTGCGAAAATATTATAGAAAATAGCACAAAGCATGCTGTAAAACATATGCTATGCACATCATGGTTGTGGGGGTTGTGATTATGTATACTTTAGATGTACTGGAAGTCTTGGTAAAGATGGGAAAGATAAGTGTTTCTGACATTCTTCAGATATGCCTGTGAAATCATGATGCACTGAGAGGTCAAATCTACTATTCTAAGGTTGTCAGTTCTTAAACTAGGAGTTGAGAGATCTGGGTTTAAATCCCCAAGAGGCCATGAGATTACCTAAGTGATCTTGGGACAGTTACTGCTGTTTCTCAGCCTAATCTGTATCTCACCAAGCTGTGAGGATAAATCTATAGCTCACCAAGCTGTGAGGATTTGAATTATGATCTCTTTAGGTGAAAGGGAGGGGAAACATGTAATACATAACGATCATGATGAATATAATAATCATAACCATAATAAAAGAAATCTTTCATCCTATAATTTATTTAAATTTCTTCCTAATTCACTCACCTAATTTAATTATTAACAAGCAAATAAAATGTATCCCGTAGAAGAAGGACCAGAATTATTAAATGATATTCAAGGAAATGTATCAGATTAAATGATCCAGGGTTAGTTCATGAATAAATTACCCTGGAATTCTCTCCCATACCCAAATATGGTGCTCAGTTAGGCCCCATGAAGATATGATTGTTGACAATTTTGACACTTGTTGCTTCTGCAGTCAAAAAAGAAACTGTAATGTGCTAAGAGGTCACACATGACATTTTCACCAGCTATTAGATTAAGAAAGATCCAATAGCACAGGAACTCCAACGCAAATAAGAAACAAGTGCTATAATTCTGCATATTGTTATGTATTATATTTGTCCCCAGTATGCACATTAATGCCTGACTCCCATTTCTACCAATCCCTGTAAAAGGCAGTAGTTCTATGAACTGATTCATAAACCCTGTCTATGAACTAGAAACAGAAACATTGAGTTTATCTCCAACAAAGCATGGCTTCATATTCTAGGACAGAGCCATACAGTTCGCCATCCCATCCCAACAATGATGCGTAGACAGTTGACTACAGAGAATATCTGTAAAATTTTGGGAAATGCTTCTAGTACAATATGAAAAAAACAGACAGATATTTGGGTCTTTTCTTGGTTTGCACTGGAGTGTCATTGGATGGATGGGCTATCTAGCTATTTATCAGCCAATCTACTTGAATTAATCATTGTGGATGGAGCTTTGAGCATCTTAGCTGCTGGTAGCTACACCTTCTCAACTGAAGAAGCAAGCTGCTAATGTTCTGTAATAGTGGTTCTCTGCTTTGGTTCCCATTTGTTGTTGGACTGTGACTTCCATTGTCCTTGGCCGTGGGCCATGCTGACTTAAGATGATGAAAGGTATGGTCTAACAATAGCAGCACTTAAATCTTGGGCAATGGATCTTGTCTATCATTGTTCCACTGCAGCCTTTATCAGGAGGCTCTGGCACTAGGAGTAGCCAGAGACTGCAGACCTCTGCCTGGTGAGGAAATGACAAAAACATCTGGTGCTGCCTGACCTTTGTGACTAGACTGCAAAAATCGGCAGATGGTCCTATTATTCCCTGTGATCACTATGGAATCCTCAAAGAGCCGTAGCTACATGCCATCAGCTGTTAATGGGACCTGCACTGAAATGCCCTCTCTGCTCAATCTCTCTCTCTTCTCCCCCTTTCTCTCTTACATAACCTTTTCTCACAGATGAAGAGAGCATTCCGCCTACTGAATAGCAGATTTTTTTTCCTATTAGTAGATTTCATATAGTTGCAAACAACACCATCTGCCTTCCAGCTTCATTCTATAATTTCTTCCATCAATGTAAAATTCAAATAAGGTAAGTCAGAAAAAATATTCAATGGCATTTGGCACCATTTTCTCCTTCCACTGAATGAAGGAGAGAAGCAAATAATTCTGCACTTAAATAGATACAGTATGTTGGAAAGGAAATGGGGAAAATGATAAATACTCATATTCTATGTGGAAGAATTTCACTTTTTTCTTTAACACAAGTACCAGTAACCTCCCCCAAGCATAGTGTCAGAACTCTCATGTTGACCAAGCAGGGCATTTTGTGGATACATAAATTTGCATATCATCCAGCAGACTCCACCTCAGAACTTCTTCTCCTCCTTTTTCTTTTCTTTTCTTTTCAATCTGGCATACTATGAAGAGTTACAGAGTGAAAACTGGTGCAGATTCCTATATCTTTAAAGGTTGTGTAGAAGATGGAATTTCAGCAGGTGTTCCCTGTAACCTGGATGCATGGTAAGCAACACCTGCTGAAATTCCCTCTTCTATGTAATTAGGAGCTGTCTCCAGTTTTTAGTCCGCTAGGACTTGTAGCTGTAAATTCCAGGGCCCTTTCCCACTCCGTAATTATAGTGCTATGGTTCCACTGCCATGACAACATTCTATGGAATCCTGGCATTTGCAGTTTAGCAAGGAACATTTAGCATTCTCAGCCTGAGAGCTCCTCTAGTACTTCAGCAAACTACAAACCCCAGGATTTTGCAAGATGCAGTCATGACAGCTAAAATGGAATCACAACACTACAATTGTGCAGTGTGGAAGGGCCCAAGGCCTTAATCAGCAAAAATGCTCTGTCAGCATCAGAATATAAGTCCACAACTACTCAGGGCTGGCCTTTACATTCCATGAATGAGGCAGCAGCCGCAGGCAGATTTAGGGTATTGTGAAAAGAAACCAAATGGTGAGTTAATTTGTTATTGTTATATTTTGACTGCCTAGGAGGGCCACAAGTACTTGTGACACAAAAAAGGAGGAAGGAAGCAGGGGGAAAAGATGTGTGGCAGCATCTAAGATTAAGGCCCTTTTTGTACCCTACCTTTTCATGCAGATGTCTGGTGAAGGTCCCAGCATTGGTTCTGTCAGGAGGGGAGGGCAATAGAAATGTTCCCCACCATACTGGCTGGCTCTGTAGTGAAGGAAGCATGATGGCCAAGCCCCTTCCTTCCACAGCACAGCCAGGTACATTCCCAGACTGTGCTGGGGCAGGAAAAATAGCCATTGCACTTCTGCAGCTTCCACAGGACAGGTAAATCCAGGATGGTGGCATGATCATGGGTCATCAATGGGGAAGACCTATCAATGATTGAATCTGTGATTGCGCCACCTGGGGATGGGAGAAAGACAGGACTGTGACAATGTCATGCAGAATTGTCATCATGGGTGTCATTCTTTTCCTGTCCCCATGGCGGGTTGGGAGGGTGATGCAAAAATGGCCTGATTTTCATTTTTTTTTGCATGTTTTTGTGGCAATAATAATAATAGTAATAATAATAAGTTTTATTTGTTATTCACCTCTCCCCAAGGCTTGAGGCAGGGTACAGCATAGATACAACTAAAAACAAATCATGGTTAAAATACACTAAAACACAAACCAGTTAAAATACAAATTTACCATAATTAAAATATATCATAATTAAAAGTACAGTTAAAGGTACAAATAAAAATAGACTGGGTAGGCCTGCCGTTTTTGAATTCAGACAGCATATTTTGTTATCAAATCTTTTCTGGCAGGAATGCCATAGTCTGGGGGTGTCCGATGAGAGGGTTCCCTGGTTGACTGTGTCAGAGGGATGGTGGATGATGGGAGCTACACAAAAACCTCGGTAGCACTTCCCTCCAACACTGAGCTCTGGCAAAACAGCTTACCAGAGTCAAGTGTTTGAAAAATCACCATATAGCAAGGTTTACTTGTTACCCTGTATGTTGGGGGTCCCGGGAGGGGAGTCCAAATAACCAAATAAAAGTACAAGATGGGGAAATTAAGCTCGAGCACTCTCTAAGCTAACGAGAGGCAGGGTAACTTTAGCTAGGATCTTTTACCCTATGTATACAGCATCAGGTCAGAGAGCGGCTAGACAAGGTTTAAAATAACAAATAATATTTTATTGAAGACAAACAACATGAAAGACACGACATACACTAACTAACTGAGAAATAGAAATAGAGAGTTTTGGGGATCGGGTAATACGACACCTGGTCTCATAGTCCTGGAGAGAAGAGAAGGTGGAGGGGAAGAAAGCTCAGCGCGATTCGCTGAGGGGGCGACTCACTGGACAAATGGACAGCAAGGCGGGATAGCAGTCCGGAGTGTTCCGAGGAGGGCTTGGAAAAGGGGACCTTTTATAGGGTGGATTTTACCTACAGGCTATGCTATGCTCGGTGAGAACAAAAGAATTTTGGAGCTGGACAAAGGAGTTGGAAAAGGTCAAGTTTACATGATGGGTTTAGCGCTTGATGACAATAGTATGGCCAGTATGCAAATGGCCCAACATAAAGGAATGGCTCGGCACTTGTCTTTGTGTAGATTAGCGCTCAGCAAGGCCGGGTTGCAAGAAGGTTTTTCTCTGAAGCATTGGAGAGGCTTAAGTTGCCTGCCTAAATGAGGTTTGGAATTTACAATCATAAACGGCTGCGCCTAATATGTGCTTGTCTGGTGGACCTCTGCAAACACGTGGAGTAGGGTGGCAGAGAAAGGTCAAGCAAAGGCCAAATTATTTGATATCAAAAGGATATCTAGTGCTCTCACCAGACATATCATAACTGTGATAACATACTCACACAGCTTAGAAGTGTCCCAGCAGAGTATAAACATTAGCAGCTTGAAGCCAGGGAAAAAAAAAATACTCCCATGCAATGTTATCTTCCAACAGGAGGCCTTTACTCTTGAGTTACAATACATACAGTATATAGAGGGCTCCAATGGAGTTTCAGCATTCAACAGCATGCGAAGATAGCCTCCGGCCACTCCTTCAGACATCAAGAGGGCACGGTTGGCTAGAACACCCCCCCCTTATATACATACATTTCTGATGCAACTCTAGCCAACCTTGCTAGTTCCTATGTATGATACAACCTTCTTCCCTGGTTACACAATCCAATGACTCATGCAGGTATTACATGGGATTGCATCATCCACTGTCTTTCCCAGGTGCAAACCTTAATGTACATCATGCATATTTTATTTGGACTTAGGTTCTGTCCAACCTTTCCTCACAGACTGTTGCCAGTCTAGTCCTGGCTTGTTTATGTAATTGGCCCCCAGAGGACCTAAGTACACAGGGTGGATTGTATGGGAGGAGGTAATCCTGCAGATAACTTGGACCCAAACCCTGCAAGGCTTTAAAGGTAATAACCAACTCTTTGTACTTTGTCCAGAAAGTATAATAGATATAAACTCACTTCTTCTGATGCAGTACTGAGTGGTATTTAAGGCCTCAGGTATAAAGAATATTTATGCACTTGTGGGAGTGGGATAGAATGTAACTGGATCCAGAAAGATACAAATCATGACCCTTGTCCTAAATTTTCAAAGGGTTGCCTAAGGTGATACAGGTCTTTCAGATCATTACAGTGGTCAGTTAGTGCTGATGTGTGAAAGCAATCAATCTGTTCACCAAAAGACAGGTTCTCTGGGCTCAAAACTCTCTAAGAAGATTCCTTTTGTCATATGCGCACTAGCCGGGGCTCTTGTATTACTAGATGTAAGTGTGCCATGAAGCCTTTATCTTTGTTCATACTTCATAAAGTTTCATACTGGTGAGACCTTCTGCTTGATGTGCCAGAGCAATCTGCCTGGCCTTAGGTACTCTACAGTTTGATTTGGGTGGGTGATGATGATACCATTTGCTGCTCTACCTCTGGCAACAAAATGTCATAGCCATGCTCGGAAGCCAGTGCCACCTCTGCCCTTCCCTTCATCTGTATCAGTGTAATTTTATTCACCTCAGGTCAAAAAAAGGGGAGTTGATTTGCAAGATCATGAAACATTGCTTTGCTCACTTCAGGCTGCGTTTGCCTTGATACTACTTCTGAATCTTGGAGGTAAAAAATATCAGTTGACACAGTTGAGAAGTTCCTCCATCCACAACAAGTTTTCAGAAGAGTGACCACATTTAGGAAAACATTTCAGAACCCTTATGTGGCAGCAAATGTTGTTGTACCCATAATGCCTAAATAATGCCCAAAAGGCTCATTCCTCTATATACTGTATGGTGCATAAGCATCATCTGGGTCCTCTCCTTCTCCCATCACCAATGCAGAATGACAATGTTCTGTGGAAAGGGCCTTCCTTTCTGGACCCAAGGCAGGATGCAGAAACAATTACAGTAGGCCTCCTACATTTACAAGGGTTCAGGGCACAGAACCCTCATGAAAGTGAGAAAAAATGCAAATAACTCCCCCTGTGATTTCCCTCCCATTCCCTTCCAGAGCTTCCCCCTCCCATTCATTTGCCTCCGGCCCAAGTGTTGGGGTGGTAGAAAAAAAAATGACCTTAAAGAATTACTGGTACTTTTGGAGTTGGGAGTTTTGGAGTTCTAATTACTTCTGGTGGCCATCTTGAGAAAGGAGCACCTGGCCAATCAGAAGCCAATACACAGCAGAATGTGCAACCACATGGCAGAGAGGGGATTTGCTCACTCAAAAGTCCATTTTAAAAAAAAGTCCATTCCTCACAAGCCTGGGGTGAGGAATGCAAGTGATGGGAGGAGGAAAATGGAGGTGGGGGGAGGAGGCAAGCATGTACCTCTCAAATAATCAAATTTGTGAAGCTCAATCCCACAAATGGGGAGAGACGACTAAACAACTAAAAAGAGTTATGAAAAGAGTATGTATAAAAAGTTGTTTTTAACATACAGTTAAACAATTAAACAACTGTGTACCTTTAAGTTGTTTCTTATTTATGGTGACCCTAAGGTGATCCTGGCATAGGATTTTCTTGGCAAGATTTGTTCAGAGGGGGTTTGCCTTTGCTTTCCTCTCAGGCTGAGACACTGTGACATGCCTGAGGTCAGCCCATGGATTTCCATGGCTGAGTAGGGATTTGAACTCTCTTCTTCAGAATTGTAGCCAATGCTCAAACCATACCAAGTTGGCTCTTGTCTCCAGGTAAACAATATCTGAACTTAAAGTCCTTACCTGGAATTAAAGTTCTTTAAAGCAGTTTAAAAAAAAAAAGAGAGAGATAAAATCAGCAAAACATATCATAAACAGCAATCATTGAAAGCCCTGGCATTCAATTCCTGGAAAGCCTATAGGAACACATTTTTTTCTCTTGCTGACAGAATAACAATGACAGAGCCATCCTAGGTTCCCTAGGGAGTGAGTTCCAAAATCTGGGAGCAGCCATCAACATCTTCTCCTGTGTTATAGTTAGTTACAGATAAAATCCATTTAAATTATCCATAGAATTAAATACATTTAAAACAGTTTTGATATCAAAATGGATTTCATATTTTAAAGAAACATCAAAATCACCACTATTGAAAGCATTTGCAATTTATTCCTAAAGAGCATATTGGAAGAGAAATGTTTTTACTTGCTGACTAGATGGACAGCAAGGAGTCATCCTAGGTTCCCTAAAGAGGAAATTCCAAAGCCTGGGAAGGGCCTTCTCTGTGATCCCACCAAACATGCCTCAAAAGGTGGTAAGGTCAAAAGACTGTTCTGAAGATCCTAAAGCCCCAGTGGGCTTATAAAGCAAGATATGGTCTTTCAGATAACCTGGATCTCAGCTATATAGGGCTTTATAAATCATAACCAGCACTTTGACTACTGCCCAGAAATCAACTGGCAGTTAGCAAGGTTGTTGCAAGGCAGAGGTTATATATATGTTCTCTGTGGCCAGCCCCAGTCAACAATCTGGCTTAAACTCTTTGGGCCAGCTGAAGTTTCTGAGCACATATCAATGGCAGCTTGATTTAGAGTGTGTTACAGTAATCCAAACAGGATATTATCGAGGCACATACCAGTTTATTACAGCTTCATCTTCTCATCTTCTACCAGATCTCCAAATGTATCCTTCTCCTTCAATTAGGTCTGTTCAAGCATTTGCCTGAACTAAAGGAGAGCTTAAACTGCAGACGGGTAAACTCCTACTTCCAAAGCTAGTCCATGACATTTTGTTTCCTGAGGCAAAGACTGGATGGTGGCTCATCCCTTTCCTTGCAGAGAAGTTTAACAAACTAGCAGCTGAATTTACTTCAAGCAGTGGTGATGAGACACCATCTTCTATACATCTAAGTGTGGCAGATTTGTTTAGAGAAGGGCCCGGGAACCTTCTGAGGGATGCACTGACTACCCAAAAATGAAAAGCGAAAAATGGAAATGGCCAGAAGTCTACTTCTGATGTTGGGGGGGGAGGTTAAACTATATCAGACAATCTATTTAAAAAGCAATTTGTCACTCCTGCAGTTGCCAGTAGGGGCATCTCCTTCCTTCCTTCCTTCCTTCCTTCCTGTCAAGGAAAGGGTAATCCACAGAGTTTGGAGGAACTTAGGCCCTGAAACAGTCTTGCAGGCCTTTATGAAGACCCACCATCAAGCTTGGCTTACCCTGATCTAGAAGGTGTGAGGGAAAGAATATTCAAAATACATTGTCTTAAATGGTCAGAAAATGGGGTTATCAAAAAGGTCTAAATGTAAAATTATGATTATTGCACGTGACAACAAAATTTATGAAGATTTACCTTCCCAGTATATAAAAAATGTCTGTGACATACACAGCTAGAGGTAGCCTTGGCCTCTATTCTTTGGCAATTCAGTAGCCCTTTCTAAACCCTGTTGACCAGATGCAGTAGTCCTATCTGTAAAGAACAGGATGAAAATTATTTGATTAACATTTAAGAACAATCTTACTGAATTCACCCTTCCTGAACTAGAACCAAATCATAGTTGCCTGTTGAATTCTAGACATTTTTCAAAGTCTGGTGATGCAGTTTGTACATTTATAGACATACATGCACATACTTCAAACTGTGCAAAAATCCTTTATTAACTGGTAATTTGTGAATGCATACTTAAAAGAAAGTTTTAAAAATAATCACAGTGCAATGAAGAACTAGAATGGAACAAGCTTATTCCTTGTCAGGTTTTTTTTTTAAAAAAAAATCTGAGAGAATGGAAACTTTACAAAACTTCTTGACATTCAGGCATTTGCTGAACACGTATGAGCTAAAAATGGGTACAGATTTCCAAGAGCTTAGAAGGATCACTTTTTGGACTACAGCTCCCAGAATTCCCCAGACAGCTTGGTGAGCAGACACACCAGTCCCATTGGATCCTTGTTCAAAAAGAAAGTTTGAAGAGAGGTTTCTATGTGCTTTCTGGTGAATATACTTAGAAGCCTTCCCCTGATTGTTAAATGTGGTAAAAGGAACTTCTCACAGCATTCTGCAAAATGTTTTTAATGGGCCAAAACCTAGAGAGCCATTGTGCATTTGGGATGTTGGGGGGTAGGGTCCTACATAGGCATGGCAAATCTTTGGCCCTCAGGATGGTTTTTTCCTATGATTCTACAAAAGTATGCAATATTAGATCCATCAGACATGACCAATGGAAAATAATTATCTGGCAGTCTTTAGCTTAAGGACTTTTTCATACTATACCATTATAGTGCTATGATTCCACTTTGCTTCCCAGGACTGTGTTTTATGGAATCCTAGAATTTAAGGTTGCTGAGGTACTGGAATGATCTGGTGAAAATTCTAAATCTTCTTCCCTAAACTGCATATCCCAGGATTCCATTGGACCTTGCTATGGAAGTTAAAAGTCAAATCATAGTGCTATAACTACATAGTGTGAAAGGACTCTAAAATAATTGGGAGACAAAATTTTAGCATCTCTACCTGACACATTTTAAACCTTGCATGGTCAAGAGAAAGCCTGAACAGGACTAATGAGTCTGAGCAATTTGTGTTTATAAGAAGGCATGAACTACTTCTTAGCACTGTGTCACAGTCTCTTGGTGCCCTAATTTTGTGGCTAAATAATTAAAGTGGTTCCCAAATGCTCTCTCATACATCTTATTCTGTTTCATGCCAGTTTGGTGCTATTCACTCCTATGACTGGTTTCTGGTTCTGCATCATTAAAAATAAATAAATACATAAATTGCCTTTGATCCTAAGAAACAATCAATTTTTGCCAGACAATAGCATCACAGAGGACGAACAAAGCAATTCAGAGTAAAGGTATGGCCTATAAGCTTCACATTGACAAAGCAATGCCATCACCTGACAGAATCTGATTGGTCAAGTAGCAAAAGAATGATCATGCTGGAGTGGGCTGAAAGGTGTCGCAGATGCATGGACTGAAATGGTGTGTTTGGCCAAACAGTAGGTTGAGTAATCTATGGCTGCAAGAGAAAATTGACATTTAGCTTCTATTTATGTCTTTCCAAAACTGGCCAAAATAGTTCCTTAGAGAGAGTATCAAATGGCTCCCCACCCCTGTCAATTCAGGACACATAGCATCCAAAGAAAGCAAAAGTCTTGGGGTACCTGAGACAGAAAATTCCACAAGCATCTCAACCCCATTTGAGGCAATAAAAACACAAGAATAATCATTGGAATCACCCAAAATTTCTTTCTCTTTTATAACAGCCCAAATATGCTGCTCATGCCTTCTAATAGTAGGACTCATGCATAGAATTGACAAAGAAGGGTACAATTTTCACAGGAGATAAGGTCTGCTTCAAGTCAGTACTAAATGACTGGCAATCCCTTTCCCTAGACAGACTGTCTGCTTCCTTACCATTTCCATCTGACTTCCAGATTTTGCTTTTATGGTCTCTACAGCCCATGATTGCTGACATTCCTTTGTATATGTGACAAGAAATCTCCCAAAACTTCTCAGCAAGACTGCTTGCATGGATACCATTTTAAGAAGTTTTCATCAGCTGTTGAGTGCACGGATGAAGGTTGTGGCTATCAGCCTCGGGGCATTCACGGGTGGCAAGAAAAGGATTAATAAGGTGACTGTGTATGGACATAATTAGCTTTTTTCCTTTCTCTTAGAAAAGCCTTTGAACCTTTGGAGGGTACTTGTACACCCACATTTAAGCATTCTTGCTCCCATTTCACCCTAGTTTCAACAGCAATCTCTTGATTCAGCATAGCCTGGAAAGCACATTTAATTGGCTACACAAAGGGGGATTACATGCAACAGTTTGTGCACCATTTCTAGCATTCTCCATTGCAGATGTGTATCTGTTGGTGAAGGGAATTAAGATTAGCGATGCAGGAGGAAAAGTTATTTATTTTACATAAACTTCCTTAATTTTGCCTTTTTAAACTAAAATGTAGAGAACCAGCGTAGTGTAGTAGTCTCCGTGTTGGATTAAGATTGTGTAGACAAGGGTTCAAATCCCTGCTTTGCTATAGAATCCCACTGGGTGACCTTGGGCAAGTCAGTGACCTTGGGCAAGTCACACTTCAGAATGGCAATGGTAACCTCCCCCAGCAAATCTTGCCTAGAAAACCCCATTATAGGTTCATCTTGGTAGGGGTACCATAAGTTGGAAACGACTACAAAGCATGCTACAACAACAAACCAAAACCCAGTTGACTTTCAAACTTCAAATTTTTCAGTGGAGTTCTCCAGTCAAAAATTCACCCTGCGATGTTTATAGAAGTGAAAATGACCAGAAAAACATGTACATTCCTCTAAACAATGTTCAGAACTGTATTGTATTAGAAGACCTGCTTCCAAAAATGTGCACGTTAGGCAAAATTAGATATATACCTGTATTTGGAGAAAGGTACATAAAAATGTATATGAATTTCCATGTGGACTGACCTTCTTTCTTTCTTTCTGAAAATGTAAATGATGTAATGATGATTAATGATGTAAATGTTAATGTTAAAGTGAAATGAGCTTAGGTCTGGAAAAATTCTTGAAGGCCCATTTGGCCTATGCTAAAGACTGGAAAAATCAGAAATAGAAGCTGAAACTGTCAAATTCATCCATCTTTTGTTAAGATCCCAACAGACCATGCTTTCACTTTTAAGACAATTATCTTTCAATTACCTTCCAGCTCTGATGGCTGCAAATTCAAATAGGTTGCCACATTATTACATCTATATCCCAGTGTTTCCCTCAAGGAGCTAAGGCTAGCAAACACCATTGGTTCTCTCAACTGCTGTCCTTTCAGATGTTCTGCGCTTCTGTTCCGAGAATCTCTGATCTTTGTCCACACCAATTAGTTCTTCAGTGGATGGAAGGCCAACAACAAAATCTTCATGATTGAAAGTTGAGAACCACTGATCTATATGGTACTTGCTGTGTTTTATTTTCACAATACCACTGTGAATCAGATTGAGGGTCCCTGAGAGTGCACGCTGCAGTGCCTCAAGCTAAAGAAAAATACTGGAGATATCTTTGCTGCTGCTTCTGTTCTCCATTGATGGAGAAAACTGGAAACATGGTGGAGAGCTGCCACATTGAAAAGGTGGAATTTAGTAGATTGTACTAGGAGACCTATCATCTCCACCTGCTGGGGATTGGTCTCTCAACATAGGATCACAACCATTATATTTTTTTCTTGATTGCCTTTAGTTGAATAGCAATAACAACAACAAGAAAACAAAAAGCAACAAGAAGAAAAAGAACAACAGGTAAAAAAGCCACAGAAATAGCAAAAGCCCAGAGTTTTAATCATGGTAACGGTTAAGAAGAGAGTCAGCATGGTGTAGTGTTTGAGCATTGGACAACTACCCTAGAGACCAGGATTAGATTCTCTGCTTGGCCATGGAAACCCAGTGGGTGACCTTGGGCATATCACACACTCTGAGCCCTAGAAAACTCCATGATAGGTTTGCTTTAGAGTCACCATAAGTCAGAAATGACTTGAAGGCACAAAACAACAATGAATGTTTAAGAAGTCCAAGCTTCATCTGAAATTGTACAATACAGGCAAATACTATAGTAATTGCTACTGTACTGAATATGTGTGTGTGTTCTAAAGCACAAAACTGTGGCTGGGAATTACCCATGTGTTAATAATCCTTTCGGCAGACACAAAGCATGAAAACCGAATTCCATGTGACAGCCGAAAACTCCCCGCAGCAGAAGCAAGCACAGCTGGCTCATGCACTGCATCTTCAGCTTGGTTTCCTTAGAAACCATTTGCTGTTGAATGTAATTTTCATTGCTAACAGACTGCATGCGTTTTGCTTTGGAGGCTGGGGTCAGTTGTGCAAATGCCAAGCCTTTGTAAGCTTTCCAATCAAAGGGAGCAAAGTTCTCTTATGAGTTTCCTCTGCGCAGATTATGTGTGTATGCATACACATGCTTAAAAGCACTGGTTGTGATTCTCCTTAAAGCCCTCCAAGCATATTTCACATTGGAAATTGTATCTCACTATATTTGAATCTGTATTCAGCTAGTGGAAACTCTTACTAGTTCAAATATTGCTTCCAGTAGTACTAGCAAAGAAACTGCAAATACAACGCCTAGGATTTTTATGCTGCTTTCAAGAGTTCACAGGACTTCACAGACATTATCTAGTTATAATCTTGACACCATCCTGATTTCTTCTTAAGAGCCTTAACACTGACTTATGATGACGCTCTCATAGGATTTTCTCAGCAACATTTGTTTAGAGTGTGCCATTGCTGAAAGAATGTGCCATGGTCAAGGTCACCCATTGCATGGCAGAGTAGGGATTCAGACTCTGCTTTCCTTAGCTCAACATACACATCACTATACCATGTTCACTCCCAATGGTTAAGTGATACTGTGGCTGCTTGAGACAGACCAGTTTACCTAAAGCCACCTTCTGAGTACAGGACAGAGATAAAATCTGGATTTAGGACTTTTTGCAGGATAGCTCAACCTCTTATCTCAGACTCTAGATTCTAGATTGTTTTTATAATTTTTATTGAGAGTTTTTTCAAAATACAATAGAAATTACAGCCAGTATGTGAAAAGGAAAATATAAAAAGAAAGAAAAAGAAGAGGGAAGAAAAGTAAGATATAAAAAGAAATATTGATAAGAAGAAAGTATGGCTTGCAAGTTATACATACATAACATGTAATCAAACCTCTCTCTCTAAAGCTACCTTATTCAATTCTTCATAAAAACCTATCTTACTAATTGTCAAAACCAAGTTACAATTCATTTTTTTTCCTGCAAAAAGTCTATAAGGTGTTTTTAATCTTTTAGGAAAGTCTCCAATGATTTTTCTCTAATCAAACCAGAAAATTTGTCCATTTCTGCCAGTTCAGTCAATTTCAGCAATGATTCCTCTTTAGTAGGCCATGTTGACTTTTTCCATCCTTATTCACGTAACAGTCTTGTTGCCTTGATCATATACTAATCTCCCATGGTTCTTTTCTAGCTGCTCGTCCCTAAGTCCCTAAAAAAAAGTTTTGGTTTTAATTTAATGTTAACCTTTAAAATTCCCTGCATCAAACTGTGTAGGAAGTGAACCTTTTAGTCTTTTCACATGCCCACCACATAAGAAAAGTATTAGAAACAAACAAAGAAACAAGCAATGGATTTAATGATCTGATATCTCATCCCTCTTCTTTAGATGGCAACATGTATTACTTCTATTTTAGGGATATCCCAGGATGCTTTGTTGCTTGAAGCTATAGTGCTGTCCCCTTTCAATTCCCTGTGTAGAATCTTATTTCACTGTTAGTAGTGAGATATCAAGGACCAAAAAAATATTGAGTTTAAGAGATCTCAGAGAATTACTTAAAAGGTTATTGTTCCAACTTTTTGTTAAAGCTCCCTCATAAAAGAAGACCTAGGTTGTACCGTACTTGCTACACATGTGAGACAACAATCTTGTTGTGGGGAGAGGGCAAGACAGCCTGTGTGGCGTACATAGCTCTGTCCTCCAACAAAATGGAAGAGCTGGGAAGTTCAAGAGAACCAGCTAAGACAGAGCTTTCCAAACTTTTCATGTTAGTGACACATTTTTTTAGACGTGCATCTTTTCACGACACAGTAATTCAGTTTTATTAGCAAACCAGAGGTTAAACTAACTCCTTATAAGAAATACAGACACATACATAAATTGTAATAACAAAACGTTTGGAGACACAACATATCTCATGAAAATGTTTCACATATTTGTAAAAATATATGATTTATAAATAATAACATACATTCCCAAGATTGTAGGCAACACACCTACATACTTCAGGTGACACACTAATATGTTGTGGCACACCATTTGGAAAGCCCTGAGCTAGGAGATGCTCCTACTGTCTCCATGCATATCCTGTTCGAGGCAGTTGCCTCACTTTCCCTAATGGCAGAGCAAGTTCCACTTATTTCAAAATGTGACTTTTGCTCCTGAACCCTGTCCTGATCACTCTGCCACTGCCTATCATGCTTGAACTGGTTTATTACTTTCCAGAAGTGAGAATGGTACTTTATTAGGAAAAGAAGTTGAAGGACACATTTGTACTGTTAGTTTATTGAAACATTTATCTTCTGTCTTTCTCTCAGCAGAGATCAAAGCAGCTAATCAGAATAAAATTAGACCAACAATTATAACAGAACAAATGAAAGGAAAGCAGCAAGGAGACAGCAGAATAAAAAGAACGGGTAAAACCACCTACTAAAACCAATTTAATCAGGACAGGTTTGAACATGTTAAAACAGGTGTGTAAAAAAGATTGAAACTCATATGCTTGCAAAACCTTCCTTAAAAAAGAAGGCTTTAGAAAGAGTTTGGAATATAGGTTGGTGATTTACACATGACCTCAACAAAGGAAGAAAGAGGATGCTATATCTTTTTTCTTTACATACAGTACTTCTATCCCATATTGCAAGGTCTCAGAGTAGCTTACAATAAAACCAAGTGGAACAATTTGAAATGGAAGACAATCCAAATTTAAAACAGTAACAATATTTTGGACATTCTAAAATATGTTAACCATTGCGTAATTTAAAAGTTGAATTTAAACCTATATAAAATCAAGTATCTGTATGCATTGGGCCCTAAAGGCATCTATAAAAAGACATGTTTTAACTTGGTGCTGGTACCATGGGGAGAGCATTCCACAACTTCTTTGCTTAATTTAATAATTTTCTTAAAATTGCATATGCCAATTTATATCCTCAGATTTTAAAAGAGAAATGTTGTTTATACTTTAAATAGAATTGCAATACATGTTACCTGAATGAGAAAGGCAATGACCCAACTGTCCTTTCAAGGTACGAATCATGGACGTACAACTTCAAGGTTGTTATCTCCCTCCTTACAGTTCCCTATCTTTAAATCAAGAAGCCAGTGTGGCATAGTGGTTTGAGCATTTGACTATGACCCTGTAGATCAGATTTCAATCCCCTGCTTGGCCATTGAAACTCACAGGGTGATACTGAGCACGTCACAGATGCTCAGCCCCAGAAAACCCATGGTACGTTCACCTTAGAGCTGCCATATGAGGGAAATGACTGGAAGGCACGCAACAACAGCAGCAGCAACAACAAAATATTTTAATCAGGTTTAGATGGGACAGCCCTTCAGCTAAAGGAATATAATCACTAAATGTGGATGTGTGGAGATCCCTGTTTGAAAAAGTTACTTTCTGGACTATAATTCCCAGAATAACCTAGTCAGATCTGATGTCTTGCCCATTCTGTCCCCTGAGGCTGGCAGCTTCTTTTTGTGTACTTAGTGAGTATGGCTTGGAAGCAGTGCCTATAGTGAGGCCTTCACAACCCCTTCCATATTCTTGGAAATAACAGAACTACCAATAATGAGGGTATAACACTTGTTTTTAAAACCTAAAGAAATGTAATGGCAGGCCAGTCATGTAACATTTACTATTTATATTACTTACAGCAGATGAGAATGCTAAATACCTTTTTGAGGTATTTTGACTTTCCTCAGTTGTAGGCTATATTCTTACTTTTTTTAGTAAAAGTAATGTGATGAGCTGCAATGCAGTGAACTATTAAAGAAAAAAAAATTCTGGGAACTTTGTTACAAATTATACAATAAATTGTTTCTGAAAGTAAATGTCCAAGCTCTGCTTGAGTGCATGATTTCTATTCACAAATTTGAATACGGCTCTGGCCTCCTTCTTTGTGATTTCTTAGGGCCTCTCCACACTACACTGTTATAGTGCTATTATTCCATTTTCAACATCCTGTGGAATTCTGGGGTTGTAGTTTACTGAGGCCAAACAGTTCTTTGGCTAAGAATTCTAAATGCCCCTCCCTAAACTGCAAACCCTAGGATTTCATAGGATGTCCAAAGTGGAATAATAGCACTCGGGCAGAAAGGCCCTTAACGACAAATGAACCTTTTTCTTTTTTTGTTATCTGACTTGTCTCTTCTCTCCCCTTCCTATTGGCCTCCAAGTAATTTTATTGTGAAAAGACAATATTTTGAACAGAATATTTACACAAAATAATTCCCCAGACATGCAGTTTGTCTCATAAGCTCCATCTGAAGACAAGATAACCTTAGAGCTAAAGTACATGACCTGGGCACTCAAAAATGTCAGTAAACCTGAGGCCGTGTGAATTCCTGGCTGCCTGCCTGTAGTGGTGAGTAAACTTTCTGCAACTGCTGGGTCTTATTGTATGCCCACGGCACAGTGGTGAAATCACTTTCAGTTTGGCAAGGGCTATATAAACAGATATCTCGCATGGATTGGCCAGGTATTATGAGCGCACTTGAGAATCGTAAACAACTTGACTTTGTGAATCCCAGCTGACTAGCAGATCATATTCAGCTACAGTTGCCCTCCATGACTATAACCTTCACAAAACATGAAAGACATGAACAAGCTATGCTTTGTTTTTTTTTAAAATAATAGTTTCCTGCAGTTAGAAAGTACATGCAAAAGCTGTCTGTAGTTTAAAGAAAATAAATCTTGTGATGTTTTAGTGCAGTAATTAAAGCTAACAGTCACCCATCTCTCCTTCTTACAAAGGAAGGAGAGACTTGGGTTATCTGTTTCCCTTGTCAGCTCCTATAAGTGTGCAAATATGTGAAGATAGGATCCATCAGTTTGCTTGCATGTGATCATGTCTCCTTCGAGAATGATCAAGGTGACTCTAGAAAGTCTACTACTTTCTTTAAAAATCAAAAAAGCCAAGCAGATAATTGTGTTCCTAGATTGCACTGATAAGCATGTTTGCCTTAAAGTATGCCATTGTTCAAACGAACATAACTGCATTATTTGTCACAGCATAGCAGGGAGACAAAGAGATCACACTGTTGCCTTCTGTGAGATGTACCTCTTCAGGAAATTTCAGCTGCAGCCTCCATAAAGCTCATATTGATGCAGATGTAAGAACTTTATTCTATGGTTATATATTTTTTTTCATATCATGCTCAGGCGATCTTGTAACAAATGTTTTGGAAGCGAAACAGGAACATTTAAAAATCATGAATGCAATTATTTGCTAATTTTGTTCTTGAGGGAGGAAAGAAGTAATTTTAGCAATTTGCTTCTTGCTGTGAGAAAGTATTTGAAAATTTCACAGTTGCCATGTCAGATTACTCAAAATTTGGGACTTGTTCTGAAAAAAAAATTACATGTGTTATTTTAGCAAATAATATTTTCAAATGTAGTAATTGGGAACTTATTCCACATCAAATTCATTTTTTGTGCAGAAATATGGTTTTCAGCATGTAAATGACTTTTTTTCTGCACAAAAATGTGTAATTTTTTTCATAGAATGAGTTTAGAACTGAAAAAATTCTCATCAGTCCAGATGATTTTGACCTCTTTAAGATTTTGGAAATATTTTTTGAATATTTTTGAGTATTGTTTCTATCTCCAGCAAAAGTAAGGTTATATCGACAAATCTATGGGTGATTACAAGAATATGACTTGAAAATGATCCAGCAGGGACCTGCGAGCTCTCAGGATTCACTTGAAATAAAAGGGCAGGCATTCCTGAAATTCTCTCTTCCTCTGTAAAATATAAAAAGGAAGTCTAGCATTCTAGTCAGGCTCACCAAACCTTTGAACCAGAGCACTTCTTTTAGAAGCCAGAGATACAGTTCTGGAGGTATGACAATCTCTCAGCTTTGTTGCATTTTCCCAGTTCCTGCTTTCAGACCCATTTTTCTCATATCTTTCTTAAACATTGGGTTGTAAGAATTTGTTTGGCCTAAATCCAATTGTTTCTCCCACTTCTAGGATAGACCTATTAAATCAGTGAAACTTTCAAAAGTATTAACTTACCAGCTTCCCATTGATTGAATAGGTCTGCTTCAGTTGGGACTATCTTTTTCTTTTTGGATGAAATGGATGTACACTGGTTTGAATTTTCCTGCACATTCATAATGTTCACACTTTTGTATTCAAGTCTCCCATTAAACAATTGTTTTTACTTTTCAGTGAAGCACATTTTGAATTGTATTAAATTATTTACGTATCATTTGAAAAGAAGGCTGTTCTACACTATACTGTTATAGTGTTGCTATTTCAGTTTCAACATCCTGTGGAATTCTGGGGTTTGTAGTTTACTGAGGTCAAAGAACTCTCTGGCTGAGAATTCTCCCTAAACTGCAAACCCCAGGATTCCATAGGATGTTGAAAGTGGAATAATAGCACTATAAAAGTATAGTGGAGAAAGGCCCAGAATTTGCCATTCACGGTTTCTTCTTGATGACAAGAAAGTGAAATATACATGCATACTTTCATTGATTGTTTCACAGGTTTTAGATATAATTGTTCAAAAATGATTAACATATTTCTTTCCTCATTTCTATAGTGCAAGTGCTTTTTGCAGATTCCACTTGGGATTCTCAGCATATCATTCAGTCATTACTAAGTCTATACCACAGTTTATTTATGTCTGATTGCCTGCTATATTATACAGATTTATGTCTACTTACACAGTCACCAAATGTGATTTTACCTGGTGTTATCTAATCTGACCCAAACAAAGACTGTTATAAGGTTTAGAACCTAATCCATCAATTTCTCTCAGTTCTACCTATACAAACATGGAAATTTTTGCATTTATGTGCCCTAATGTGCACATTTATGAATTAGTTGTGATCAAACATACTTTTTAGACTTAGGCTGACATTCCAAATTGTCTGTGTATGTTCAGCTCTGGTTGGTAAACCCTGACTTTTCCATAAAATTGTTAATTTGGGTTTATTTTGCATAGAACTTCACTTGAAACTAGTTGTAGAAATTGTAAGTGCTAAGTTTATTTTCTTGTTTGTGAAATAGTCAACATCAGCTAAGACAAGTATGGGTAAATTTCTTGGTATATTAAAGGCTGTGAAGGTTTGAACACATGGAATTATTCACAAAAGGATGTTAACAGTATGGAATGTGTTTAGCAAAAGGAGATAGGCCAGTGAATGTAGTCATTTGTCATCATTAGAGTAACATCCCATTTTGGTCAGGCACTGTATTTCTATAAATGCAGGTGTGAAACTATTGGTATGGTGGAGCATTCAGTTCAGAAATACTCTGATATGATATATTAAACTATGCTATGTTTCTCTCATTTATATCTCTAGAAGCACATCTGAAGAAGATGTGGGGGTTAGGCATATACTGAAAATGCTGCCCGAGTTAACTTTTATGTTCTTCCCTCTGCATGAGTTGGTATAAAATCCTACTTAATTCTATACAATGTGTTTATCAAGCACTGCTTGTCCAAAGCACAAATGATTGCTCTCTGTCTCTCTTTTTCAACCAGGAGTAGGGAACTTGTGGTCTTACAAATATTCTTGCATTACTATTCCCATCCTCTCTGACCATTGGCCATTCGGGCTTGAGAGGATAGGAGTTAAATGTCAACAAAATTGGGGGCATAGGTCCTCCATCTCTGCCTCAGATTAACAGGACACTCGTATCATAATAACTCACAGCTAATGCTTGATTCAGAATAATAGAAGAAGAGTGTGTTGCTGCATTAAAACAAATCAGCAAACTCAGATCTTGCATCCATTTTCATTTTCTATACTTGGCTCAAGCACAGAGGAGAAAAGATGCAAAAATCAATCTGATTTCCATCCACTTTTGTTTTTAAATACGCTCTCATGCCAATGATTTTGTGAAAGCAAAAACATGTGTAGTAGAACTGCTATTTAAGGCCTATCAGTCGTGACAAAATCCATCTGCAAGTCATTGTGGGGAGGGGCATAAAGTAAGTAACAAAAAATTGATGGTTTTTTTCCCTTTGCATTCCGTAATGGAACAGGACTAGGAAATAACAGGGAACTTTGAAAAAAAATTCAAATCCAGGAAACATATTTATTTATTTTTATTTATTATATTTGTATGCTGCCTTTCTTCTGGTATGGGACCCAAGGCAGCATATTCAGGGGTTGTTGTGTTGGCCACACAGTAATATACAACAAAACCCATGGGAAAACATTCCCATGTTTTCATGGGAATAATGCAGATCCTAAGCCACAACAGTTGCCCATTCCCACTGTAGACTCATTCTCAAGTGGGGTCAAAAAGACTGTGCTGTGACTAAGAATTTGGGCCTGAGCAGTCTAATATCTGGCTTTTTCTTTGAACCTGGAAGTCCCATTATCACATCACAAATGCCTAGTTTCAAGAACAGTTGGGCTGGATGACATCCTGGGGAATGCTTTTGTGACTCCCAGGCAAAATTAAGAGGGAACTGCTCAAGTCTGCTCTGAGTGACCTGCACCCTAAACCTGGCATTTCAGCAAGCTGTTTGGCCATGCCAGGGGAAATAATCCCACCGAATGGTACTAATTACAGTGGGTGCTGGGGAAGTCAAGCCCTGTCACCATCTCACTGTTTACAACTCTGCAGATTACAAACTGGGCACCAAGTGAGGCAGGACCTTTGGTTACTGTTTTCTAGGGATGGAAATAATACTTGAAAATATTTGAAAAAGGTTTTAAAACATTTTCCTTGATTGTGAGGAAATCTCAATGAAGAAAATCCTGGACTACTACGAATCTTCACAGTTTGGGTCTTATTCTACACAAAATCCACACGTGGTGGTTGTTCTTGTATCATGGCTGTTCCTATCTTTTGAAGAACAGTGTTACATATATCACACATGCTGATCTGAGCCTCCAAACTAGATTGCTACTTCAGCTAACAATGGAGGATGTTGTCCCATTGTTTGTGCTAAAATAGTATTTCACTGCCAGTCCAATTGGTTTTTGTTAGAGATGCAGATCTTTGTTTATGTCATCATTGTATGTAAGAATGATGACTTTCGAAAGTAGAGGGTGCTTTACGTTCAATGTGTGTAAGAATGTACACATGGGGTGGGGGGTGAGGTGGCATCTTTCCTTTAGAGTACCAGCTTGTCCTTCTTGTTTCAAACTGCCCAAACTAAGGTGTGCTCGAGGGTAGTATTTCCACATTACTTTGGGTAATTTCTTACTTATCTGTTTAATTATGTTCACTTACGACAAACCCTGCTTTCTAACAGTGGGTAGTGCTCTACTTTATCCTAATTAATGAATCAGTTAATGGCCAGCCTGCAGAGCCTGAATATGCTAATTTAGATTGATTCCAGTTAATTCCTTTCTTTTTTGAAAAAAGTATTGATGTCAGTCAAGCTGCCTGCAGTTTGAAACCCTTGAAGTAATGAGTGTATTCCCAATTACACCAATGACCGCTGTGATTAAAGATAAGGACTTCGGAATACCGGTGGCTCATTTTAGAGTATGTATTCAGATGACCTATTAATGCCTTGTTGCATGGTGACAATCTCATCATGTAGTACCTTGTTGGGTACTCTTATCTGGCACAGAATCACCTTGCGATGAAAGTTGCACCCAGCCAAGTTGTCGTGTGTTAAAGGTAATCTTATTTGTCACAGCTGCACCTTGTACATCTTGTAATGACTTCAGAACAGTATTATAGAATTACAGTACTCCTTTGGGGTAAAACATACTCAGAACTTGGAAATTATTTTTGAAAAGTAACTATGTTATAGTAGTAGTTACAAGGTGGATGGTTTCCTGACTGTCCATGCCAAATAAGATCAAAAAGTTTACCATGCAAGCAACAGTTCCTATGGAGCAGCACCAAGGACATTTCTGCACTACATTGTAATAGTGCTATTATTCCACTTTCAAGATCCTATGGAATCCTGGGGTTTGCAGTTTAGGGAAGGGCCTTTAGAATTCTCAGCCAGGGAGCTCTTTGGCCTCATTAAACTACAAACCCCAGAATTCCACAGGATGTTGAAAGTAGAGTAATAGCACTATAACAGTGTAGTGCAGAAATGGCCTAAGTTAAACCTGGACCAGTACACTAAGTCCACAAGAAGGAAATATTCTTCAGAGGCAGAAAAAGAAACATGGTCAGAAAGCAAGTCAAGGTGAAATAAATGGATAAATAATCCATTTGGTGACAAGTCAGTACAAGGAATAGTCTGAAGCATGATCTTTGAAGTGTGCCACAATGAGTAGCAAGAAAAACAGTTCATGAATGCTGAGAAGTGCTGAGCAAAGAACAGGAGAAATGAGGAGTTACACTGTTCTCAATAGACTGATGTCTGAGCAGAGCATGTCGCTGATGTTGATAGATTACTGCTGAGATATCTTCTGTTGGAGCTGAGCACTTTTGCCTCACCTGGATCTTAAGAGTCCAGCCTCTCCAGACACCTTCTCTTTCTAGGGCTTGGGGGCATGCCTGCTTCAGAATCAGTTATGGATCTTGCTCCTCTTGGTGGAGGTGGATCTTTTCTGAAGGCCCCAGGCTCAGTTTTGGCCTGCAGTGGTTGTAAGAGAAGAGGGGTCAGCTGGGGCCTCAAGTTCATCCTCTGAGTCTTCCAAGTACTTCTGCACATTTCTTGAATTCTTAAATGTTGCACGTTGTTGCTAAAATTTCATTTGTTTTAAAAAAAAATTCATGCAGAGCAGTAGCATTTTGTACAAGAAAACGTTGGAATTTTTTTACTTTTTTTGTGGGAAAAAACCTGTCTCTGAAGAAAAAAAAAATCTATGGCATCTTTTCTTTGTAGGAGAAGGACAGTATCTTGAAAAATCAAGGACCAGAAAATTATACCTATTCTTTCCATCCTCACTCTTTTTAAAAGCTGAAGGCTCAACTTGTCTCAGAATATAGCTCTTCAGAGGCTCTGCTGACTGAACATCCAGGAGGTATTTCTGAAGGGTTTTCTGGAAATAATCCATCTGGGAAGTTAATGACTAATGGATGAAATTAGAGACAGAGGATACACCACAGTGTTCATGGTATATAGATGAGCTATCTTGTCCATTCTTCACTTTCCATCATTCTTTGTGAAGGAATGATGATGAAGACAAAGGTCATCTAACTCTCTGTATACTTGCCTGCACAGTTTATACATAGCAAACTTCTCTCCTCACCCTTGTACCACACCTTGTGACATTTGTACTCAGTGAGAGCACAGCTGCTGATTAAAGGCAACGAGATAAGGCAGAATGAGTAAAGGATGAGTAAGCAAGCTTTAAGCAATGCCTTCAGGCATGACACGATGAATGACAAATTTGTGACACTTGGCTTACATAACCAGGAAAGACGCTCTTTCTGTTCTTCAAGAAAGGTTGCATGAGTTAGGCTGTGTGAGTGTCTTCTAATTTCATGTTGATCTGTCTAGCTGATCCAACCTCATTTGCATTTGGATGCGAAAAACAAAAACAAAGCATTTTTCTTCTTTTATTCTTCTGTTATCAGTATGGTCACTGTATTCACAAAGTTCAAAGGGCAGAGAAAATTTATGGCAAAATGTCAAGGACCAGGGGAGCTGTGGAGTCATCAGAAAGCTGAGGCCAAATAAAATTGATCAGTTTTTAAGATGTAGCTGCTGTGTAGGCAACACAACATAATGCACCAACCCTTGTGCATTATATGTGTGGATTGTGAATTGTTTATGTTAAAGGACTTTCGAACCAGTTTAATATTTTGACTTGGAACAGAATCCCAATGAAATCTTTTTAGTAGCAGATGTATTCATTCTTCTGTAGCAGCTTTTCTTCTATCACTGGTGGACAATTGGAGGATCTCTACAGATGTCTCTCATATTCCACAGTTCTCTGAAATTGTCTTAGATCTGCTGATCAACAGCCTTCTCCTATCTGGACAGAGTTTGTGGAAGCGGACAACTGAATTCTTGCCCTGTGGAGGTGCAAAACTCTGTCGGGGAGGAGAAGTGGGGTATAAATAAAACAAACAAATGGCCTTTAGACACATTTTATGTATCTATGAAGATACAGGATTTCTGTTCTATATTATTCTGTTCATATGTGCTTGATATGAGCAAGACATTCAGTAAAATCAATAATGCCCAACATTTATATCAGTGATTCTCAAACTTTGTTCCTTGAAGTGGTTTGAACTTCAGTCCTCATAAGCCCCAACCAATGTGGCAAATAGTCAAGGATTCTGGATTCTGAAGCCCAAAACATCTGAATGGCCAAAATTTGAGAATCACTGAGTGGTGCAATATTCTACTCTGTGTTTCTAAAACCCTAAACAGCCCAAGACAAAGTTATCTTGAGACATCATTTCAATGTCTATGGCCCTTTCCACACCTTACCTTTCTTCAGCATTGGGGTGTGGGTAACACATAAGCAGTCTCCAGCGAGAGGCTCTTGCATCCCTCCTGCTTCAGCTCCGCATGAGCTGCCTGTTCCCAGGCAGGCAGCGCAAGAGCCCCACCTCTTCCTTCAGCAGTGCAGCCTGGGAGTTTCCCAGGCTGCCCTGGGGCAGGAAGCATGACTGCCATGGGTCTAGAGGCTCCGCATACATGGCAAGTGTGCACAGGGCCCTGGAGCAATGTGCAATTGCACACCATTTTCGGCTGAAAGCTGATAATGAAAAAGTGCTTGAGAGGCACCTGCCCTACCCTGGAGCATTGTGCAACTGTGAGTGCATCATGCAGATCACTCCTCACAATTGTGTGATGCTCCAGGGGCCCTTTCACCATGTGAAAAGGGCCTATGTTTTGTGTGTGTTGGCGTGTGTTTGTTAATCTGCTGTCTTCTTTTTTATTGCTTTATTACTTGATTTTATGGTATTTCATGGGTAACAATACTGCTTTGGGATTTTAGGAAAGAAAGGAAGCATAGAAATATTTCAAATAAGATTGTGTGTGTGTCACTTTATGAATGACCAGAGGATTGCAGTATGTGGGGCATAGAAGTCAACTTCTCAAATCTAAAGAAAATTAAAATACAGAGAAAGTACTACCGTATGCTTTGGGAGACCCTTCCTCCCCATGCATCACACTGCATTCCGTGGTGTCTCCAACATCCTGTGTAGCTTTGGAGGGTTTTTTCCCCCTCCCAGGTGAGTCCACTTAAATCTAGGTTCATCCCAATCAGTTTTACTTGTTGGACTAAAGAAGGGGATAACATGTCTTTAAGCAGAAATTAAACCAGGAATGTATTGCCAAGCGTTTTCAAAATGACAAAGACTGGTATATATGTACACATTTCATTCTCATGCTATATTAATAGTTTTAATTCTCCATCTACTATTTTGTCTAGCATGTATAAAAATTATATTTAGATGTATACATATACACACAAGTATACACACACAGAGGGAGAAAGAGAGAGAGGAAGGAAGAGTAGTTTCAATCCATTACTCAATTAAGCTCATTCACGTCTGTTGTTTGGAATGGATTGCAATGTGCTTTAGCTCCATGCTGGATTATAGCTATTGTTAGGAAGATATTTCAGGAAGCAAGATTATTCCCTTGGGAAACTGAATTCTATGAAGGATCACGAAGCATGTGAGCTTGGGTTTTATATGAAGTGTTGATTCCAAAACAGGAAGCACGTTCTCTTTGAGGAGAGTAGGACAAATTTCTAAGCACCTGTGTGCTTAGTTAAACAGGGGTGTTGCATGAAGGAACTTCTGCTATAATGCTCCATAAAGTCAATTGGAGTAAATTCTCCAAATAAAAAAAGCATTTAACTGAGAAAAGAATTGAGGAAGCGTCTCCCTGATGTTAGGCTATGAGCCTTTCTGCATTACACTGTTATAGTGCTGTTATTGTGTTACCACGGTACTGACATGCCTGGTGATAGCACCAGATATCTCTTGATATCAAACTTATTTGGCCTTCACTTGACCTTTCTCAGCCACCCTGCTCCACCTGTTTGCAAGGGCCACTGGACAAGCATGTAAACAGGCGCAGTTGGTAATGGTTGGACATTCCAATCCCCACTTAGGCAGGCAGATTAATGCCACTCCATTGTTTCAGGGACCATTTCTTGCAGACACACCTTGCTTAAGCGCGACTTTACACAAAGACGCACAGCCCTGAGCCGGCACCCTCTCAATGCTGAGCCATTTGCATACTGGCTACACTATTGTTATCCAGCGCTAAGCTAATCATGTAAAACCTGACCTTTTCCAATGCTTTTGTCTCGCTCCAAATTTCCTTTGTTCTCACCAAGCGTGGCATGGCCTGTAGGCACAATCCACCCTAAAAAAACTCCCCAATTCTGAGCACACCTCGGATCGCCCTGGACTTCCATCTAGCCTTGCTGTCGCTCTGTCCAGTGAAGTTGTCCCCTCAGTTCCCAATAACTGAGTCTGCCTCTCTCCTTGGAACACTCTGGACTGCTATCCTGCCTTGCTGTCGCGTTGTCCAGTGAGTCACCCCCCCTCAGTGAACCGCATTGAGCTTTCTTCCCTGCAATCCTCTGTTTTTCTCCAGGACTACAAGACACGGTGTTGTATCACCCATTTTCCCCAAAAACTCCCATTTCTAATTTCCTAATTAGCTGTGTGCTTGTGGTGCCTTTTCTGTCATTTGTCCTTTAATAAAGCTATCATTTTTACTATTTTAAAACTGTCTGACTGCTCTTCTGACCTGACGTTGTATACATAGGATTGCAAGATCCCTGCTAAGTTGCCCTGTCTCTCGTTAGCTTAAGAGAGTGCTCGAGTTAATTTCCCCATCTTGTGTTATTATTTGGTTATTTGGGTATCCCTCCCGGGACCCCCACAATACAGGTAAACAATTGCATTTCAACATCCTATGAAATCCTGGGGTTTGCTGTTAAGGGAGAGGCATGTAGAATTCTCAGCCAGAGAGGTCTTTGGCCTCAGTAAACTCCAGAATTCCACAGGATGTTGAAAGTGGAATAATAGCACTATAACAGTGTAGTGTGGAAAGGCCCTATGAGCCCAGTTACCCTTGACAACTGACTGTGCTGGCTGGGGCTGATGGGAATGGCAACCCAGTGTTAATATGGAGGGTCTTATGTTCCCAATCCCTGGGTCAAGAGATCCTGCTTTGGAATCTATAATATTAAGGAACAAACGGAAGAACTTTTCTGACACATATGGAGTGTGGCCCTGCGTCTTATGTCATACAGGTGTAAAAGATTGTTATGTCCATGGTTGCATAGGTTTAGTTCAGAATTTACACAGGAAGAAACTCTTGTAGGGAGAAAGTATCCATCTATATTATACTGGCTCGCTATACCAAGTGCTAGTGTCACTGACACCTGAAAAATCACATCACAACACAATGGTATCTGCTCCCTGTAGAACAAGATTTGCCTTCCCTGCCATTTTCACTGTCATTTGATTATCTGCTTGTATTTTCTTGCTGTGTTAATGTGGTCTCTTAGTACAGTTGTCATAGGATCCCTATGGGTCCTTCATGATGCTGGATAGCTCTCCATATGCTTGAGATCTCCTCATGTTAGATATGCATATATGTGTCTATCTCTCATGTAGAGCTTTGAATTTTCCACATTTTGTTGTGTTACAAATTGGAATAGGAAGTGATTTAATTGCCACTTTATGTATACAAGACAGTCAAAGGTTAAGTAAACAAAAGTTTACTTTGTCACTAAAGTAAGTAAACAGCAACAACCTGGTGCTTTGTTTTTGTAAACTTAACATTTGTACACAATAAAAACATAGGTACCATCACAGTGATGAATATCTTGAGGACATCAAGTGGTAACAATACCATTTAAATCAATTTCAATTCCAGGGTATAACAGAACAAAATGCAGAAAACTCAAAGGGGAGAGCATTTTCAAACTCCTACAAGATGCTCTCTCTATGCACATAGGAGTATGATTGTTCAGTATTTCATTTTCCTACCTTATTGAGAACTTTGTTTTAAAAAGAAAGTGTTTTCAGCATTGTCTATGAAAGCAAGGTTGTCAAATCTGCTTGAAACTGATGCTTGCTTTACACAAAGTTTTCAGAGCTTGGGATAATTCCTTCAGTTACTCATTACAGTGTTTAAAAAGGAAACTGTTATTGTTGCTCCTTATAATGATGAAAACATTAATTCATTATATGACTGTTACTTTTTTAAGGGATAAAACTCTTAGACCTGATAAAAGAATGACATAAAACCTGAAAAGTTCCCCTGAAAATGCCTCTTAAAATGCTGTGGGGTTTTTGTGTGTGTGTGTGTGTGTTTTCTGAATAACAAAACTAGAATGCCTATAAAATGGCTGTAAAATTATTTGGGGAAAAACTCTAGAAATAATTACTTACTTACTTGTTACATAGCTTTCAAAATTCAGCTTTATTACCTGCTGATTAACTCCAAAGCAACTAGTTACAGATTAAGAGGACTAACTCACTACTTCCAAGCTCTGAATAGTATAGTTAACATGATTCAACACAGTCTGCCACACTGGTGTATATATGTATCAAATGATAGGACATTAGAGCAGGTAAAAGTGTTGTTTAGTGCTGGCTCAGTACTGTGGAAATGTGACAGAAAATGTTATGAATTCAAGCACTGCAGACAAAAAAGCCCTCTGAATATAACATTAGAATTAGGAAACCATCAGATAGTGTTGTTTACCTGATTGTTGGCAAGGTAAATATTGGGTTGGATACAAACCTAGCTATCTTTAAAATAGAAATGTTGAACTCAGTGAGACAAGTTAGACTAACTGAAGTGCCATTGATTTCAGTGGATCTGCTGTAAGCATGACTAGGTCTGGATGCAATCCATTATTTCTCTGACAGTAGATGAGACCATGGCCATTTCCACTCTATACTGTTATAGTGCTATTATTCAACTTTCAACATCCTATGGAATCTGGAAATTGCAGTTTAGGGAGAGGCCTTTAAAATTCTCAGCCAGAGAGCTATTTCTCTCTGGCTAAACTCCAGAATTCCACAGGATATTGAAAGTGGAATAATAGCACTATAATAGTGTAGTGCAGAAATGGCTGGAGTTGTGGCTGATGGTTTCGAGGGTTCATTCTAAATTTTAATGGTGATCTTCATGGTGCTGATCTTCTTTTGGTGATAGGGTTCACCACTATGACTAACTCCTTGAAGGTCTGCTAAAAGTAGAGCAGATTCACCATCCCAAGGCTACTAGCCACCATGAGTAGCTGACCATATCCAAATGTTCCATGAAGCCAAGACTGTTCTTATCTAGGTAAGGGGGTTGTCTACCATTTAAGTTACAACAAAGCATCAGAAACGGCAAAACTAAAGCCTTCTTCTGTTCTGTTATGCAGCCCAAGTCTGTATATGCACATATACACAGTTCTTTTGGGAAACAAGTGCCCTGTTTGTTATTCACAAGTGCAAATGTAAAACAATTTTGTCTTCCATAGTGGGTATCAGTGGTTTGTTGAATTTCATTTTAAATATCATTTGTAGCTCACTTGTCTCTAGGGTTGCAAATAAAGCAAAGGAGGGAAAATACTGTCACTGGCATCCATTTGTATTTGCATAACATTGTTAGCTATAAAGAATAATTGCTTACAATAGTTTAGCACTTAATTTTATTATTTCAGTAACATTTAACTTAATTGGATCCTTGTAATTAGCATCTCTCTCTCCTCCTTTCTCTCCCCCCTTCCTCTCTATCTCTGTTACATTTCTACAGATTTAATCCCTTCTATTGTTGCTGCTGCATGCCTTTAAGTCATTTCTGACTTACGACACCCCTAGGACAAATCTATCATACTTGGCCACAGCAATATTTTTTATCAGATTTGACTGACCACTCTACCAAATATTTTATGGCTCAATAAATGATTATCCTTTATCCTTTCTCAACCTAATATCCTGATGTGTTGGACCCTATTCTTGTCAGTCCCAGACAACATGGCCAATATACAGAGACTGTTGAGTACAGGGATACCTTGTTGGGGAAAAAAATCAGCCCCTTGTCTCTTGCCTTTCCTCCTTTTTTTTTCTTTTCTAATTTCAATACTATCTTTGTGAACATTTTGCATAGGTTTTTTTATGTGTAAAAACTATTTTGTGCAGTTTTCACAAAATGTTCCCACAATGTTAGAAACAAAATATAAGACAAAAACTAGTTGAGAAATGCACATGACACTGTCTTGTCCCGTATGTGCAAGATTGAAATAAGTATTAATTTGAATCCCTAATTAAGATACTATCTGGTTTGGAGGAGCAGGAAGTTAGTAGAGGGATGGATGTGAACAGGGAGATGTTGTCATCATAGATCAGAAGAAAGCTTGGATTGTGTTGTTCCTAGCACTTAGCCTTTTTCTCTGGAAGCAAGCCAGCCGTGAAGTCAATCATATCCTTGAATGACAAGATTTCCTATTCCCTCACGGTATCTAATATCCACATCTCTCAGTGACTGACTTCCTATGGAAATCAAACTGATTATGTAGGAATAGAAAGAATACACCAGTAGGTAGAGGTTGATTTTCCCTTGCTCTAGATCAACATTTTTTTTTTTTTTTTTGATAAGATGGACCAATGGTAGCTGCCATGCAACTTATTCAGGATGCACAATTAGAGAGGTTTTGGCCGTGTATTGATTTTGGGCAGTGTAAGAAGGCCGAGCCTTCCTGCAAGGCAAAAGGAGCTGCCTCGTGTAACAGATTTTGGGTGGCATGAAAAAGACATAATTATCTATTTAAGTTGTTATTACTGCATTTATACTGTCATGGATGGAGAGAAGTGCTTCTTGGATTTTATACCTCCTATGTCAAAATGCTTTGGCTGACTTTGGATTCTATGTTCCTTGACACAGGTGGGTGGAGGATGTCAGGTTCTTCACCGCAGGTGGTATAATGTCATGGGACAGTCCTGATGGTGATTTGTGGAGGCAGGTGGGATGTGATTCACTTGCTTCTTTGTCATACACTAAATGTAATTCCTGCTTCAGTCTTCATGCTTTCTTTTGGCTGGCATATTTAGTCATCCCTGCTGCAAAAACCATGGTGACTAGCTTAACGTGTAATAATATTTTGTTAATCAGTCAAACTCATTGCAGTGTTTCTTTCATCACTCCAGCCTGTTTCACTCCCACACCTAAGGACTTTAAATAATTTTGAGTAAGTTGAGAAAAAAAGTTCATGTTTTTACTTCTATTTGTCTGTATAGTATGGTAAGCTGGCTCACATATCTCTATCTCTAGGGGAGAGAATGAGTGACAGGGAGAGAGAAAAAGAGACAAGGATACAAAATGTACTTAACTTCAACATGATCCAAGTTCCTCCTACTTATCACAGTTTAGTGAGTCACTCTTCACTAAGCCGTCATGACTCTTTTTTCATTTGATATATAGCCATCAATGCATATTTTTCCAGTCTAAATTTATAAATGCTACTTTCATCTAAAGGATATGAGTGGAGAGGGAGGGATTATATCTGAAGAAATGGTAAAACTATTAACTCTCTATATCATTTGTCTGCCTTCTCCATTAAAGATCAGACATCATCATTTTTCAGTGTGCCTTTTGCTAAAATGTTGCTACTACATTCAAAATTTGCTGGCATCTTGTTAGTGACGTACATTGCCATATGTCTTTTTATGGTCATTGTGGAAGAAGGGATTTGCTATCTCTCTTGCACAATCCTGACTCCCACAAAATTAACTTTCCTCTTGCAGGGTTCTCAACAAAACCATAGAGTAGCCAAGGGAGGGGACATGATAGCCATGTTTAAATATTTGAAGGGATGCCACGTAGAGGAAGGAGGGGGCTTGTTTTCTGCTGCTCCAGAAACCAGGACAAGGAGCAATGGATTCAAGCTGCAGGAAAGGAGATTCCACCTGAACCTCAGGAAGAACTTCCTGACAGTCAGGGCTGTCCGGCAGTGGAATCTGCTGCCTCGGAGAGTAGTGGAGTCTCCTACCTTGGAGGTTTTTAAGCAGAGGCTTGATGGCCATCTGTCGGGAGTGCTTTGAGGGTGTTCCTGCATGACAGGGAGTTGGACTGGATGGCCCGTGTGGTCTCTTCCAACTCTACATTTCTATGATTCTATGATTCTATGAGGCTGGAATAGCTGAGAAGCATTTGGCTATGTACAATAATGATATTGTCCTCCAGGACCTGCAGAGGGCTTCTTGTGGGTACTGGAGGATGCTTTTGTGGTTGTGTGTTTGGATACAGGGAAGGAGGCAGAGGTTTCTTTGCTTTCCTGGCCATTTCAGGTGGGCAGCCACAGGAGGAAGGTGAGTCCAATGGAGAATAGAGATGCACCATTATTTCATCTGGGCAGAACTTTGTTCTCCATCTCCTCATGAAGGATTTTGGCCATTGTCTTCTTAGGCTGGACTTTTTCCATGTCATTAAATTAGGTATCGATATGTATTGAATATAGCATTGGTCTTTTGAAACTTTGGCTTTAGCAATGGGCATGCATTCCTTGGTTAAGTTCAGAAGTAGCTTGGGAAGTATCAACTTTTTTGTTGACCATTTGGGAAAAGCTAATCTCTTTTTTGAGAGTTTTCTCCCAGAGGTACATGCCTGCCCTCAACTTCATACATGCAGCAGCTGCTTCATATGCATATCTTTAGAAGCTGCTTATGCTTGATGTGTGACCATCAGATCATTTATGCATTAACAATGTGCACCAATGGAAAACTCTTTTGAGAAAGTGAACTCTTTAAATTGCTTATTTTCTTTTTAAGTATATGCTTTAAATTATTTTAATACGAATAAAATTTGATTTCATTTTAATGTTTATCCCTTGTACATTTTTAGCTGTACTGTATGTGTTTTAAATTGTAAGCTTCCTGGAGTCCCAAGTTTGGTAAAAAGGAGGGATACAGATGGTGATGATGATGATAATGATGATGGTGATATTGGTTGTTATTTGGTATTCATGTTTATGATAATGGCACTACCGTCACAATTCCAACTCCCCCACCCAACCTATTTTTATCAATCAGCAACTGCACCAAGTGACACAAGTCCATTCCTTTGGAAATCAGGGTGCTGCAGGGTAATGTTTTCCCCACACACCAATGATCTGTGGTGTGACAATCAGAAGCAGCACATTGCTGCAGTTCATTGTCACTCTGCAGATCACTGGTGGGAAGGAGCTGGAAACATCATCCTGCTGTGCCCTGATCACTACCAGAACAGACCTCTGTTGCTCAGTGCAGCTGCTGGCTATTGAAGTAGGGTTTTTTTTTCTGGGTTGTGGGATTGGGTCAGAAGATTACACATAGTTATGCATTTGCTATTATGTCTGTGATGCAGGATCTTGCATCATCATTATCATCATCATCATCATCATCAAGTAGTGGTAATAGTAGTGGTGGTAATTTTTATTATGTAGTCTTTCTAGACAGTATGCCGTTCAGGCAATTTTAACAGTCAAGTCAGCTTAGGGAAGCTAATAGAACTATACCATCTGCTTTCACACCCTTCTCTGAAATCCATTTCTATGAACCCCATATAACTGAAATTTATGAGCTGGATTCATTCACTGGTGAGGAAACTTATAAAACATCATATAATATTGTCCTGTTTGTAGAGATAGGGTAGGTCATGACTACAAAAGTAGCAGAATCAAGCAAATGGGATGATCAAAGACAGGAGTTCCATCTCTGAACAAAGTATACCAGGACCAGAGATGGTGTAGGAAAAATCTTCAAGTTGGTATTCTAGCCTGGAAGTGGAATTGTAAGAACCTTTCCCAGGGTTCATCAGTAGTTCATCAGAAATTTCTGGAAAAACTGTACAGAGACTCTTCATTATGAGAAACCCTTTAGTCATAAGGAATAATTTGCTGCAATTGAGATTTCTCTTGAATGTGTTACTCTGGCCTGTCTCTTTAGGCCTGCCTCTTTAGGCACCATTGCTCCTGGAGGCTTGATGGTAGCTTTTCCTCTGTTTCTGAAGTTGGCTTTTTTATGAATGGGGGCACTGCTCCTTGGCAGACTTTCTTGAGAGCCAAGAACTCCCTGCCCATAGCATTAGTTATATCTCTGAGTGCTACAAGTTACTGGGGCTTCCAGGTACTCCTTCGAGGAGATATCCTGTTGTTTAAAGCAAAGCAGGTATTAATTGTTTGTGCTGAACATAAATGCCCAGTTAATAAGTAATAGGAAATAATAACTGTCTTTCCAATATACCAAAGGTAGTTATGTCATTTGAGAATGATCTGAAAAATTGTTTGAAAATTAGCTGTGAGAAGTGGTGAGTGTGGATGTGTGAGGAATACTATTTCAGTCCCTGTTTTAATGGGCTTGTTTAATTTATTTTTATTTTTATTACTTTTAAAATACTTCTGTCTTGCCTTGTATTACAGGACCTGAAGGGGACCTATATTGTTTTGTCCTGTCCTTTTCCAACTGTCTGTTGGACAGATATAACTTGTGTTCTGGGATACTTACATTGACAGATGGCTGTGAAGGGAAAATGCACACATTTGAAAACTCCACATAGAAAAATGTGTATATATTTTAAATGCTTGCAGGGTACTGCTTAAACACACTTCAGTCAATGGGGAGAATGTATTAATAAACTCATGATTTTCAAAGCATTAGGAGATGGTTCTCATCACTTTGCCCCTCATTTTCATGGCACTTTCATAAGAACTTTATCTAATATATAAAAGTCAAAGTTTGTCTGTGTCAGGAGAAGACCTTCTATGATTAGCTGTGTCAGGCGAAGACCTCATATGATTGGCTGTCTTTCTATGGAATCCTGGTGTTTTCAGTTAAGGGAGGGGCCTTTAGAATTCTCGGTCAGAGAGGACTTGTGCCACAGGCCAGTTGCTATGGAGATGAGGCCTAGCAGCAAGGAGGAGGAGGGCAGTATATTCCCTCAGGAACCCAACCTCTCTATGTTAATAATTCTGAGTACAGACTGCACTGGGGAATATTGGGAAAAGTTACAGGTACTGAATAAGACAGTTTGGAGAAATAGAGACACAGGATCTCAAATCTTTCTAACAAGTATTACCTATGAGAAAATAAAATCCCAGGCAGTGCTGGGTAAATATGCTAATTCTATACTAAAACTGAGAGGAAGACTCATCTAGCTGTCTTTACTTGTGACTGTGATAGGGGAAAAAACTGATTCAAGAAGTTTGCAACTTAGGAAATGAACACCATGATTCTTTTATTATAGATCATTGACATTTGTTGTTATGTGCCATCAAGATGACTTCAACATATGGCGAACTTATGGATAGGAGACTTTTAGGAGCTCTAGTCATCAACAGACTTGTACAGGTTGTATAAACTAGGGTCATGTCTCAGGACCATGGCTTCCTTGACTGAATCAATGAATTTGTAATGTGGTCTTCCTGCTGATTCCCACTTTTCCTAGTGTTATCATTGTATCTAGTGACTCATGTTGTCTCATGATGGATCCAAAGTACAACAGCCTCAGTTTTGTTATTTTGGTTTCTAGTGAGAGTTGAACAGCTTGATCTGCCCTAGGATCCATTTCTCTTTTTCATGGTTCTGTTGTATTTGAAGAACTCTTCTTCAGCACCACATTTCAAATGAGTTGCTTTTCTTTCTGTCAGTTGTCTTCACTATCCAGCCTTCACGACTCTACACAGAAATCAGATTCATGCTCTTTTTAAGCTAGATCATTGCCTTAGTTCTCAATGTGTCTCTGGGCTCAATTTAAAATCCTGATTTGACTTTAAAAGCCCTAAACATTTTGAAATTAGATTGTCTGAGTGACCACTTGTGTCCCTATTTCTTTAACCACAATCTGAGAACATCCACGAAGGCCTTGATTATGTGCCTGTTGGTTTAATCTGTTAGGCTGGCAGGTACAAGAATGGGGGCCTTTTTGACTATAGCCTGTTTGGTCAGTTTTATGTATTGGTTATGGAGAATTCTACATTGACATTCATAGGGTCTCACCATTCCAGGTCTATAAATGAGCACTCAAGACCTATTTGTTCCAGTTCTTTTTCTTGAAAGTACGTCACACTGCTAGTTTTGAACAGCTGCTGAATTGTTTTAATCTGAGGATGCTTCAGTGGGTTGAATATTATTATTTATTGTTATTGCTCTTTTGGTATTATTTGATTATTAGGTGTCCACTATTCTTTTTATGATGTTTTATGGCAATATGCTTCATTGTATTTGTTGTTTTCACAGGATAAAGCTACCCAATTGTGGTTTGACCCTAAAAGTCACCCTAAAATATCTTAAGTGAATAATGGAAATAAAGAATGTAGCAATATAATGTTCCAAAAAATTAAAGTGGCAGAATCTCTTAAAATATAGAGTCATCTCCCTACAATTTTTACAGATAGGTGGATGCACTCCTAGAAATATCAGGCTTTGAAATAAGAACACCCTCTGTTTAACATCACTTGTAATGCAGGATATGGTTCATGCAATTTGTTGTGATAGCTTGTGTTTCTACACTTTTCTTTTGCGGATAACATGTATAAAAGGCTGCCAGTTACTGAAATCTCTTCTGGCTTTCTTCCAAGCCGTAAAATCAATGAAAGAGTGTGTGTGAGAGAATAGTTAACATTGATCAGTGTGGTGATTCAGCATATATGAACTCTAGTTGGAGGAATGATATTTCCTAGAAAATGAGACTAAGAAATGTGGTAGAGCATCTAGGTGTGCAATTTGGGCATATAATACACTTCTTAATATTATAGAGGTTGTAAGTTAATTTTCATGCACCCCTTCTTTATCAGCAGTGAACCCATGGAGATAATTTAATGTTTTGGGATTCACTGAATGGCAGACCCATTATACAACTTCATGATAATCATAGTGTTCTAAAGTACAAGGTACTGAATAGTAGCATAAAAGTAATTGTGAGCAATAAAATCCAGACTTGACCTTGACCTGCTTATACATGACATGATTTCTTTGAAAACTCTACTTAATTTTGCCTAGCTGTGTGACTTGAAGCAGGAGAAACAAAGAAATAAATTATCTGGTTTAGTTTTCTGAAGGAAATACAATTACACCCACAACTCCTACGCAAGCACCCAAGAAATTGCCCCGTAGATCCCAATTTGTCCTATATAATATGCATATATAATAATCTGTCTTTGCCCTCACCCTTACATGTGAAAACAAAGTAAGGCTCTGATCCTAGACCATTCAATGCCTGAGGTTGCAGCTGACTGAGGTCATTTTGATGTCTGAGGCAGAAAAACAAATTGCATCTTTACCTCACCCCCCAACCTGCCCTACTTCCAGATGCATAGTACTCAAAGCCATCTGAGCAGAAGCATTTCTTCCTCATTGACTGAATCATCATCTTCATCGTTGTCGCTGTTGTCTTAGAATCAGCAGTAGCACAACAACCCTGCAAAGTAAGTCATGCAGAGAAAGAATAATTGACCCACAATCACCTAATGGGTTTCATGGCACAGTGTGAGTTTCAGTCTTCATCTTTTTCTCTAACCTAGGGAGGGTATCCAATTTCTTTTGACTCAGCAGTCTACAGAAGTAGCATTTTTGCACCCTCAAGTACTTGTTGCAATAATAATAATAGCTGGAATCATGTAGGGGATCTGCAGGTGCATAATCACTGATGTTATGGTGCTACATAGAGAATCTTGGCCCCCAATCCGATTGGGTCTGTTCCTCTGTTACTTGGAAAGCAGCTGGATGATGATCCCACACCCTCCCATGAACAATTTCTGGTGTGACAAGCAGAAAAGGACCCCTGCTGCAATTGCCCCTCACACGGGAATTCACTTGCACAAGCGGGTGGGTGGGACCATCAGCCATCTGCTTCCATAGCAACAGATGAACAGCTCCCTATCTATCACAGCAGCTGCTTCCTGGTAAGTGCAGATTGAAGGACCTTCACAGTCTCTACATAGCCCATGAACTAGGTGCTACACAGGGATTAACAGTTGTGAGTGAATAACTCTAGGGCCCTTTTCTCATGCTTTTTTTTGGCGTGAGTGCCCCTTGAGCGTCGTGTGAGTGGGAGCGTCGCTCTGTATGACGCGCTCCCACTTGCGCGATGCTCACGAGGCTGAAGCAGGGCGCGCGCACATTTTTTGATTTTCGGCTTTAAGCCGAAAATACTGTGCGCTCGCTCAATGCTTGCGGAGCCCTCATGCATTTACCTGTGTACGGTGCTTCGGCAAGCAGGGGTGGTCGCGCTTCCTTCCCCCCGTGCAGCCTACATCTCCCAGACTGTGCTGCAGAAGGAAGGGGCAGGGCGCTTGTGTGACGGCCGCGCTAGAGGAATCTGATGCTGAAGGCAAGAAGGGCTGTCGTGAGCAGCTTGCTCGAGTGGCTGCTCACGCGAGCGCCGCTCCCCACTGTCGTGATGAAGTAAGGTGCGAAAAGGGCCTAGGTTATGTGTTTGTAACTGCCACATAGGCTTCTGGTCAAAAACAACAAAAGCTGCTAAGCAAATCTGTAATCTCTGGCCTGGCACCCTGGGTGAGGACCCCCAGATATCACTTTGATATCATCTAATTCGGCCTTAGATGGACCTGCTTTCAGTCACCTCACTCCACGTGTTTGCGAGGTTCTCCGGACAAGCATGGACATGAGTGCGGCCGCTAATTGCCTTCACATTCCAGATTCTTTTGAGACCAGCAACCTAAGCTTTACTCCCAGCTTCAGGGAACTTCCATGTGCAAACTTCACAATAGCTGTGTGGCTCTCAGCAGAGCCTGCCTGGTAAACAAGGCATTTACATATTGGCTATACTATTGTCATCAAGCATTAAGCTCATCATGTTAAATTTGACCTTTCCAAACCCTTTGTCCAGCGCCAAAACTCCTTTTGTTCTCACCTGGCTTGCCATAGCCAAAGGGTACCCACTACCCTATAAAAACCCTCACTTTCAAACGGTCTTTGGATCACTTTGGACTGCCATCCCGCCTTGCTGCCAGTTGTCTAAGGGACTCCCCTCAGCTTCCCAGGCTGAGCTTTCTCCCCCGGAACCCCTCTTCTCTCCAGGACTACAAGACAGGTCGTATTGCCTTTCCCGAACAAACCTCCGTTTCTATTTCTCAGCTAGTTAGTTTATGTTTTGTCCTTCATGTTTTTGTCTTTAATAAAGAATTGTCTGTTATTTGGAAAACCTTATCTAGCTGCTCTCTGACCCGCTGCTGTATACATTGGGTTTAAAGATCTCGTTAAGTTACCCTGCCTCTCACTCAGCTAAAAGAGTGTTCCAGCTAATTTTTTCCCCAATTGGTATTTTATTTGGCAATCTGGGTGCCCCTCCCGGGACCCCCCAAAACTCAGGGTAACAAATCACCCAAATCTGGAGCTACCTATTTCTGACTGGTCCTGCCAGAGACCTATGGAGACCTCCTTGATTTTCTTTTTTGGAAAAAAGGAAGTTTTCGTTCTTTCCCTTTCTTTTTTCCAACTTATCAAAGTTTTAGTTCTTTCCCTTTGATAAGTTCCTATCTAAAAACAAACTGAACTAAATTCTCACCTGTATGACTTGCCTGAACTAAATAGCCACACCTAGTCCAGATTGGAGACCACCAGGCAGATGCCTGCTTTATAATGATTAATCATAAATGTGTTAAAATTGGGTGACAGCTCTGCTTGATAGGGTGGATATGGAATCACTGAGTATTGTTGTTTTGTGCCTTCAAGTTGTTTCTGAATTATGGTAACCTGGAAGAAAAGCTATCATGGAGTTTTCTTGGCAAGATTTGTTCTGAGAGGGTTTGCCCTTGCCTTCCTCTGAAGCTGAGAGAGTATGACTTGCCCAAGGTCACCCAGTGGATTTCCATGATTGAGCAGAGATTAGATCCCTGTTCAGTCTCCAGAGTCATAGTCCAATGAGTCATAGTCCAATGGTCTCCAGAATCATAGTCCAATAGTCCAATGATTAAACCACTACACTGCACAGGGATTCAAATTCAAATTCATAATTTAAAGAGATACGCACTGAAAACCTTCTGAACAGAGTTTTAAACCCTGAAGGCACCAGATCCAATCTGAGCTTCAAAGTTGGTTAGTACTTGGATGGAGGACTAATGAGGAATATCAGGTTCTATAGCAGTGGTTTTCAACCTGGGGGTCGGGACCCCTTTGGGGGGTCGAATGACCATTTCACAGCGGTCACCGCTCCTCAATCCTTCCCCCGCTTTTAAAAGAAGGTGGCCTCACAGCCAATGGGAGCAGTGCTTCTGAGACCCCTGCGTTGGGAGGAGGGGAGAGGGGGCGTACTGGGCATTTCCCTGTCTTTCCCTGCCTGGTGGGAAAGCACTGCAGGAGCCTGAGGTGGAACCGGAGGTGAGGAGACTGAGAGGAGAGAGCTGGAGCCAGAGAGTTAAGGTGGAGGTGAGGAGAGGAGACCCTGTGCTGGCGGGAGGGGAGAGGAGGCTAGTGAAGTTCCCAGAAGCATCTGGCTGGATGCTGTGCAAAAAATGCTGAACTAGATCCAGCGTTTTCCTCTGGTGTGTTTATGTTTTTAATCTGTCAGTTTTCCTTTCTCCCACACTATGTTTTCAAATAGTTTTTATGCTATTAATTAGGAAAAACAAAACAAATTAAATTGCTATAACCCCACCCAACCTACCTTTAGAACTGACACTCCTTGATAAATTGCATTACCATACCTCCTCTCCTCAGTCTACATCTCAAACTGAATACAGGCAATCAAATTATCATATAGGGTTTCCCCCATTTCTAAGCTGCTATGGTATGAAACTCCTACTATGGTGGCACTCTTATTAGGCAGCAAAATACAAAAATCTGTGCAAGCTTTCAAGAACTTCAGGCAAAAATTCCATGAGAGTAAATATCCAAGAAAGTTACTGTCAAGTTGGAACATGTCCAGACAAAGGTAACCAAGATGATCAAAGATCTGGAAACTAAGCCTTACAAAAAAGACTTAGAAAGCTGGATATATTTAGATTGGAGAAGAGAAAACTGAGAGGTGATACAGTAGTTATCTTGAAAGATCTGAAGAGATGTCATGAAGGAGATGGAGCTAGCTTGTTTTCTGCTGCTCCAGAGACAAGACCATGAAACTATAGATTCAAATTCCAAGAAAGTGATTCCACCTAAATATTAGGAAGATCTTCTTTACTGTAAGAGCTATGTCACTGTCCAATATGGTGGAGGACGGACTCTCCCTCTTTGGATGTCTTTAAACAGAGGTTGGACGGACATCTTTGTGGGGGAGTGCTTTAGTTGTGTTTTCCAATGTAATGATTCTATGATTCTTTGATTCTTTGATTCTATGATTTCACACATACAGAAAGAGGCTTAGCAGGTGAAACATGAGGGGAATGAAATGATCTTAAAGTCATGAGAGAAAGGGTTTGCAATCTCTCAAATATTAATTGCGTAGCCCTTAGGCCTGCTGAGAACAGGAAACAGGAAAAGAAATGATACAAGGCAACCAATTCTGATTTTTCATTTTGACTGTACAAATGATCTCCTCCCAAAACCTCAGAATGGTCTCTGTCCAGTGCAACAGCCCTAGAAATATTTGTAGAGAGACAGCAAAGAGCCCTTGTGGGGTCTCTGTATTTGTTAAGCCTGGAAATTACTTTGGGTGTTAGATCAAGTGAATTCAACTCAGAAGTAATCAGATCCTTTCTGATTCACTTGTCTTTTTAACACTCCATGGGATCTTTAGAACTTTCCTTCAGAACCACATTTCAAATGAGTTGATTTTCTTTCTGTCAGGCTTCTTCACTCTCTAGTTTTCAGGAGCATACAGAAAAATGGAAATATTTGTGCACATATGAAGATACAAGCCCAAGCCCTACAATTTTTTTATTGATGAAACAACCTCAAAGAAAGATCATTTGTATAAGCTTAAATTCAAGTGTTAATCTCAACACAAGCAGACTCTTTACATCATTGCATAAGTCTTGTTTCCCATTCACCAACTGATTTGGTGGGCTTGTTCTAGTTGGGAACAACAATTGGATTTAGACTATATACTCCTACTAATCTCTCATTACAGAAAGTATAGGCAAGCATGATTCCAAGCCCTTTCAGGCTATGAAATTGCATCATTTTGATTTTACTTTAACTGCTATGGTTCTCTCCTGTGAGATTCTGAGATCTGGAGTTTAGGGAGGGATTTAGGATTCTCCATCAGACAACTCTAATGTTTTCATGAAGCTACAAATCTCAGGATTCCACAGGATGAAACCATTGCCATTAAGATGGAATCAAAGTGGTGGTGTGAAAGAGCCCCAAGTTTCTCAGACAGCAAAAGAAAATAAGAAAATAAGTATGAAACAATAACACAAACCATCACAGGAGGACTGTGAGGCTTAAATCCTTCTGTGAATTCCAATGAGGGAACATAAGCAACGTGGTTTATATAAATTTAGATTTATCATTCAGTGCCTTGTTCATTGGGGCTAATCTATCTGGGAATAACAACTGGATTTTTCAGAATTTTCCAAGAATTTAAGCCACACTTGCATTTCTGAAATCTGAAACCCCAGAGAGAAAAACAATGGAGATGACAAGTTCTTCCTAAAAAGATGAATCTAGCCACTATACTCAATAGTCTGAGGGAATAGCTTCATTGAATGTTAATCGCCATTTATTACTAAGACAACTATTCAATCACATAGGAAACACTGGAAAGGTTATTTTGTTTTTTTTAAAATTGGGTTTTTAGTCACACTAATATTCTTTCCTGCCCTGCCCCTGAAAGGTAGGGTCTCTTTTTGAGCACCAGGGAAGTTTTTTGTTGTTAGATATTATGTTCCATGGTGGCCTTGAAAAGTATGTTCATGGAATGCCATGAGGATAGATTAATGAGAAGTGAAAATTACAGACATTTTTTCTGTGCCAACTGCAACAATAATGTCCTCTTTCAAGTTTTAATCTATACCGTATTCACTTGACTATTGGTAACCCTCACTTACCTGCACTGATATCATCTTGCATTCTAATACATTGCTTTTATAGAGCCATGACAGTATCCCATGTATTGTATGGTTCCAGGAAACGTTCACCCAAAAGGAAGTTTCAAGTAGATTAGTAGGGGAATGGTGCTTAAGTTTCTGGGGAAACACCATTACAATGAAGAAGAAAAAATAGACATAAATAATTGAATAAGTTATGTTTTGGTTTTGGTTTTTTTTTTTTAAATTCTGCCTTACCAAATGTGCCACAAAATCAAATAGCAGACTATTTGGTGCAGCAATACATGTAAAAAAGCAGTGGTATAAAGTCTTTTCCCCCCTTACATCACAGTGTATCTTGCAGCTAATGAAGAGGAATAACTTTGCAATTTCTTTCAAACTATTTTGGAGAAGCTTGCTCAGCAGAGTTCAAAGAGCTGGCAAACAGCTTTCTGTAGCTTTTACTGTCACTATGTATCTTCTCCTTTAACCCTGGAAATTGCTTACCTGGAATTTCTGAGGCTTGGCAAACTGTTTCCTTTATCCTGTACAGTATAATATCCTGTAAAATTGCCATTCATGATCTACAACAAGGAGGCTGGATGCCAAAAGTAAGATGCCTGAGTCTTAGCTAGGTTTTTACAAGTTACTGAAAAAAAAGAGCTGTTTGCTCTTAATTGATTCATTATATAGGTATATTTAAACTAATGAATCAAAGTATTCAGTCAAAGAACAGGCTGGCTTGATGAAGAAAATGTGCTATTCACCTCCCCACTAGCCCTAAGTTTTGGTCCCTTGATGTTTCTAAAACATTAAAAAGGGGGCTTTTAACTAAAATCTGTGGGAGCCATATAAAGTTGGAGAAGTAGACTTAGGGCCTTTCTGCACTACACTGTTAATAGAGCTTTTATTCCACTTTCAACATCCTGTGGAATTCTGATGTTTGTAGTTTACTGAGGCCAAAAAGCTCTCTGGCTGAGAATTCTAAATGCCCCTGCCTAAACCGCAAACCCCAGGATTCCATAGGATGTTGAAAGTGGAATAACAGCACCATAACCATCAGTTGAGGAGATGGAAGTCATTAGTCTACCTTTCTTGTCCCTTTTTTAGTTTCGTCCCCCCCTATTTTTTATGGTTAGACAGCTTTTTGTCTTGCATAGTTTAGACACTTGTCATATGTTTTGTTCTTATATTTTGTATGTCTTTTTACTCCCTTGTGTGTTGTTCTATCTATCTAAATTTTGCGTTTAATGAAAATATTTGCATTTCTTTTTTAAAACAGTACAACCCTAAATTGTGTGGAGAAGGGTGATAAATCCTGATGGAGAGCATGAGATCATGTACTAGAGTCAGGAGTGTGAGTGAATCTGAGATGGTGTTGCGATTACTCACTGAAATGCAAGAGAAAACAAGAAAAGAACTATCAGGATATGTAATACAAGGTATATGACAAACAGAGCCAGCATGATGTAATGATGTGGGTGTTGGACTTCGACTCTGGGAGACCAGGTTCCAGATCCTTGCTTGTCCACAGAAACCCACCAAGCAAGTTGACCTTGGGCAAGTTGCCCTCTCAGCCAAAGAGGAAGGCAATGACAAACACACTCTGAACAAATCTTGCTAAAGGGTGGGTTTGCTTTAGGGTCTGTATAAGTCAGAAATGATTGGAAGGCACACCCCAAAAACTACAGACCAAAAGATGGCTTTCTTAGAACAGAGAAAGCATGCTGACTTTGGTAAAGGTGGTGTAACTACAAAAAGCAAAAGGAGCAGAAGCACTATTTTTACAGTATACAACTCCCACATGATGCTGCTTGGCACATGTGTTATTCTAAAAGTTTTTGCTCCATGTGCCATTATTAGCAGAGATACAGTTGCTGGGAAGTCAGATGGAATCTTTTCAGCTTTTGCACCTGAGATGCAACTGTCTTTGAAGCAAGGCCCACTTAGCCCTCTCAGTGATGACTTTTCATCAAGAAGCTTTATTTATTTTTAAAAAATCCATCAGATATTTGGATAAATATAACTTCTTCTTTGCCATTTATTCTCTGGCTTGATTTCAATCCGTTCTGTTTCTAGGCACCTCATATAGATGATTTGGGAACTCATGAAGGTGCAGCATGTCCTTGATTACTGAGTTTAGTATTGTTTTATTTTGAGCGCTAATAGAAGCACTTGTGGATTTGTCTGCCTGAGGTGCCAAAAATAATCTGACTGGTCTTACATAATATATTCCTGGACTAGGAAGAGGAATGTTCCAGGCCAGCCCTGGTATTCTATGTTTTTAATGTTGTAGTGTTACCCTGTATGTTGGGGGTCCCGGGAGGGGCACCCAAATTACCAAATAAAACACAAGTTGAGGGAATTTAACTCGAGCACTCTCTCAGCTAAATGAGAGGCAGAGTAACTTTAGCAAGGATCTTTAACCCTATGTATACAGTGTCAGGTCAGAGAGTGGCTAGACAAGGTTTTAAAGTGACAAACAACATTTTCTTAAGAACAAGTAACATGAAATACACAACAAATACTAACTAACTTGGAAATGGAATGGAGAGTTTCAAGGGAGTGGGTAATATGACACCTGGTCTTGTAGTCCTGGAGAGAAAGACAGGGTTCCAGGAGAGAAAGCTCAGCATGGCTCGCTATGGGGAGTTTCCTTAGACAACTGACAGCAAGGCGGGATGGAAGTCCAAAGTAGTCCGAAGACGTCCCAAAAGTGGGGACTTTTTATAGGGTGGATTTTACCTACAGGCTATGTTATGCTCGGTGAGAACAAAGGAAATTTGGAGTTGGACAAAGGAGTTGGAAAAGGTCAGATTTTGCACGATTAGCTTAGCTCTTAAGACAATAGTGTGGCCAGTTTGTTAATAGCCCAATACAAAGGAACGGCTCAGCTCTCGGCTGGGTGGCTTTGTGTGTATAAAGCCAGTTTGCAGGGAGGTTTTTCCCTAAAGCAACAGAGAGGCTTAAGCTGCCTGCCTGAATGAGGTTTTGGAATGTACAATCATTAACGGCTGCACCTAATATGTGCTTGTCTGGTGGACCTCTGCAAACACGTGGAGTAGGGTGGCAGAGAAAGGTCAAGCAAAGGGCAAATTATTTGATATCAAAAGGATATCTAGTGCTCTCACCCAACGTATCATAACCGTGATAACAGTAGGCTACCTTGGTAGGATGCAAATAGAGGTGGCTTGTGGTATAATCAGGGCAGTACCATACATCAAAATAGAGGGATGAAATCCCCTCTTATTTGGACTGTGAGTCACCAGTGGATGAAAATAATTTTATAAATATCTCAGAATAAGAATTGCTTTATATCTGGTACCACAGATTACAAATGTGTAGCTCTGTGATCCCCCTGTCAAAACGCCCTCTCTTCCCAAGGTTATTTCCCTTAGTTTTTGTTCCTGCATCTATATGAGTTCATGTTCCTTTCACTCAAGGCAGTATCAACAGCATATAGAACCTCTCTCTGCAGTTCTCTCTCCCATCTCTATTGTTCAGTTAATCACATTTCATGAAACCTCTTCCGTCTCTGAGAAAGAAAAGGCCCATGTCCTTTTTAATATTGTTTTTGGGTCTTTAGTGAGGGCAAGAGCAACATTTCCCCCATCTCCATTCATGAAAATGGGAGAAGGTCTTGGATTGCTTCTAATAACTATCCTTGAAGTGGAAATTAGAGAATCTAAAATAACAGCAAGGGGGCATCACAATGAAGGTTATGAAATGGCGTCCTTGACCTTGACGTAAATGCAGTTTGTCTTGGAAATGGAGAGAAAGGATTCCAAGAGCACAAAGCCCTTAGCAAAGGTGACTAATGCAATATATGATTGTCATATTGGTTTGGTTTGTATACTGATCTAGCTTGCCATTGTAAGCTTTAGCGCTTTCACATGGCCTTACTGTATGATATCTAAGGTATAGTATTTCTAATGAGAACATTAGATGTGAGAGTCTCTATTATATAATAATGTCTCTAAAATTTCCATTAAAGGTAAAACTCTTGCCTTTCAAAGGACTTTTTTTTATCCTCTCTGCCTGTACTTGATTACTAGAAATACTTTCTGCTGTTTATTAAGCTAGTGCCTCCCCCTCCCCTTTTTAAGCCTTGCTTTCTTCAAATTATGTCTTGGATTAACATTTTCACATTTTCCATGGTTTGTTATTAGTTTATTCACCCATTGCCCTGTTTCTGGTGATCGTCTTTGCCAGGTCTTGCCCTTTGGTTTTGCCTTAACCACCTTAATTAGATTATCATTAATTTATCTGAGATGGTATCTTGCAGAGTGGACATAACCTCTTCTGGATACTTCATCCCATACCCCTTCCTTTTCATTTTTCGATTGTTCTCCACCCCTCAACAGGCACTTGGCATTGTGTGTCTACTGAGCATGCTCAGTCCTCTTTGGGTTGTATAGGGCATGTTTGTCCACATCAGTTTCTTTTATAAAGATTTATTGTACATTGGGTATACAGAGATTCTCCCAAGGAGTTATATAGTAAAGCAGAACACAGAAAAAAACAGTTCTGGGACATTTTTTCAGAGTAGGGTGACAGTCTTGAGAGCAGTTATTCACTTTGAAAGCTACTCTCTTAAGACATGCAGGATCTAGTTAATAAAACTAACTTTTGTTAAAGCGATGGAATAACTAGAATAACATTTCTTTGTGAAGTGAATGAAGTGATAACAAAGCTTTCAGGTTGTGCTGTCACATGTGTTCCTTGTGACAGATTAGCATAGAGTAGGCATGGTCCATGGACCAGTCCAGAAGTCATCAGCTGTGAGTCCCTGGAGAGTTTCCAGGAAAGAAAGAAACAATTGTAGTCAGTGGATTCAAACATGGTACTGATCCCTGGCACATTGGGGGGGGGGAGTTATCAGCTCCGCATCAAATAATTTAAGAAATACTGGCATAGAGGACACCATAAAATAGGAAAGATAATCAGTCAAGAATCAGTCAATATTTCTTTGCTTTGCTGAACTTCCTGTTTCATTCCTGCAGTTCAAATGGTAGCATCTCCTTACAGGATTGTGATTTTAATTAAAAGCTAATTGGTTGCATTTAAGCTACCTAAAGGGTTTTTGGTGTTTTTGTTAATGATTAGCATAATAGATGGTAACAAATGAGGTAATTCTGCTACTGGAAGCTGCTTCAGCTAGTAGAAGCTATTTCTACTGCATGAAACAGGGACCAATCTACTTTCTCACTTATAGACTCCCCCCACCCTGCACTCCACATGCATCCTAAAAACATGCTGGAACAGATTTTTCTGCATTGCAGAATGTTGCAATGCAGAAAGTGGGAGAAGTGGGGGAAGAAAGTCTTGCTGCTACTAAAACTATAGGGGTGGGTTTTGTACATTGTTATACAAACTGAATATATCCAATTAGAACTAGGGATGTGCAAATTCCATATAACCCATCCCACATTCATTTTGGTACATCAGAATCCCTTTCACATTATGCTTTAACTTTCTTGGTTCCACTGAGTCCTGGAATTTGTAGTTTAGGGAAGAGTATTTTTAGAATTCTGAGCTGGAGAGCTCCAATGTCTCCCCAAACTGTATATCCCAGGATTCCACATGACATGGCAGTTAAAGTCAAATTAAAGTCAAGGATCCCATGGCAGTTCAAGTCAAATCACAGTGTTGTAATATTACAGTATGAAAGGGCCCCAGAAGTAATCATCCATTCTGTCATTCTTTCTGCAGTCTTTCTGGATTATTTTTTCCCCATCATCAGATTTAATTCCCAAAAGATACTCAAAATAACATACATTTTTCTATTTATACCCATAGTTATATCTGCCAAACATGCTTCTTAATGTTCCCCTCTTTTATTTGCTTCTCTTTCATTGTTCGCTATCATCATCACTTTTCCATTTTGCAAGGAAAAAAAGTAGATAACTCTTGGGAAGATAAGATACAAAAGAAATGCAATAAAAATAATAACTAGCATCAACCACCACCATTTGGGGCTATCCTTATATATAAACAGCTCATTTATTTCCTAACTGTTGATGTGATAGGGAAAAAGCAGATGAAGAAGACCAACAGTAGAGGTAGTTGCAGATCTAATGGGAAAGAAACCATACTGCAGTATCAAACACACATATTAACATACCTTGGAAGTGAAATGGCCACAACTTTATTATTGTTACAGCTATATAGTTGGCCTGGCATAAACCACAAATCCACTAAGCAGAACTTGAGACCAAATGAATGACAACATTGACTCCACTCAGCCTCCTGATCCAAACCAGGAGACAGGGTCAGAGATGGCAGTTGAGAAAGCCATTTGGTCACACTCGGATTGTGTGGTTCCCTGCCATCTGGGAGTGAATGCCTGAAGTGGGCATTACCTTGCATGCCTACACCCCCAACATCTCTTAAGGATGCCCCTTGAGGAGTGATGGCTTTGTTACCCAATTCTTCCCTCCAAGCTGGGTCTTGTCCAATACTACTCTGACAAAGTTGTGACAAAGGCCCTTTCTGCTACTCACTGGCTTTTTGGTGGGTCCGTTTGGGTCCGTCCTGACAAGGAGCAGTGCGAGCTCGTCACTCCGCACTGCTCCAGCACCCAAAACAGTGGCTTCCAGTTGGTGGAGGCTCTCCATCAACTGGAGAAGCTCGCCAGCCTAAAGCCCACCCCGGCAGATCTGCAGGCATGCACTAGTGCATGCCTGCAAATCTGCACCTGAGCGCAGCGATGGAGTGACATGGGGTCACACGCTCCATACTTTTTAAAAACCTTGTAAAAGAGGTTTTTAAAAAGCACGCTGCACGACCAGTTCCGGTTGCTCCGGAGCAGACTGAGGTGCGGAACTACAAAAAGTAGTCCTCCCCAGTCCAGTCCACGGTGCAGAAGACCTCCGTTGGAGGTTGCTCTGCACTGTTTTAATAGACCGGTGTGGAAAGGGTCAAAGTTACAATGGAAAACATGTGAACATAGAGTTGAAGTGACAGTAAAACTTGTGGGTGGGCAAAAAGGAAGGTAGCTCAAACTGGAATGCCTTTCTGAGTGGGAAGAGCCTAAATAAATGCTTCCTCGGTGTACCTAGCGGAATCTAGCTGAAGAACATACTAGGGGAGACAAATGATAGCTCCCTGCAGCCTCACTTGCATCCTGCATCTTGCATCCTCCTCAGTAGGCTTATGGGTCCTATGTGCATATGCACAAAATGGTTCACCAACAAGGCTACCCCCTCAATGCTACCCTTTCACCCAGAACAAACCCACTGGGAGAAAGTGGGCGTCTCCCCTCTACATTAATGCATGGTAACATTGAAGTGGCACCAAGGGGCTTTGTGCAAAATGCAATGCACAAATAAAATGAATCAGTCTGCAGAACAATTCGTGGGGGAATAGAAATCACTTCTTCTATATTATACATATATATTGAAAATTGGATGGGCTTTGTGGTGGTGAGGAGAGTCACCGACAAGAAAGGAGGCTGCATGGAGGTATGTATGAAATTGGCACTGAGAGACAATTGCATGCTACTGACAGACATTTTCCCTATCTGTAAGAATTTTCAAGAGTAATGCAATATTTTCCACAGGAACATGTGCCAATATCTCTGTAAATTTCAAGGGCTACAGAACCTTCTTGCCCAGATGTGGGAACTAGTTAGTCTGGCACCCCCCCACACAAATTCCACCTCTTTGGAACAAGAACTATCTGGTATCAGCAGAATCCACAGTGGATTTTACTGACATCCCTAGTTAGAATGCCATTGAGTTCTGAGGTACTTGCTCTGCAGTGATTATGCATAGAACTATAGCAATGTCCCATAAACTTCATTGTGAAATTTTATTGGTGGTCAGTTTGCTTTTGATGCCTGTGGCACAGCCTAGTAAAAGTAATGCAGCAGCCAATGGTTCTTGATGAGTTGAAGCAACATGACTTATGGGTCTGGTATGACAAATGGATATGCCCATGTCCATGTACTGTGCAACTCCTTAATAATAAGCTAGATGTAGACCATACTAAAGCCATGAAGGCAATCTTTATTATTAGGCAGAATCAGGTTACTACTTCAGGCAGCAGAAGATAAAGGGCAAGTAGTGGCAGTATTCTAATTGTTCTTCCTGAGCTGTCCTATGGCATATTCCCCTGTGGGAAGAAGGACTTGTGTCAAGTGGAAAGTTACCCTAACACCAGCATTGATTAAGCAGAGGTTGGATGGCCATCTTTTGGGAGTGCTTTGATGTAGACTGGATGGCCCCTGTGGTCTCTTCCAACTCTATGATTCTATGATCTGTCAAAGTCTAATCAGCTTCTGAATGTGGAATGGAGGTTGTACCATCTTGTCTTTTATCTCAATCACCAGAAGCAGCCTTCCTGTGGTCTGTAGAACACACTCTTTCATATTTGGAACTAACCACTGCAAGAAAAGCAGTAAGCACCATCCATTCCTTACAGGCCTTTCCACAACCACACATAAGATTTGGCAATTTTGACATAAATCTGACAGAATCCAGTGAGACTGATTGTTGGGTAAACATGAAAAATATAAGGCTGTTGCTGTTGTTGATTTCCCTTGCTTAACTATCCCATATGTGTAACTCTTTCAGTGAAATCAATAGGACTTGAAATCATTTTTTATTTTTATTTTTTGCCTAGAATTAGTAGCACCATAAACTGTAAAATATATTATCTCCCTTTCTTCCAGGGCTGTGGCTGAAAAAGTTAAAAAAGCCAGGCTAACAGGTTGGTCACAGAGAAAGTCTTGCCAATAACTATTGGGCTATAAACTTGTACTTCTGTTTTAGAAAATTAAAGAACAGTGGTTGATATGTCAGTTTTTTGAATAAGCACACAATCATATCCAGTTCCTTCATTACTTTCCACATGAGGTAGTTTGGGGCAATTTTGTTCTCTCTTTTTCACACTTTAATTGAAGCCTCACTAGTGATGATGAGCAACACATAACTTTTTTTGCCTTTAGCAGTGTTCTTCTGACTTCCTTTTAGCCATGTTATTGTTCCTGTGCCAGATCACCAGGGAAACTATGGTAGCATTGCTTTCATGGTGATCAGAGAGAGGAACAACAGCACAGCAGGAAGGAAATTGGAATGCTACAGACAGAAGATGACCCGTCTTTTGGCAGAATTCTTACTTTCTTTCAGGGATTAAAGAGAAAGGAGAGTTGAGGTGCTGATGAAATAGAAGGGAGAAGGGTTGGTGACAGAGAATGGGTTGACTACACCCACTGTCCCTTTTGAATTCCGTCTTGTTAACCATCAGCATGTGGAATCCAATGGAATCTGGTCCTGGACAGTTCTGTGCTTACAAGTAGTGATGGGAGCTTCATTCAGCATCTGGTGAGCTTCTCTATCTTCTACATCATTCTTCTGACTTCCTTCTGGTAATGTTCCTTTTCCAAGGTCAGAACAGCATGGAAGCAACACTAATAGTAGACTGACTGGGGAGGGAGAATAGTGCCAAAAGCAGATGAGGCAACCCTCTTCTTTTTCTGTCTTTCCATCTCTTTCTCTTAGCTTCTTCTCCATCTCCCTCTTAGTGGGGGATTGCTGTGATCTATGGGCTTTTGAAATTAAGTTCAGGATCACATGTTACCACAGTGGAGCATTGAAAGCCTGCTTTTTTTCTTAGCCAATATCTGGTTGAGGGATTCTGGGAGTTGTGATCCACAAAATAAATACTCAGAAGCACAAGTCCTAGGCTGTGGTTCATCCACCCTCTTTAAAGTGTGAGAAAATAATCTCTACTGTCAGTCCATAAACTAAGAGAATCCAGTCTTCATTCAGAAGTTCTCAAAAATGTCTCCCCCATTCCAATATTTAAGATGTTTTTTTTTCCCCCCCCTTTTTTTTTTTTTGCCACCTCATGGATTGTGGAAAGAAGGAAGGAAGGAGATAAAAGGAGGAGACAATATCTATAACATACTATCCACTTGCAGACCTATGCTAAGCGGAGCCATATACCACCTCCCCCAACTTGCTGAAGAGCTTCTGAGGCCATCCCACATGGCCATTCTAGGCTTCATTGGTTAGTAGGCAGGATCTCAGATTCATCTGGCTAGGTCCTCATAGCTAGATGTAAAATTATTACAACACTGCTGAGACCCCTGGAGGACTGCTGAGGATCTCAGTGTTAATGCCATCATTTTGCCTCTGGTTATGGAGACAAAAGCAGACATAATTGTGATCCAGTTTGCTAGCCAGGAAGCATGGAACAGCTGTTGAGTCAGCTTCAGAAGCTCTTCAGTAAGTTGTTGTTGTTGGGAAATTGGCATTGAGTAGGGAGAATTCATCCCCCGCCGTCTAGCTAATGATGGTGGGGGGGGACGGCTTTTGCCGCCCTCCCGCGATGCGAGATCACGCGGGATTGGCCGTCGGGACGAGGAGGGGCGGGGCACAGGAGTTTGGAGCTTGCGTCTCCTCCCCAACGGCCATTCTCGGCGATCCGGGCAAAGGAGGAGGTCGCTCTTGTGAGCTCTAGCGCCACGTGGCCTTTTAGAGGCCTGTGCTCCCTTCCTCCTTCGCCTCGAACCTTGGCAGTAGCAGCGGTGGAGAATCGACCGTCGCTCGGCGGCGGCGGCTTCCTAAGTGTCCGACTGGGCAGCAGGGAGTTCGGGCATCGCGTAGCCGTTTGGCTGCAGAGGCGGCTCTCCTGCGGCCTGGCCTAGTCTTTTGGATGTGTGAGGCGCCGCGACGGGGGAAAACAGCGGTCGCTTCTGTGGCCACTTGGGTAGGGCCTCGGCTACTGTACAGTGGCTGCGGCGGTGGTGTTGCGGGCAGCAAGATCTGGGTTCACCGGGGGCTGGGGTGCCACCTTTGTCACCAGTTTGGGCCCAGCAGGAAGGGATAATAGTCTTCGGACCCCCCCTTTAAGGCCTCAAACGGCGGCTTTAGGCCTCAGGCCTGCGTTTTGAAATAAGGGCTCTGAGGCCTGCGCTGGGCTTAGCCACCTCGGTAAAAGGGGCAAGCAGTCACCAGTTTGGGCCCAGCGGGAGGGGATATTAGCCTTCGGACCCCCCTTTAAAGCCTCAGACGGCGGCTTTGGGACTTAGGCCTGTGTCTAGGAATAAGGGCTCTGAGGTCTGCGCTGGGCCTAGTAATCTACAGGGCAGCCGGTGGTGCCCTGTGAAAAGAGGCGTTAGTAGCCTGTCTTGTGGTGGAGGGGTGGCCCCCAGCTGCGGAGATAGAGGAGTCAGGTGGCTCTTGTTCCATTTAAAAATAATAAATAAATAAATAAAAATTGGCAGAACCTGGTGCCTGGCATTGCTGCATCATGGCTTCCAGGAGGCGAGCAGTGGCCTCTAGAGGCCGATTAGCTGGCAAGAATCCCATGCCTGTGAAAGGGGCAGCCTCGGGCAAAGGGGCCTCCCCAGCTAAGAGGCAAAAGACAGCCAGGACTGTAGTTGCATCAAGCTCATTAGCTGTTCCAACGGACAAGCTAATGAGAGTGGATGTCAGCATATGGGTCAAAGCAATAGGGAAGGGGGTGAAACAGTGACTTTGAAATCACATGATTTTGACCGCCTTATAGCTCGACTAGATGCCCTTGAAAAGCGGATGGGCGAAAGGGAGAGCGATCGAACATCTGCGTCACAACCGGGCTGTTCGGCAGCAGGGCTCGCAGAAGAGATGGAGGCTGTAGGATAGACTGCTGGTGGATGCACCGAGCAAGAGCATAGCAATGCAGGTGTAGTAGGGCCATGGGTAGTGAACACACCACCAGCAGATATGGTTTGGGCTCCGCCAGCTACTCCCCCTGAACCACTGGCTTCCTCTTCCACCTGTCCTCCTGAAAAACAAAAAAGCCTCCCCTCCACAGGTTACGGGGATGGTTAGGACCTGCAAAGAATGTCAAGGAGTCTCTCAAGGGGGAGATGGGGGGCAACGAGACCCCAATAAGAAGGTAGCGGCCGGACAACAAGCTGGGGGGCAGGCCAGAGGTCTAGGCGACCACCTTACCACGGCCACCATCGAGAAAATACAGAAGGGGGAATATGTAGATGTGTTTTCCCTTCTATATCGGGAATTAGACAAGAAAGAGAAAGAAGACTTGGACGAAGGCGAGAGAGAGAAGCTGAAAAAGAGGCGGGTCGATAGGAATTGGTCTAATTGGCTGGCCGAATACTTGATTTACATGGATGTGGTCATTAAGGCCCAATCTTCACGTGGTCATGACTTGGTGGCATATTTAAATACAATAATTAGGTCCCAGGCTGAGTATTCGGGGATGGAATGGCTGTATTACGATGAGAGGTTTCAGATGAGAGCGGTCAGTGAGACAAGCTTGCTTTGGGACCGCATTGACATGGAGATGTGGATGCAGTCTATGGGGTCAGGCTGCCTTGTCTTCGGGGAACGGGCCCACTCAGGCCATCTTGTACAGTTCAATAAGATGGGGGGTACTTCGCGTGCCCAAGGTCCCCAGGAACAACAATCAATCCAGATTTGTTGGGAGTTTGGGATGCGGGGGTCCTGTACTATGTATTGTAGGTCCATGTAGGTACAAACACCTTTGTGGGATTTACTGGGGCCCACATTCGACCAGCAACTGTAACAAGGGGAGAGCAGGCGGGTCTGGCTCCAAAAAGGGCGCTGGTAAATGTGGGCCAGGGAATCAACAGACTTTTCAAAAAGGGGCCCAGTCCAATTAAACTGGAGCGGCTACTGGCATGGCTTCGTCTTTATCTGGACTGGGCGGCAGCGCAGTATTTGAGAGACGGTTTTACATTAGGTTTTAGAATTCCTAGTTTTGGACCCCGTAAGTTTTACATGGCTAATAATCTTAAGTCTGTTATAGGTAGTGAAGATATAGTTCGTCAGAAGATAGGTAAGGAGATGGCGGAGGGCAGAGTGCTGGGCCCCTTTGACTACCCTCCTACATCTAATGTTAGAATTTCTCCGCTGGGTATAGTTCCCAAAAAGGTACCTGGCGAGTTTAGGTTGATACACCATTTATCATATCCTGAAGGGGAATCCGTTAACGATGCCATCCCGGAGGAGCTATGCTCCGTGAGGTATACCTCCTTTGATGCAGCAGTTAGAGTCGTACGCAGGCAAGGGGTTGGAGCTGAGCTGGCAAAGGCAGACATTAAGTCAGCCTTTCGCCTTTTGCCCGTTCACCCATCTGATTTTGAGCTTCTTGGTTTTGCCTTTGAGGGCAAATTTTATCTGGACCGATCTCTCCCAATGGGATGTTCAGTATCGTGTTCTGCCTTTGAGACTTTCAGTACCTTCTTGGAATGGGCTGTCAAGAAAAAATCAGGCATGAAAGGGGTAGTACATTATCTTGACGATTTTTTGTTTGTGGGACGTGGGGGTTCGGGGCAATGCTCTTTTTTGTTGTCAGAATTTACAACATTGATGGAAGAGCTGGGAATGCCTTTGGCACATAAAAAAACAGAAGGCCCCGCACAAAGGCTCATGTTTCTAGGAATCGAATTGGATACCATTAATCAGAATAGTAATTTGCCACCAGTTAAGGTTCAAGACCTGTGTTTAAGGGTGGCATCCTTTTTGAGCAGACGTAAGGTGACCCTTAGGGAATTTCAGGAGATCCTGGGGCATCTTAATTTTGCTTGCAGGGTGATAGCGCCCGGCAGGGCTTTTCTTAGGCAGCTTTGTGATGCCACCAAAGGCTTCAACAAGCCTCACCATCTAATTAGGATCACCAGGGATATGAAGATGGATCTTGAAGTTTGGCAAGCGTTTTTTGCGGATTTCAATGGGATTTCCTTTTGGTTGGAAGAGCTCAGGGTAAGGGACGCCTTGCAGATATCTTCCGACACAGCTGGTTCCATAGGCTTTGGCGTCTTCTTCAGAGGTAAGTGGTGTGTCCAGAGGTGGCCTCAGAGCTGGGGGGACGAGGGGATCACATCGGATCTCACATTTTTGGAATTTTTCCCAATATTGGTAGCTGTTCACCTGTGGCCGCATGAATTAGCTAATAATGCAGTTCATTTTTGGTGTGATAACCAGGCCACGGTCAGGGTGATCAATAAACTTTCTTCGAAGTCACAACGGGTCATGAGGTTAGTGCGGGCGTTCACACTACACTGTTTAGGCTTTAACATTCTTTTCAAGGCTGTGCATGTGGCAGGTGTGGACAATCCCTTGGCTGACTCTCTTTCCTGTATGCAGATGGATCGCTTCAGGGAACTGGCCCCCAATGCTGCGCTTCTACCAGAACCGATGCCCACGGGACTGTGGACCCTTGGCAGGGTGAGGTAACAAGGATGATAGGTATGTCTATCGCGCCCAGCACCATGAAGAGCTATAGTAGAGCAGCTAGAGAATTCACCAGTTTCCGTAAGTCCAAAGGGCTATGGGACACCTGGCCAATTCCAGTGGACCACTTATTACAGTTTTGTGTCGCTCTCAAACAGGTGGGTCTTTCTCCTCACTACATTAGGTCAAAAATGTCGGCCTTGGCCTTTTGGTCCAAGGCACGGGGCCTGTCGGATTACAGAGGCGATTTTAGAATACGTAAGTTCATTGAGGGTTGTGTCAGGCAGCAGGGAACAGTCCGCGACAGCAGGCAGCCGCTTTCTCCAGACATTCTTAGGGGTCTGGGTGAGGCATGGAAGTGCGTGTGTGCATCACCATATGAAGCTCTTTTGTTTCATGCAGCAGCCCTCATTGCATTTTTTGGGGTGTTATGAGTAAGCGAACTGGTGGTTCAGAGTAGAACTGACAGGTCGGGCAGGGCCCTTGAATTCCGGGACCTGTCATGGGGAGAACGACATTTCACTTTGGTCTTAAGAAGTTCTAAGACGGATCAGGCCAAGAGAGGCACTGGGGTGACCTTAAAGGAATGCAATGATGCAGCACTGTGTCCGGTGAAGGCGCTTAGAGCTTACATGGGTCACAGGGGATCCCACGTGGGCCCACTTTTTTGTCACGCAGATACAACTCCTCTCACCAGGTATCAATTTTGGATAGTTACCAAAAAGGCCCTGCTACGTTTGGGTTTGCGTGGAGTCAATTTCAGCACACACTCCTTTCGCATCGGTGCAGCCTCTACTGCAGCACTCTTGGGCATGAAGGCTGATGACATTAAGAGGATTGGTAGGTGGAAGTCCTCGACGTTCCGGAGCTATGTCCGGCCAATTGATTTGCATTAATAATTTTGATTTCTTACAGATCGACCTGCTGCGGAGGTGAGGAAGCGGGTGCTGATCTGCGACCACAGTTTCATCTTTTGGGCTGAGCGGCAGGCTCGCAATGGTCTTATGGGCTCGAACCTGGGACTGGGTGATCGGGCATCCATATGTTGGTCTGGAAAGAGAGGATTACGGTGGCATGGCCTGCTACCTTTGTTGTTTAGGGAGTGCGGTGATCCTCCCCCGGATGTGCTGGTCATTCACCTGGGTGGCAATGACCTTGGATTGCTGAAGGGAAAGGCCTTAGTGATACAGGCCATCCATGATATGCGGTTCATTCAGGAGGCCTGGCCTCACACTCTTATTGCATGGTCTGCATTGGTACAAAGAAGGACATGGGGTGGGGGTGCTGATCCCCGGCATATAGAAAGAGCACGCTGGTTGACGAATAGGGAGATTCGTGTTGCTTTGAGACAGGGCTTGGGTTACTACATCCCTCTCGATGATATTGTTTTTAGTAAACCAGAACTCTATTGGCATGATCGAGTACATTTATCACCTGAGGGTAATTGGATATTCCTACTGGATCTACGAAAGGGGTTGGACTTGATTCTGCGGGGATGGGGGGATAAGGACTAAGCAGACACTTGCCCTTATCCATGGCCGGCAGGGGGGGATTTAGGTTCGGCGTGTACCTATGGCACCCCCCCTTGTGGGGTGTAGGATAAATCATATCCTTGGGGAGGGCTCTGGGATCACCCCACTTGCTGCGCAGTGGGGGGTGGGCCTCGGGGCTCGCCTTCCAGATAAGGGCTGGCCAAAAGCCATCATGCAACTTTAGCGGTTGGCTTTGGGGCCCGGTATTTCGCTCAACAGGCTAGGGGAGATGGTCGGGAGCGCCTCTTGACCCTAGTCCGAGGATGCTGTATACCCCCCTGCTTTTCCCTCAGGTCTTTAAATGCAAGTTCAAGTTCACGTGCAAGTTGAAATTTAAGTTTAAGTTCAAACCTTGTTAAATAGGCATATTAATAAATTGCCCTAGTTCAACCCAAGCTCTGTCTGTGGTCTCGTTATTTCTTGGGTTGGGCGGCAAAGAGATATCAATCCCTGCAGTGCCCCCAAAAGGACATTTGTACATTTAAGGGAAACTTACACATGCAGATATCCCTAACAGTATGCCAGCATTAGTTTTGCATATTCTATCAGAGGCAGACTTGCAGCAGTGGTGCACTCTAAACTAGTTATGAAGATTTTTTTTTTAAGGGAACATGTTTCAGTTCAGAGACTGATGAGTTCAGGAAGGCCAGCTGCCTTGAGGCTAGCAAGGCTGAACTGACGCTCACTCCAACATCACCATCCAATGCTGTTATCTTAAGGAGAACTTACAGGGCATTTTCAGAGATGAACTTTCTGAGAATGTTAATGGCAAATGATTAATTAGCCCACATCTTTTATTGGAGTTCTCTTGAGAAACATGAATGGTAGAATGGATCCAGAAGCAGTACACACTTTTTTCCTTTTTAGGCAGCCTGAGGTTGTTTAAATGGGATAGCAGTGCCAGAAGAAAATGGGGGCAGGGGGAGGTTTACTCTTATGTGTTCATACTCTTTGCACAATACATAGCAAATAAACTATTTCTTTCATCCAGACATCAAGGCAGATAAAAGTGAACAGCATAACTCAACCAAATAAGAATCTGTCAAGAGAGATCACTGTAACTGGTGTAAATATACCTTTGCAGCCTGTAGAGGGCTCTCAAAGTTCTTCTCTAAGATTCTTAACTCTCTTTTACAGGTTGCAGCTGGAGGTTTTCTAAGGTCATGAAGGTCTTTCTTCAAAGGGCTAAACAAAAGATCCTTCAGAATAAATGTTCAGGGGTATTCCCCCTCCCTCACCGCCTTTTTCCAAAAGAATTTGCTATCTTTGTAAGCTATCTCAGCCACATGTTTGTGTACATTTTTCCTCTTTGGCAAATGGATACAGAAATGCAAAACAGAGTCAGAGAGAATAGAGCAAAAACACTGATTGCCACAGCTGGGATGAAATGTGTCAGTGGATTAGCTCTTTCTGTTTTATCATCTTCCCGGGCTTAGGAAAAGAGTTTACATCAGCTTGCTCAATGCAGATGGTACTGGCCTGGTTGTGCAGTTTGATGTACCAATCTGTTTCTTATCCTTCCAGAGTTGAGAGTCCTTTAAATAGCAATGTTTAGACAAAGAGGAAAACCATTTTAAGGAGGCCCTGACAGATTCCAAGGGAGCTTCCTGTTTTGTCATACAAATGTCCTTCCTCCACTACATCATCTTTTGAGTCCTTTACTGCTCCTGTCACCATTGCTCTTTTTCTCATCTTATAACTTTTTCTTTTCTTTGCCTCTTGGTTCCGTCTAATAAGAAAAGAAAAGAAAGCAACTTTTCTATTCTTGGGATTTAATGGGGATCACAGGAAATGATTGCAAATGTTCATGCAGTAGAAATGGCCTTTAAAAGGTAGAGTGTACTGGGATATGTAGGAGACTATATAGGTCATAAAGGCAAACAGAGACTTGCTGTCCACATTTATTTTCATTTTCCTATTGGGCACATGGAAATACTTTTCCAAATTTGGACAGTACAAACTGGTGAGTATTATAAATAGTTGTGTTAAAACAGGCTTTACTAGGCACATATTCTCACTCGAATGCTGTAGAAGTCATACAAATTTTTTGTATTATTACAAGTGTAAAGAACAGAAATAGACCTGGCCTTATCATGAAGAAATATGAACCAGAGTCTCCATTTTTGTCTTAGTGACCACTTTGAGTTCATAATTATCTAGTTCTTTTTATGAATTTGCCCAGATTGTAATGTTTAGCTATGTTGTGAACACACAGCCCTTCCCATTTAAAAGTCTTTCTGGCTCAAATGTTAAGTGGGATTCTAAGCATGATCAGTCAGCGTTCAGTAGAGCAGGGGCCACAAGCTAGATGCTTTGTGTCTAAGTATATGTCTACATTTTTTTTTAAAAAAAACTAAACCTCTTCCTACAAATGAAGTTTTCTTTATTGTTATCAGTCAATTGAATTTATACCCTGCCTTTCTTCCAGGATGGGTCTCAAGGCTGGCTGATTGCATAATCACATCACCTAGAATTTTTTCTTTGGGAATACATGAGATGGCTGATGGATCTATAGCTAGAGGGGCAAAACATCCACTTTTGGTTTCATACCACTCTTCCTTCTGCTGCTCCAGATTGTAACCAAGCTCTCTTGGTGCCAAACCTTTATCAGGAACAGAATCCAGCATCTGGATGGATCTTATACAGTATGGAAGAGTTTGGGGGTCAGTGGCTGTAAAAGCAAAAGTGAAATAACTGTCCCAGCAACAAGGGAGCCATCAGCCACCCCTTGTAACCTATATCTTGCCTATACAAGTGAACTTTTCTGTTTGTTTTGTGCTTACATTTCATGTGGTTGTTTTCTTCGTACATGATTAAAATCCTGCCTTGGTTCTGTTCGTTTTGAGGTGGGAGAAGGTTCTAAAATAGTACAATGCTGATCTGTACATATATGAACTATCAGTATTAAGGATGTAAATCTTTTCTTATGACACTCTTACATGTGAGAAAAAAGCATTTCAAAAGCTTTCTCCCCACTTAGTGACATAATAAAACAACTATCTGTGCATTTTCATTTGGGGACCCACCCCCAAATTAAGAAAGGTCCCCTCCTCCATAATGTACCATCTTCCCACAAAAATATTTTGTGGGCTAAAAAATGAGAAAAAAAGCTAGTGCAAGCTCAACATTATTTTTTTTTTTTGCTGCCGCTGGTTTTAAAAGCAAAGATTTTTTTCCCTCTCTTACGTAGGGGTGAAAAGTCTTGCAGTAGTAGAAAATTTTAAATTGGATTGTTTCTTATTAAGAATGAGAAAATTCGTGAATATTTTGCACAATCCTGTGCAAAGTGATAGATCATAGAACCTATGAGACTTAGAGAAAGAAAGTTGTAGTATAAGCTTTCACAGAATGATTCTGCATCATCATCTAATGCATCTGATGAAGTAGATGCAGGTCCTTATCACATACATTGCTATAGTGCTATTATTCCATTTTAACTGCCCTGGCTGCACCCGATGGAATTCTGAGGTTTGTAGTTTGGTGAGGTACTGGAGCTCTCTAGCTGAGAATTCTAAATGCCTCTCCCTAAACTGTGAACCCCATGATTCCATGTAATATTAACATGGCAGTTAAAGGGGAATAATAGTGCTATAACAGTATAGTGTGACAAGGCCCTCAGTCTACAAAAGCTACCACCTCCTTCATCTCAATAAGTCTCAAAAGTGCTACATACAAGATCACTTTGCATACTGATCCAAACTAAGATGTCTTTGAATTCCCACCCTCATTTTGAACTAGGAGAGAATCATTTCCCCAGTTTAAAAAAGCTCATAATTATTCAAAGTAATTCTGAACTGATGATGAAGGATGTTCACCTATCAACAATATTAATATGACATTTTAACAATTCACCTATTCCTGGCAGCAGGAAAATAATTTTGATGTTGTGAACCTACATTTGGGCCCAAGATAATGCAATGAGAATTTTCCTCCTTATGTCCTGCTGTGATCTTCTGAGCTGACCTACTGTTATCCTTTCAAACCACCATCTTGAAAACACAATAAAAGTACAATTTGGACAGTTTGGATACCAGGGTTATATGAGATACCGGTCATTTATTATTTTAGCGGTTGAATTTGAATGTGGTGACATTTGGCCATCCTGTTATTAACCACCCCAAGCTTTTAAGAAGAAATGAATTGTACTTTCATGAACATATGGGACTTCAAAGAGGGCAGATGATGATATGGTATAATCAGAAAATTTGGGCAACTGAGGGGAGGGTAATGAGGGTACTGCTGTTCTCAGTCCTTTATTTGATGAGGTGCCATTTTCTGAGAAGGATTCCCCCAGCTTTGCAAAGAGTAGTTCATTGTGCCAAAGGTGGAGAAGAATTGATTATCCCTACTTTAAAGTCCATGGCATTATAGGAAGATAATTGATGCACACAGTGAAAGCCTGACTGGATCGCATAGATGACTTAATGGAAATACTTGTGTGGAAATTGCTCTGCTCACTAATAAAGGCTGAATATACACAGATGGACTCAAAGCTTGTGTTGAATGCATTCACACACTTACACACCCACTATGGCAGCTAACCCTTAGCCTTGGGAGCTAATCACATATTCTAATTACTGGTAACCATGGTTTCCTCTTCAAAATAATGACCTGGACTGGAGGAAGGAAAATGCCCTTTCCCCCTTTTGAAAACAGCCTATGTTTTTAGGCACCCTGTGTGCAGCTGGGATTAGCTGTGAGTTGGAGAGCCCAGCACATTAAGGTATAGCATGAGGTATTAACACATCTTGAGAGAGGTTCCTGTTTGCCCTTTTTTAGATAACTAGGAGGGAGAAGAGACCTCCACTTCCTTTTCTCCTTCAGCCTGTTAGAGAAGGTCATTTCCTACAAGTTTGTTGATATGTTTCTCTCCATAGCACCCCAGGGTCCCTTTGTTTTGCTTATTCACATAGTCCGGAAGGACTCCTTTGTGGCTAATGGCAGTTTACACTTCCGTTTCCTCTTTCAATAAGCAAAACAGTAGCAGGTCCGTTTAATTAAAGGATAATGCTGCCATTTGCAACTGCTGTTATTCATTTTTGCACCTGTATGAAATAATCATCCTTGGAGGTGTTATTTTGAAATCAAATGAGCAGAATAGTGCTTCCTTCTATTCTTTTTCTTTTTTAAAAAAAAAATTACAGTGAACTTCTGAGGTTCAATGTCATGGCTAGAGCAGCATGGAATTTGAGAAAAGGATTCAAAGAACATTGCAAAGATCCAGGTCAGATCTCACCAAATCAGCTGGAAGAGTACTGTAAAACTTCTTCATTTTTAAACTGGGTTTAAAGGAGTACTGTAGAACTTCTTCATTTCCAATGGGATCTAGCATTGTTCCAACAAGTGTTGTAGTTGTTCTTTCTCTTGGAGTAGGCAGATCTGGTTACAGAAATCCATGTCTTAATCACTTCCCCTTTAGACTAGGGCAACACACTCTACCTGGGGCTGGTGGTCATGGCTACTTGAAAATAGATGCCAGTGCATATGTTACATACAGATTGATTTCTGTTTTGATCTTTTTTGATCACATTACATGGCAAAGTTCTGTGCTGTCTTGATAATATTACACTATCTTGGTGAACTAAAGATTTCAATGTGTTTCTGGACACATTTCAAACTGCTGGTACTTGTCTACAAAGCCTTGATTGTTTTAGGACTAGAGGATCACCTCTTCCCATACAGGCTTGTTTGAAGTTTAAAATCTGTTTCAAAAGTCCTGTTGTGTACTCTGTCTCCAAGACAAATTGGGTTCACTGGAGCATGAGACATGTGCTTTTTCTAGAGAAAAGAATTTGGAAAAATTCTTAAATATCATTGAACAATTGTACAAGTTAATAATTATATAAATAATGACATAAAATACTCACTTGTGGTACAGTTAGTAAAACTGGGGAAAAAATTAATAGTAAAGTAGACATCTAAGATCCTCAGCATGGAAAAAAAAACCTTGGGAAATCCACTTTTTATAACTTTTAAAACCACCACAGTTTCTCTTTTGTGAGCTTGTTCTCATGAATCATATCTGGGGATATAAAATAGAGAAAACACTAAGGCCCTTTCTGCAGGAGCCTCCCATCTTGGCAGGGGGATGGGAGAGGAGTGGGATCATGGTAATGCTTCTGCATGATGTTGTCGCAGTGCCTTTCTTTTCCCATCTCCAGGTGGCACAATCACAGATTAAATCATTGATGGGTTTTCCCCATCAATGACCCATGATTGCACCACCATCCCACACTTACCTGACCTGCAGAAGTGCCAGAAGCATGATGGAGGTGCTTCTTGCCCCAGTGCACCCTGGGAAAGTGCTCAGCTGTTGCTGTGGAAGGAAGAGGCATGTCCACTACACTTCCTTCAGCAGAGGGCCAACCAGTGCAGAGGGAGCACTCCTCTCGTGCTCCCTTCTAGGCAGACCTGCTCCTGGGATCGCTACTAGAGGACCAATGATATAAGGTAGGGTGCAGAAAGAGCTTACGTTGTTGCAAGGGACAGAGTTTTATGCATAGAATTAAAAAGAACAACAAGCAATCTTTAAAAGCAATTCTACATTGTTATTCTGGCTACAAACTATTGAATACTCTATAAATCAACCCTCTGTCTTAACAAACGGCATCTTTGTCATAAATGTTTTGAGACTATTCAGGCTTCTTATGCATATACATTAGTTTAGAAAGAGAAAACTAAGCATTTTCTACATGACTCTCATTAATGATAAAATGCTTAATGAAGAACCAGAGGCATGTGTTAAATGCTGCTGTGTGTGACTGCCAACACTTGCTTGACCTAAGTATGGCCCAAAATTGTGTTGGACAAGCTCTCTCAAATTGATGTCAATACACCCTTACAGTCCCCTCTCTGTTTACATCTTATCCTTTGAAAAATGCTCTTGGTCTCAGATGATGAATCAACATATTGCTAATTAGGATAAAAATTGCTGAAAGGCCGCTTAATTTGCGGGAAGAAGAGGCATTCATTCAAAAAATGGGCATCTTTGTACCAAATTACATGTAGAGTAGGTCCATAATTGAATTCCCACTGTCTGAATGTACATTTTCTTTCCAGTGCATGTCCAACAATCATGGCTTTGGTGTTTAAAATGCACACACATGGTAGGCAGATGCCCTAATTATACAGGGGTATTTAAAATGGGCTCAACTGTGCTTGCTTTGTAACCTTATTCATTGTCTAAACAGTAGCCTTCCCCATCCTGCTGCCTCCAGACATTTTAGATTTCCATTCCAATCAATAAAAAACCACATGACCAATAGTCAGGAATGCTAGTTATTGTAGTTGTTGTAGAGTCCAAAACATATGCCAGCATTTTTGAGGAAGGCTGATCTAAAGAAAATGGAAAGAAAGCTTTAGTCGTATAAGTTTTAAGCTCCTGGCAGACAACCGCAGCTGCATAACAACTCACAAAGTCTGGGAGTAGAGATGGAACTAATTTTCAAAAATATTTGAACAAAGAATAATTAAAAAAAACCCATGTATTTCAAATGTTGAAAAACTCAGATGAGAAGAATCCTAAACCATCAACAATCTTTGGAGCTTATTCTATGCAACATTTGCATTTGGTTGTTTTGTGCTTCAAACAGCATTTTCTACTTGGGAAACAACAATTTTTGCACAGAAACATCTCTGCATAAAATGCTGTAATTGTTCATTTTGTTTTTGTTGTTGTTTCATGCTTTCGAGCCATTTCTGACTTGTGGCAACCCTAAGGCAAAACTATCATGGGGTTTTCTTGGCAAGATTTGTTTAAAGGGGGATTTGCCTTTGCCTCTGAGACTGAGAGTGTGGAACTTGCCCAATGTGACCCAGTGGGTTTTCATGGCTAAGCAGAGAATCAAACTCTGGTTTACAAAGTCATAGGCCATTTCTGCACTAGACTGTTGTAGTGCTGTTATTCCACTTTCTACCTGAAAGGCCCCTCCTAAACTGCAAATCCCAGGATTCCATAGGATGTTGAAAGTGGAATAATAGCACTACAACAGTCTAGTGCAGAAATGGTTATAATCCCAACACTCAAACCCCTAAACCACATCATCTCTCAATTTATATGGATAAAAATCACATGTAGTTGATTTGCCCCCAAACCAGCATTTTTCCCCTCATGGGAAACCACTGTGTGCAAATTTTGCGGAGAATATCGTGAATTCTGAATAGGCTTTGAAAACTATTCAGTTTTTGAACCTCTTCTTGCTAAAATTGCTAAAATTACTTGTTGCTTCCCTTGAGAAGCAATTTAGTGAAGTGTTAAATCCCTATCTGAGAGGGTGAATTCTCACACACCAAGTACGTTGATGTGAAATATCATCTGCTGAGAGATCTGGAAGAAAAAGAGGTTACTGTGATGATTAAGCATTGTCCATGAAGAGAGATGACTGGAGATATTCTTGCTGAGAACACTTCTAGTTACTGTAAGACAAGATGGATCTTGTAGACTTGAACAAGCATTGTTGAATAGGACTATTGGAAGTAAATGGACATCAGTGGATGCATCAAGTGATCAGTAAGGCAATACAGAGCTAGCATCTAGAATTACTCCCTTCCATCTTTCATTTATTTTTGGGCCTTTTTGTTTCCTTTGTACCTATTGAGGTCACTTTCTTTCTCTCAAGAAGATAAACAGTTTATTTATTTGTTTATTTCTGTGAAGGGAACACCCATGAGGTCCAATAATGGTTGCCTGCTTGCTTCCACACATAAGAATCAACTTTAGGGGCTCTTGTCACAAAGCACAGCTCCCCCCTCAATCTGTCTCTCTCTCTCTTTTAGTTAATCTCCACTCTACCCTTGGATGGCTTTCCTGATTGTAAATGTTGCATTTCCATTTCCTTTTTACCTTATCAGAACATCCAGAGAAAGTACTGTTGTTTTTAGTACTGTTACCTTGATTTCTGGGGGTCCCAGGATGGACACCTAAGTGCACTCCAAATATTACTAAGTTGGGGAAATTAGCAAGGAGCACAAGCTAGCAATATGCGAGGCAGGGTAATGTAGTGAGATCTTTAACCCTATGTTTACGGCGTTGGGCCACGACAAGAACTAGGCAAGTTGTTCAATTAAAAGATTTTATTAAACTTTCCTTAATTAAGCAAATAACAGCACACGCACTCACACACTCATCCAAGAACTATGGAAGCAGAAAGTAAGAAAAATTGATAGGGGTTTTCAGAGGATTTCTGGGGTGATACTCCACCTGATCCTGCAGTCCGGTAAAAGAGAAGATAGAGCTCGATGCTGGGGATCATAGTATTTTAGCACATGGAGGCTGAGGGGAGGCTCGCCAAAGAGAGCGGCAGCAGTTCGACATGCAAGGCGAGAGCATTCCGACAAGGAGCTCAAACTTGGGGTTTTTATAGGGAAGATTGTACCTGGAGGCTAGCCCTCTCCTGAGGAGAACAATAGGGATTTCAGTGGAGACAAAGCCTCCAAAAGGTCAAAATCAGAATTGATGAGATTTAGTCAGCATTGCCAATGGTTAGAACAGTATGCAGATGAGGAGCGCTTAGTGTTTGTATAGAGCAAGCAGTTTGGGGGTGAGAGCCCTTGCATTAGCTTAATGGTCGGCTGTGTCTGGAGGGCACTACTGGTTGTGCGGCAAATGGTTGTTTACTGGCCTAGACATAGCATGCATAATTAAGGCCAGGCAGCCGTGCTTGCCTACACAGGCTTTTCGTGACCCTTTCAGATACGTGGAGTTCATTTTATGGAGTGCCACGTGGAAATATTAACCATAACCAATACGAAATTGTAGACCTCGGACTTGGGTCAGATAACCGCAGTAACAGCACAAGCTCACAGTATATTAACCCATTGTATTTTGGTTAGCATAAATATGAAATATTCCTACTATTTCTGTAGTAAACACCCACCCAGACTCATTACAGACCTTGGAACAAAGAAAACTGCCTGATCCTGCATTAACAACTGGTGCTCCTAAATCAGGACTGTTTAATACTGACTGACAGTGACTCTGCAGGATTTAAAAAAGGAAGTTTCCTAATGCTCCCTGGAGATGCCAGAGACTGAATATGGAAACTTCCACATAAATTGTTGTTCTACCAGCTATCATCTATGGAATGCATTGCAAGAGAGGCATACCAAGTCTGCTGTTTGACAATGTAAGATCAGTCCATATTGCGTTTATTAATATAAAACATATATATCCTACTTCCCCATTCAAAAAGAATTACAAAATGGATTTTAATACAGTAATAATGATATTCTGAAATTAACTAAAACATAACAGTGTCTTTTAACCAGAATCTGCATTCTACAGATGCCTCCGTACACTTTAGGGAGAAGTATTCCTTTATACTGTAGCTCCTTCTGTTTACCACGATGGCCTGATCCTTCCCGTAGCTTTTTTCAAGGAAATGGACTGCCACTTGGAGAAGGGAATGGGGAACTCACCACTGATGGTCTTGTTTCATGTGTCTACATCTGGATCCAAAAATTTACAGGAAAGTAAGCAGAAATTATAAGAAATGGGGGGATAGTCATAGCAGCATTGCCAAGCTATTTTCTCCAGACTTAGGGGAATTAAAACTTAAGTGTAAAGTAGCCCTTCTCCCCGTTGGTCATTGGTTCATTCTGCTTTGTAACATTAAGCCTTAAATAAAGTTGTGGCCTGACTGAGCCCTGCAGTCCCTTTCTCACTGCATCTAGTAGGGTGTTCTGAGAACAGCTATTTTTAAGGAGGTGTGCTATGCAAATCAAACTGCACATTTCTTGGGTCTGATATAAATACTGACTGGATTTATCACCTGAGGTGTAACTTTCCAGAACATTAGGGATTGCTGATGAATGTTACACTACAAAATTTAAGAAAAATATGGAATCCAGATGGGTTAGACGTTCTGCATAGAACACATGTTTCCCATCAACACTTACATTAATATTTGTATAAGTCTCCAGTTGATTATGTCATCACATCATTTTGGCTTGTGAACTGAAGGGGACCTGATGTTACACTGTTGAGGAACTCAACGTCTACCACTTGAGCTTCATGAACAAAGAGCAGGATGCAAACATACGTAAAAACTGTCTATCAGATTTGCCATAAGATCCCTACCAATTGCTGCATAAGTCACCACAGACTGACTTTGAATTGTGTACATAAAATTGTGAATTGTGGAAGGCCAATTCCCTGTCTGGTTCATTTCCAGCTGGAATGGGAGGTTGGAGCCCTGATATTCCAGCTACAGTGGCTGCTGCTTGGAAAGCAGGGATTACATTTAGTTTTGGATGAAGTATACTCATTTTGATGCTAAGGTGAGTTTTTTTGGTGGTGGGAGCCCTTTTTTGGGTATAATTCTCATTTGGTGAGCTTTAGTGTGAATTATTAATGGATTCATTCTAGTGTGGAATTATTTATTTAGATGTTCAGATTGACTACTTAACTGCTGTTCTTATTTCATTATTTTAAAATGTTGCTCTATTTGATTATGTAAACATTTGCTATGATTCTGTAAGCTTCTTGGAGTATGGTTTTACCATAGAAAGAAGGCACATTAATAAACTGATTGTCTTTGGAGTTAAATAATGCATTCAATATACATGTAAATATAGCCTTTTAAAGGAAAATAATAATAATAATTTCAGTGTTGTCCCGTGCTGTCTCCACCATGGCCTCCATATCCTTTTCTAGTGGTTTCTGGTAACCATCCAATCCTAACAGTGCAAATCTAATGTTGTCTCTTCCTCTCTGTGTATATGTGCATGTTTTACACGAGTGTTCATTACACCAAAGTTACTTAAAATGAACCCCATTTAAAATTTTGTTTTCTCTTTACCCAGTTTGCAGCTCTTTTGGAACTCTTCACTATGGACAGGCCCAGATCTTTCACAAAGGCCATTCCTGCACTACACTGTTATAATGCTATTATTCCACTTTCAACATCCTGTGGAATTCTGGGGTTTGTAGTTTCCTGAGGCCAAAGAGCTCTCTGGCTGAGAATTCTTAAGGCCCCTCTCTAAACTGCAAATCCCAGGATTCCACAGGATGCTGAAAGTGGAATAATAGCATTATAACAGTTTAGTGTGGAATAACCTCATTTTTTTATCGCTTTATCCAAAAAAGACACTAACCCGGTTCGTCTTGGCTTCATTTTTAAAATCAGTGTTGCATTGAGTACTTTCTGTTCCTTTGACATGGAGGTTTACTTTAGTGAAAAGTAAGGAATTGTTATTTTATGAGGAGGAGTGACTGAGTGAGGCCAAATGTGATGTTCTTTTATAATTCCGGATATTAAACAGTGTTCACAGAAATTATTGCCTGATACTGTCTTTGCTGTTTCCATAGCATGTTATCCAGCATGTAGCTATGAGAGTCAAATTAGGTCAATAAAGCTCTTAAATTATGTATTTGCACAATATCATCAGATAGCTTTCGGTGGTTTACAATGGTAACTCTGCATAACCCAAATAGGTGGAAATTGCCCTGCTTATTCCTGTAAAATATTTATATGCTTAGTTCCACGGGTGTATGGATAGCTGCTTTTCAAGAAGGCACTATCCCGTACCTCAAAAGGACACAGTACAAGCAGAACATAGATGTTACAATCATCTCTTAACCTTCTTTAGCTCCAAAAAGTCTCACTGTAGATTTTTCTATGTATTCTTTGAGTGTACAGTGAAAATTTCACAGGATGCCAGTAAGTTAATTATCAAAGTGCTTCTGAGTCTATAAAAATGTGGTTTTCACATTTCATCACATCTTAGAATTAATTGCTGGTATGCAAAATTAATTTGGTTAAAAGTATGCAATTGAAAGTTGCCTAGCACACGTTGCCTCTGGAAATATAATTTTCATTGGATGATATATAGTACATCCTTTGAGTTACCTAAATGCATTGAATTTATCACAGAGAGATGCCTAAAAGGCATTTTATGCAAACATTAAATTAATTAATAAATTAATTAAGAATTCCATACCTGGTTTTCGAGACCAGGTTTAGATCCGTACAACAGATCATGCTGAACTAGAAAACTGATGATTTCTGTACACTTTATTGCAGAGTGAAGCATAAGTTTTAAGTTGAAACAAATGCAATTTATTTGTAGTGGAGTTTCACAAATAATGTTGTGGCCTTGTCTAATTTGTGGTATTTGAACAACTTCATTACAGATTGATGTAGCTGGATATCACTATGTGATGACTGAAACTATGACTATATTGGGAGCTGTGTGACTTGCCCCCTTAATTCAATAAATAGGGTAATTGTTACGGGAAGGATTACTACGTGTTTTTGAATGGTCAGATTTGGTCAGTAAATAGCCATGTCAAGGATTGGGGAAATGACTCTCATATATATATGTGTGTGTGTGAGAGAGAGAGAGAGAGAGAGAGAGAGAGAGAGAGAGAGAGAGAGAGAGAGAGAGACTGTTTTGGAAATTGCTCAGTTTTGTGTATATTAATCATTTTCTTAATGGAGCACTTTAGGGTATAGAAATTCTCTTTCTTGTTCAAGAGTATTTGTATTTAGGTCCTTTAGTGAAATGTATTGTTTTTTACTATTGCAAACATAGGCCATTTCCGCACCAGGATTTTAAAATGGTGCAGACCGACCTCTGACGGAGGTCTTCTCCACCATAGAGTGGACTGGGGTGGACTACTTTTTGCAGTTCCATACCTCAGTCCACTCCGGGGCGACCAGAACTGGTTGCGTGGTGTGCTTTTTAAAAACCTCTTTTTAGAGGTTTTTGAAAAGCACAGAGCACGCGACTCCACGTTGCTCCATTGCCCGGCTCCGGAGCAGATTTGCAGGCGTGTGCAAGTGCGTGCCTGCAAATCTTCCAGGGGTGGGCTTTCGGCTGGCGAGCTTCTCCGGTTGGTGGAGAGCTGGACTTCTTCAGCATCCGGGCGAATCCGTTGGGACAAGGAGGAATGCGAGCTCGTCACTCCACACTCCTCCGGCATCCAAAATGGCGGCTTCCAGTTGGTTGGTGGAGAGCCTCCACCAACTGGAAGCCACCATTTTGGATGCCGGAGGAGTGCAGAGTGAGGAGCTCACACTCCTCCTCATTCCGATGGACTCGCCCGGACGCTGTAGAAGTCCGATGAGTAGTGTTTTCGGCCATCCCCCCCCACGTCTGGAAAGGGTCATAATAATTTATAGTAATTCACTGAGATTCTAGGTCATAGCTATGCACCTTGGTAATGTAGTGTCTCCTGCCCAAGCTTCCCCAATCCTGACTTATCATCCAGCAGCTGCTGCAAATGACAGAGCTCTATTCTTTTGTTGATTGGGATGTAGAAGACTGGAGTTTCCACTCCTTCCACAAATGATATTGGATGCAAGAAGGAATTATGACAGGATTCTGCTTCTGACTGTTGCACTGGAGATTACTCATGAGGGGTGTGTGGAAATATCAGCTGAGTCCCAATCAACAGAAAAACAGACTCATCACTTGTACTAGCTGCTGCCTAGTAAGTCAGGATTGGGGGACTTTTATGATCCCTACATATTTCCTACACTATTGATTGTTGAGAGAATCATGAACATAAATCAGTTATCAATGCATAATTCTAGGTTACACATTCATAACTGCGATTGTGAATTGCTGTCATTGTTTCTAAATTTGCTTTCTGCATATTAATTAGTATGCACAATTTTTATGCAAACTTTTTCTTTTTGGAGATACGTTGATTATATATAAACAACCACATTATCTTGTACTCTTTCTGTAGGCCACAAGTGAGGACTTCTATAGCTTAGGGGAAAAAAGTGTTTCATTGCAGAAAAATTTCTGAACCAAATTATTATTTCTGATGCCAAACTCAGATTCAGTGACAATGCTACGTGGCCTGTATAGATTTGGGAAGGGCAGGAGGAAGCTAGGAACTGTGTGAACTTTTAGATGGCAGAGCAATATCAGCCTTTTCTTTCATCTCTTCCACTTGTGTGGAGTTAGTGAACACATAGAGGGGATGAATCATGTTCACTAACCCTGCTTCACTTCTACCTTGTTCCAACCTCCATGGTTATCCAGTGGTTTGTAATAATGAAGCATAAGCTGCTATACATGTATAAGCCAATTCCTTTCAGCTGGGAACTCTGATGCAAGGTTGAATCAATTAGGTTTACCTATATGCCAACTGACCATTCAACAACTGATTAAATAAGGCTACTTTAACTGGGATTCACAAACGGAAAACCTTCCACTAAACTTGTAGAGATTTGTTACTATGATCAATGGCTCTCTCTTCCAGGGTCTACAATTTATTAATCTACCACATTAAATTGATATCTCCATGTGGCTAATATTAAGACATCATTCCACATGTCTGACAGGGTCACTGTGCGAGCACGTAGGTAGGCACGGCTGAATGGCTGATGTTAGGAAAATTCCGGTCTGGTCAGTGACTTAATCTGTCACGTAGCCCCAAGGATCCCTCCAGGCAGTCCAACCATCAAGCACACAAGGGGTTCCCTGCCCCAAAATGGTAGCCCATAGAATCACAATCAGTTTGCTGAGTGAGGGCAATTTCCACTCTGCAGATGCCTTTGTTCTACTCTGGCAGAGGCATTCACAAACCATCACAAACCATCAAGCCAGAGATGTCCATCATTGAGGGCTCCTTGCCATCTAGCCATTCTCTCTATTGTTCTCCCCGGGAAAGAACTAGCCTTCCAGGTACATTTTTCCCTATAAAAACTCCCTGTTTTAAGCGGTTCATGGGATCACTCTCGCTTGCCTCCTGGCTTGCTGTCATTGTGTTTGCTGATCGTTCCCCCTCAGCCACCTCCCACGTGCTGAGTTTCACTGCTCTTCACTCTCTGACCTAATTTGATCTTCCTGGACGTCTAGATCAGGTGGAGTATTACCCTGAACCCCCCTATAAAATCCCCTATCAATTTTCCTCCCTTTTTATTTTCTTTTAGGCTCTGTGTGCATGAGTGCGAATGTGAGTAAGTGTGCAGTGACTGACTTTTTTATAAAAATGAAATAAAAATAATTCATTGGACCTTTTGTTTGGATTTTGGTCCGACCTAACCTGGTATACATAGAGTTTTAAGATCCTGCTAAGTTACCCTGCCTCTAATTTTGCCAACTTGTGCTCAAGCTAATTTTACATTCCCCATATTACATTTTGAGCACGGTGATAGAGACCCCCCTGAACTCAAAATAACTGATTCAATGACCAGGAGCCCCGGAAATCAGAGTAACAGATTATGGTTGGGGCCAACAGTTTAGTTGTGGTCTTCCCATCCATTTTTATTGTACTGTGATTCTTATCACTTTATATATAAATAATTGTTTTTTCAGAGCTTGGAAAAGTTACTTGCTTGGGATGCAAATTACTTACTTGAACTGCCGTCTTGGATGTCATTGGCTTGGCATTACAAAAACTAATTTTCACAAGCTTTGTGTAGTTTAAATTTTATTGTTTTAATTTCATCCTTTTGTAAACCTTGCAAAGTCTTTGCCTCAAATGGCAGTAGAGATATATTTCAAATAAAATAAGGAATAATAATAAATGCAGCAAGAAAAAAAGCTAGAAGAGGGCTATGTTCCTTAGCTACTGCTTGCTTGTGATCTGCTGAAAATCTTCTTGGGATTAATTGCTCACTGTACTCTTTTTTGTCTTGTCAAGGTTAGAGTTTAATTGCTTGTGAAAAGTCTGGTTAGTCATTGTTGCTGTCATGTACTTGGAATAGACCTGCATGACTGGTGTGATTCATCCTGTTGAAGGCAACTCACAAGTCACGTTTCCTGGCCTGTTTGATTCTTGGCAACCCACCCCATTCATTCCTATTCATAGTGGTCCTGGGCTAGGATTGTGGGCGGTATGGTTCAGTTTATTTTTAATCAGAATAGACCCAAAGTTCACATGTCAATGAGAAAAAAAAATCCTGAAAGATTTTGCCCATCTCTTAGAAGAATGGATGAAAATTTTGATTCAGACCATTATTTGATTGGAATTTACCAAAATGTGTATACTTTGAGAGTGGGAGAAAGTAAGATTTAGATATATGTTCATCCCCAGTCTCAGACAGCACCAAACCCATGAAGTTCATTGACCCACAATTCATGGTCACTGAAGCTGGTGCATAACATTTTGTTTAAAGGATTGCAGCTCACAGCCTTTTTCTCTTTTTGTTGGAGAAAAATAATCTGGAAACTATTCATATTCAGGTTTCAAATTTATATTCATTTATCAATAGACGAAGCTTACAATGGAGTAGGCTCTGCTAACTGCAGAGTGGCTTACTTCTTCACATCCAAGGGTAGAAAATAACTACAGATACATGTTTCATTCCTGTTGAATTGCTATTGTTTTTGTTTTAAACAAAAGCTGAAGTTACAAATGTAACAAAGACATTCTTTTCATTCTATGATGCTGGATGTGCTCCAAATGGCCTACATATGCATATGCCATAAAAAGCAAGTATTGTTTAAATGGCTTTCTCTTGCTGTATATAAAGCCACCAATTAAGAACAATAAGGAAGTTAGCCATGCATTTCCAAATTGTTAGAATTCTTTACTCCAAGGCCCTTTTTTTCCTATTCATGGATCTATACATTGTTGACTCTGGATGTGGAGGGTGTGGACTGCCAAGCAAGCATTTTTTAAAAGGACATTTTTCTAATGAAAATTGCTGATTGTGAATGTGACCCAAATCAATCCATCCATGAAGTTTTTTGATTAATCAGTTGAACACATCTGTATGTTCCCTCCTTCCTTCTGTCCTTCCATCTCACCTAAATCTAGGCCATTCTTTTAGAGAGGTGAAGTGGAATAGTAGCTATGACATTTGAACTACAAATCAAAAAAGGCACAGTTTACAACCTGTCTCTGTCAAGAATTTACAAGGTGGCTTTTAGTGAAACCTCAGTTTCTGGTCAGTAATATGAGAGAAAATACTTAATCCTTGGATACCTGAAATTTTTGTCACAGCTTTTCAAAAAAATGTCAGAATTGACCTAATTCTGACATTTTTTCAAACACAGGATGCAAATAATTTGATTTTTAAGAAGAAATTGGATGAAAAAAAACTGGCAGATTCCCCTATCTAGGCCCTGGCTTTGACTGTTCAACTCTTAAAAGTTGGGTTTGAATCCCTATTTATTCAACCATGTTTGTGGTAGACCAAAAAAAAGTTTCTTTGCTGGACTACAGCTCCCCTTTCCAAGCATAGGTTTGTGGTGTTGAATTACAGCTGCCATCTCTTTTTTTCCTGTGAGTTTCCAGCTTGGCAGAGGCAGATATAACCAAACCCTCACCGTGCTGGGAATAGTGCTTGTTGAATTTGATTGGTACCAAAGAGGGGAAAAATGCATCATTTTTGAAGAACTTACAAGAAAAAATCACAAACTTCATTATTTAGGATAGAAAGAACTTGAATATTTAAAAAAATGTGGGAGAAAGTGAAATGGACAGATTTCCCCATCCTTGCTTATCCCACAGGTTTTCACTCTGCAAGATGAGGAATAATAATACTGACTTTATCAGGTTCTTCTAAGGATTAAAACTAGGTTAAATAGTTGAAAACTCTATACTCATGTTAAGGACATCTAGAGATATCTAGATAGAGTGAGAGGGAACAAAATGAAGGCATTGTCTTCCTCAAAAAAGAATCCCACTCCGATGAAATTTTTCTTCCATCCTGAAATTTCTAGCATTGCTGTGACTTAAAAATTCAGCTGAGTAATTAGAAATATTGTATAGGCATTTAAAGAAAAGGTGAATGCAAAGCTACCAAGGAAATGTGAACACAGCAAATATGAGAATCTTCAGTATCTTATTATCTGCATGGGACTGAAAAAATATTTTATTTGGGCAGGCAAAATTCTTAATCTGAGAGGAGGCAATATCATCATTTCTCCCTTCATACTCCATATCCTCAGCCCTTCCACATTCTTGATGCCACTGTTTTACTGGCCAAACAGAGAATGAATTGGCCTTCTGGGAAATCTCCAGCAGAGACAATTCATTTTTTAGATATAAGTATGGCCCTTTCTGCATGGGGAAGTTAAGACGGGCCAAGGCATCCTGTCACGGAGGTCATCCTCACCTTGGATCAGACTAGGTTCGGACTATTTACCTTAATTCTGCATCTAAGTCCAATCCAAAACACCCCAAGTGGTCCTCCAGCGCGCTATGTGAAGACCGGAAAAAATCTGTGTTTCAATTTTCCAAAGCACGCCATTTCGTTCCCGCTCAGTTGTGCAGATGCGCAGATTTGCACCAATGCGAGCCTGCGATCAGTGGAGGGCGGGCTGTGGGTGTGGCCAGCTTCAGTGGTTGGTCCGGATCCACAAACAGCCTGAAGCTGCCATTTTGTAAGCCTCACAGTGCGGATCTGAAGACCTCGCACTGCTCCGCATCACCCCGGAACAAACAGAGGAGCCCTGCGGAAGGGCTTAAGGGAGAGTCTGCATTGCTTCAAGCCAAGAAGGAGCGGTGAGTAACGGCACAGAGCGATTCACTCACCTCATGCGGAAAGGGCCCAAGATGATCAATGATCTGGAAACCAAGCCTTATGAGGACCAACTTAGGGGACTGTGTATGTTTAACTTGAAGAAAAGAAGACTGGGAGGTGACATGATAGCTATGTTTGAATATCTGGCGGGATGTCATATAGAGGATGGAGCAACCTTTTTTTCCTGTTCTCTGGAGACTAGAACATGAACCAATGAGTACAAATTACAGGAAAAGAGATCCCACCTAAAGAATGTTTTTACTGTAAGAATTGTTCAATAGTAGAACAGGCGGTGAGTGGTAACTGTCCAACTTTGGAGGTCTTTAACCAAAAGTTGGACAGGCATATTTTAGTGTTACTGTAGTTATGTATTCCTCCATGGCACAGTTAGATGGCCTTTGTGATCCCTTCCAGCTCTAAGATTTTATGATTCTATGATTTTATCGACTCTGCTCTAGAATACGGGTGGAGGTGGATAAAAGGATCTCCCTGGGTTTGGTCTCAGTATGCTGTCCCACATCATCAATCAGACCTTAAAGGATGGTAGAAGGCTCTATATCCTCCTCCTCCTCTTTGTCCAGCCAACAGGTCAAAGATACAACCTCAAATCTCAAGCCTCTGCTCACCACTTTAGCATTTCAGCTGTGAGTTCCAAATTATAGGCAAATAAAGATGATAAGGACAATGCCAAAAATGCAAACAGCTATGGAAAAGGACTGTTGTATATAAGCTTCTTCAACTTGAGTAAATATACCATCAGCAGTCCTCAATCCAGATGAAAATGGCAAGACAGCAGTTCTTAAGGAATAGTCGTGAATAGAAGTGTCTTCTCTGATGTAAACAACCCAGCTGTAATTTGCCTGGGCTCCACTCTGCCAGCACTCAGCTAGCCCTCAGCTGGCCTTCCAAAAGCTTCAGGTAGGTTAATTGTCAAGTGATCACAGCTGCCCAAATAAAGTCTTAGAATCTTAAATAATTAAAACCCTAAGTAATAAAAATTTGGGGGTTATTAAAACCTCAGAACTTTAAAACTCAATGTTTAAAAGATCCAATGTTAAAAAGGTTAAAAAGATTAAAAGAGCAATAATAAAAAAAAAGCATCAACTTGCTCACTAAAATCCGAGTTAAAAATCACCATTAAGGACTAAAAAACACAACAAGTTATTCCTTTCTTCAATTGGACTAATAGAATACCAAACCCTCCACTGCACTTACGGGTAGCAGACCAAAGCAACAAGACTAACCAGGAGCAAAAGCTTTGCTTTCTCCACCCCTTCTTATCAGAAGCAGTACATAAAAAACAAAGTCAGTGGTGCACCAATTTAAGCAGCTAAACTTGCACACTGAGAAAAACAAATGTACAACAGAGATGGGTTGGCATCCAAACAGTGAACTATGCCAAAGATAACAAAGGATAACAAAAGAATAAACAAAAGGCTAAACTTTCAGAGGAGCTCTTTACAGCAGCTGCTGCCTCGTCGCCATCTTGGCTCCTCCTGTCTCAGTATGCAGTAAGGATAGAGTCTAGGTATCTTGATCTTAACCTGTTCCAGTCTTGCACACTAAGTGAGATATCTTTCTTCTCTTCAACACAAAGTGGCAAAAAACGTTGTTTTCTGCCTTAGGCCATTTGTGTATTTGTAAGACCACTTATTGCACATTTCTGTAAGTATGCAAAATTTGTATGAACTATTACGGAGCATACTATTAAAAAAACAGAAGCTCTGAGTGACATGCTTGCCTCTTTGCCAGCAATCAACCTGTTCTTTTTTGCTTGTTGTTTGTGCATGCTTAGCTTCACAAAGGGAGGCGGGGGGGAGAAACCAAATAAATGTATGCATGGGGGTGCTGCTTGATGCCTCATTCTTGCAATGGAGATGAGAACTGTCATGATCCTTGGGAATTTATGAACCAGTCTCCAGCATGAATGAGAAACTGGCAAAGTATCTTTGTGTGTATATGGCAATTACGGCAATCTTATCAATTTCATAGGGTTTTCTTATACAAGGAATACTCAGAGGTGTTTTTCCCAGTTCCTTCCTCTGAAATACAGCCTAACAGCAGCAGATATTCCTTGAAAGTCTCCCATCCAAGTACTAACCAGGGCTGATCCTGCTTAGCTTCCAAAAGCATATGGGATCTGGTGCCTTTAGGGTATTTAGGCAGGTTAGTATTTTATTATTATAGTCTATCATTGCAGTTACGTTTTTGATTCATTGTTTGATGTAAACAGAAGTTGGAAGGGATACATTTTGAGAATGGAATTCCCAGAAGGATATAGGCAGCATGGCCATTGGGCATGTTGTCTAGGAAATGCTTGGAGATGTATTCCAAAAAGTAACTCTTCTGAGTTCTGAGAAGAAGTGGTTAATAGAACCCATTGGTCCATTGTCCAAGTAGTTCACTTGATCAGTCAATTAGAACATTGGCTCATTGTCCCGTGGACCATAGGTTTGTCCACTGTACAGGGAAAAGTGCACTGGAGATAGGGTGGAACACTATAATAACTCATGACTGACTGATGATTGAATTACTCCTGCCTATTTTCCATACATATACTTTGTTCTGCACCTTCAACCTGTGTTTGTCTCCATCTAGTCCATAATTTGGTTTCCTCACATGAATTTCTATATACCTTTTGAAATTTATTGTCAAGGCATGCATTCTTCTTTGCTTATTCTCTTCCACCTCACATATCTGAACATAGGACCTTCATTTATTGATCCAAAGTGATATAGGTAGCTTAAATAGAGCAGGTAGGAGGAATTTCAGATGCATGGAATCAATATGTAATTGAAAGTGTGGTGAGTAGGACTTGGCATGGTGATTGTGGCTTTTAGTATCCACCCCACTTGTTGAAGGTAATAGAAGCCAATGCATATAATACTGAGAAAATGTTGATATTGCTTTAAATATCACTTTGTAGGCTATGTACTTTGTAGATACAAAGAAGAAATATGAACACATCTACTAACAAAGATGTTAGATATGTTTACAGCCCTGTTACCAAAATGCACATTACAAATGTATTTACAATGTCTCCTACTTGTTCTAAAATACAGTTGTTTATTTTTGTTCAAAAGACAATAATCCTAAAACAATCATAAAAAAATAATGTAAATTTATTCAGTGCTTCTGTCCTGTGTTTTCTTCAACATATCCCCTTGGTTCTTCTGTTTCCTTCTGCTATCTAATCCGCTCTACTATCTCATTCAGCTACTTTTTGGGAAAGTGTTATTTGTCAGAAATCATAGGCTGAATTTTTTCTGTCCTGCAAAATAATGATGTTTCTGAAGCAAGGATAAGAAAATGTGTCAGTTTTGCCTCCTTAAGCTCAAGTTATTTCTTACATATGAGAAGAGGTGGATTTTGGTAAATTCTTTAAACATTATTTGAAACAAAATTGTTCCTCACTTATACCAATCAAGTTCAATAGGTTCAATGTTAAGCAAAGAGAGAACCATGTTATACATACTTGCCATATAAGGTTTAGTTTAGTTAAAGGTTTAGTTGAAGATGGGTCAAGTCCAGCAGCCACAAATCCTGAGAATATTGCATCTACTACTAAAACAAATTAGAGAATTTACGCTGAATCTATTGCTTCCTCTTCAGTAAATGCAGCAGAATTTTGTTGCTTTTACTACCACAACTATTTAGCTTTTGTTTCAAATTCAATTACTTGTTTGAACTGATGGGAGCCATTTAAAACAATAACTTAAATAAAAGTACCCAGAAACAATTGCACTCTCAGAAGGATAATCTTCCATTTAATTTCATTCCTATTATGTCACTTCAAATATAATTTAAGAAATGTAATGTATATTTTCCCATCCGAGTTTGGCATACTTTGGAGCACATTCACGGTATGTTGCCATAGTAATTTTTCTATGTCTGTTACAAGGAGAAAACATTTTGAAATTCAAGATGCACTACAGAATAAATTATTTCTGCGCTTGAAATGATGTCCACTCCAGTGCAAAGAGTTGCGTACTACCAAAGCGAATAAAGGAAAATGAAGTCTTCTCGAAGAATGGTTCATGCAATTTACACACGTGCATGTGCACACACACACACACACACACAAGCACACAAACATTATTTCTGGAAACATTTGCTCATAAGAAATCTACATCTTTCTTCTAGTAGAATACTAGTGCTATTCAAAAGATTGCAAAGAGATTCTGGCTGGCAAACTGTTAATTACAGAAGTGCAAGTCACATTGTACCTGTGTATATATTTTTTTGTTGGGGAGGCAGGGGCTTGTTGCAGAGGTTGGTATTTTCTTCTATCCTCACAATGCCCACAATGACTCTGGGCCCACTATTTAGCCGCTGCAGGTTCCCCATGACCATTTAATTGCTGATGGAAAGGTGTTGTTACTCCAGCTATGGCACTGTTGGTGAGGACCCCAGATATCATTTTGATATCAAACAATTCAGTCTTTGCTTGACCTTTCTCCAGCCACCTTACTCCATGTGTTTGCGAGGTTCTCTGGACAAGCACGGACAGGGTGCGGCCGCGAATGGTTTTACATTCCAGACCCTATTGAGGCCAGCAACTCAAGCCTTGCTCGTAGCTTCAGGGAACTTCCCACTGCAAACCTTACAATAGCTGCACGGCTCTCAGCCAAACCAGTCCTTTTAGACAGGACATTTACATACTGGCCAAACTATTGTCATTGAGTGTTAAGCTCATCATGCAAACGTGACCTTTTCCAAATCCTTTGTCCAGCTCTAAACTTCCTTTGTTCTCACCTGGCATGCCATGGCCAGTAGGCACAAACTCCCCTATAAAAACCCCTCATTTCCAGACAGTCTTCGGACTACTTTGGACTTCCATCCTGCTTTGCTGCTGGTTGTCTAAGGAAACTCCCCTCAGCAAGCCCCGCTGAGCTTTCTTCCCCGGAACCCTGTTTCTCTCCAGGACTACGAGACCAGGTGTTGTATTGCCTTTCCCAAAAAAGCTCTCCGTTTTTATTTCTCAGCTAGTTAGTTTATGTCTTGTCTTGCGTGTTTCTTGTCTTTAATAAAATATTGTTTATTACTTTGAAAACTTTGTCTAGCCGCTCTCTGACCCGCCACTGTATACATGCTAACGTTACCCTGTCTCTCGTTTAGCCAAGAGAATGCTCCAGCTAAATTCCCCCAATTTGTGTTTTATTTGGCTATCTGGGCGCCCCTCCCAATACCCCCCAACTTACAGGGTAACAGTGTCATATAGCTCCATAGCCAGATATACACCAATTAAATAATCCACTGAGACCTCTGGAGGACCCTAGTAGATGATATCACTGGTTTGTGACTGGTTACATGGACATAGCCAAATATTCTGGAATCCTCTCACTTTCCACCAGCCACTGAATGCCAAAGGTAGAAGGTGGGCAGCAGCAGCTAAATGGTAAGTCCTTGGGGGTAGGGACTGACAGGAGAGATATAACATAGTTCTGCCTCCAGAGATATTATTCTACACTATGTCTTACAGTGTAGATCTTGGGCATTTAGTGTTAAGTTTTGGTTTCAAGCCAATTGCTTTCCAAGCTAGGGTAGACCCATTCAATCAATTTCTTAATAAATGAAGAATAAACACTGAACTGTGCAAACAATTTTTCTCCAAGCGGGGAGAAAAATGACTAGATTGTTGTTATTTCCTGCAAGAATTAAATATATGAAGATTTACATAACTATTATTCAGTGTTCTTTTAAACTTGTTGTCCTTGCTGCGTGCCTTCAAGTCATTCCCAACTTATGGTGACTATAAGGTGACCCTATCATGGGGTTTTCTGGGGCTAAGAGTGATTGTGATGCACCCAAGTCAGTTTCTATGGATGAGTGGGAAATCAAAATCTCATCCCAAATCATTATAAGCAGCATCTTTCTCACTCCTACTATATTAGAAATCCCTGTTTTATTTGAGGTAATGGGATAGATGTCAGTGGATGAAAAGAAAACTCTTCTTTGTTACTGGAGTTACCATGTTTACATGACATCTCAACAAAAGATCTCTTTATTCCTAGGTTTGTCAGATACATGTATGCATGCGAGTTTATGTGTTTGTTATTGTGTATTTTCAAGTTGTCTGTGATGTATGGGGTGCCTATCACAGGGTTTTCTGAACAAGATTTGTTCAGTGAGGGTTGGCCTTTGCCTTTCTCTTTTTTTTTAATGTATATTTATTAATTTTATTATATTGAAATAGAATTAGCGAACGTATTTATACAATTCATATTTATACAATTATACAGCTCAAAATCACGGTTCAAATACATTCAGCAATATTGCATAATTGAGTATAAAGCACTAATATTCATTAGAAAAAAATAATAGAAACAGGTGTTTGCTTTTAATATAACGTATCTTGTAAGCAAACAAAAAGAAATAACCAGCAAGAAAGGTCACAACAATGGAAAAAACACACATGAAGACTTCACATGCTGTCAGTACCACAGATTAGGCCAAATTCAAATCTTGTTCTAAACCCTTCAGAGTTCTGTTTGGTTTTCATATCAATTTAGTTTTTGAACACTCTAGGGTTAATTAGTCATCATTCCATCCTTATTTACTAATCTTTGGTAATTATTCAGAATCTTCCCTCTATCTCGTCATACCAATTATGTATTAACCCTCAGTTAGTTAATTCATTTTCTAATCAAATACCTATTATAATAGTCTCATACTTAAAGTTCAATTTCCACGGTTGTTTCTAATTTCACACTTTCTATTCTTTATCTCCAATGATAGTTTTCCCTCATTATTGAAGATTATTTTTATTTTCTGTTTCTTATTGTGCATTTTACACAATTACACAATTATACATGCTTGTTACCTAGACACTGTTTTATAATTCCCTCTGCAAATCATTTGTGAGTGGTTGTCATGTTTGAAAAAAAAATTATGACCAGATTTGTTTTCTAACAATTACATTAACTTCTCCATTTCTGTCACCTCCAGGAGTTTCTTCAACCACTCCCCTCTAGATGGAATTGATTCTTTCTGCCAATGTCTGACAAATACCATTCTAGCTGTTGTAACCATATACTATATTAACCCTTCTTTGCAATCACTCCCATCCCATTTTAAATCAATTATTCCTAATAGGAACAATTTAGGATCTAAATCGAGCTTTATCTCTAATACCTTTTGGATGACTGCACAAACTGTAAACCAGAATTTTTGTGTCCTGTTGCAGCCCCGCCACTGATGAAAAAGGTACCTTTTTCTTTGTGACATCTCCAAAATTTGTCATTTATATTTTTGAACATCTTAGCTATCCTTGCGGGAGGGAGATACCATCTAAACATAACCTTCAAGGCATTCTCATATAAGCCATATGATCTTGTAAATCTACTAATTTTTTTCCAGGCTCTTTCCCATACTTTAAGTCCAATATTGTGTCCTATGTCCATTGCCCAATTTACCATATATTCTTTAATTGTTTCTTCTTCCAGATCGAATCTAAGCAACAGTTGGTATATCTCTGATAACAATTTTTAGTTTCCTTTCTTTAGCTCTAATTCAAATTCCGTTGGGTTTGTATCAATTGCACCTTTCTTAAAATCTTTTTTAAATCTTGTTTGGATCTGAGGATATGGAAACTGATGTATTGTCATTCCTTCCTGTTGTAATCTCTGGTGACTTTTTAATTGCAATACCCCACCTGTTAAGTATGTTAATTGTTTATATGTGGTCCAATCTATATCACCTCTAAGTCTTTTTATTGAAAGAGCTTCAGTGGGAGAAAGACAAGATGGGAATTTTGGCATAGGTACCTTTTATATTTCATCCATATCTTATATACGGATTGTCAGATTACATGGTTATTAAACATTTTTTGAACTTTAACTTTCTGATACCACAAATAAGAGTGCCACCCCAAAAAAGTTCATGACCTTCTAAGGCTACTAGCCTTGGGTCGTTTAGGCATATCCATGGTTTTATCCAAACTAAGTAGGATCCCTCATAGTAGATTTTCAAATTTGGCATAGGAAGTCCCCCTCTATTCCTTAGATCTGTTGTTGGTTTTAATTTAAACCTTGTTTTTTTACTCAGTCACAAAAAGTCTGACAGGTCTTTAGTACAGTCCTTAAACCACTTTGGAGGGATTACAGTTGAGATCATTTGAAACAGAAAAAGCACTTTTGGTAGAATACTCATTTTAATTAAGGACAATCTTCCCATAAATGATAGGTTCAGTTTCTTTTGGGAAATCTGTTTCCAAACAAGAACATGATTATTATTAAACAATTGGCTATTCTTGATGATTGTTGAGATCCCTAAATACTTTATCAGCACATTTTATTCCAGATAATGATTCCAGCTTTTCTTGTTCTGCTTTCTTCATATTTTTGGTCAAAATATTTATTTGTGATAACTGAAGCCCCTGTTGGAGCTGCTGCTGCTGAGCAGCAGCTGTTGGTCCCTGTTGTTCAGGGTGGTGATGATAGGCAGCAGCTATTGGTCCCTGTGGCTCTGGCTGGAGATAAGTCCTGCAACTCAAGAGCTCCCCCTGCTGCTGTGGACCAAGCAGGCGTGGATGTTCCTCTGCCTGCTCCTTTAGAGCAACAGGGATCCGATCCTGTGCATGCTCCTTTGGAGCAACAGGAATCCGATTCTGAAGAGGCTCTGGAGCCTGGTTCAATAAGCCCCCAATCAAGGCGGAGACTCAAGAGGGCTGTGCAAAGGGAGGTTTCCTTGGCTAAGTTTAAGAAGTGGTGACCGGACACACCTTTGCCTGGGGCTATATAACTGCCTGCCTGGAAGTTTCCCTTTGCTTGTGGCAAACTTCTTACAAGCCCTGTTCCTGACTGTACCTTGCTCCCAGCAGCTGGTTCCTGATACCTTGAATTGATGTCTGGACTCTTGACCCTTGGCTTTGGAACTCTGACTACAGCTTCACTTGGTGCTCTGGTAATTGAACTTCCTTGAGTAAAAGTGCTTGCTTGTCTCCTCCCGGCTGGACTTTGTGGCTCTCCCATTCTCTTTTCCAGGCTGGCTTGCCGCCCAGGTCTCTGACCTTGACATTGTTTTTTTAATCTTAAATCCCACCAAGGAACCAAATCTATTCAAAATTTCATTTAACTTAGTCATTTGCAACAGTGGATCTTCTAAAAAAAATGACCATGTTGTCTGCGAATGCTCTGTATTTATAATGTTCCTTTCCAATTTTTATGCTGGGGATGGAACTCTGTTGAATTTCTCTAAACAAAACCTCAAGGATCATAATGAACAACAGAGACGAAAGGGGGCAACCCTGTCTTGTTCCCTTTTCTGTTGAGAAACTTTTTGATTATTTATGTGTTTATGATTAAATATGCTTGTTGTTCCGAATAAATTGCTTTTATCCAGGATATAAGCGCCTTACCAAACTTCATCTTTTCCAGAACTTTGATGAGGAACCCCCATCTCACATTGATGAAAGCTTTTTCTGCATCTAAGAATATTAGAGCACCTTTCTTTTCATTATGATGGTCTAAATATTCTAAGATATCCAAGACAAAACTTATATTATCTTTCATCTGCTGTTCTGGTAAGAAACCCGCTTGGTCTTCACCAATATATGTCAACAGAAAATTCTTTGAGCCAGTATTGAAGTGAATATGTTGTAATCTTCATTTAGCAAAGATATGGGTCTGACTTCATTAGGTGTGGGACTCTCTGAATCTGTCTTTGGAATGAGTATAATGCTCACTTCCTTCCATGTATTTGGGATTACCCCATTATCTTTGATTATGTTAAATAATTTTTGTAGTGGCTTTACTAACCGATCTTTGAAACATTTGTAATATTTGGTCGATCTGGGCCTGGCAACTAGTTTATTTTTAATCTGTCAATTGCTTTAGTCTGTGATCGATATTGGTTTATCTAAGAGCTCTTTCTTTTTTTGATCCAGTTGCAGAACTATTTTTGCTTGGAGGTATTCCTCAATCTTATTGATCTCATCTGAGTTTTGAAGACAATTAACTATTAACAAAACAGCAAGACAATAGATGGGAGGTGATGGAAATGCTAGTCTTGGAAAGCCTATTGGAACAGATCAGTCTTGACTGCTTTTTTTAAAGCAGTCAAGACTGGTAATATGCTGGGTCTCCTCCAGCAGGCCATTCCATAGCTTGGGAGCGATAGAAGAAAGGGTCCTCTGGGTAACCTAGTTCTGACTGGCTGCAGTAAATTCCTCCCAGAGGACCCTAATGTGCGGGGCTGATTGTATGGGAGAAGGCGATCCCTCAGGTAGGCTGGCCCCAAGCCATGAAGGGCTTTAAAGGTAATAACCAAGACCTTGTACTGTGCCCGGAAATTAATGGGCAGCTAATGGAGACACTTTAAAATTGGTGTTATATGGTCAGTTTTAGGTCTACTGGTGACCAACCTGGCTGCCATATTCTGAACTAATTGAAGTTTCTGGACTAAGCACATGGGTAGCCCTATGTAGAGTGCATTGCAGAAGTTGAGCTGTGAAGTTACTGGCGTATGCACCACTGTTTTTAGGTGTTCGAGGTCCAGAAAAGGGCGCAGCTGGCATATCAGCCGAAGCTGATAACAGGCACTCCTGGCCGCTGCATCTATTTGAGTTGTCATCTGAAGTGGGGAGTCCAGGAGCACCCCCAAGCTGCGAACACAGTCTTTCAAGGGAAGTGTGACCCCATCTAGGACTGGTTGACAAACCTCCATACCTGGGCTAGGGCCCCTAACAGCGAGTACCTCCGTCTTATCTGGATTCAGCTTCAGTCTGTTTTTCCTCATCCAGTCCATTACTGCTTCAAGACATTCATTCAGAGGTAAGATGCCACCCTTAGTTGATGCTATTATCCGAGGCATGGAGAGAGATATCTAGGTCTCATCAGCATACTGATAGCAACTTCCTCCATGTCTTCTGATGATCTCTCCCAGCGGGACAAGACAGCGCCCTGAGGGATGCCAGATTTAAGCTCCTTTTTCGAGGAGCAGTTGTCCCCAAGCATCACCATCTGGTATCTACCTGAGACATAGGACCGGAACCATTTAAGTGCAATGCCCCTGATCCCTAACCTTCTCAGGCGTTCCAGAAGGATACCATGGTCTATGGTATCGAAAGCCGCTGAGAGGTCCGAGAGTACCAGCAGGGTCACACTTCCCCTGTCGATACCTAGGCGAAGATCATCCACTAAGGCGACCATGGCAGTCTCGACTCCATATCCTGCCCTGAAGCCAGTTTGAAATGGGTCTAGATAATCTGTTTCATCCAAGACAGCTTGGAGCTGAAGACCAACAGCCCTCTCAATCACCTTGCTTAAAAATGGGAGATAAGAGACTGGTCTATAATTATTCAGGGGGTCTATGGAGGGCTTTTTTAGAAGCGGCCATATAATCGCTTCTTTTAAACAAGCTGGAAAATTGCCCTCCCTAAGGGATGCATTAATAATATATCTTAAATTGGTCTTAATTGCAACTTCTCCCTGGATGACCAGCCATGAAGGTCAGGGATCAAGAGGGCAAGTTGTCTTTCTTATATTTCCAAGGAGATTGTCTACGTCCTCGGATACCATACTAGTATACTAGGATACCATAGTTCATGATACCATGGTCTATGATACTGAAAGCTGCTGAGAAGTCCAGCAAAACCAGTAGAGACACACTCCCCTCCGATCATGTGGGTGATGGGCAGACAAATGGAGTGGGGAGGAGTGTTTTTGCTTTCTTTTGCTTGCCTGTTGCATGTGCAGGCAGAAAGAAGGTGGGACGCACAGTTGATGGACAGGCAAAAGGAAGTGGGGGAATGTTTTCCCTTCTATTTGCTTGCCCTTTACCCATGTGGGCAGAAGAAGGTAGAGTGTGTGGGTGACAGGCAGGAGAATGGAAGGGGAGCCCCAGGAGGTAAAGGGAGGGGAAGTGCTCACTCAGGTGAGGGGGGGAGTTATTTACTTTTTTTAAAAAAACTTTCATGAGGGGTCTGCACCCCTAACCCTCACAAAGATTGAGGAGCTACTGTATTTTTTAAAAATGCATTCATACTATCTGTTCAATTACAGAATTCATTTTTGAAGAGTTTTTTTTTTCATGCACCCACTGGTTTCATCTTTTGGGGAGCTTTACATTGGTTAAGTCTTCTTCATTAACTTCATCCTTTTCTGACAGGTTCACTCAAACTAAGAAGGTATTACAATCATACACATTTCATATATAAAAGTGTTTTGTAGTGAAGAATTACCTCCTGAGAGGCCTTGGTGGGTTGAGAGGTGATAAAGAAATGCCATAGACAGACAGACAGATTGGACGGACGGACTGACCGACAGACAGACATCATGAGGCTGTCCTGAAATGGCAAAGGAAAAGTATGCTTATGACAGAAATACCCCCAAACCTATTGTAACGTACATGTTTTCAAATAAGATCCCTGGTTTTAATCAGAGAAATAGAACTCTATTGAATGTACGTACTCTAGATAAACAGTTTTATGGTGAGTTGCCCAAATCTTCAATAAGCAGACAGACTAAGGTTAAGGTCACAATTCTAATTGATGGAAAAGGTTAACAAAGACCTTTGTTAATTAAATATGATTCGTTAACCCTCTAACAAATGCACAAAATCCAGTTAATTAGGCCTTTTTTAGAGACATTACTTAATTAGACACATTAAAAATGATTGCACAGATCCTTAATGATTGCATGGAGACAATTTGTATTTGGTGTGCATTTTTTTTTAAAAAAAACCCCATACTTTAAAGGTACAATAATCTGTTCTTTGGGAGGGCATGACAAGGCTCTCCCAAAGAACAGAAAATCCTGCAGTTTTTCATATCTTTATGCCCATGAGTGGAAAATGAGATCCATTTTTCAGAAAAGCAGTTTTACCACACAAACCTCCTACCTGTAGCTGCAGAAAAATCTGTAGCCAGGCCATTCTGATGCCAGAATTCCTCCCTCAGAGAAGTAAAAAAGTAGGCAACCTGGAAGGAGTTGTGGATCCAAACCACTTTTTCCCCCAAATGTGTGTGTGTGTGTGTGTGCCTACAAGTCATCTGTCAATTTATGGTGCTCCCTTCAATTTCACAGGGTTTTCTTACACTGGCTCCATAGTGAAGTATGATGGCCACATCTTTTCCTTCTGCAGCACAGACAAAATGGGGCAGGGCTTCTGCAATGGGGCAGGGCTTCTGCAGGACGGGTACGTTTGTGGTGGTGGCATGATTGCAGGTCACTGATGAGGAAAACTCAGATGGGATTGTGGCTATGTCTTGCAGAAAAGTTATTGCAGTCTTGTCCTTTTCCTGTCCCCATGGTGGGTTGGGAGGATGGTGAGGAAAGAGCTTATGTTTACACATTCAATTTTTTGTTTTGCTCTGTCTAGCTTCCCCTGATTCTTGCTTCTTACATTCCATATTGCTATAATATGTGTTTTGCAGGTTTGTACTTTCATTTCACCTCTGAGCACATCAGCATCTGAATGTCCCTTCAGCTTGAGTCCAGTTGCATCATTAGCCACAGTGCTTCTCATAGTTGTCCTCTGCTCTTTCCCAGTAGTTCACTTAGTGCCATCCAATCTGGGAGTTTCATCTTCTGCCACTATTTCCTGTTTCATTTTGAACTGTTTCTTCATAGGGTTTTCATAGTAAAAGACATTCAGGGGCATTCAAAAGGAGTTTACTGTGCACTAACAGATGTTAGCTATGGTGCCACTGCAGTTGTCTTTGAGAGATTGTCTCTGAGAGATCCTCCACCAGTGCCACCTCCACAGTTGCTGCTGCCCAGTACTGTTCAGCACATCTAATCTGTCTCCTCATCAAAAGTGTATCAGACATGGGAGACCCTATCAGCAACACTGCTGCTGCCAGCATAGCCTCTTCCCACATAGGAGCATGCAATCCTACCACTGTGGAATGGAGATACTATCCAGAAAACCTACTCCAAGCCAGGAACTAGCATTATTTATTTTGCTTTCATTAAGAGCAGTGATAGGGAAAAGTTTTTGTTGTTGTTTAAAAGTCTGTAAAAGGAGAGAGGAGATGGGGAAAAAAACCCCAGGCCTTCCTCCTTCATTCTGGCATGAGCCAGAATGATAGCATGGGGGCAGGGTGGTGGTGGAAAAAAAATCTCTGCCTTAGTGTCTTTTCCTCCCTCCTTCCCCCCTCTGCACCAAATAGGATTGTTAAATGTGTATTTGAAAACTATACATTCAGAGTATTTTTTTTAAATAGAGATTAATGTAGGACTAGTGTACTGTTATGGTAGAAAATGCGAAAGTGACACAGATTAGAAACAGACAGATTCACTTCTCTCTGCTGGTGACTTGGTTTACTTAAATGTGGAGGTGATATATCATTACATAACATCATACTGTTTATTACTTGGTGTTGGTGGTTAGGATAGCCTCAGGTGATCTCTTGTGGGTCACACTGTATTTGCCGGCCATAGAGACAAAACCAGCTGACCTCAAAGGGCTTCCAGTTTCCATGGCAAGAAAGGGGCACTTCATTCAGTGGGGAAAAAAAAATAAATCCATAGGAATCTGATTGCAAAAATAACAAAGTGGAGATGAAATATGAAAAAGAATGGTGTAGTGTTCTACATTTTGTAGCTCTTCCTAAGTGTTCATGCCTATCCCAGGCATGTCACTAAAACTAAGATCTAAAGAAATATTTAAAATAAAAATAAAAATCTGACATAACTTATGTTCTAGTGTGTTACTTTTGCTTAGAACACAATTCTATGAGAAGTATAATTCAAGGATGTGAAGTCTTTGACTATCCAGATGTTTATGCTTATAATTCCCATCAGCCTCATCCACATGACCTATGCAAAGGTTTCTGGAAGTTGCAGTCTCAACCATTTAAAGGTCAGAAATTTCTTTACCACCTCCACAGCATAATGTATAATTGTGTTTATACTTCTGCATTCGCTCTATATATTTCTTACAACCCGTATTCAATAACTAAACACATTTGGTAGACTTCAGTACAATCTTCAGCTGGTAAGATACAAGTCAATGGAATTTCTAAACATATTAATCAATGAATGATGTGCATAGGAGGCATTTACCGAGAGAGTGAAGAGCTGTGAATGAAGCATGTGAATAATCTGACTGAAATAGAAGAGTGTCTGTAGTTTGAATCATCCCACAAATATTGAGGTTTATGCTTACAGAAGCTGCTAACTAGTATGGCACACCGTAACAATAATTAGAGAGATGGTAATAGCTCTTGTCACTGCAGTGTGAAATAAACAGAAAAAGTGGGTTGCTAATAATAATTGGTATAATACAACCACTTAAGGACATAATATGACATAGCAAATCACTACAGACATTAATATCTCATTATTTTCTAATCAATATCATTTGAACAAAAAGGAAACAAACTGAGCCTTCACCACTAAACATTATTGGACAATAAAATAACTCCCCCCATGAAAGCAAGGGGTGTTCATACACAATCTTTATTGTGTTTTCATACACAGAAGAGCTTCATGATGCCTGATTGCATGTTCCCTACCTAAGCAAGGGACTGCTAGAAAGGTACCAATAGGACAAAATGCTACTACTTCACTCTCCCTACTGGTAAAGTGAGCCACGTGGTGCAGCAGGTTTCTTCAGAATACTGTGGCTTCATTCATGCAGACAACTAAAGGGAACCCCCTCCCATAACCACTGTGAAGTACGAATGTTTTCTCACCATGGGGAAATAAAGAGGTCTCTTAGCAGAGTCAATGGACCAGTTCTACTTCTCACCTTTCCCTTTCCTGCAGCCTGACAAAATCTCTGCTGCTATGTGATAGTTGAGAAAGGAAGGAGACTTATAAAGAAGAACCAATTGAGAAGAACCAATGGGATGAGTTACTTTTCTGTCTCCCAGCCTTTGCTGTAGCTTGATGGAACAGTTGCTATAAGGGGAATTTAGAAAGATGGAAACCATACATTAGTAGAGAAAATGCTATAATTCTTTCATCTTGGTCTAGGAGGCTGCCCAGTGTCGACAGTAATGGTGATATGCATCAAAATAGTATCTTCATGGCCATATTGGCGTCCCCCTGATGTACTGCCTGGAGCTGAGTTCTTAGCACCACCAAGCAAAGCATCTCAATTAAAAAAAAAATCTTTAGTGACAGAGGACTCTAGCCATGTGGTAGTCCCTATAATCTCTGGCTATAGCTGGAGAGCCCTTTTGAAGCCCTGGAAACACATGCTAGTCTCTAAGTATGGGGAAGTCTGCCAATTTTGTCCTCATTCAATTTTTGTTAAACCTCAACTGCTTTCCATCCTCACTGTGTAATTTGCAAACTTTGGTAGAATCTTTGCAAAATAAAGCAAAACATTTTTTCCTTTCCTTGTATTCAGATTCAATAGGCACAGATATTTGTAGCATGAAGTGGACCATGTTATTTCTGCCTATCTGCCTACTGTCTAGCTGTTAAAGGGGAGGAGAATGCCCATCCCCAAAAGACACGTCAACCAATTCAGCAGTAATACAGTTGAATACACAGGGATACAAAACTAGACTTTTTAGAGTTAATCCCTAGACCTGGGTGAATGAATCCATCAGTTTTGTTTTCTCTCTTTCCATTCCAAAAATGAATAACTGTACATGTTCTATAAAAGATTAAAACTCTCCAATCCTCCCTAATCACTCTAGGTAATATGGACCCATGATTTGACTTGGTATGAGGCATCTTCCTTTGTTTCTATGAAATAGGGTGGTTTAATGATATTTTTTTTAAAATAAAAAAAATCTGACAGAGATACCAAGGCTAGGAAAATGAGAGTATTCTAATTACCTCCTCATAAATGCACAAGATTACTGGTGGCTGAATAACAGCTAAAATAAATTTGTCCAGTTCTTTAACCACAGTCACCCTAATAAAAACCTAAAGGTCTCATGTTAGCAATCAAGAGAGTGTAATTTGAAGCACAGAATAAATGAATATAATCATTACGAATGTTAAAAACAAGATCCCATTCACAGTTTCCAACTCATGCTCTGTAACTTTCTTTCTTTGCTAAGGGACGGAAGCTCTATAAGGCACTGAAGCAGAATAAAAATGATGATTTTTTTTCAATGGACTCATTGTAGGAATAAAGAAAAAGGGATGGAAAAAAAAGAGAGAGAGAACCAAGCCAGCCTTTATTATCAAAGTTAAAGGATATTTCAGTGCTGGCACTGCAACATGATTGGGAGACACACTGTCGCCACGTAAAGTTTATATCTATTTCCTATTCACTATGTTGTCTCAAAAGCCATACAGCAGGGGGAAAGGTTAAAATAACGGGGAATTATTTCCCCACCCCTACCCTACTGCCCAAAATTATGCCAGCAATTACCTCAGAGCAAATGTGTCCTTAGTTTTTGTTGCTTTTTAAAAGAGCCTTTGTGTGTGTGTGTGTGTGTGTGTACGTTTGTGTGTGCTCCAGCAGTCTAAGCTCTGTTGGAACTTTGTCAGATGTTGACCTTATTATTTCTGGCTTAAGTAAGGAAAACTCCCAGCTGATTTTAAAGGCCATTCTATTACTATCACAAACACAGAAGACCCCATTCTTTGGGAAAATAAAACAGCATTTCCGGTATGATCTCATTGAGTTTAAATTGAAGGGGAGGGGGATTTTTTTTTTTTTTAAAAAAAATAGGACCAGACGGCAGATCAGGAACTGCTGATGATCTGGAGGATGGTCAAAACATCAGTCACAGCTAGGCACGAGGCTGGGGGGCCATCCTCACAGCTGCAAGAATGTGGGGAAGGTCAGGCAGTCTAAACAGTGAGTGTTTGTCAACAACTGGAAGCATTTAGACAAAGCAACTAATTTTTCATTGTCTCCTAATGTAACTGAGTTGGTCAGAGAGGGAACTGTGTTGATGGAAAGATTGCTGCATTTATCCTTCTGTGAATGCACGAAGCTTCTGGAGTTGATATGGATCCTTTAAAGCAAAACCTAAACCAAAGGAACCTAGGTTAGATTAATATTTCAAAGGACCTTTCAAAAGATGGGGTAGCTGGTTAGTACAGAAGTACATAAGAATTTTCTTGCACAGTAATACCACAGGTGTACTTAATTCAGTGCTCTGTTTTCATCCATGGCCTGTCATATTTTGGGAAAATACAAACACAGCATAATTGCAATTGCTGTCTCTTGTTTTCTTGCCTAATTCTTCTTAAACAGGTTAAACAAGGGTTGTCCAACCAACGCCCCCTTTTCCCCTGTCCACATCAGCTATGCTATTGAAACATAGGGCCTTTCCACACTGCACTGTTAAAGTGCTATTTTTTCCACTTTCAACATCCTGAGGATTTCTGGGGCTAGTAGTTTATTGAGCCCAAAGAGTTCTCTGGCTGAGCATTCTAAATGCCTCTCCATAAGCTGCAAACTTCAGGATTCCATAGGATGTTAAAAGTAGAATAATAACGCTATAACAGTGTAGTACAGAAGGCCCATAGTCTACACACACACACACACACACACACATATATATATATGAACGTCAGCGATTCCCCATTCTGTAGGCAAATAGTGAATCATTCTTTGAGTATATTCCCTTAGACTGCTAAAAACGGTGCAACCATTGTGTAAGAGGAGTAGACGAAGGGAAATCCTGCAATTTATAGAAGCACAACAACTTTGTAGGGGAAAAAAGAACCCTAACATAACTGTATGAGATCTGAGTGGTCACAGAATAGTGACTAACTGCTGGAAGTGAAGAGAATAGAAAAACTGGCCAGGGGAAGTGATAGAGTATCCTGGACAGCTTTCACACTATACAGTCAGTGTGTTATGGTTCCATTTTAACTGCCATGGCTGCATCCCATGGAACCCTGAGATTTGTAGAGTGATGAGGCTCTAAAGCTCTCTGGTTTAACTCCATCGCTTATGTTCCATTCTTAGAACTAGCAAAGGGATTTAGGCCTTACACTTTTCGTGTGATGGTTCATGTTATTGTTTCATACTTTTTCTTATTTTGCTGTCTATGCTGAGAAACCTGAGGCCCTTCACTCCACAAAGTTATAGCACTTTGATTCCACTTTAACTGCCATGGTTCTCTCCTATGGAATCTCAGAGTTTGTATTTTGTGGAGCTTTCTGGCAGAGAATTGTAAGTATCCCTTACTAAACTACAAATCCAAGGATTCCACAGGAGGGAACCATGGCAGTTAAAGTGGAATCATAGCATTATAACTACATAGAGTTAACAGGCTCCTGAAAAGGGGTAGGACTGTCTATCTGTCTTTCAGAAAATTTGAACAGGGATATTTTACACTCTGCAACATTATGTTACCATCCCTCACCCCCCAGTATCCATTCCTAAAACTCACTGAATGACTTTATCCAAATTGTCATTCTTCAGCTCCACCTTTCTTACTGGATTGTTGTGAGAGGAAACTGGGATAACTCCAACAATGTCAGCTTGAAATCCTTGGAGAAAATGTGCAATACAGTGAGTCATAGAAATATAAAGAGGAGAGAGTACTCTTGTTGAAGATAAGAGTTTTTATCACACCATCACTCTCTTTTAGTCACTGAATACAGCACAAACTTCACCCAACATCATCCTCCATTCATAACCTTTCTTTGTTTTATTTGTTACAGCTTCTTCCATCTTAGCACATCTTAGCACAGGCAATCCATGAAGGAGAAATAACTATATGGTGAATTCTGAGTGCTACGGTGAGGAATCTTCCATTTGGACATGCTTTTAGAGTGGTTTAAAAAGTACCATAACAAACAAAACAGTTTTTCTCTTTCTTCCTACTGCCAAGTCTTGTGACATGTGCACACCAGTGAGGCAATCTGATGTGTACACCCCTGCCTGCACATAGAAATCATTCTTGCTTCATTGTGCTTTGTTCTCCTTGTCTTGCTGTTGCATCCCAAACAAATAGTATGAACCAGAGGAAACTTGTTTAAAATGGCGCTGTATGTGAGTGCTGATCAATTGTGCAGCTAAACAGAATACCAGAAGAGCAGTATGGGAGGTGAAGCTAAAGGAAACATTTCTGAGCCCATGTGAGTGGATGAAGGTACCAAACAGTCTAATGTGAGAATAGTAGGAGAATACCACTTCCTGAATTTCCTGGTAAAAATTACCCAGTTTGCTTAAGTAGTTAATATAAGGGATATGAGAATCAAAGAAACTCAAATGTGGCCAGCACAGGCTGTCTTTTTTTTTTTTTTAAAGAATTTACAAAAATGCATTATCATTCGTTTATTTATTTATTTGCATTTCCATTGGGGAAAAATATTAACTGCTGTGACACTTTTCTCATTTTGGAACTTTTGACCACAAAATATTGCTTGGTTTTTTTCTGTCAAAATTAAACATTTTCACACACGCACACACACACACACACGTCTTCATTAAATTTTCACCAACTCTTCCCAATGCATTACAATGCAATGCAATAAAAAATGCAACAAAATGAAAAGTGAAAAAGCTAAAAACAAATGAACAAAAATTTCAAACAACCCCCTCTAATCTCTTAGCTCATCAAGGTAGGAGAAAGCATGCAATAATTTTCATTCTTGTGTGTGAGAATGAAATAAAAAAAAATTATACCTACTCTAAGTATCAGTGAGTACAGAAACAATTAAATGACTATCACCCTATTCGGGCATTATTGAACATGGTGAAAATCCATGAGAGAAGGAAGCATACTTCATCAACTGTTCTACAAGCATCTAAACATAGAAAGTGATAGTTCCGAGAGAAGCCTTTTCTATAGAAGTTCTTTATGTGAACCATAGTTATCCCCTGTGAATAAAGGAGACTTTCCTCTCCAGATTGTCACTTTCTAAATGTATAGGCTGAGGGAAATGATTGTGGAGGCCCGTAAGACTAGTATGCTCACCCTCCTTCTATGCTAACCTAAACAATATTTGATGCCACCCAAATAAGGTTTATACAGAAAACAGGAGACTGAGTTAAAATATGGGCAACCGCATGTGTGTATGTGAATAAATGTATCAAATGAAATATGGATTATTTTCTCTACATGAGATGTTTTCAGTGAAAAGAACGAATTTATATAAAAGAGCAGAGGCTGAGGGGAATCATGCACTGACATTAACATTAGCATTTAATGCAGGGAAAGGAAAGAGAACATTTTCAAAAATGTCTCTAAAATTGGTGTTGTTTTATATCTTTGAGTCCAAATTCATAATAATTGTGGCTCTGATATCTAATTGTATGAAGGTCAATGATTCATAGACTATAAATAATTAAGAACTGAAACATACTGTGGGGCAGTAATTGCTTATGATAGGAACACTAAATCATAGGTGAATTAATACTTAAAGCAAGCAGGGAAAACCCAAATCATGTATGCTTAAATGTATAATTCATATTAACTATCTTCCCTAATGTAGCTTATCAGCAGATTTATGACTAACACACTGACATTGTGGTGGCTCCAGTTCTCACAATTTTAATATTTAGAGAACTATTAACTCTGTAGAGAGTGTAGAACTACAACTCCACAGCCATGATCATTGTGTGTGTGTGTGTGTATGTGTGTGTGTGTTCCCATCTATTCAATAGATAGTGTTTTTTAAATTTCAGCACAGCTCAGCTTCAACCATGATTTTCCTATACAAAGCTATATACAAGATATCTTATGAGATACTTACTGATTGATTTGATTTATTAGATTTGATTTATATTCCATCCTTCTCCCAGTGCAGAATCCAAGAAGTCTTGCAATATAAATTAAAACGAAATACTGCTAAAGCCAATCAATTACAACATTAAAGAACAATTAAAAGCAACTAAATAGGTTATATTAAACTCAAGAACTGAATTCAAAGAATTTCAGAACATTTAAAAATAATAAGGAAGAGACAAAATGGCTGCTAAGAAGGATGTTAATGAGAAGGATGTTTTAATGTTTTAATGTATTTATATATTTTTGTAATGCCGCCTCGATCCACTGGGAGAGGCGGGATAAAAATAAATTTTATTATTATTATTGTTATTATGTTCATAACTGAAGTTCTAATAAGGTTACTCACCTGACTACAGAAATCTTAGTCAGCTGATGATTTGTTTGATTTTTTTTGGTGCTTTGTTTGTTTTTTAATCATTTTTAATTGAAAGAAATTCAACAGAACAAAATAAGATTTACAGATTGTCAGCATTCCTTAATAAAAATATAATAACTGTACACACACACACATAGGGACACACCACACACACTTTTTCTTTTGTAGAATTCATGTTAAGATGTTATTCCAAAGACCAAGATGAAAACCAGGTGGAACTAGACTACCTCTTTCTCTGTTAACAAAAGAAATAAATAGAAATCAGTCAGTATTAAAGTAGCTATCATGGAATTTGTTTCTGGAGTTGCAAATCTGTTGTACCATTTTTTCAATAAAAGCAAGAGACCACATCTTCTCACACAATTCAAAATTAAATTGTGACTTTGTAAAACATTGCATTGTTGGATGACTTGAAGGTACACACACAGACACATATATTATTTTGTTTACTCATTTATTTAAAAGATACCTAGCTCATATTTCAGGGCTGATTGCACTCACAAAGTGATTTCAAAGATAACAAAAAAGGGAAAGTACATTCTAGGGCTATTTCCACACTAGCCTATTAGAGTGCTATTATTCCACTTTCAACATCCTGTGGAATTCTGGAGTTTGCAGTTTAGGGAGGGGCTGTACCAACTGATATTTAAAAAAAATATTCTTCAAAGGCAATCCCACATGAAGTGCACTATAGCAATCTAACCTATGCATAACTAAGCATGTGTGGCCACAGCTGTCAAACTAGTTGAAGCTGGTTAAAAAGCATACTAGGAAAATAATTCCAATTTTGCCTATGTAGACTGCACTGGGTCCAGAAGCATTCCTAGGCTGTTTATCATATCCTTCAAGGTATATGTGAACCCATCTAGGGTGAGATCGAAACCTTTTTCCAGGTTAGTGATTTCCCAATCATAAACATTACTGTCTAACTCAAACTATATAGACTTTGGTCATGGAATTATATGATTGTATTTCCATACAGTTGACAATGCCTAAAATCAAAATTCTACAAGTGGAACGTAGTCCCTGGATCAGAGTCTTTGGACATAAACTCCATGTATCTTAGGACAGATTTCTTCCAAGCAAATCTCCACCTTGACTCATTTCTTACACATCAAGAAAAAACAGAGTGTATAAATATTTTGAATCTTTTGAAACATTTACTGCCATGATAATTGAGGGCCATGGTTCTGGCATTCTCTGTTAAAGGCATGAAAGTAAGCACTAACATAGACATTTGTTCAAAATATAATAGATACTTAGTTGAAGTAATTTCATCAGTCTCATATGACCAATGAACAAGTGGGCAGTTGGTGAAATGGTCTTACTGTTTCAAAATGCATATCAGAAATTTCTTGCATTGCATTGTGTGACTTGTGATAAAAAGCAATTTTAACACTGACATAAAATCTAGGATAAAAAGAAAAGAGACTTCCTTTGGTGGCCCTTAAGAATGTATAGAGAGATGATACTGGCAGGCTGATAAAACTAGATTTTTGAAGGAAATACTATTAGAAACTAAGGACAGGGCCCAGTAATAAGGGAACACTTCTAAGTTGCATTGACTACATTTTTCCCATCAAAAATCAATGTCATTTAAACATGCTTCAGTTCAGTTAGCTCATGTCACAACCACTTACAGCTTGCATCATTTACAATCATTACCATCAATAATCATGAGCATTTGAGATTTTAATTCAGCGTGACTAAAAATAGTCTCAAGCAGCTGAAGTGAAGCACTTAGGAAACTATGAATTTTAATCTTAAGGTAGGTATATCTTTTTAATATTAATAGTTAATATTTAATATTAAATACAATTCAAAGAAAGTTGTCCTTCAATTGCTCAGAAATCTTTATGATTTATGTGCTTAGCTATGCATTTAATTCTATTGATTTCCATGGGGTTTAGGCATGTTGAGCTTTCTATGGATTACAGTAATTATCTAGGACTGCTGGCACCTACCTTTAAGCTCCTGAGTAGCTTGAAGCTTAGGTACTTGGAGAAGGATCACAATGGACCTCCCTGCATGCTCAGATCATCATTTGATGTTCTCATCTGGATGCTTCTGCCATCTCAACTGATGTTTTCATGAGAGATCTGAAGGAAGGAACTTGGAGAAAGATGGTATGTCACAGGTGATGTGGAAGGGTGGAATATTTACTGCCACAAGAAGTGGTAATGGTTAGCAACTTGGGATTGACTTTGTGGCAATGAGATTATTAATGAGTACTGGTCATTATGGACATTATTCATCAGAAAAAACAATATTGCTTGATAAGCTAGAAGGCAGGAGGAAAGAGGAAGACTTGATGGCATTTAACAACAACATGACGGATATGTATTCCCTCCCATACAACACCACTTACACAAACAGGGTACTACTGTGTTCATGTCCTTCCTAGATCCATCTTTTAGGTCCTTTCTGCATGATGACTGCATCCCAGCATGGGGACGGGAGAGAAGAAGAACCTCAATGTTGCTTCTGCATGATATCATCATAGTCCTGCCCTTCTCCCATCTCCTGCTTGTGGGATTTTGGGGCAAATCATTGATGGAGTTTCTCCTTCAATGACCCCTGATTGTGTGATGTTCCTGTACTTACCTGTCATGCAGAAGGGCCGGAAGCACAATGGAGGTGCTTCCTGCCCCAGTGCAGCATGGGAAAGAGCCCGGCTGTGCATGGAAAAAAGAGGGCCCTTGTGCTCCCTTCTTGGGTGTGGAGGGGACTGTTCCTATTGTGCTCCCTTCCTGGCAAAAGCACTGCCAGGATTGTGACCAGAAGATGATGGAGCAAGGTAACATGCAGAAATGGCCTTAGACAACTTGCTGACCACTTTGGGAAAAGAATGCTGAACTGATGTACCATGCCTTTTTTTTACTGTTTCAAAAGAAGTACATGGGATATTTTCTTAGAATCTTATTTCAGAAACAATATTAATATTGAGCTAGCAAGTATAATTATTTCAGCCTAGGTATGTGAAATTTGACTTTAGTTGATAAATTAAAGGGAGAGACTATACAGAAGTGTCATTTAACACAGTTTGCAACTGTGAAGTTGCCAAAGCACCAGGTGCCTCCATTAACTTAGATTAATTATTCACAGTGGATTTCACTGAATTGCTTTTGATTTTCCTTTTTTAGAGCTTGGAAAGCAAATCTGGTCTTGTATCAGTAAACAGAACTCTGGTCTTTTGAAACAGCTTGTTCTTTAGAAATTCTGGAGCAGGATGACCCAGGAGTTCAATCTGATAGTGTCAAATTGTCCAGAAATTGGGGTGCTGTTCTTGGTAGATCTGGTTTTCTTTGTTGTGTTCATGGAGGCTCGTATTTTTATTTGTTCTCAGTGAAGCTTAAAAACAGGGGAAAAAATAACCCAACATTCATCACAGGTGGGATCCACAGAGGTCATTGTGTTCTCCCATTCTTCCAATGAAAAAGTTTCACTTTTAACTCTACAGTTAATCGTAGAAGAGTTGCTTCTTTACCATAAGTATAGCTTTTGGATGATCAAGTAAGAAGTTTGTTGTAAAACAACACTGCCATCTTGTACATTAGATATAGTGGTTCAGAATAAAGTAAAAACGATTCCCTGAGTTGTTATATCTTCTGTCCCAGATCGGGCCAGTTTTCAGTGTTTCCCTTGGTTGTGTTAATATTTTGTCTCCTAGATCCATATAAATTCATATCCTGAATACAAAGAAGGTTTAAGATTTTGGTGATTTCTTATCGAAAATACAACACTGAAATGAAATTTTGAACATGAAATATTTTCCAAATTTTGGTAATTTGGAAATGGATGATGAATTGGTAAGAAGAAGAAAAAGGAATGAAAATGTAATTTGCACTCATCTCTTGTTCTAATGGATATCTCTTGTGGCTTTAAAACACCATCAGTATTTCCTGATAATAACAGGAAGGTAAATCTCAGAAGCTGCCCTTGGAAAATGTTCAACTTTGTTGAAGGATGCGTTTTTACAGCATTTGAAAAATGTTTTCTTACTAGGCTTTTGCTTTAATTCTGTTTTATTCATTGATCTTCTTTTGTATTTTAATTGTAGTATTGTACTACAATACTGTGAGTCACTATATGTCTTTGACAATGACAATACTTTGAGTCACTGACATCCCATCCTTGAGAGAAAGCAATATAAAACTCAGAAATAAGTAAAATTCTCTGCTTATAGAAAATTGGGTATCAAGAAGGAAGCCTCCAGTCTAAGCCCTTCTGGTTAAAATAATTTTGTATGTTCTGGGATTTCTTTTTTGTATTTGACTTTTGTTTGCATAAACTGGCATAAACTGATTCAACCTCCAGATGTTTTTGAACTACAGCAGTCTTAGTACATAGTACATACTACATAGCCATATAGTAAGGAATGCTGGGAGTTTCAGTCCAAGAATGTATTGAGGATCATATCACTCCTAGCTCTGGTTGTGGTTAAATATGTATCAGATTGCAGGAACTTTGTTGGTCCTTAATATGCTTTGTTGCATTGCATATCTAGTGGGATTCTAAAGTCCAAATTTCAAACTGTGAATATTGTCTGTAAGGTATTTGCTATCAATGTCCTAATGATGTGAACAAGGAAATCTAGTATGATCCTTTCAGAATATAGAACATAAGTAGAGGAACAGAGGCAAAAAAAAAATCATGCTCTGATTTAGTTGCACAGAGCTGTGCTTGTGCAAGCTAAAGTGCAATTTTGTTTTCTTGCCTGTATGGCTATTTATGAGCCTACTTCCAGACACTAATCGATAGGTGGATATGCAGTCTTCTAGCACCAGCAATTTCAGATTGCTTGTGGTAGTATGGTCCAGCATCTTACTCACATATTGAGGTGTCTTTTGTTTAAAGACAAAGGAAAAAAGATCTCAAGGGTATTGTAAAAAATATTACAAGGCTTTTACAGACAATTGTTTGGTATAAAAATAAAATCAATACTTGCAGTGGCTTTTCCTTTTATTAAGTGTATACTTGTGTCAAAATGTGTGCAGTCTCCTTTGCACAGCTGAGAATAATAGGAACTCTTTGACTCCTTGCTTTTTTTTTTTTTTAAAAAAATAGCCTATCTTTGAAAGCTTAAATTCGGATTTTTTTGAGACAGTCCATTAGCTATCCCTTGATTTCTTGGGGGAGTTAGTGGGGTGATATTACTGTGCTGTCTAATCTCTCCAGACTAAATGCTACCATAATAGATATTGCATACTTTTTGCTCTTTTGAGATTAAACAGTGAGGGGAAATTCTTTTTCAAAAAGCTATAGAATGAAAATTGAACCAAAATCTTCAGAGATAATTGTCCATTTCATTGTTTCTTAATCCATGTAGTACATCACTAAATAAGGTTCAGATCCATGAAGGGGGGAGTTAATCCACATGTATTTCCCTTTTGTTTATGATCAATGCTTTGCATATGTAAAGGAATACTTTACGAGATAAATATCTTTTTTTAAAAAAAAAAAAAAGCAGGGGCTGGAAATCATATTAAGCAAAATTCCATCCAAGAAGTGTACAAAATTATGAGCAGACAGACATTCATACTGATTTTTGTGCATTTTTAAAAAACAAAACAAAAACAGAAGCAGAAATTAGATGAACAAATCAGTTTGGAAAAAAAACCTCAAATGTTGTGAAGAGCAAAATATATTTGTTTATTCCTAGTATAGTCATATACTACCTTCATCCATATTATCACCTATGCAAAACTTCAGCCTTGATTTACAGTAGCAGCCAAAGTATGTTCATGCTAAAGTCGGGTTAAATTGGCTGCTACCAAATTTGCCATCTCACCCACAGTTGGTGATTTAGGATTATCCATTGCAGTGTTGTTTCAGAGTCTGTGTTTCAGTCCTTGAAATGATATAGAATGGTTTTGAAGAGTGACAGGCATAAGTTTAGATTAACAGTGGGGAAATATGGTTTCTTTAACTTTGAAACTGTGTGAAAGAAAAAAAATAACTAAAATGGCTGTTGATTCCTCTGAGAAGAAAATTATTGAAGAATTCTATCCCTAGCATGCCATATACACACAGCTTTGGCTAGCAGGACCAGTGTTACCATTAGATTGACTGGAGCACACAGCTCACATGGTAGACAACATGAATGATAGTGAGATCTCAGAGGAGAGAGCAGCAGGTGTCACATGGATTGTGCTGCACCTTCTAAACTAGCCTCCTTGCTCCAAATAGAATAGAAGATATTGTCCCATCATAAATGTTGATGCCACTCTGTTAGACTTTTTATGCAGATGTGGAGGGAAGAGTACTTTGTTTTGTACTTTGCCTCAAAGTCTTGTACTTTGCCTCAAACGTCTTGGACTTTCTTTGCAGTCTTGATTACTAGCATGACATTCTGAAAAATGGAACATCAAATCCCTTCTGTGGGAAAATGAGTTTTCCAAGGTGTTTTTTTTTTATCTGAAATACTACCATATACTTATTGTTGTGATAGTATTAAAAAAAAAAACCCTGCTTGAAGTCCATTCTGCAATAAAGGCCACAAATGTTCCTAAGTGCGTTTCATTTGATAAGAGGAAGAAGCATGCTTTTTTTGAGTTTGGATTAGATAACAGCTGCAAGCCGTTTTCAGTGTTTTTGGTACCATTGCTGCGTTAATGGGCAGAGTCACAAAACACCATCTGAAACTTCTTGCCATGGTATGGAAAGATGAAAGTTTGTAGGTATTTTTTCTTCCACTATCACAAATGTTGTAAATGAAAAGGAGGCAGTTTGTGGCAGTGTCAGGAAACTAAGCTTTGGTCTTCAGAGACAGATGTCATGATTAGCCCCACAAGTACTTCCACACACTTCCATTGTCAATGGCTGCCAATTGACTGAGGGCCAAAAGGCACATTACACTCACCATGGAGATGTTGAGGGGAGAAAATACACAGCCTCCTCCTGGTGTGTGTTCTCAAGCTCTGATATCAGATTCAGAATGACTTACCACATAGATTAAGAGTATTGTATTGTGACTGTGAATCTCCGCACCCTGGATAGCAGCTGCCAAAGATGTTTAATGGGGGCATGGAGATTCACAATGGGATTGTAGGAAACTATGAGGCAAGTGATTTGATGGCTTGGATAGAATCGTTCACCACAGAGTAGGATTTTTAGCAGCATTCCTGTGGTGAGTATAATGGGTGCTTTAGACCTGAATGAATCCAGCTTGACAAAATAGCTACTGGCCTTCACTGACCTCCACAGTTTGTCTCAGTGTATGTGTTGATTTTTTTTTAAATAGTACATTCCTATAGTTATATGACTGGCTCAAAAACATTTACATATGCACACACACACAAACAGAGGCAAGCACATACATGTTCACATATGCACATATGCTTAGTAGTTCAAATTATCCAACAATTGTATGTTGTATAAAATAGTTGGGGATTTTGGAGTGGAGAAGATGACGTTTCCAATTCACTAATGAGCTTATGTTCCCACATGATAGGCAAACCATAGTTTAAAACTGTGCTTGATTTTACTCATTGTTCCATTTGTATTCCTTGTCTTAAGGGGCTCAGGATTTTTCCACTGTAACTTCATAACAGAAGGCAGAAGTATCAAATGCACTCTGAAATAAATGTGTCTCAATGGAGTGACCTTACCTATGACCTTGGAGACAGAGTTCTAAGTTTGTGGGGCAACCATTGAGACATTTTTATGCCTAGCATCCATTCTTGTGTCTGTCACTGCTGTGCCAAATAATAAGATCTCTGATGAAGATTGTGATGCTTGAGTACTCATGCAGGTGTACTTGGTTTTTCAGATTTTTTTAAAAATGGCAGCACAAAGACTAGGCTCAAACATTATGATCCTCATCCCATACTTCATAATTTATAAATCTGGGACTAAACTATTTGTTACTATTTGTTGTTACTTTGTTACTATTTGTTGTCCTTTAGTCTCTTCCATTCACATTCTTTGATCCACTGAAGCTTTCTTAATTTCTTGGACTACAGTTTTCCATGGTGTTTGAACCCTGAAACTGATTTAATTGCTCCCACCAAATCAGAATATGAACCTAGGATCAGATCCAACACTCATTCCAGGGTCATGATGTACTTTTTTGAAGGCACAATGACTTCAGATTTATTTAATTGTTTGGTACCTTTGTTTCAGCTAGCTCCAATGAGTTCAGGGCTGTGTACATGGTTCTTCTCTTCCCTGGATCTAGGGGATTATTTTGGTTGATTTCAGTTTGATTATGTTACAGTGATTGCTTTAGTCACCATGGTAGAGGACCTTTAGTGGGAACTGGATAGGGGGAGTATGCCATCACTGCTTTGCTGGACTACTCTTTGGATTTTAATATGTTTGACTGTGATCTCCATTGATGTTGCCTCTCTGGGATGGGTCCAAGAGGCACTGTTTTATAGTTATTCAGTTCCTTCTTGGAGAGACAAGTTCAAAAGATGGTGCTGGCACCTGTGTTGGAGACCTCCTGCTTAATTCCTTGGCTATAGCTTGTCAAATCCCTTTGTCCTCCAAGCTATTTAACATCTACCCACAACTGCTGAGATAGGTTGTCTGGAGGTTAGAGGTTTTGTGCCACTAGTAAGCTGATGACACTCTATCCCTTTCTACTAAACTCTGAGGAGGGTGTTTAAATAGGTATTTGGCATTAGTAATGGATTGGATGAGGATTCATATATTGGTTAATACACAGAAGAGATTGGTTCTCCTAGTCATTCAAGGGATAAGGATAAGAGTGTCACAACTCACTCTGTGGAATCTGAAGAACTGGGCACAAAGGAATCAGATTGTCAGGAGTTTATGGCTGCAGGCAATAGTGGCCTCTCTGGTGGCCCCTTTGAGTCTGAGGAACTCAGAGCTGAAACAGTTGAGAGGAACTCTCAAGAAGGACATGGCAAATGTACCTCCTTCCATTGAAGATTTCGGTAAGGAGAGATTTCACAGGTCCTAGCATCTGATGAATAGGAAACACTGGATCATTAAGCACCTAGTGTCCAGAGGCAGATGCCTATAAATCTCTCAGCAGATTCCTGGTATCTTTTTTGCTTGTAGCCATTTTATCTTGGTGACTGGCAGTACTCTCTGTGTTTGTTTGTATGCTCTTGACTTTGGATTGGCTATGATAGATGACTCTATGTCTCCCCTTGTTAGATACATTTATCTGCATTTTTGGCTTGATATAACGTCATTTAGGCTGGCTGATGATCCTGCTCCTGTTCCCCTCTTCATCCTGGTGGATTACCTGTGACTGAGTAGGACTGGGTTGACTACCCTATAGCTCTTTGCCTTACAACTACTTGACTTGTAGATCACTTGCTGACTGTAGCACAGGACAAGGAGTAGGAATGGTAATACTCTCCCTGAAGAGGAGGTTTCACAGTATGGGTGTATTTCTGGATGCAGACTCAGAAGCTCAGTTTTATGCAGTGGTCTTGAGTGTTCTGTGCACACTTGAACTGTGCCATGTCCATTTCCTGAGACTTCTATTCTGGCCACACATGCTTTCATTACCTTCCTGTTACTACGGTTCAGGCCTACCCGGTGATAGCACTAGATATCTGTTTTTGATATCAAATCCATTCGGCCTTCCCCGGCCACCCCGCTCCACGTGTTTACGAGGCCTTCGGACAAGCACGTACACAGGTGTGGGTGGTAATTGTTGGACATTCCATTCTCCACCTAGGCAGGCAGAACAGAGCCACTCTGTTGCTTCAGGGACCTCCCTGCAAACACCTCTTACTTAAGCATGACTCCAAACAAAGATGCCCAGCCTTGGGCCGATAGTCTTACAAAGCCAAGCTAAGCACCTTGCATTTGCATACTGGCTATACTATTGTTACATCTGCACTAAGTCCATCATGTTAAACTTGACCTTTTCCAAAGCTTTGTCCTGCTCCAAACTCGCATTGTTCTCACCGAGTATGGCATGGCCTGCACCCACAATTCACCCTATAAAAAGCCCCCGATTCTGAGAGCACCTAGGATCACTCCCCAGTTCCAGACCGCCTTGCTGCTGTTTCGTCCAGCGAGCTCCCCTCAGCGAATCGCGCTGAGCTTTCTTCCCTACCATCTTCAGCTTCTTCAGGACTACAAGAAAAGGTGTCATATCACCCATTTCCCCTGAAAATCCTTATTTCTAATTCTTCTGTTGGTTGTGTGGTTGTGGTGTCTTTACTGTTTGTTTGTCTTTTAATAAAACATCACTTTTGCTATTTTAAACCTGTCTGACTGCTTGACTGACCTGACCCCGTAGACATTGGGTTACAAGATCCCTGCTAAGTTACCCTGCCTCTCGCTAGCTTTAGTGAGTGCTCCAGCTAATTTCTCCAACTTTGTGTTTGTGTTTTGGTTATTTGGGTGCCCCTCCTGGGACCCCCAGAGAACAGGGTAACATCTCACTTGGATTATCATAACACCCTCCATGTAGGGCTGCTTTAGAAAAATGTCTGGAAATTTCATTTGGTACAAAGAGCTGCAGCCAGATGGTTAAGTGGGGCTAGTTACATGGACCATATAACTGACTTGACCCAGAAGCTCCAATAACTGCTTGTCTGTTTCTGAACACAATTAAAAGGACTGGTTTTAAAGACTTGTCCCGATCAGGTCCAGGCTACAGACCATATGACTTCACATGAGCCTGCTTGGGACATGAGAGGCCTTTGTCTCACTCTCATCATCTTGACAGCCCATAGCTGGGCTGGATTTAAGATACAGCTTTCTAGATGGCTGTCTCTAGACTCTGGAACTCCCTTCCTAGGGAGGATAAAACAGTTCCATGCCTGACGTGTGACAAGCTTTTGAGAACTGAGCATTTAATACTTGTATGTAACTTTTCAGAGCCACTTTTTAAACTGTTGTTTCTGAAAACTCCTAATTTGTAATTTTTAATTATAAGTTTTAAATCATTGTTAGTATTGACAATAGTTTTATTTTAATGCTTTAACTATTTTGTATTTCTAAATTGTTTTAAATTGTTTCAAACTTTCCCAATTCATTTTATTGTAAGCCACTCTGAAATCCTTGGATACAGATTAGGTTGTAAATACTGTAACAAGTAATATATAAACTGTAAGCCTTTTTTTTCCTGTTGAGGGAAAAAAAAGGTAGGGTATAAATAAAATTAATAGTAATCAAAATAAATGCAACAACCCTGCAAGTTAGTTCAGACTGAAAAAGAACAATTTCTCCAAAGTCATAGAGTGAGTCTCATGGCTCAGTAAGAGTTGTCTTTATCTTCTACATTTTTGGTCCTAACCATCCACCTAGGCATGGAGTCAAATTTCTTTCAACTCCACAATGTCTATGAAAGTTTTGAGTCTCTCAAAGCTGTCATTGACGCAATTTTTTTTTTTTTTACATGGGCAGGGGTTACAGTATTTTTGAACAAATTTGCATTTATTTTAATGAGTATCGGACTAGATACTGCAGGTATATTTATTGTGTTATATTTATCTCTCACCTTTCCTTCAAGGTGGCATAAAGGCTCGAGAAAAGCTTTTGGATTGCAACCCCCAGAATTCCCCAGCCTGCATTGCCAATGCCTTGTGTGATTTCTCCCCTCACCTCCATTTTAATCTCACAATAATTCTCTGAGATAGGCAAAGCTAGGTGAGAGTAAAGTATGGAGACTGACCCAAAGACACTAGAAAGAGGAAGATTTGAATCTGGATTCTCTTAGGAGATATGGAAAAAATATTCAAAGCTATTGAAATGGTAGATGAAAAATGGGTTTCCTGAGCACTGGGAAATACTGCTCATAGGAATACCGGTAGAGTGGAAATCTTCACAGATTGGGATACATTCACTGCAAAATAATAATTAAATAAATGACCATGGTTTCTTTGCAGAAAACTTGATATTTTCTGAGCAGAAAAACTGATTTTCTATGCAGAAAATGCTGCTTTCTGTGCAAAACCTCCACATGTAGTTTTTGTGGTAAGTTCCATTGTACAAATAATTGTTGAAAACTGCATAGTTTTTAAGGACTATTTTTCAGTGAGGTGGCCTGTATACCGTCTCCTGCACCTTTCTGGATCTCTGTACTGTACATGAAAGAGGAAAGGAAACATTTCCATAGTACCTCATCAGTTTTTATTTGCCCTAATCCTTGTCATGAACTGATCTACTATTTAAGAAAAATATGTTTTAAAAAAAGGGTAAGAATAATAGATAGGAATATCATCCCTAGAACAACTAGCAAAGGGACATGTCTCTTGCCATATATCTCTGTCTATCTGAGTATGTGTATACATCTGTGTGGAACCTATTCCTCAGGCCACATCTTTTTTTTGAAAGATCTACCAAAGCAGAAATTGCAGCCATAAAAAATGAACATTTGTCATTTTGTCTGACAGTCACTATGTGGCTTTGTGCTTACAGCTGTGTTATGGAATTTACGTTCTTTTCAGAGATAATGCTGCTGGTGCCAGACTGCAACTACTGAGGGACAGATGGGATTAACAGAGCATATGTGTAAGATTTAAAAGCAGCAAGAGAACTCACCATGCATTACAGAATCATAAATGCATTACCCTGCGTACTAAGATTGGATTAGACTAAAGGTTTCTATAGCTAGGACACTTTATCTGAAAGTTGTTAAAGCTAGTAACATATGCCTCTGGAATTTTGTTCATGGGATCTCTTTGTTCTTTCATGTTAAATAATGAAACTGCTTTTGATTGCTCTTTGCAATGATGAATGATATCATGCTGTTGAAATGGTATAGGAGCTAAAATGTCTGGCTGCCTTTTATTTGTTTAAAAAGAACTTTTATGGAATAGGAAAAATATGTACGTTCATGATCTTTCGAGTCAGTGTGCATATGGTGCTCATGCTAAAATATGGAGAATGGTGACAATTCTGCCTCCCATCATTGCCACATGGATGTTATTAAAAAGGCATTATACCTTGTGATTTGTCCATTTTGCAGGTAATTATCATGTTTGAAAAACCTGCAAAACCTGTTCAGTTGGAAATGAAAGAAATGTCCATTGGAGACTAAGACAGAGAAGACTTTTCTCTTCTGACAGTTGTTTTCAACATTCTACTTCCACAGCAGAAGGAAGGGGACTGCATGCTTCCTTCCAAATGTGTCTGTTTAGTCTAGATTGCAGAACACCCAAATAAAGATATGATGATCTTTCTTTTGTATCTATAGAAATGTGGGTAGGTATATGAAGAACCATATTCTCCCACGCAAACATCTAGTCCCTGAAATCTTTGGGAGAAGTGTTTTTCTTGGTTCTGCTCCCATAAGGCCCCGTCTTGAGGGGATGTGGGAGAAACCCTTCATGGTGACTTCTTTCTAGCATCTTAGACACCTTTGCTAGGGAAGCTAGGCTGTCCCCCTCCTTGCTGTCTTTCTATTAGGGGTAAAGGGCTTTTGTTCTGACAGCCCTGGGGAACTGATGGGTTTTTAGGAAAGGGCTTTTAATTGTGTGCTGTGCTTCTTTTTATATTCTGGAAGTTTCATATTTTAACGTTACAGATAGTTTAAATACATTATAACAACAAATTTTTGAACATTTTTAAATGTATTACAGTTTGGTAGGCCAGACTGAGTTCCACTTTGAGGGGGAAAAGCCAGGATATGAGAAATGCTAGTAATAACAAGACTGTACAAAAGTGCATAGGTGTGCAAAACTGGGACAAGAAAGATTGCTTGAGAAAGACTTGCTGCGCTCACCTGACCCCTGTCTGCAGAAATTCGGTCAAGGTACTGAAGGCACTGAATGCTTATCCTTTTATCTACTATGTGAATATACAAAAGGCAGAAATATTTCTATCAGGAAGCTTTCCATTAGGAACAGCTGCTTGATGCTGAACTCCAAGGCCATTTGTGCACTTCACTGTTATAGTGCTATTATTACACTTTCAACATCCTGTGGAATCCTGGGGTTTGCAGTTTAGGGAGGGGCCTTTAGAATTCTCAGCCAGAGAGCTCTTTGGCCTCAGTAAACTACAAACCCCAGAATTCCACGGGATGTTGAAAGTAGAATAATAGCACTATAACAGTGTAGGATAGAAATGGCCCAAGTGTAAGTCAGTGGCTGTGAAAAAAATTCATACTGGTTTGGAAGTTTTTCCCCTTGTGGGAAGTGTTCATGTTGAGTTCAAAAGACACAAGAAACATTGCTGCTGTCCTGACTGAGTGCCACCTCACCTTGGTGACTCTATTATCGAACCAAATCTATCTCCCTGGATATTCCAGTTATTGAATGAAACATATGCCATTTCTGCACTACACTGTTATAGTGCCATTATTCCACTGAACATCCTATGTAATCCTGGGCTTTGCAGTTTAGGGAAGGCCATTTAGAATTCTCATCCAGAGAGCTCTTTGGCCTCATTAAACTACAAACCCCAGAATTCTACAGGATGTTGAGAGTGGAATAATAGCACTATAACAGAGTAGTGAAGAGATGGCCAGGGGAAGAGTTTTATTTCAGTTTTTTTAAAAGAGTCTTCCAAAGTTCACAAATGTCTTAATAGTTTGAAGGAAAGAAAAGAAAAACAAAACAGAGATAAAATGATGCTGACAGGTTCATTTATCCAGGTTCAGGGCTTTGAGCACTTAGCTCTTAAAACACTGGGTTTCAATTCTTGTGCACTCAACCATGTTGAATTTGCTTTGCCACCTACCTGCCCTCCCCCCCCCCAATATATTTAACACCTGTATGTTAGGCAAATGCAATATGGTTGTTTATATCTGGATATAACTGTAGCTATTGGATTTGTCTATATTGAAAATTTCAGGTCAGTCTCTAATTTCAAGAATTAGCAAAACAATTGCAAGATTTACATATTAAGGATGGAAAGAATTGTTAAAAAAATCCAATGTGTGTGAAAATGAAACTGACATTTTTGAAATTTGCAAACAATGGTTTCCAGTGGGCACTTAAAAGAAAGTGCCAAAAGTACAAAAAATTTGGTTGGATCTGGGATCTTCAAAGGGCTTCACTCATAGAAGCTTCCTCCTTTAACCAGGATCCCATTGTTCCTCTCACAGCAGTATCTGGGATTTAGAAGGTTGCCATAGGAAGGAGAAAAGCCCCAATATACCTGGATCCAACCCTATGTATTGATGATCACAAACGAGTGTCTTTTCTGGCTTCTAAACACATGAATGCCTTTGTGGAACTTTTTTTCCCCCAAATGAAATGTTTGAGTGATTTTAATATCTATGGAATGCACGCAATACTTCTTTCTGCCTCAGCAATAGGACAAATCTGAAAGAATTGAATAATACTTCTGCAAAATGTTATGAAAATACACTCACTTACTCTGAAAGGAAAAGTTTGCTCTTTTGCTTTTTGTTTTTTTCATATATCATTCCTGCTGTGTTTGGATTGGCAATGTTTAAACTTTCCATTATTGTAGTGCAGTATGTCTTTCTCGTGGCTCTGGGCTGGAGCAATACAATAGATAGATGGATGGATAAAAAGTTGTATATATGATGTATGTATATATGTACATGATGTATATGTATATGTGATGATACCATCCTTGGAATGATGGCAGTGGGGTTAGTGGTTCATTTGCATAACTTAGTTGCAAATCAAGGAATGAAAAGACTGACAACTGGATATTATCAAGATTGGCAGACTGCATGTTTGTGGCATTTTAGGTCCTATTCTATTCACCATGAAATTTAGGTGGGTGAAATTAGGTGCAGAACTTTACAGAATCCTTGTCTCTTCCAGTGCTCTAATTTTTGAAACTTATATTCTAACAGAAAACATACAAAATTTAAGCAAAAATTTAAAATGCATGTCATACCTACTTTCACATAAAAACAGAGAAATAAAACATGCATCTAATCCTAAATGTTTCTAATAACATAGGTCAAGATCCTGTATCTTCAGATGTAGCTACAATAATGTAACTATGTTGTTGGAGCTTCATCTGCCTATAGAACCTCACCCAATCCACCCTAGAAGTTAAGCAGCTATACTAGCCAATGGAATTCGTAAGGCACTGGAGAATAGGACACTGAATGATGATGTGTCCAGCCCCCTACCACCAGTGAGGAACTGTGCAAAAAGCTGCCAGAAGTCTGCAGTACATGGCTGGAGGGCACTGGAAGCATCATCATTCAGTGTCCTGCTCCCCTGCACTCAGAACTCCTTTGGTTGCTGTAGCTGTCTAGTTTTAAGGTGGGTTGGACGAGGCCTTTGTGGTTGTCGTAATGGTGCCTTGACTGTAAATGTGAGTTGTAATAGTTACAGAGTTGTAAGTCTGACTGAAGAGGATGCCAACCATTATTGATACACACAACTCTCTGAACAAAGTCCAGTTTATAATGGGAGTTGTTAAGGTATATTCATTTTTAATTCTTGGTCCAAGATAGATAGAAATGGAGAGTTAGAAAAAGGCCAGGTAAAGGTCATACCATGTCAAAAGATGACTTTGTTGTAGAGTCTCATGTACCATGCTGATTTACAAACTGTGTTCCCTGCACACACTATATGCCTTGATTTTTCAACTTGACACGGTCTGTGTGTATGCATCCAGGCAAAAATGGAACAGTTGCAATTTTCCAAAATACTTTCTATATACACAGACAGTTTAAACTTTGTGGATAAAATTGTTTATCCCAGTCTTAGTGAATGCTGCCTAATAGAAATACTGTCCACAGGAATGCTACCAACAAGATACTTCTACTAGGTATACATGAATCCAGCATGAATCAACATGTAAATGGGAGCATGCTAATTTGACTCCTTCATTCCATGTATGGAAACCCATGATCTTAAATAGGACAGCCTCCTTTATGAATGGAGGTTCTTCTCTTACAACTGTCAATCTCCATCTATGGAGAGAGGATGACAAAGACATATGAGACTAGTGGGTGCCATTCCTTCTGTATTGATTTACACAGAATAAAGACATGTATAAGGCTTTTGTAAAATCAAACACATGTAAGATGGAAATTGTTGACAGCAATATCAATGGCCATGCCATGACTCCAGTTTATAGTGCAGGAATAAACCAAAGGAAAGAGGTTCTTTTTTAAATTTATTCTCATTTCTAAGACTCGCCCTGTGAGGCCAACTGTTCCAGTGACTGTGCTCCCAGGATGGGGCCTGTCATGTCCTGCCCTCTTGCTGGCTTCCATACTATTTAAGAATTGGCAGAGCTAGGCCTTCCAGTATGTGGGAAACTATTTTATTGATGAATGATAGTGTCATGATTCTTTTGAAACTGGATTTTTATTCACTATAGGTTGACTGGGAATGAAGAGGTAGGAGGAATGATGATTAACCATTATCCTCCCCATTCTTTCCTCACTCTATACTAGTTCCCCACTCTCCACCAGAGGTGTGGAAAGTGCACACCTCAAGGCCGTTTTATGCGCACCACAGCCTCATTTTTAAAAATATTTTTCCAAAATAAAATTTGCCCCAAATGCCACCAGGGGATGTGGAAGACAATTTTAGCACATTTTGGGCTAGGAAGGAGGAGAGATGTCTCAGATGCAAAATTCACCTGAAATTGCTTCTTCACAACTATAAAGTAGATATATCTACTTTTACATGTCTTCTTTCTTAGTGTTATGGACAATTTTAAAAAAGGAAAAGAAAGATTAAAAGTTTCATGTGTCTATTACCAATCTGAGAAAGCCAATGAGAACAAAAATAATAAAAACAGATGCTGTGGAATCTATTGAGGTAATTTTTAATTGTAAGCCTATTTGTACGCCTGTTCACATTTTGTGGAAGCACTTGTTATAAAAACAAAGCCATTTTTTAAAAAATTACAGGAATTGCCAAACTGGATTAAATAAAAGTCTGTCTAATATGCAACTTTTTCCCAGCTGATGGTCAAGGCCATGTGCCTCAGGCAAAGGCATAAAATACAACCGGTATTTCTTATAGCTGGATACCATCATTTGCCCTTTGGAATATTTTCTCCCTAACACCAGACATTCTACCCTAAAGCGTGGAAGTATGTCTCTTTTGTCTTCAATTCTCCCCCCGCCCTGTTACTTTTCTATAATTTACAGTTCAGAATGTTTTTGTTTTTCCTTGCCTGTGGCTGACCTGAAAATAACCTGGGTCAACCACAGCCAATAGGGTTTTATTGTGTACTCATTGATTAAACAAAAGTTGTGCAATTTCAGATCCCAAAGATGCTGTAGATTTTGGCAGATATCGGAAAAGTTATCTCTGGAGGTAACAGCTTCTGAAATCCCTCAGCCAGCATGGCCAGTGCAAAGGCAAATCCAAAATTATGAGTTTTGGATATATTTTAGAATAACCTGCAAAAATGTATTTGAAAAATATTGTGATTACTTCCTAATACATCTTTTGACTACAGCCGTATGCCTGCATTTACTAGCACACAAATTAAAAAAGAGAAGGATCATGTATTTCTTCATATTTTAACAGAAAATGAATTCAGGGTCTTTTTTTTAAAAAAAAGTAACATTAGGCAACCCCTACAAAGATTCACCAAAATCCTAGATCAGCTACTGACCCTTTCCAGCTGACTTTAAGAGCAGGAGCCAGATCAGGTGCAGATTCCATAGAACCATAGAATGACAGAATAGGAAGAGACCACAGGGACCATTGAGTCCAACCTCCTACCAAGCAGAAATACACAAAGTATTCCTAGCAGATGGCCATTGAGCCTCTCTTTAAAAACCTCTAAAGTAGGAGACTCCACCACACTCCAAGGCAGTGTATCCCATTGTCTAACTGCTCTTACTGTCAAGGAGTTCTTCCTAATGTTTAAATGGAATCTCTTTTCCCAAAGTTTGAATGCATTGCTCTGTGTCCTAGTCTCTGGAGCAGCAGAAAAGCTTATGCTATCTTCTGATCTTCCTTTCAAATATTTAAACATAGCTATCATGTCACCTCTTAGCCTTCTCTTCTCCAGGCTAAACATACACATCTCCCTAAGTCACTTCATGGTTTCCATGAAGTTATTTTTATTGAAGGATAGTTATCTTATTTTTTTAGTATAGGATTTTTACTTTCTGTGACTGTCAGGAATCTTTCCCTGCCGGGTCGCAGCCAGAAAGGGAGGAAAGAGGTCAGGAACACTTGGGGAGTCTGGATATACCAAACAGCAGGAAAACACAAGCTGAGCCAGGTCAAGGTCCAGTCCAAAGGTTCAGGAGGCAGAGATCCATCCAGAGGGTTTCAGGCAGCAGGAGACATGAAGGTCATGAGGGCTTGCTAATAATTTGCTGCAAGCAAGGAGCAGCCACGCTGGCAAATTTAAATAGCCCCTGCAAGCAGGTGCTGCTCATTATTGTTTCCTCAGCCTAGTCCAAGCAGCCCCCCTCTCAGCAGCCCATTTCAGCCTTCTGTGTGATTGAAGGCTGATGGGCACAGCTGGCTGCAACTCCTCGGCATCACTGCTGTTTCCCTCTCTGTCATGAGCTGGCTGGGGCAAATCAATCTCCATTTGATCTTCTAGCGCAGGGGATGTTTGCAGGTTGACTTGCTCACTTACATTGCCCCCTGCACAATCAGTTGTTCCTCAATCACAGCATCATCATCTATCACACTGACAGTATCAGATTTGTTACAGTGTGATAACATTGATTGGATAGTGGGATAATGTTGGTAGTTTCAACCAATCACAAACTGCAGATTCAGTAAAATGGGATAGGAATTGAGCTGTTGGTGGACTGTAATTCCCATGGTGAAGAATACTGTGGCATTGCAGTCTAGATGTCTGCAAGGCCACATTCCTAGGGAGATTTCCTAGATGCAAGGTGATTTTACTACAGGGGGAAGAAAATTAAAACATCTGCTAGTATAGCTGTGTACAAGAAACATGACAGTGTGAATTTAACTCAGAATAAGTCTTGAACCGCATAGATCCCATCAGCCCAGGATTTTCTTCATCAGGGTTTCCCAGCACTTGAGAAACACATTTTTTATCAGTTTTTTAATGTTATTGAATATCCTTTTCATCTCTAAAGCAATGATAACTGGAAACAGGCCATTGTGTGCCTTCTAATTGCAGCCTTACAATTACTTTCTTGAGTATCTGCTATGAAGTCAGTGATGTTTGTGATGCTACTGTTTAAACATGTTCCTCCCTTGAATGGCTCATTATGGCAGAACTTGCCTCTCTGTGTGGGAGGAAGCAGATGCAGGGGAAGAATTGAGACAGGGTTCTGAAATCCATTCCATCCATTATGGCTCTGAGGTAAATCGATAAAACAGATGACAGTCAGATATTCCTCCTGTGAGTGTGTGTTATCAACAGTAATGTGCAATTCCTCTTAAATGGTTTTACTGGGTGAACTTACATAAGTCTGACAAAAAGAAGGGAGATTTAATTTAATTATTTCATATGCCTTAGATGGATCATGCCACTTACTAGCTTCTGGTTTTGGAAAAGACTGGCCCCCAAATGGGAACATTTAGCTTGCTAATGCAGTCATCACAAAGCTGAGCAGTGATTTGCAGTTCCCATGCTCCATGAATGAATCACCCCCTGCAGTTCATGGGCTGTCCTACCTCCAGCCTCCCTCTTAATACATGGTTGTGACTGTATCTATTAGTCTGCAGTAGCATCTTGTGCCATTCCTCTTCTGTTGTGAGTAGTGCTGTTGCAGTCAGGAACGCCTGATCACCAGCTTCCCTGCAATAACCCATGCTTTTATTTTCTCTGGTTGCTGAGAGGTACACTGTCAGAGAAAGGGTGTGATATGATTATGATGAAAGAAGTACTTTTCAAATCATTTAAGAACCTTTATACAATGGAGTCTAGTGTACATGGGGAATTTAGACCTTATGACAGTTCTGAAGATAACAGGTCCTCAGGACTGTCATGTAACAGGATATGGATGCATGCAATAACTGTGTATATGGCCATTTCCATACTATACTGTTATAGTGCTATTATTCCACTTTCAACATCCTATGGAATCCTGGGGTTTGCAGTTTAGGGAGAGGCATTTAGAATTCTCAACCAGAGAGCTCTTTGGCCTCAGTAAACTACAAACCCCAGAATTCCACAGGATGCTGAAATTTGAATTTCTCCCCTCTGTTGTACCAATGTTGTACCAATGTTCTCCCCTCTGTTGTACCAATGTTCAGCTCAGGCCGTTTCTGCACTACACTGTTATAGTGCTATTATTCCACTTTCAACCTCCTGTGGAATTCTGGGGTTTGTAGTTTACTGAGGCCAAAGACCTCTCTGGCTGAGAATTCTAAATACCCCTCCCTAACTGCAAGCCCCAGTATTCCATAGGAGGTTTAAAGTGGAATTATTCCAGTATCATAGTATAGTACAGAGTTCAATTCAAATAATTTCTAAGTTAAACAAACTTTTCAAGACAGTTCTCTGTCTGGTATTGCTATTCCATGGTTAATCAACAATGGGAGTAAGTGTCTTTGGACAAATGAAATATTGTAGATACAGAGATATCTAGGAGCCTTTAACCCTATTGCCATATTGAAATCCAGTTGAAATGTTTCATTCTTCTTCATCAGCCACCTACCATACACTTCAGTAGTCAGAGTAAAGCTGCAGTCATTTAAGGAAGAGAAAAGAAATAGGGAATACACTATAATAATTATTTAAAAAGCAAGATCACACAGGACTCACAGATGGTAGGAGGTTTATGCAGATATTTTGGTAACTCTGCAGCGCTATTAAATCCTAGCTTGCAAAGTTGTGATATTACAAGTGAACTGAAGCTCTCTTTAGAACTATATTTGTCATGAATGTATGCAGGAGGATGTGAGAGTCAGATTAACTTGCTCCTAATAGGCAGAATTGTGTTAATTGGTATTTCTCTTGCCAATAATATTAGCTCCTAAATTTAAACTGTGAATTTTATCTGAGGAAGAAATACTCTATGCAGTCCTCTGTGCTTGTTATATCGATCAGATAACATAGGATCATAGAGAATGTCCTTATACCAAGTTAGATTTTTTTTTTTTGTCCATATAGCCTAAAACTGATTACTCTTTGACACCTCTATAGAATTTCATGGTGAAATCATTCGTTTCAAGTTCTGTATAGTCTTTTTTTAAATGAGAATTCTAGAAATTAAAACTGGGAACTCCTGCCCTTGGAGCATATGTTCAGGAGGACACTGTATTCTTGGCACTGCTAGTGTGTTAAAACAAAAATGGAAAAGTTGCATTGTGGGGACAATTGTGGGTACCTGATGTATTAAGTCTAGTTCAAGATATTACCATTTCAGAGGGATACTTTTAAGCCATAACACTTTCAAAGGGGGCAACCAAGAAGATAAAGAGTCTGACCCTTTTCACACCTTACCTTTTCCCAGTGCTGGAGTACAAGGCTCACACAGGAAGCATTTGGAGGAATGCTCCCACATTCCTCCTTCTTTGGCTCCACAGCTGCTTCCTGGCTGTGCGAGCGCCCCTCCTCTTCCATTCGCAGTGCAGCCTGGGACTTCCCAGGCTGCACTGAGGAGAGGACGTGTGACCGGCCCGGCTCCCAAGGCTCTGCACACAAGGTAAGGACATGCGGGGCCCCAGAGAGATGTGCGACTGCACAGCATTTTTGGCTTTGAGACAAAAATGAAAAAATGTGTGTGTGGTCTGCGTCAGACTCTTGAGCGTCGCACAAATGTGAGTGCGTCATGTGGACCGCTCCTCACATTTACGCGATGCTCAAGGGGCCCTTTTGCTTCAGAAATGCCATGCGAAAAGGGCCTCTGAAAACCAAACTCCATGAGAAGTGGTTAAGGGAGATATGCATGTTTAACTAGGCCACCTCTGCACTACACTGTTATAGTGCTATTATTCCACTTTCAGCATCCTATGGAATCCTAGGGCTTGCAGCTTAGGGAGGGCATTTAGAATTTTCAGCCAGAGAGCTCTTTGACCTCAGTAAACTACAAAGCCCAGAATTCTGTAGGAGGTTGAAAGTGGAATAGTAGCACTATAACAGTGTAGTGTAGTGCAGAAACAACCTTAGAGAAGACTGAAGTGTGATATGATAGTTATCTTTAAATAGTCAAAACGCTATTTTCTGGAAGATGGAACAAACTTGTTTTCTCCAGTTTTGTGTTGAGACCTAAGCTAGTAAATTCAAATTACAAGAAAAGATATTCTGATAGGACACAAGGAAGGATTTTCTGATGGTAAGAGAGATGTTTGACAGTGAAATAGACTCCTGGACTCTCCTTCACTGGATCTTTTTTGAATAGCTGTTGGATGTCCATCTGTCAGCAAGCTTTAGCTATGTATTCCTGAACTGGTAAAGAGTTGGGCAAGTTGATTCTTTAGGTGACTTCCAGCTCTATGATTCTGTGAATTCCCCAGCTGTATTACCACTGGTCATGTTTGCTGAAGATTCTGGAAATTATAATTCAAAATCTTTTTCAAGGTAAGAATGAACTGCCAATTTGGTCAGTTTTGGAAGGTGGAAAGATATGGAAGCAATTATCCTGTTTGCTTCAGGATAATTGGAAGAGGTTCTCTCAACTTCATGGACCCCTTAGGCATTACTGATTTCATGTCATGATAACAGGGCAAAAACCAGTTGTTTTGAGATTGGTAAGAGAAAGAGAAGGCTTTGGGTTTCTGTTTCTAGCATGTCATGGTCATTTCTGCTACTGAACATTAATTCATCCTTCCCTCTGCCCCAGTAATTCTGATAAGTCTTTACCACCATCATTAATCACAAAGATTTACTGTTTCAATCAGCAATTATACTATGTTTTCATTAGTGACAGGTGTGAGATGAGGGGAGCAGAACAGGGCTGGTGGGTTGCCTATAGGTCATGGTCTTTGCATTCCTGTTTTATAGGGACCTCAGTGAACCTCTGTTATTTTTGGGAATGTGAGAGATAGTAATGGATCTCTCAAGCAGTGTACTCAGTTGAAAGGCAGAAGCTGAACAATGACCATGCCCACCCACCCAAGGTCTAGCAAAGAAATAAACAAGTTCACACTTCTTTGCAAAGTAGCTTTACTTTGCAATAATATAATAAGTAGCTTTACTTACAAATTGCTAAATAAACTATTCTTTTTTTATTTTTTATTTTAAAAACTCTGCCTAAGGTGCCTTGTCCATGCACCATCATAAACACACTCTGGCCATTTCTGTGCCACACTGTTATAGTGCTATTATTCCACTTTCAACGTCCTGTGGAATTCTGGGGTTTGCAGTTTACTGAGGCTAAAGAGTTCTCTGACTGAGAATTCTAAATGCACCTCTCTAAACTGCAAACCCCAGGATTCCACAGGATGTTGAAAGTGGAATAATAGCACTATAACAGTATAGTGAGGAAATGATCTCCAGTCCATGTCTGGAGCAACCTTAAGGCCCCGTGATGAGATGCAAGAAAAGGTTTAGAAGAGGAAGTAAGGTTGATGATAGGAGTCTAGAGTTAAGTAATAACTGAATAACCCGAAAGTGGTCTCCATTACAGAATTAAACTACCTTTCTGTTCACTTGTCCCTTTTATATAGTTTGGGCCCCACAGATTTCATGTTTTTGGAGCCTCAGGTTTATTTTGTTTTAAATTAGTGTTGCTGGGGTTTCTGTGAGTTTTATTTCTTGACACATTTTATTTTGTGTTTACTTTGCTTTTCTGTATCTAAAGTATGTTTACATTTATTTTTTGTGAGTCACCTGGGAATCTTACAAAATTCTTAATGAAGGCATATACATGAATAAATAGTGCCAACCGAAGACAGGATGAATCATAGGGCACTGGAAAAAATGGCTGTTAAGAAGGACTACTAGTATATTATAGTTTTCAAACCACAAAAGTTTGAGATTGTGGGTCAAAAGCAAATGGCTACTACACTTCAAAACTGCCCCCATTTACGACAAAATATAAGACTAAACCTTCACTGCAACTTTTTTTTATGGTGAGAGCAACCAGTTCCTGTGATGAAAAAATTCCCCCTCCCCCAAATTGGTAGGTTGAAATAACTTTTTAAAATGGAAAGTAGCATATGAAGTAACTCTATTTTATTTCCTCATGAAAATTAAAATGTGCATGGCAATAAAGAGCACATGTGGTGAAAACAAATTTGTATCTTTCATGCCAAAATCCATCCCATAGCAAATTATTGTGGCAGAGTTCAGGAGAAGTAAGACTAGAGGTTTATAATGGAAATACTGAGAAGGAAGAGAAGTAAATCCTATTAATAAAAATAATTTGATATAAAACCCACCAAAAATGAAATTATGAACCTCTCTGTGGGTCAAAAAGGGAGTAAAAATGTTTGTATGATGAGTTAAACTTTATTTGTAACATTATCAAGGATTAAAGGTATTCCCTGTCAAGATTTTTCTTTAAGCAGACCTTTCTGCTTAACAAAATATTTTAAAACCCATATTATTCCTACCTACATTCTAGCATTTCACAGATGAAAACTTGGAGACATGTGACCAGGTGATATTAGAGTGTGGTCAAGATGGTAAAAGTTACTAATGAGGATGAAAAACTGAGAGAGTCTGCAGCAGCTTTCTTTTACCTTAACCTACTGGGAAGGGCAAGATTCTGTTCCTTCCTTTCCTCTCCCTAGTGCTCAGTTAATTGAACTCAAACTACTTTTATGCTTTGAACCTAGTTTGCAGAAATTGATGTAAGCTGATGACAAAGAGAGAAAAGATGGAGGAGGAAAGAGAAAATGGAACATTTTAAAAGCACCTGAAAAAGTGGGGTGACTATGGATTGATCAAATTAGTCCCTGCAAATCAGGACAGATGGAGGATATGCTCCTATGGTATATATCTGTGCAAAGGAAAGACAAGTTACAAACATAAGAACTTAATACAATAGTTCTCCAGATATTTTTAACTATATCTTTTAGAATCCTTGACTCTTCGCAATAGTGGATGAGACTTCAGGATCCTGAAGTAATAATTAATTACAATTATATATTACACACACCAGACTGGACTTTAAGGCAGCCTGTTGTACAGTAGGAACAGGGAAATTACTACCACCTTGCAAAAATGTGTAAGAAGTAGAACTGCTTGTGTAACTAAGAGTTTCACTGTCATAATCCTCCAACAAGATTCCACCTTCTTTGTTAAAACATGAGGTATGTTGCACTGCACATCACAGAAGAAATGAACTCAATATGGGATTGCCATTTTATTGAAATTACATGTTGTTTCATATACTTTTTTTGGTAATAGGCCATATACTCCCCTTTGATATGGTTTAATTGGCAAAAATGGTTTAATTGGCAGAAAATATAAATTATACTCTGATATGACTGCATGGCCATGCTAGCTAAGAGGAAAAGCTGGCCAAACATGTGCACTGCAAAACCAGGTCAGGTAAGACCTCAAGGCATAGTAAGGAAATTACCATGAGGTTCTAGCAATAATGAACTTACAATTAGCCTCCAGTGACTCAACTTTTAGAGACAATAGTGTCTGTGATGTTCCCACAGGACAGCTGATTGTCTTAGCCCCTCTTCCTCTGACCAACAAACTTCCCTTTTGCCCTCATACCTGTCCAGCAATCAAGATATCCATTAGCCTTTTGTCACATAACAGTAAGACCATTAGCTCATTCTGGACCCCATTGTATACCCTCCAGACTCCATTGTTTACTCTGCCAGACAGCCACTTACACCTTCACCCCCCAAGCAGTAATAGTGTATTTAATCCCTAGTTTTGGGCTAGCCAACTCTCAGTATACTGGTTGCTGGTCATCACTCTGCCACCCCAATTTGTGCACTGTCCTTGGACTCCTAATCTAAGCCACATCACCCTCTGCTTCTCTATTGCATTGGTAAACATCATCCACTTTGCCCTAAACTCTCACTATCCAAAACTTTCTTCCCTTAGCCTTGTGTGTTTGTGAGATTGCTTGGATCTTGTGTGCTTGTGACTGAAATTCCCTCAATAAATAAGCTTACTTTTGGATCTCCAGCTAGTTCTTCTCTGCACTAGTACCGGTAAACATAGGTGTAAAAGATCTCATAAGGTTACCCCTCTCTCTCAGACCTCCTCTTGAGCTGCTCCACCATTACACAGACACACTGACATCATGTGTGGGCACCTGAGTCACACATATTTTGGGGTAACAATTTAGATCTCTCTCATCCATTCTCAAGTACTGCTGGTGATAAAAGCTCATGAGAACATGGACTTTCTTGCTCATCAAAGTAGACTATTAAGAGAGGAGGAGAATGCTGCAGTTTCCTCTTCTTCAAATCACACATAATTATTCTTTTATACATAATAGTCATCTTATCTGATTGTTATGATGTGTAAAGAAAAAATAATCACACCTGATGGCTTTAGAATACACTGCTTTTTAAGGAGGTGGGTAGGTAGTTTTGAAGATACTCAAAAACAGAGCTTTGAGTCTTGCTGTGAGTCTTTCTCTCCGCTTGACAATGAAATGATGTAGCCTACCTCGAAAATATACAATAATATTTCTGATGAAGGCTACCTACATAGCTTATAATGGACTCCCATATATTATGGAGATCAGATACAGTGTTTAACTTATGACCTGCCCACCTAATTTCCAACTCTATGGAAATCTACTATAGCTTGGCAATTGCCCCCATTAATTTGTTCTTGGCATACAGCAAGCATGCTTTTATTTCCCCAACTTTGCCAAAAGAGCAATTTAGCAATTAATGAGGGGTTACAGAAGACATTTCAGAATAAAATTATAGGCATTGCTTGTTGATGTTAAAAATAAACCGGGGGAATATGCCTTTCGTTTCTGGTTTCGTAAGTAGAAATCTTTCTCCCAATAAGGAAAATGCTGATTTTGAGAACTTTTAAAAAGTTAGACATATATGTCCTATTGTTATACAAGGCTGTAAAATTATTGTTGCTTCACACTGCCTAAACCTCAAGTTTTTAGTAAGTCGGACAACTGGGTATTTGGCTGCCCAGGCAGCCTGGCCTTGTCCCACCACAGACTTGTATGAATGATTTGAATTCTAAATTCAATAGAATTTATTCAAAAACATTAGAAAATAAGTCAATTTGAATGTGAATCTCTCTCTCTCTCTCTCTCTCTCTCCAGGCTTAGAGATGCAAGAGAAATGTGCAATGTTAAGCTTTTAATTTTTGAAAAAGTAGATTTGACACTTTACATGTCCCTGGAAGAACATGGAAACTGTTCTTCAGTAGACTGAGAATCTTGCAACATTTGAATATGTGGCACACAAATTTCAATTTCACATGGATGTAATATCTATTGAGACATTTGGCTGTAGCTAACTGAAGTTTATGTGTAGACTTGTCACTGTTGCATTTTCTATACTAGTCTTTTTTCAACAAGAATATTTGTTTTCCATTTTCTCCCCTTTCATCTTTCTTGAGGTTTTTTTCTTTTTTTGTATGATTTGTGAATGTTAAAACAATCTGCTATATAAAAGCCAACGTTTGTGAGTTTTGTCTGTTTGTCTGCATCAGGCAAGACCTCATATGTTTGGCTGAGTGAGGGGAGAAGACCTCATATGAATTGGCTGCCTGTGAAGATTCTATGGAATCTTGGATCATTTCTGCACGGGGTGAGGGAATTGCCCCACGCCGCTACTTACTAGACTTTTCGGCTCCCTGATCTGGTCCACGCTGCTCTGGAGCAGTGCGTGCTCATCAACACGCACTGCTCCAGCGTCCCAAATGGCGACTTCCAGTTGGTTGAGGGTCTTGACCAACCACTGAAGCTCGCCAGCCTAAAGCCCGCCCCTGGCAGATCGCAGGCTCACATTGGGGCGAGGCTGCGAATCTGCATAAGGGAGCAGGCTCGCAGTGGTGCACTCTGTGCTTTTGAAAGACCTGTTTTTAGCAGGTTTTCAAAAGCATGCTGGACAACCACTTGGGGTCATTCTGGAGCAGGCTGAGGTGTGGACCTACTTTAAGTAGGTCTGACCCAGTCCGCTCCCAGGTGCAGACCTCTTCCTTGGAGGGTGGACTGCACCGTTTTGAAAACCCTGTGTGGAAATGGCCTTGGAGTTGGCAGTTTAGGGAGGAACCTTTAGAATTCTCAGCCGAGAGCTCTTGGGCCTCAGGCTGGTTGCTATGGATATGAGGCCTACCCTTAATAAGGATTCCAGAAAACATTTGGACGGCATATGTGATAAAAATTAAAGTGACATATACAACATAGTGGCATACACATACACTACATAAATAAATACTTCTACATATAGGCCATTTCCACACTGCACTGTCATAGTGCTAATACTCTTCTTTCAACATCCTATGGAATCCTGGGATTTGTAGTTTAAGGAGGGGCATTTAAGAATTCTCAGCCAAAGAGGTCTTTGGCCTCAGTAAACTACAAACCTCAGAATTCCACAGGATGTTGAAAGTGGAATAATATCACTATAACAGTGTGGTGCATAAATGGCAATAGTTACGAGGGCTTCTCACCTCACACAGTAGGTTGCATGGGTTCCATATGTGAGGAATCTTAAAGTTGAAATTCAAAACAAAAAATGCGCCCAGAAAAATATAAAGCCATTGCACAAATTCAACAGGAAGGGGGGGGAAGCTAGCACATCAACATCATCAGACAACACAGATTGGATTGGGGACTATGGGAAAAAGTTACAGGTACTGGAATAGGCTGGTTGATATGGAGATGAGGCCTAGCAGCAAGGAGGAGGGCAGTGTATTCCTGCAGGAACCCAGCCTGTGAATGTTAACAACTCTGAATAAAGATTAGATTGGGGAATATGGGGAAAATTTACAAGTACAGAAATAGGCTGATTGCTATGGACACAAGGCCTAGCAGCGAGGAAGAGGACAGTGTACTCCCTCAGGAACCCAAACTGTGTATGTAAATAACTCTGAATACAGATTGCATTGGGAAATATGAAACAAAGTTACAGGAAATGGAGAAGACAGTTTGGTGAATTCTTAAGAGGAAAATAAAATCCCAGGCAATGCCAGGTAAATATGCTAGTAAGTAATAAACCAATGTCCTTTCACTCGGTCTTCTGGAACTCAATAGGAGTTACCCAAAAAAGGGCCCACTCTTACAATTATATTTCTGATCAAGCAAGCTGAAGTGAAATACAACGTGAGGAACTGGTTTTTATGCCATGACCACCTCAACCATTCTGAGTACTGCCACTATTTCCTCTACTACTAAGGACCTTTTTGCACAGTATTTGCCATGTGAAAGGGCCCCTTGAGCATCATGCGAATGTGAGGAGCGGGCCACACGATGCACTCACAATCACATGATGCTCCAGGGGCTGGCAGGCACCGACTGCACCCTTTTTCATTTTCAACTGTGAGCTGAAAATGGTACACGATTGCACATTGCTCTGGGGCTCTACGTGCACTTACCGTGCGTGTGGAGCTCCGGAGCCATGGCACTCACACTTCCTGTCCCAGTGCAGCTGTCAATGCCAAGGCATGGCAGGCAGCCAAGAGCCAGCTAATAGGTCTTTTCACAGATAAGGCAGACAAGCAATAAATCAAAGGGCTTTACTTCAGCAGTAAGTAGGTAAGGCAGCAGTAAATTAAAGAGACTTTTGCAGCAAGGACATCCCTGGCTGTTACAGCACAGCCAGGCAAAACAGCAAACAGAGTCCACATACCACAGAGCTTGTTCCTCAGCCGGTCAGGCAGCATTCCAGGAAGCAAGTCAAGAGCCCCAGCAGGCACACCCAAAATGGACAGTTATGAGCCAACAAAGACCCAAGGCTGAGTGAGTGCTTTTATTAAGCAGGCCCTCACCCAGGTGCTACCTCAGCTGGAGCTTGATTGCTTGGTGTTTCCTATTTAAACACTCTGACCTTCTGAGAGCACTCTTTTGCTCCCAAAGCTGCTGGTAAGTAGGCACCTGCTCTTGAATCTCTGGGTCTAAGGCAGCCCCTGGCTCCATTGCTGGGGCTACTGGGGCCAAGGGCTCTGTGTCCAGGGCAGTCTCTGGGGTGGGCTGTGCAGCAGGCTCCATGGCAGCCTCTGGGGTGGGCTCTGCTGGTGCAGCAGGCTCCATGGCTTTGAAGTCCTCTGGTTCAGACTCAGAGCTTGAGTCTTGGAGTGCCAGGGTCCTGACAGCAGCCCAGGAAACTCCCAGGCTGCCCTGTGGAAGGAAGAGGTGGGGCTCTTGTGTGAGCAGGTGGCAGCTGTGGAGCTGAAGGAACCAGGATGCGAGAGCCTCTCGCTAGAAGCTGCTCATGTGATCCCCTCACTCCAGCTCTATGAAAAGATGCATTGCGAAAAGGGCTTAAGTTCGGTCTGAGCTGAGACTAGCTCACCTTGGCCTGGTTGTTCTTTATTTCAGCTTGACCTACCTCAAAGGATTTTTGTAATAATAAAAGAGAGGAGGAAGACAGCCTTACACAACACTTTGAGTTCATTGAAGAAAAGGAGTGATGCAAAAGTGACAAATGAATGAATAAAGCCAAAAAATGTGCCTTTTGATAAAGGAAGGGTCAACATGTTCAGAGTGACCCTGCAGTTTCCAGATGTTGATAAGTAAGTCTTTGAAAAACAGCAAATGAGCAGAAAGAGCCATGGAATGCTGTGGTTGAAAAAGAAGAATGCAAAACCTGGTTGGGATGAGGAAGGAGGGTGAAGGCAAGGCTGATTGGGTAGAACTTTCTTCGGCAGTGAAGATGCACTATGGCATTAGGTGTAGGTCCCATGTTAGCACACTGTACTTTCAATATAAGCACTGCATTCAAGCTGTCTATGAGAAAAGGTGGACAGTTCTATGGACAGAGAGCAAAACCTTAATGTAGAGAAGCAACATGAGGCTTCTCAATATGTATCTATGTTGGGCCATGGAAATTCTTTAACAGAAAGGCATTGCCAGAGGGGAGGGGATCAGCAGGGGTTCATAAGTGCTTAAATTAGCTTATGCAGCATTTGGTTTTAAAGATGAGAGAGGGAGTTGCAGAACAGATGATATTTACAGGAGAAAGAGTATCAAGTGGATGGAGCAATGGAAGCTAATTGGGGGAAAAGAAACCCAGATGATGTGGTGGGGATTACTCCTTCTTCTTTGATATATGGAATTTGCCCACCATCTGTTCCCATAATTTACTTAGCTTTGAGCTGATGAAGTAGCAGCTTTGGCCAAGACAGCCTTTTAACATCTTCATCTGTCCAGGAGATTACAACTGCACCTTCCGCTTGTTGACCAAGATAGATTTATGTCTCAGTCCCTTCAAGACACCAAACACTACCCCTTTGTGTAGTCTGCTATACTGTAGATAAACTGTGTTTGAGATGCTTGCTTTGCTATGCTTAAAAGCCAAAGTGGTATTATAGGCTGTTGTCCTATACTTCCAGGTGAATAACTTGAAAAGGTCCAGAGGCTAATCCTCCACCTAGAACCAGAAAGGGCCATGCCACTAATTTGGTGTATCACTATATTTTGGTGAAAACTAATAAAACCCTTTTTAAATTCACCAGTCCTTTTGTATTTAAACTTTAAATTTTAAAAGTTTTTACCTAGTGTAGTGCTAAAATTCAATGGCACAATGGGGGAGAGAGTGAAGAAAGGGTCTTGCAGTAGTATGTGTTTCTCACCCTTGCTATAAAAAGCAACCAGGACTCCTTCACACTATATAATTATAGTGCAATATTGCACATTAAATGCCATGGTTCCATCCTATGGAATCCCAAGATTTACCATTTAGGAAGGGGCACTTAAAATTGCCAGCAAGATTACTTCTTTAGTGCTTCACCAAATGACAGACTCCAGGATTCCATAGGATATTGCTATGGCAGTTAAAGTGGACTCATAGTGCTATAACTGTGTAGCCTGAAAGGGGATAAGCAGCACCGAAATTAATGGTACTTCTTTCTGAATAGGCAGCCAATGAACTGTTTGTGATCTTGCTTCTGAGACATGTTCCATGTTTTCATCTGTACAGTTAGCTATTTCAACATTTCCAGTAACAGATAAGAGGGTATGTTTGTATCTAGCTCAACAACCTAGAAGAACAACAGTATGATTATCTTTGCTCCAGAGAAAATATTCTGTTTTACATGGGATGCTCAAAAGATGTCGTCTAAGGCCAGTTGATTCTACCTATTCCTATGGAGAGCGCTAGATCAGCAAAGTAGTCTCCCCATTCTGTTTACTTCTACTGCTTTTTGACTGTCTGAAAGACACATTTGTAAGATTTGCAGTCTGCATTTGATTTTTCCTTAAAAATGTTCAAAATCTTTTTCTTTTTTCAAGTTGAACAAGTTTTGATATTTACTTTAAAAATGTAAGCACAATGTCCTATAGGAGAAAGAAATGGGGAAAGAAGCCTGCTCCCTACTCAGATGGTATTCAATTAAGCAAGTCCTAATCTACATAAGGGGTCCATCTTCTCCTGATAGAGTTTCTATGCTTTTAACATTAGAAACAGACCCTACATCTCTCTCTCTCTCTCTCTCTCTCTCTCCCCCTCCCTCCTGGGATGGAAACAAAGTGGTAAGGAACACTCACTTGTAGGAATTTCTTTCTTTTTATCCAGCAAATATATTGATGACAAATTATATAATTAGTGTTTCAGCTATGTTGCCCCTAGATTGCTCAGATTCACATGCATCTCCTCCTTTATTTTCACACCAACCCTATGGGGTAGGTTAGGTTGAGAGATAAAGACTGGAACCAGTACATCCACTAAGGTCCCTGTGTGAATATCAGGCAAGTTTTGCACGGTGTTGCTGTCCCATGATGGGAAAGCATTGGCAGCAATCTGTGAGTCATGCTACCACACAATGTTATCATGGTCCTGCTGCCAGTGCATCACCACCTGTTGCGATCATGGGATATACCATTAACGGAAAAAATATTTCAATTGCCTGTGATCGTGCAACGCTCCCATTACCAGCGGCCATGCAGAATGGGAAGAAGCAAGATCTACACACTTCCTTCTCCAGTACAGCATGGGAAAGAGGCTGGCTGCAGTGAGGAAGGAAGGCATCTGTCACTGGGACTCCCATCCACAGTTGAGTGCAGAGGGAAGCATTGGAGACACACTCCCATCTCAGCGAAGGCACTGCCGGGATGACGCTGGGGCAACAACGGAAAAGGGTGAGATGCAGAAATGGCCTCAGTCTCCTCTGTAGTTAGCTGAACACTGTAACCACTGTAACATGTTGTCCTTACCCAAGCTGCAAAAACTTGTCAGACTAGACAGTCTATCTTAGTTCCTTCAGATACTGGGGAAACTTGAAAACACTCTCTTTCTGAGGAGTTGCAGATCCTATATTTTTTAAAATGAAATATATCCAAACAAACCAGACAAAAAAACCTAAGTAAGAAGAGGACCAAGGAGTCTCTTTTAGAAAAATTACAGCTGATATAGCAATTATATAATTTGTGTATGTGCATGTTTAAAAATTCCTCATAATGTTGCTGAATGGGTCTTCTGAGCCATTCTGGTCTTTTGCGTAGCTGTGTAATTAAGACATACGCTATACATAGGAAAATATTTACAAAATTTCTAGAAAAAACATACTGCTTATGCTCAGAACAGTTCCAAGAACTACTCACTTGTGGTTTTCAGTACCACCCAAACCACACATGAGAACTCAGTAATTCAAGCGACAGACAGGCAGAGGAGCCATTATAATTACAGAAGGAACCTGGTAATGCCTGCTATTCAATAGTCTCTTTTTTGGTTTCTCATCATTTTCTCAAAAGTGAATGTCTGAGATGAAAATGTTCATGTTTGGCTTCCCAGTTTCAATGTGTTAGGGTGTGGTGTATGTGTGTGTGTATGAAAGCTTGAATACCGTATTCTCCTGCCATTCCAGAAGCAGTTTCTGATGCCCATTTCTGATACGTGTGCTTTATTTAGAGTGTTTCAAGGCATACCAAAATATGAAATATGGGTCACTTATAGTCCCTCACCTAAATGACTTTATTGCTCCTTTACCTACAAGGTGTTTGAGTTTATGGGATAACTGCAATAACTGCAATAAAGGAATCACTGCTTTCTACTCAGGTGAATGTCCTTCCATTCTGAAGTGGATTCATATGTAACAGTCTTGATTCATTCATTCTTCACTTGCTACAACTCCAGTGTGAATTTCCATCTATTTCCCTATGCTTTGGGCAGAGTTTGGGGCTTTTGAACCCCTCCCACTAGCATCTATAATATATCACTTTAAACATTTGATACCACAGATGATTGATAGAGTGATACTGCAGGGGGGAGGGGAGAAAGAAAGTTTGCCAATCTGGTTTGGATCCAGATTTAGTGTATGTGACTGAGATGACAGAAATGAACATCCCAGTCACCTTTTGCCCTCCCCATAGCAGCCCTTCCAGTTCCTTGAAAATACTGCACAGAGAAATTGGTGAATGGGATGGATGGAAGAAGGAAGCCCCCCCCCCAAAAAAAAAATCAGGCAAAGGCCTCTTCCATATGTGGAACTCTGTTGCTGGTAGAAACCAGGTCCCATATCCAGCAACCTCTGTCCCCCCGCCCCCGCCCAAAGACCTTCCAATCTTTCTCTGAGTAAGAAGGACATGAGAGGAATAGAAATTTGGAAGATTCCTTGCAAGAATGCTTATGAACCGTATCATGCCCCGCTTGCCCATGCTCAGCATCTGCGTCTATGCATGGAACCATCATATCTTGTCCCCTGTCTTCATGGAATTGTAGTTCTTTATAGGAATCACCTCAGATCTGGAAATCTTTTTCCTTTCATTCAACATTGTCCCTTTTTCCTGCTCAAGCCTTTTCCTACTCCCTGTGCCACTGAAATCATCTCTGCTAACTAAAATATTCTGCAGCTGTATTTGAAGCAGGGCAAAGGGAAGAAGATAAACTAATGTTTGTTTCAGTAATTCTGGCTTTACTGTGTTCCTTGATGTTAAATCTGCATTCATTTTAATTAGACTGCCTTAGGCTTCCAACACTTGTCTGGATTACATGGGACAGATGAGACAGAGTAGAGGGAAGGAGTCAGTTTGCTCACCAAGCAGATTTTTTTTCCAGACTCTTAACACTTTAATTATTTCTCAGAAGTGTTTACTGGAGGGGGAAAAATAAAATCATCACAGATGGCAAATTAGTAGAAGAATGTTTCTAAAAATAGAATGTGGAAATGGTTACAAATGAACTCTTGATTATTCCAAGCACAGACAAGAGGCTAAATATGTAAGTTGGCATTCCCTCCTTGCATCTAATTTGGTAGTTTTCTTTTCAGTTTATGATCTGGAATCTATAGGCAATTGACAAAACTGGAAATGGAACCTCCTCATCAGTGTCAGGTATTGTGTTCTAGATAGAGATATAAATCTTAATAAATTTTGTTCTTGTATGCAAGAATGAATCATTTGGCATTTTTCTTTTTGCTATGAGAAAACCATAAAGCTGCACGGTTTTTGAAAAATGTCTGCGGATTGGGACCTATCTGGGCAATGAATTTATTTTTTGTACAGAAAATGGCACAGAATACAGGATTTTGTGAGCAGCAATATTATTCTCCTTCAGGAACTTTTTTTAAAACATTGAAATATTTTCTGCATTGAGAATGATTTTTTTTCTTTTTTTTGGTGTAGGAAACTCATTTTCTCTGCACAGAGAATGCTGTGGGTTTTCTGAACAGAAATGTTATTTTCCATACAGAAAATACAAAATAAATGCTGAACTGTGAAGATTCTAGCTCATCAGGAATTCTCATCACAGTTTCCTGACATGTAGGGAACTCATTTTTTTACCATTTTTTGAGAATATTTGTAAATATTCTCTCTATTGTCAGTTCTAGAAAGAGCTATAAAAAGAAATTCTTGTAACATGGCATCAATACAGAGCTCACAGTATTTTCTCTGTGTGTAGTTTCTGTGTATGTTCCGCTCAGCCAGTATTCATGCAGGCTGAGGATGTCTTGGAGCTGCAGTCCAAAAAACAAACAAACAAACAAAAACTTTTCCTGAGTTCTGCTTCTATTATGAGTTGTGTCTCGTTGATGATAAAGACTTATTGAAATGATTTCACAATCCCAGGAGTTCTCATTCCTGATTCCCAAGTCCACTCATGATGCAATACCTCTTTGGAGACTGCAATTTTGTTTCTACATCCAGTGCATTTATGGCATTGAATGCATTTTGATGTCTGGATAGTCCACTTATGAAATCTGCTGGATGGCTTTAAGACTATTTTCTACAACTTCAAACCTCACTGACATGAAATCTCATGCTTTTCTTTGACCCCTGATTTGATTCAGATGGGTGGCCTCTATGAAGGAAACACTGAATGATGACTGCAGGGATGGGAGGAAGATACTAAGGTTTTGTACTTTTTTTCCCACCCTCTTATGAGCAGGTATCATTATGGCCTCCTTCAGTGAAGTGATATTTTTTAAAGGCCTTGATTACTAACAAGGAATTCCTGCCTAAGAACTGGCATGTTATACTTGCCATACATGTATGTGCCCCCATACAGTGGGCAATCTTTTGAAGGTTTTATTGGAAGTGAGCTTCATTGAATTTAAGGATGCTTATACAAACTTACCTAGGAGTAAACTCCATTGAGGGATTAATTCATCAGTAAACATACCTGGGATCGCACTGTAAATATTTTATTCTTTCGTAACTCCATAGTTAATTAAGGTAATGGACAACGAGAGCAATATTAGTGCTGCACTGAAAGCTACTCTCCAATTTCCTGAAAGCTTTCTTCCCTTCTGCAGAAGCTTTCCTTCATTTTTTTGCCATTTTTCTTAAGAATTTATTTTCATTTTCTCTCGATGAAGCTTACCTGCAGGGTGGCTGAACCTCTATTTTTCCCCTAACACTCATCTCATCATCATTTTGCAGCTTCCTGAGTTGCCTGCACCTTCAAATTTGAATAGTCCCCATGAGAGCAGTTAATTCATGCTGTTTTCTCCTAGGCTACAATGCTGTGGAAAGCTGAGGAGTCTGCAGTCAGATGGCAGAAAAATCCACCACAGATTCCACCAGTACTGGATTCCTCCATTTCCAAAGGGGAGAAATCCAGCAGTTTCTTTACAATGCTGAACTGACTGGTCCTTGCAGTCACATAAGACGACTCAGCAGCCCTCAACATTTATGGAGCCAGTGACATGTATTTCTATTGGCAAGCGTACTCTTAAGTCCAGTTTATGCCTGTGTATGTCTTTTTTGGTCATTGCAGAGGGAAGAATTCACTGCTTTCCTTACATAATTATTGAACTTCCTCAAAGATGGCACTTTCCTTCCATTCTCCCCAGCACATGGCCATTTTTTTGGCTGGTGGAGAGCAATGTCTCTCTTTCCAGAACAACAAAGACATCCTCCAGGACTTCCAATGGGTCCTCCACAGGTCCTGGTGGACAATGCGTCTGACTGCATGGAGAGAATGTGCTTGTTCTTCCTGTAACTAGGCAGTGTTATGCCACTATGTGTCATTGTCAGTTCCATTGGCCCCTCTCTTTCCTAGAAATGCAGCCCTGCCTTAAGGATTCATGCACATATACATGCATATGCGCACATGCACAAGTACAAATATTAAAGAGGCAATGTCATTCCCCCATATGTATGTTATCTGTTCTGTAGAGACAGATTTCTCTGTGTGGCTGATAATTTTTTTTCCCAAAGCTTGCTAGTAACAGAGCAGATACGTGGTCAACAAACCACGTCAGGTCTTAATGAACTGCAATTCTGCCAGTTTGCTGTAACCCAGAGCAGTTGCCAACAAATATTAGATCATATTCAATCTAGTGAGAGGCTGGCATACTGTTAATGGCATATGGTGGTATAAGTTAACCTACATTATGTCTCTTTTTGGTTGTGGCAGCGGTTATATTCCCTTCCATCTGTTCAATGACCAAAGACCTCTTGTATAGTCAGCAAAACTCCCCATCTATAAGTATTCTTGCCTTGAAAATGAGGTTGGCAGGGAAGGATCACAGAAGCTTATGGTTATATCCCCATAGTCAGATGTGAAATTGCTATGCGGGTGCTGAGAACCTGGAGGACCCCAGAACCTGAATAGATAATGTAATCATTTTTTGTCTGGTTACAGGAACATAGCCAGACTCTTCTGCAGCCTCCTAGTCTCCAGGAACAAATCACAATGGACGGGAGTGGTAGATGGCTCAGGCCCTTTTCACACGGGATTTAAAAAATGGTGTAGAGTGACCTCTGATGGAGGTTGTCTACACCGTAACATGGATTGGGGCGGACTACTTTTGTGTAGTTCCACACCCCAATCCATGCAGGGGCGACTGGAAGTGGCGGCGCTGCGTACTTTTGAAAACCACTTTTCAAGTGGTTTTTAAAAAGCACGGGGCGTGCAACCCCCTGCAGCCCTGCCGCAGGGCCCGGTGTGGATCTGCAGGCTCACGCAAGTGCACGCCTGCAGACTGGCCGGGGGGCAGGTTTCCAGCTGGCAAGCTTCTCCGGTTGGTGGAGAGCCTCCGCCAGCTGGAAGCTGCCATTTTGGATGCCACGGGACACCGCAGGATACCGCCGTGTGTGGAGCAGCGAACTTGTGCTTCTCCACGTTGCGATAGCTCCAGGTAAGCTCCATTTTGGTGTATTTTTGGGCATGGTTTCCTCTGCGTGTGAAAAGGGCCTCAGTCACTTATCCAACTATTAAGATGTGCAAGATTGCAGCCTTAAAGTACCAAAAAGAGAAACTGGGGTCTGCTTAGAGTTTACTGCTCTACAACAGGATTGTGATAGAGTTCTCACAGTGACCTGCAGCATACGTGCCATGTTTCTTTCCTAGCCAGAGAATCAGCAGGAAGGGTAGAGACAGCAACTGCAGCAAATGCAAGCTGGTTGCCCATGAGAAGGTGCAGCTGTTGAAGGCTGTATATCTATATTTAAGAAGGAGAATAAAGCATTTTTGAAAATAATAGAGCAGGCTCTTCTGGAAGAGCAAGACTGATGGGATACCTCTAGGGAGGGGAACAATTCACAAACACAGTACTCAAGGATGATGATCTATGATGTAGCAGAAAAGCAGACAAGACTCATCAAGCACAATGACTAGTACTCCTTCCTTCTGATACATGTTTTAAAAATGATTTAAAGTTTTTTATTAAGAATTTTTCTCACATTGAATTAAAAAAGTAAACAAAACAAACAAGGAAAGGAAGAGGTAGAAAACTGAACAGAGAGAAAAAGGACATTAGAAACAGCATGTAGAAAAAAGAAGAAATATAGATAAATGGCTTCTGACCTTGTTTTTGGTGGCTATACTCACATTGATAAGATAGTCCTGCCCCACACTCTAAGAACTAATTCATATACTTCTTCTAACTAACTCATATTAATTCTGAAAAAAAGTTATTAAGTCATTTTCTTTTTTTTACCTTAAAATGTCTATCAAGAGTTTCAATTTTTAAAAATATCTATAATCATTTTTCTGTAATCAAACTCAGTTATTTATCCATTTCTCCTAACTTGTTCAGTTTTAACATCCATTCTTCTACTGTAGGAATTTCTGAATTCTTCCATTTTTGAGCATATAACAGCCTTGCTGTTGTGATCATCTACTGAAAAATTCTTCCATGGCTTCTTTCCATTGTTCATCCATAAGTCCCAAAAAAATCAATTCTGTTTTTAGTTGTATGTTAGTATTCTCTGGACCTAAAACTTTTTGCCTTCTCACAAGTCCACCACATATGGTGAAACATTCCCTCTTGTTGTTCATATTTCCAACATAGATTTGAAACTCCCTTATACATTCTAGACAGCTTTTCTGGAGTCATATACCAATAGTGTATCATTTCATAACAATTCTCTTTTAAGATTGTAACAGAATGTAAACTTCAGCCTCTTTCACCATATCCTTTCCCATTGCTCCATTTATATAATATATCCAAAGTTTCTAGCCCATTTTATCCTTCAGTCTTTCACTTGTTCTTCTTCCATTTCAAATCTTAACAAGAGTTTATACATTTTATCAATCATATGCTTATCATCTATACAAAGTTATAATTCAAACTCTGATTTTTTTGTTTCAAAACCACAGTTCTTTTTATCTGTCTTTAAATCTTTCATACAACTGTAAATATGAAAACCTAAAATACAGTCATTATTGTGGAGAAGCATTCTCAGTCTGGAAATATTTTTCTCTCCTCTTCAGTTCTGTAGATCTGTTTGTTTTTTTAGAGTTGGATAACTCTTGTTTTACTGGCTTTCTTCTGTCCAGACCCTTAGGCAATGGATATTGACATAGATAGGATAAAAATCTAAGAGAAAGGATCTAAGAGTTCTAATTATAGTATTACATTTAATTATCTGGTCTTCCTTCCTTCCTTCCTCTCTCTCTCTCTCTCTCTCTCGCTTTCCTAAATTCAGTATATAAATTCCTTCCCACTCAAGATAGTCGGGTGTTCTTGCATGTTCTTCTCCACTAATAACTTTAACCCTTTTGGCTATATTCTGCTGTTGTTCAGCTGCATTTGTATCAGTTTTAATCTGTGAAATGTTGGATAGTGTGAAACTAGTTCTGCTGGTATTTAAGGGAGGAAGAAGGTGGTGAGGATGATAACAAAAGATGACAATAGAACAGGGGTCTTATAGCTTTAATAGATTACAAATCTACCCAAGGGAGCTACCTAATGTCTTCTCTCTTCCCCACTAAGCTTTTATCTAGAGCACACCCTAACACAACCATTTTCTGACTGGTGGAGAATGGGCAGATTTCATAGGTTTTCCTCTGTCCTAAGCCTTTTGGCAAAGAAAAGAGTGCTAGCCATCTGGGAGTTCCCTGCTCCTACCCACATTCTCTGCCTTTCCCAGTGGGAGGCAGAAATATGCAAAGGTGTATCTAAGATGGGGCAATTAGGCATGTGCCCTGGGGGGGTGGACCCCAACCCTCTCTCCAAGCCTGGCCATGCCTCCCATGCCTGTTCGCTGCTCCCCAGTGCCCACTCCCACCCCCTGCTCTCACTCACCACCCTTCACACGCTAGGCCCATCATGCCTGCTAGTCACCCTCTGTGCCCATTCACCACCCCCACCCCCACCCGTGCTCACTCGTCACCCCCGCACCTGCTCGCCAGCCCTCTGTGCCTGCTCATTGCCCCTGTGCCTGTTCACCACCCCATTCCCTCCCATGCCTGCTTGCCACCCCCCTGCACATGCTAGCAACCCCCACATCTGTTCACCACTCCTGTGTCCACTTGCTGCCCCTGTGCCTGCTCACCCTCCCGCACCCACTCACTGTCCCCCATGCCTGCTTGCCACTGCCACCTGCTTGTCGCTGCTCCCTGTCCTTCCTGGAGGGGTGGCAGCAGCGCCTGGGGCCTCAACTTCTGTGCTTGCTCTAGGCACTGTTAAGCCTAGATACAACACTGTAAATATGAGTAACCCAACCTCTGGGGAAGAAAGGAACCTGTGTGTGCTGAGTAGCCAAAAGCATTCTGAGGCTTAACAGAGATTTTAAGGAAGTTTTATTCTATATAATTAGGATTAAATCAGGTTTATAGGTATCCTGTCCTTGAGCTGTATTCTCTAGGCATAGCTTAGAATGTTGCAAAGTTACAGAAACAGGTACATTCCACAGATAACATGGAACCAACAACTAGTTAGGGAAACCTAACAAAATTCCCTGAAACACCATAACCAAAACTGTTGCTTGCCCCTTACAGAAAAGTAGATCTTCTGTTCTCAGGTTTCCCCATGGCTGAGGAAGCAGGAGTCTGACCCTTTTGAGATCAGCCCCTACCAACCTTCCTCACGATGATGGTCAGCATTCCAACAGAAGAGCTTGAAAGACCAACAGCCCTTGAGAAAAAAGGCAGGAAAACTTTTGTACCTCTGACCTTTGTACATTCCAGATGTTTTAGCACTTCTATACCCACATGAAGCTTGAATGGCAAAGGACATCTCACCTGGTCATAACCTCTGCCATGCTAAGTGGTAAGTTTACCCAGTGTTACTGAACGTAGCTTAGTTCATAGCCCCTTGATAATGTTGCTGTTGTAACCTACTGTCAAGTCAACTTCAACTAATGGCAACCCTATGAACGAGAGATGTTGTCATCAACGTCCTGTTATCAACATCCCTGATTAGGCCTTGAAGATTTAAGAAATATCTTTCTTGATTGAATCTATCCATCTGTAATGTGGTCTTCCTCTTTTCCTATTGCCTTCTACCTTACCTGACTGAGCATTGGGGGAGTCTGCAGGATTTGTGTCTGTGGGGTATGGAGAGGATGATTGAAGCAAAGTATAACATTTGAAAGAAGCTTGAGGGGCTTTTGGATGGCTTGCAGGTGAAAATCATCTGAAAATTAGCAATTCCCTGAATTTAATTTTGGGAGAGTCTGGGGGTTTAGGGGTGCTTTGAGGCCATGTGTATGGGTCCCCAGGGCTGTGTGCAACTCATGGGCTAAGGAGATGGTTGTACAGGAAACTTTCATACATGACTCAACCGCTTTATGACTAAGGTAAATACAAGAGCTTCATACCACCCTACCATTGAGAATTCAACTCTTCACCCAGTTTTCTTAATTTTTGTTTTATTCTGAAGTAATCCATTTTCTGTCAAACGGAGTGGGAATTGGTAGAAAATATTTGCAAGAAATTTTCAGCACAGCACTGCAATAAATGCTATAGAAGACCCCCAGGTATTGAAAAAGGTCTGTAAAGCCCAAGTAACTTCTTCCACCATCAGTCATGCTCAAAACATGTAGCTAGGGCAGTAGGAAAATACTCAATGCCCTCATCCCAATAGCATTGCATCTTACAACCTTGCTTCCCCCACTGTCCACACATTGACTCAGTGACAGGAGGGAGATTGAAATATGGTTCTTTGAAAGGAATTTTAGAACAATATATTTTTTTCTAAAGCGTCTCATGAAGATAAATTGTTCTGTGTTTATTGAACATCTCTTCATTGTTTTGCAGAGGATGAATATTCTACTCATATCTCCAAGTCAAGCCAAACTGATGTGCTGCTTTCATAATTGACAGGAATAAGCCATTGAATACCTCATGCTAGGTGAGTCTAATTTTTTTCATTTGTTTTCCTCCTTTGGGGATATGGAGTATTAAAGGAAAGGCAGAACCATCAAAGACAGGAAATTATTTTAACAATAACAAGCCTTGATTAAATTCTAGTCAAATACACTAATAAAATCATTATGTTCAATTAGAAACTGTCAGACAGTGGTGGTTTTAGCGGAAAACCGATAATTTATTCCTCTATTCAATTGTTCATTAAAAATTCATTGAGATAAGAAGAACAGCACACAGAAACAGCAGCATTAATAGATGATTTACAGGAGGCATAAAATTCCCTTATGCGGGAAAAGAGAAACAATAGGAAGAAAACACAATGCAATGTTAATATTGCATGGGCCTTTGTATAAAAAGATTGTCTAAGATTGGAATGGCTTCAAGTTGGAGGAGAACATTTGTCAAAGCATCCATTCTCCTCACTTCAAAGTCGGTGCCCCATCTAGTCTCAATGAGATCCAAACTCACTTAATATCTTGATGGCTGCAAAGTCCTTATCCATAGCAGCAAATGAATCTAACCATTCTGGTATTTACAGTTTTGAACTTTTTGTACTATAAGCTCGTTATCTCCTTTCCCCCATTAGTGCAGCAAATGTCTTTGGCAAGAAGTTCTCACACAAATTTACCTGCATTTTGTTTGCATTTCTCTTAATGTCTTTGTGCACAATCTTCCCTAATCTTAAGTGTTTTTAATCCACATTTTTTATGTAATGGAGGACTATATAACCAACCTGGCAGATGAATGAAAATTGAAGATGTTTGCATTCCTATAATAGTTCAGGATGTACAAATCAGGCCACTGTGTATTGAACTACAAATAAAACTCTTGTTCCTCCTGCAGGATTACTTATCAACCAATGAACAGAGATATCTGCAGCAGAGGAATGTCACTGGCAGTGAGCACCAGTGGCAGTGGTTCTGAAAGGAGCATCATATGGCTGCAATCAGCAAGCAAGAGAGCCACCATTTCAACCCCTCTGCAAAATCCATTGTAGCATTAGTTCATTGAAGGAGATTCAAGAATGACAGCTCAGTTGTTCATTGTTTCTCTTTTGCTGTTGAGTGGCTTTGGGGAGATAGTGTAGTGGCAAGGAAATGATGAAGACCTTCAGGTTGTTCCAAAACAGAAAGCTTTATTTTCCAAACCATTTATTTACTGCGCAGGGCAAGCAGCAGATATATAATGTCCAAACTGCCAGCCCCGATTGATTAAAACACTTAGTTCTTATACCTTTGGTCAACAGCGTCAGCAATCAATCACATTTCTAGTCTACGTCAGCCATTACATTTGGAGCTTAATACCACCCCCAAAACAAGGGAACAAAGGCCTCAGTCACCAAATAACACAAAGATGAGGCGAAAGTGTATGCTTGACTCCCTTTTACTTCCCAGGCACCTAAGCATAGTGTTACAAGGCCAATCATACTTTCAAACCGAGATAAGGCAGGGACATCTGCTGTCCAATTCACTTATTTTTCTGCTCATGCAGTACTTCTCTGAATTTAACTCTTTCATTCCCCCCTTCATGCCAAATTCAATTCCTTGCAATTTGAAGTATGCGCTATTTCCCTATTGCCTTTATAACACAAAAGATACATAGCAGCAAAGAATTCCTCCAGCAGTCAGGTATACAAAACCTGTGAATAGGGTTTTCACCCACTACTGTAACAAGTTCACTAACATGCATTCCATGGTGCCTCCGGTGACAATGGGGATTGAGATAGAGACCCACGGTTTTAGGGGAAAGATTTATTGTGCACAATGTCCCAGTTAGATACTTCTCAAAAGTCTGGGCCCGTCCAAAAAGAGAAACTGGCATGTACAAGTGGTTCCCACTATTCTCTTGCCTAATCTTACTAATGTTGCAAAGTAAGGGAAGCTTTGCGAGACACATTCCATCCCCCCTAACACTGTCTCACAGAGTACCATTGTATTCCTTTCAAACACAGACAGATTTCAATCAAAGCATATACTGCAGCCTTTCCCTCTATTACTCTAATCATTACAGATTGAAAACTATTTAACATGCAGAGTACAGAAAAGCAGATTTAGTAAGGCCATTATTTATGCACAAAGCAATTCTACAAACAGTGTCTTTTACCCATACTTACTTAGGGAACCAGATAATCATGTCCACATGCCTGCAGAGTACAAGAATGACTTTCTAACATTGAATGTATTTTCCCTCTTCACAATCAAATTCATTTACACAATAGTAAGACAGTTCAACCAATTTCATGCTGGGCTACCTTCATTGGTTGGTGCCCTGGGTGAAAGGTGATACCCTCAGTGGCCACACCAACTCATCCCAGAAGACAAACCATATACCCATTTACCATTGTAAAAGCTGGTTTCTTTCTAGAACTCATTTATGGAGGACCAGGCCCCCCTTTTCCCATATAACCTCAATAAAACCATTGCTATAACTAAAGGAAAAGTCAACATTGGGATGCTTTCCTGGGCATGCCTGTAGAGATTCAGGGATTTCAAACTTTACATAACAATTGGGATAGTCTCCTAAGCTTAGCCCATTAGAACATACTCAGTCATTACTGACATTCAGGGTGTTCAAGATCTGATTGACCAGTTGGTGAAACCAATTCACTTCCCAGCCTCTCCTGCCCAGCATTCTCATCATCACCATCATTACCAGCAATTACCATATACACATATCTTCCAACCCCACAGAACATCCGTCTGTAGTGATAAAACAGGCAGGCCAGGCTTCCTGCCCCTCCTATGCCTGCCACAACCCATAATATTGTCTCCAACATTCAGGGATCTGGCCGTGTGTAGAGCAGTGTGTACGTCCCAGGTCACACCTGCAACAGGGCCTAGTCCCCGTCTTCTTCCTCTCCAGTTGCTAAGTCTGACCGTAAGTAGAGCCTGACAGCTTCCAGGTGTGTGTCAGGCAATAAGGTCTAGCTTAGATTTCTTCATTCACCAGTTGCGGATCTGACTGTGCTTAGAGTGACCAATTTCTCCTGGTCTGGCCACAGCAGAGTCTAGTCCGAATTTTCTCTCCCCCCTTTTCGTCTGGAGATCTTCAGTTTCAGAGGATTTTACAACCCAATCAGTAAAGGCTCTCTTAGCCTGGCATAAAGTATCCAAAGCTTCAACCCTGCTACCTTTACAGCTGTAGGGGCAACCAGCAACACCTAATACAATCCCCTCCACCTATGACCCAGTTGCACTCTAAGGGGAATCTCTATTCCCACATTTTCTCCCTTGTTGTACTCAGAGCTTTCCCTAATCTACTAACTCTCCCTTATATGTCTCCTTGATCCACCCAAAATGGCCTCATGTTTTGGCTTGAAAGGGAACAAACAGCCTTATGGTTCTGTGAAGTGTGCACCTCATCCTATGCCATCCTATGACGGGGCTCTGGGAAGAACAAAATACTCCTTGTTTTTCTGTTGTGGGCTGCACATGGAATAAAAGTGAAAAGCCTCTGTAAAATGGGCTAGGTAGATGGTGATATCATATCACTTGCCCTGTGTTGGCATCCAGTCCAAAGACATAGCCAGGGCTGTTGTTTGGGCCATACACGTTGAACTACTGTTTCTTCGGGATTTTTATCCCATTTCCTCCACTTCTCCTGAGTTCTGAGGTCTTCAGGTACAATGTGACTTCCAGGTGATTCCTAGAACGGTGGTTCTTGCCTTTGGTGATCCTGTGGACAGATGCAGGTCTGTTGCTCTTGAGCATATGTGGTGTGTGGGCCTTTAGGGCTGTTGTTGGTCCTTTAGCTGTCTCACAGCTTGCATCTCTTTTTTCTCTCTCTCTTGCCTTTTCAGTCAGCGTCCTTCAACTGCAGTTCCACTTCCAGCCTGGAGGGGCGCACAATCGCCTCTCAGAAGTGCCCCCTTATTTTCTCCCTTCCAGCTCAGAGGTGCACCATCACCTCTCCTCCCAGCTTACTCGTAGGGGTGCTCTGTCACCTCCTCCATCCAGCTGAGGCTGCGCTTAGGGAGCCATTCCAATCTCCACCTTATCGGGGACTGGTGAGGGGGCACTCCTTTGCTGCTTGGACTGCCAACTTTCCTTTTCCAGAATGTCACAACTCCAAGCCCTTGCCCTTCTCTGTCTGTGGGATGAGGAACAAAATTTTTCCTCTTAACTGCTGGCCACTGACAGTATTCTACTTCCATTAGTCCCTGCATCTGTCAGTTGGACCATCTTTTCTGCTTTCCTCTTCCACACACGTCCACATCCTTCTCTGATCCTCTTCAGGCTCTCTTGCCTATATCTCCCTGCCCCCACTGGGCACATTGGCTCTCAGAGACCCTCATCCTCTTCTGGGGTCTCATCTCTTCTGACCTCTGCTCCATCATTCGTTAATCTTCTTTCTTTCTCCGCTTGACAGCCAGTCATAAATCTTGCTTCATAGAGCCTTACAATCGCAGGCCCTCTAAACCTTCCTTAATTGTTCTGTGGAATCCTGTATCCTGAAGCCTTTTCAAAGACTTCCTGAAGAGATTCCTCTGCTGCATCATATGAGAGGTTGCTAACAATAGGAGTCCCTTCAGATTCCTGGAGCCTCCTCCAAACACTCAGATAGCCTTGGGTTTTTACAACAGCCCACAGCTCCCAGTATTTCCAGGCGGTCTCCCATCCAAGTACTAACCAGGCCCGACCCTGCTTAGCTTCCGAGATCAGACGAGATCGGGCGTGTTCAGGGTGGTATGGCCGTAGGCAGCTAAGCCTCTTTTTTTCAGCTCCCTTCGGTTTCATGCAGCTTTTTCCTACTATGTTAGATGGCACCTCCTACTGGCCACCGTTCTGCAGCATCCCCTCCCTCTCCTCTCAGGTAGGAAAGGGCAGCCAGGGATTGTGGTTTCCTGTAATTCTCCACCCACAACTTTAAACATATTGACTGGCTTTTTCTAGCAGAGTCTGACACTGGGAAGAATTCCCAGTGTATTCAGATCCCATCAGGGGTCCATCAAAGACACTCTCCCCCTGTCCATGCCTGTGGGGAGTTCTCTCCTGGATGATCCGCTCTACCTGCTGAATAATTTGGCTCCTTTCTTCAGTAGTGATTGGCAATCTTGCCAGTTAGGCATGTGCATTGCCATGAGGCTAGAACACAGTTCTACTATCTTTCAATTCAACAGATCAGACGTGGTGAAGGGCGCATATGCATAAGCCTAAACAGGTATGTAGGGGGGGTGTTGTAGATTTGGCATCATCTGAGTTAGCTGCCTCAATAGAAGGCAACTGCATTCCTAGCCCGAATGTCCACAGGCAAATCTTCCTATTGAGGGGAGTTTACAATTTCCCTAAGTTGTTGAGTAGCTTCTTTAATAAAAATCTTCTGGTTCTGCTGCTTAGAATCCTCAGGCAGCCTCTCTGGTGGGGTCTGCCGCTACTTCCATTCTCCCCCTCCTTCTCATTGCAAGCTGGGGGTGGGGAAGAACTGCTGCAGCCATTTCTTCTCCCAGTCAGTCTCACCCTTTTCTCTTCCATGCAAAAGCAGGCGGGTCTTTCATGCAAACGCTGATTCTTTTGCTCTTCCCCCTCCCTGTCTGTCTCCTCAGGGGAGAGGCAGTTTCCTGTTGGTGTGTTTAATTCCCCCGGGGGGGCATCCAATATTTTACTTCTCTTGTTACTACAATTCCCATGTGCCCCAAAGTTCGTATGCTAAATGCTTTTTTTTAAAAAAAAAAACTTATTGTCAAATAGAGATTTGCAGCCCCTTTTTTTTCCTTTTTTTTTTTTTTAACCAAGTTGTTGATGTAATAATGCCAGAATTGCAAATTCATGTTCCTCATTCCCTCCGTCTCAAGAGGGGGAGGGTTGCATTCAGCCCGATGGCCACAAGGAGTGAGAAAAAAGCCATGTCTTTTGGAGAAGCAGCCTTTCCTATGCTAAAGCTGCATTGTAATCTTGTTTTCTCTCTTTGATGTAGAAATGTATCAAAAAGGTAGACACAACTGCTGCCACACTAGAAAGAATAGTTCATTGTTCATTGTAAGGGAAAAACGAAACTAACACCTCTTGTATGACATGTTTGTCTATACGGGCTCTCAAGGTGGGGTTTTTGCTTTGTTTTTGTTGTTTTTCCCTTCTTCTCCAGATGCGGCTTTTCTCTGTGCTTAGAGAAAACATTGGGACTCTGTATTGTTTAGAAATGTTGCAAAAAGTACTGGAGGAGAAGTTTCCAAAGTTCTCTTTTTTTTTTCTTTTCTTTTCCTTCTATGTGAGCCAAAAAGGGGGGGATTCTTGATGGCTGAAGAGTTTAAAACATGAAACAGGCAGCTGTCACCAGAGTCTTCAGCAATGTTTTCCAAAACTTCGCCATCCTGTATTCATTTACCTGAAAGCCCGCTTTTTTTGTTGTTATTATTATTTTTCCTTGCTTCTATGACATCCTCACTCAGCCTGCCAGGCTGAAAATGAGTTATCGAAACTATCTTCATAGCCCTCCCTATGTACACACTGACAGAATTCTTAAGCATTTGGCTAAAGAAACTTCCATTCTCCAAAAACCAGCAACTATGGAGTTAACATTTGGAGGAGGAAGGAGGGGTCACGGGGGGGGGATAGTACTGCTTCCAGCAACACAGGAGAGATAGAGAGAGGGAGGGGCAAGCAAAGAGATGCCGCTTTTGCTTACACACACACAAGCCTTTGGGGGAAAAAAATTTCTTTCATCAAATCAGTCTTTTTCTGCCACTTCTAAGAATCTGCTTAAAAGTGCAACTCTTTCTCAGCCCTTTTCACTCACCCCCCTTTCCTGCTCTGAAACTGAGCTAAACAGTTTGAGCTGAACAACCAGGTAGAATGAACAATTGAGGTAGGAAACCTTTAAGTTCCTATGCCAACTGCTTTTTCAAAAAGCTTGTTGTCAGATAGCCTTCTTCTCTTTCTTCTTGGAAGTCCCTCGAATTGTGAATTACCAGCCCATTAAATAAACAGACTTGTTCCTTGCCTTTTGCAGAGTGATTTTCTTTCCAGTTGATTGAATCACTGAACTGTGCGTTTGGAGAAAACAACAAATCCCTATTGTTTCCTCACTACTTCTATTAACACCTACGGTTTGCTTCATCATTTACATACTGACTTAATTTCTGCTTTTTCCAAGCCCCTGGCCAGATAACTTCCATCCCTGCAGGCAACTTCATGGTTAACTCAGAGCCAGGAGAGGGAGGGGCTCTGGGCAATGGCACCCAGCAGAGGGAAAACAGAGCGCTTTTCTCCTGTCCTGGGATTTTCTTACAGCACAAATAGCACACAGCAATGGTAACGTTTCCACTGAATCTTTTCTTAAGATTCTTCAGCATATTGTCCAGAGGGTTTGCCAACTCACCCCCCTCCCATATCCTCCCGCTGTTTAGACAAAACACAGAAGGGGAGGGGATTTGACGCGCAGGTAAAAAGGGGGTCCTGTGTGCCCACACAAGAGGATTTTACAACAGACTTTCTGTGTCGACCTGGTCACCCAGACGGAGTCAATGGCATGAGCCAGGAAATGCGACACCAAGCATAAATCTGACTCTGGTCAGACCAGTCACACCACACTCACACCAACAAACGGCCTCCCACCACCGTTTACCAGACTCGAAGAGATGTCTCTTTACCAAAGTCTTCGCGGCTTCACTCACGGCCCCACTAGCCATGAGTTACTAGGGCGAGACTTAGAGAGGTGATCAAGCTCTCTCTTTCCCTTGAAAACGCAAGGGAGTCAACTTCACCAATTAGCCGTGGGAGGCCTTATGCTTTCTGCATGACCAGAGTCCGTTGACTGGAAAACGCTGCTGCCAGGGAAACCACCCCGCTCAAGGCCAAACCTCTTCGACCAAAGCAGTCGAGGGCGCCCTGGGTTTCGCCAAGAGGGGGGCAGCGACCCTAGCACTCAAGCGTCCGTCAAGGGGGGCTCCAAAGCCCCTTCTCTCAATTTCCCGGCCAACGCACCAAAAATGTAGTGGCAAGGAAATGATGAAGACCTTCAGGTTGTTCCAAAACAGAAAGCTTTATTTTCCAAACCATTTATTTACTGCGCAGGGCAAGCAGCGGATATATAATGTCCAAACTGCCAGCCCCGATTGATTAAAACACTTAGTTCTTATACCTTTGGTCAACAGCGTCAGCAATCAATCACATTTCTAGTCTACGTCAGCCATTACATTTGGAGCTTAATACCACCCCCAAAACAAGAGAACAAAGGCCTCAGTCACCAAATAACACAAAGATGAGGCGAAAGTGTATGCTTGACTCCCTTTTACTTCCCAGGCACCTAAGCATAGTGTTACAAGGCCAATCATACTTTCAAACCGAGATAAGGCAGGGACATCTGCTGTCCAATTCACTTATTTTTCTACTCATGCAGTACTTCTCTGAATTTAACTCTTTCAATAGGAAAGAGGAGGCATCTCATACCTATTCCTGTGGCCTTTAATAATGTGGATTGGAGTGTAACATGAAAAGAAGCTGATATTTCAGTCCATTTGGGGAAAGCAGGAGAGTTTAGAATATTTGTTCTCTCTGTCTCTTGCCACAATTACTCACCATACACAAAGCAGCATTTTTTTAAAAAAAAAAGTCCCAATCTTATTTGAATTGACAAACATATGAGAAATCAGATGGTCTTACAAGGCTAATGGGAAGTGAGGCAAGAAATGTAGGATAGAGAGATATTTGGTAGAAAGGTTGATGGTCAACAGTTCTGAAAAGGGACATAGCAGAATGGCTCAGACAGCATCTGAGGTTAGCACGGAGGAACGGCAGTCTTGGGCGCCATGTACAATATACCGCATCCAACGTACTACGAAAAGGCTGGAATCAAAGCTAGGGTTTATATATTCTATTTCATATGCTGAAAGGGTGCATTTACAAAGCCAAAATGGCTTTTTCCATGGGATTGGCAAAGGCATCCAGAATAAGCTGATTGCTAAAGTGTGGAGTGACAAAACATTGAAAGGACTCATAACAATCTTTTGATATTGAGTCAGGTAGGGTGTATAGGGAAGATCTCTGTAGGATAAGATTGAGGGATGGTCTCTGATTGCTCATCAATCTGGGCAGCTTGTCTTTCATTGTATTTGGAAATGCAAGGAGCCTGGAGTGGTAAAAGGATTAGCACAAACCCATCAGAACTGGTTTTTGCCCCCTAAGCCCCTCTGGACTTATGACTCTGAACACATCTCAGGTCAGCTTGACCCTGAAACACATGCTTTGGTCAGCACGATTTTGATCATGTTCTCCAGTCATTATGAAGTCCAATTTATGAAAATTGCATATCTTGCAAGAGAGGTGGTAGGGTATGGTAACGATAGCAAGGTGAAGCACTGGGACCAGTGGAGATGGTGTTGTTATCCTCTAGTGATGTTGGAAGACTTGCATCAATAGCCCAGGCTACTGACTCATTCACAAATGAATATGAGAACTACAGTTGGCCCTGATACCTTTAGGACATTTTAGCACACAGGGCCCAAACAGTTAATTGGGAGTCCCTGGCATGATGCTGATTACTCAAGCAGCTTGGGCTTGGGCTCAGTGGCCCAGTTATCCACCTAATATGTCACCAAAGGTATGGAAAGGGGCAAAGACAGGTATGTTGGGTCCTTTTTTTAGTTCAGGTTATGACACAGTCCTTTCTTTATCTATCTCATTTAGGGAGCTGTCACTACTTCCAGGAGACCACCTCCTACAGTCAACAAAGGAGAAGATCTTGAGGGGTGAATACATGGATGTATTCATGCATGTATGTACAGCACTGGAGAAAAAAGATACAGAAGAATTAGATGAGAAAGAGAAGGAGAATATTAGGAAGAGGAAAATAAAGAGAAATTGATCAAACCTTGTTGCTGGATTTCTTTATTTACACAGGGATCATTGCTAAGGTGCACATGTTCTGTGTCTGGTCTCATTATTTCTCTGATTGGTCAGCAAAGTGAAACTGGCTCCTGAATTTTGGGAAAAATCACTCAGCTTATTTTCAAGTGAAAGCTGTGGCAAGTTGTGGGAAATACTGGGTCTCTTAAGTAAAATGAATGGGGAAATCTAGCAGAGGGCCCATAGATCAGTGGCAGAACATGAATGCTTTGCAAAGATTTCCAAGTAGGACTGAGAAAGACCTCATCTGAAACTCTGGACAACTGCAGCCAGTCTGTGTAGGTAATACTGATCTAGATAGACCAATTGTCTGACTCAGTGTCAGGCAGTTTCTTGGCAGTTGACTTGGATCTCTATTTGCATAATGGAAGGCGCACATATTCTCAGTGCACCAGACAGAGGTGACAGTTTTTAAGTCTTGAGGGAACCCAAGGTGACTCATTTAACAACATTACCCAATATATTTTTGTTTAATGTCTAGGAGTTGTTCTTTTCCTTTTAACAAGCCAAAAAACATAAACTCATGTTGTAGAGCATTTCAAGTCACTTATCCAAGGGAAGCATGAAGAGTTATGATTCCCTGGTGGAATCTTAGCTGTGTTACTGGAGTTCTAATAACTTGAAGTGATAAGTAAGTTTGCTGAGAGGTTTTCATATAAAGCTGGGAAAAGAGCTTCTTTCAATATAAATCATCAGGGCTGGAAGAAGAAAAATCTTTTGGAGAAAGCTATGAAGCAGCTGGCTTGTAAAAGGGAAATAACTGTAGAGCATTTTCTTCAATCTGGCAGTCTCTGGACCTGTGTGACTGCAATGGCTTGACAGTCTAGACATGAAGACAGTAGTCTATCCCATCTGAGGGGTATCAGATCAGGGAAGGGTGCAATAGAGAACAGAGTGGTACTCTCCAGGTGTGTTAGACTACAATTCCAATAATCTCCTGCCACTGTAGCTTAATAGGAACTGGAAGGCACTAGCTAAGGTCAGCTTAGAGGCTATGTTAGAGACAGTCCATTAATTGTGTTTTAATGATGGATGATGTTTTATATGTTTTGTAAACAACTGAGTGAAATCACTTAGAATGGGAAAGTGGAATATGCCTTCTTATAAAAATCAAAGTGAAAAAAAGCTTTTAGAAAGCAACGTGGTAATCACGAGAAGTCAACATGGATTTCTCAAAAATAAGTCATGCCAGACTAATCTTATCTCTTTTTATGATAGAGTTACTAGCTTGATAGATGAAGGGAGTGCTGTGGATGTAGCATATCTCGATTTCAGTAAGGCCTTTGACAAAGTTCCCCATGACATTCTTGCAAAGAAGCTAGTAAAATGTGGACTGGACAGGGCTACCGTTAGTTGGATTTGTAATTGGTTGACCGACCGAACCCAAAGGGTGATCACGAATGGCTGCTTTTCGTGCTGGAGAGAAGTGACTAGCGGGGTGCCACAGGGTTCTGTCCTAGGCCCAGTGCTGTTCAATATTTTTATCAATGACTTGGATGAAGGAATAGAGGGCATGCTGATCAAATTTGCAGATGACACCAAATTGGGAGGGGTTGCTAATACGCCAGAGGACAGGATCAAAATTCAAAATGACCTGGATAGATTGGAGAGCTGGGCCAAGGCGAACAAAATGAAATTCAACAGAGAGAAATGTAAGGTCCTACACTTAGGCAGAAATAATGGAATCCACAAATATAGGATGGGGGACACGTGGCTGGATAGCAGTACGTGTGAAAGGGATCTAGGAGTCTTCATAGACCACAAGCTGAACATGAGTCAGCAGTGTGATGCGGCAGCCAAGAAAGCCAATGCAATTCTCGGCTGCATCAATAGGAGTATGGTGTCTAGATCGAGGGAGGTAGTGGTACCACTCTACTCTGCTTTGGTTAGACCCCATCTTGAATACTGTGTCCAGTTCTGGGCACCCCAATTCAAGAAGGATATTGACAAGCTGGAGCAAGTCCAGAGGAGGGCGACCAAAATGGTGAGAGGCCTGGAAGCCATGCCCTATGAGGATAGACTTAGAGAGCTGGGTATGTTTAGTCTGCAGAAGAGGAGGTTAAGAGGGGACATGATAGCCATGTTTAAATATTTGAAGGGATGCCACGTAGAGGAAGGAGGGGACTTGTTTTCTGCTGCTCCAGAGACCAGGACAAGGAGCAATGGATTCAAGCTGCAGGAAAGGAGATTCCACCTGAACCTCAGGAAGAACTTCCTGACAGTCAGGGCTGTCCGGCAGTGGAATCTGCTGCCTCGGAGTGTAGTGGAGTCTCCTTCCTTGGAGGTTTTTAAGCAGAGGCTTGATGGCCATCTGTCGGGATTGATTTGAGGGTGTTCCTGCATGGCAGGGGGTTGGACTGGATGGCCTGTGTGGTCTCTTCCAACTCTGAATTTCTATGATTCTATGATTCTATGACCACTGGCAGCATTCAGACTTGTTCAATAAAAATATCAAGTTACAAGGCTTTTTATATCAAAATGTCTTTTTATATCAAATGCACAGCATTCTTATCCTTAATATTGAATCACAGAAATTCATGTGCCAGGAGCTGAATATAGGTTAGTAGTCTCTTCAAATTCTTTGGATTCATCCACAAAGAATGATAAGGGCTCTTGAAATGTACTTCATTAAAATAGACACACTCTTTCTCCCCCTTTTGCCTCTACCCCCCAAAAATATAAAAATAGCCTATTTTTTATGACATTCAAAAAGTCTTGCAGTTCATTCTATAGTATCGACATTTGTGTGTCAAAAACACTTCAAACCAACAGGAATCCTTTCATGGTACATTTTCAGGTGCAAATGGCTGCCCTTTTCATTATGTTCCACAGCATTGTGGCCAGGGGGAAATCCTTACACTGTCCTGAACAGTTGCAATAGAAGTGCCACTTGATTCACTTTCCACTCAAGGATGGATTGGCCAGCACTTTCAGGAACTGCACACTTCACACAGTACTTTGAATTGACAAAGCTTTGTGGCAGTAATTGAACTTTGCAAAGTATATACAAGTGAAATAAGTGATTGGCTTCCCATTAGCCACAGTTATCATTGTGTTTTGAAGTCTTCTCAACTTGCTGATATCTCATTTCAGCAATTGGCTACATCATAAAAAGGACCACTTTCAGTTTTATGATACTGCCTGTGTACCACAGCTAGGCAGGACACTTTGCTGCCTGAGTCAAGGGACAAGTTGATACCCTGCTCCCTTTAGCCCTACACAAACTGATCAGCCTGACAGTCAAATTTCAGGTTGCATTGATGACAGAAAAATGACCTCTTGAGGTAAGTAGGCTAGCTTACGACACTGATAGACTTGCTTTTCAAAACGTCATTGCCATTCCCTGATTACACTGCATCTGCCAACTGGGGCAACTGCTTCAGTCTGTCTAATGCTAGGGATCGCTCTGTCACATACTGAAATCTGCTTTGATCTCTTTGTTTGATTGTCCACCAGTCAGCTGGCTGAGGGATTTGAGTAATTGCAGTCTAAAAAGGTAACATCCAAACTCTGATGATCAGTTACAGTATCAAGCACCAGCCATATAGATGTTTCTTGGCTTTGGAATCCCCTTCCTCCAGGAAATATACTTTCCCTCCTCAAGCATTTATACCAGGATCAGAAACTTTTCTTTTAATATATATTATTCTGGATGCCATACAGCTTGCACTGTTAGGGCAATTTCCTGGTAGAAGTGTAACTGCATTGGATCCCTGTCACTTACTGGTGAGTTGCTGAAAACCTGTGTCTGCTGCAGGGGTTCCTAACATTACCACAGTTGCAGCTCAAATGTGGCAGTCACTGTACAGTTCTCTATGATGCAAGAGGCTGTCAGAATTTGCTTTCCTACCTTGGTGATGTTGGAAATGCAACAATGCTCAACACTTGAGGAGTTAAATATCTTTAAAAGAGCAGTAGTAATAGGCTTAGGTAATTCCCAGTGACTCAAAGTTTTCTCATTTCTTATCTATCTATTCTAACTTCTCTGAAATGTAAACTTATATTCTTAGCTATCCTTTTCCTTCTCTTCTTCTTCTTCTTCTTTTTTTTTTTGGCATCATCAGCTTCAACATAAGGTGAACCTATGTAGGTGAGGGCTCCAAGTCACCCTATTATTAACAGCTCTGGTCAGGTCTTGCAGACCCAGGATCATGGCTTCCTTGATTGAGTGTAACCACCTGTAATGGGGTCTTCCTCTTTTCCTACCACCTTCTACCTTTCATTTTATTTTATTACGTTCAACAGACCAACCTTCTACCTTACCAAACATGATTGTCTTTTCTAGTGAATCATGTTTTCTCACAATATGTCTAAAGTATGACAGTCTCAGTTTAGTTGTCTTAGTATTCAGGGAGAGTTCAAGCTTTATTAGCTCTTGGACTCATTTATTTGTCATTTTGACAGTCAATGGCATCCATAGAACTATTCTCACTTGTTCATTTTCTTCCTATCAACTATTTCAATGTCAACATCATCTACAATAAAATTATGTAAATCATCTTTGGACATTATTTTTTGTTTTCTCAGTGTTCAACTGTAAAACTGTCTTGCACTTTCTTCCTTGATATTCCTCAATAGTTGTCCCAAGTCTTTGCTAATCCATAAAGCACAGACTGATTTCCTTCTGAAATTCTTTGGGATACTCCATTATCCAAAGTATGTTTGCAATATGATGTCTAGTGCCTCTTCCTTTTCTGAAACCAGCTGGGACATCTGGCATCTCTCACAGCATATACGGTGAAAGTCATAGTTGTAGAACTTTGAACATCACTTTGCTTCTCTCAGAGATTAATGCAATAGTCCAGTGGTTGCTGAATTCCCTGATGGTTTTACTATGTCTAACTTCCCATGATTGTGTTTCTCACATTCCATATTCTTAAAATATGTCTTATATAGCTTTAAACTTTCCTTCCATCTGTGTGTGTGTCAATCAGTCAAATGTCATTTCAGCTTGAGTCCAGTTGCATCATTAAGCATGACACTTGTCATACATCATCTGCTCTTCTCCAGTAGCTTGATGACTGACATCCAGCCTATGACTCTCATCATCTGGTGCTATCTGTTTCTTCATGTTGCATTGTCTCATCATAGGGTTTTTATGGTAAAAGATATTCAAAAGGGTTTACCATGCCTCCTTCTGTGCAGCAATAACAAGTGTCTTCTATGATGCCACTGCTGTTGTCTTTAAGAAATCCTCTCACAACTACTGTTGCTGCCCAGTAGTTTTTTGGCACATTTCATCTGGCTTCTTATCAAATACCTGTCTGATATAAGACACCCTACCAGCAGAAGTGCTAACAACAGCATAATCTCTGGCCTCACAGGAACACAGAATGATGATGTCATGGTGGGACTCTTCTCTTCCCTCCCCCTTATTCTGCCCCTTCTGCTAAAAGTGAAACTACCTTAGTTCAGTGTTCACTTAGCACCCTTTAGAAGCTTTTCTATATTTAATAGTGTTCTTCCAATAAAGCTTTAGTTTATTTCTTTGGACATTGGTGTCTTTACACCTTAATCACTATTGCTAGCTGTTGCACAGATTAATCCCCTAGCAGTCAATTGGCAGGGAAAAGCATTGCATCTTTTTTGGAACTGAAGGATGAAAGAGGTAATTCCACTCTCCCTCTTGCAAATGCTGATGAATTTTGTTGACATGCTTTTATAGAAGCATCTTTGACTTCAGTGGCAGTGTTAAGTAGTGGGGAGCAGAGTTGACAAAAACATCTAAGGAAAGTCACATGACACCTTTGTCTGTTTTATGGAAATAAGGGGTGAGGCCTTGAGAATGGAATTCTTCTGAATGAAAGAGCCCTGCATAAGCACTGAAACTCTTATAAGACACACTACATTGTTGTGTTGTTATTTGTTACCCTTGTACATTTCTACACTGTCATGATCAAGTTACTAATTTCAAAGTCTCAATAGCTTACCTATGAGTGGTGTTTTTAGGCCCTGGTCTTATACCCCTTAGTGCTTTCATGTGAAGATGAGTTCTGCTGTCATCAGGACGACTTGCTGCTTCCAGATAAAGTCATTTCTGATTGAATATTGGTAGCTGGTAGTGGCTTTTTAACACTCAAATGATAAACAGCATATTCCATAAGAACAGCATGATTGCACACCATATAAAGTCTTTGTTTTCTGTCTGATGTCAGGTTTTATGTGCCTAACATAGCTCAGCTAGTGTTACTATCCCAAGTACAGTAGCAATATTAGATTATGGAAATGCTATTTATCACCATGAACTGAAACCACAGGTGCAAGAGACTGGAAATTCTCTTATGATAGATCATGTTGGCTTATGCTGCAGTGACATTCTCCTCTGTGCATCTCTCCTGGATGTGTGATAGTTTGGATGATTAAACACTGAGAATATACATAAATTGCATCTGCATCAAGATCTATTTAAATGCATGAAGAGGAATTCACTCATTTATTGCTGCACAACCTGGCTGTTGGGAGAACAAGGATGATTATTCATGGAGGTCAAACAACACACACATTTCTCAAGGACTGTAAAAGAGTTTGGAAGACATCATCCATTTCCCCCTTTTCACATGGACCAGAAACCAGAGAAAAGCATCAGAATCCCAGCTAGTACAAATGAAGATAGATCAATTAATTTCATTGTCATGCCCATTTGCTTCTAATATCCATATATTCCTTGGATACTCTGTCTTGTGCTTAATTTATGCTATCAGAATCACAACAGTCATATTGGGAAAAGTGCAGATCATGGGGATGGGGTGGTATAGAGTGACCCTCCTATGGAACAAAGTGAAGTAACTTGATTCAGATAATGCCATAAACAACAATAAGATGAAGAAGGTGTGTGAATGGTACAGCAGGAGTGGGCAAAGCATTACCCTGCACCAACGTTCACTGTCAAGAATGTTTCCATAGCCCTTAACACCTTTTGATCAACTTTTTTTTGTGGGCAAAAACAAGGGAGGACGAATTAGTGCTTTTGGAAGTGTTCAGGTGCAACAATGTATCTTTTTGACAGCTTGCAAAGTCTCCCCATACTATTTAACATAAAAAATACACATTTTTTGAGAACCAAAAGTGGACTTCTGACCCCTTTGAGAGCACATGGTCCGTGAGGTCATAGGAAGTGGATTTCACTCACTCATTCTGAATCAGGAATTGTTTTTCAGCTGATATTTTGATCGGAACTGGAAATGAGTGGAGAGGCTTTTAGTGGCCAGTCCAAAGGCTTATTTCTATGTAGGGTGTCAACACTGTACCTCTTTCTAGGTTTTATGGGGCCAACTATAATTGAATATTGCAAACACAAACTCAATTTAAGCTCAACAATACAATCAGCCCTCCACATTTGCGGATTTGACATTCACAGATTTAATTATTTGTGAGTTTCTCCAACCGCTGCCCCCCACCTCAGGTGCTTCTTTTTGGGGGGAACCTTCCCTCTTGGTGGCTCCAATCAGGCTATGCAGCTCTTTAAAAACCCACGTCCAAAGTCTGATTTCCGAGCACCACAAGCCCTCTCCCAAAGCTCTCCATGTACCCAAGGAAGGACATGGGCAAGAGAAAGAAAGTACAGGATGATCATTCCAACCATCTCCTTTCCTTGACTTACTTTAGATCCTAAGTAGCCAGTCTCCCCACCCATGCCTCAGCTCCCTTCCCACAGACACACAAATTTTGATATTTACAATTTTTTCACTTTTGCAAGGGTCCTGTGCCTCTAACAGGTGTACAACAAATTAGATACTAAATTTAATACATATGCATTGTCCCAAAAGTTCCATGCATCCAATGAGGTGCCAGTGCAGACTTCATTACAGAACTCTTCTGCTTCTGCTGCTAGTTATATTGCAACAGTTGGATGCAATCTCAAATCTATATATATATAGAGAGAGAGAGAAAGAGAGAGAGAGAGAGCAGATGCAAAGGCAATATAGATATTCCCCTACAAAAATTTACCTTTTTGGTTCCCTGAAAATACCACTATCTTATTTGAGGTAAAAATGGCGTACTCCTTAGCAGTGGCAAGCATGGCTCCTCTCCAGATCCAGCTCTTCCTCTCTTTCTGAAATCAACTAATAAGTACAGCCCCTATCTCACAGTTTCCCCATCCAGGAGGCCAAATCAGTAATTTCTAGGATTTACATATATATAATGACCAGGATTTCTTTGTAGCAATACCCCAGCTGTGGAATTTCCTCCTGAGGGATGTCAGGATGTGTCCATCCTTTTTGAGTTGCTACTGGGCAGTGGAGACTACTGTTTTGCATGGCTTTTGTCTCTTAAAATTAAGAAGTGTCTTCATCTGGCCAATTTTTAAACTGTCTCCCCTGGTTTTAGAACTACTTTTAAGGAAGATATTTTAAACTGGTTTTATTTTTAGTAATTTATTTAATATTTAAAGTGCTTTTGCATGTTCAGGGCTGAGAGTGATGGGAAAGAAAATACACACACACACATTTTTTGGGGTGAAAAAAAGGCCACACTTTTATTGGCTGCAGCTGAGACAGGGTTGACATGTGTATGGGTCTGGATCTGCAAACCTGCCTGCTGGCTGATGAACCCAATACCCTCCAGTCTGGGACCAACAAGGTGGCAGAGCCAGAGGCTGCCTGCCCACCAAAGAGTGTAGAGAATGTGTGCAACCCAGTTTTCCTGCACTCCTAACATCCCAGACCATTTTGTCCCAGCCTGGGCAACCACATCCTGGATCCAGGACCCATGCCACTACGAAAAGCAGTGACATTGAACACAGAACTGGAACCAAGTAGCACCAGCAGGGGAGGTGGGTGGGATGATGTCCAACAAAGACTGAGCCTCAATGCAGGAGGGGCTTAGGCTATAAACCTTCTGTGAGGACCAGAGGGAAAACTGTAGCTGGCAAGTCCCAAACAGAGGCAGCCAATGAGTTCAAACCAGGTATTTAAACTCATTGACTGTCTGGCACAGGGGCCACTGGGAACCAGGAAGTGCATCCAGCCATGAAGCAAGACACTGGAAAATGGGGACATCTCCAACCTGACCTGCAAATTGGCCGCATGGTAAGTTGTGCAGTCAAACTTTTTTTTAGTCAATTATGTCAGGGGGCCCTAGTGAGTTGAGAGTTGAATGAATGAATGAGTGAATGAATAAATAAATAAATAAATATTTTGCCTAAAAACACTATACATACATAATGGATTCTAGGATTGCTTTTGGACAGCTTTTAGGAGATTTTTGACATATATTTTTAATTTTTTTTTATCTTTGCATTATTTTAATTGGTTTTTATAAACAAAAAACAAACAAACAAATAAAAGTTGTTTCAGCTCAGGGATAGTGACTGACCCAAGATCACATGGTGAGCTTCATAGCTGGTGAGGATTTTGCTCTAGTATACTTCTGGTGCACAGAGCTGGAGGGTCTTCAAGAATCACCTAGTCCAGTCCCCTGTTTAAACAGAAAAATAGCTGCTGCAGCATTCCTGATAGTTCCCCATCTAGATCTGCCTTTTAAAAAAAATCCAATGAACTGCCTTTTGAGGCAGTCTGTTCCACTGTTGAACACCTCGTACTACCAGGAAGTTTTCTCCAGTGTTCAATTCTTGTCTGTTTCTGACAGCTTCTGTACATGCTGTGCTCAGCATCCACTGACCCTTAGATCCAGTACAATTAATAGACCATTGTGCTGATTTTCTCTTTCACATTTAACTCCTTTGGTATGTATATGGAAGAATCCAAACATATTTTCAAGAACCACATTAATCTGGTTTGAAAGAAAGAACTTGCACAAAAAGAAAAATAGTGTCAAACACATTAGAGCTTTATGTCATACTTCCTCATACATGGCTTCTACAATTTAAAAGATTTTTTAAAGAGTTTTGGAATCCTGAAACAATAGTCTCTTGGGATATTTTTCCTCTCTTGGAATCAGTGAGTTACATAGCAGAGGTAGCTGGCACAATTTATTTTTAACCATTTTAAGGAACAGATCATGCTGTTCTTTGCTCACATAACTGAAGTCTAATGTCCTCTAGGGATTGAGGAGCTCCTTGTAATTCTCATGTGACAGCAAAAAGCCGTGTTCCTGGAAAACAAGAGGCTAGAGCCAGCATGTGTTTTATAATCTTACGGGGGGGGGATCATAAAAATGAGAAGATTTTGTGTGTTTTACAGCAAGATCAGTTAAACTGAACTGTCTGATTCTGAGCCAACTGAGTCCAAATGCTCTCAAACAGATGAAGAGCATGTTACACAGTGGGAAGGTTTTGCATCCAGGGACAGTACCATTTCTAAGGTACATCAAATATATCTTGGGCTTGTGTCTTTAAAAGGCTTCAAATCAAATTGCCCTAAATCTGGGTTGCCCCATCTGAGTCTGTATGAGCCACAAAGCTCCTCCCTCCTCCTCCTCCTCCTCCTCCTCCTTCTGTAACTACTGATTAAGACTGTGCTGGCTGGTAGCTCCCATTCCAGGTTTTAATCTGGGCTTTAAAGGAGTTGTCCAAAGTGCTGAATCTTAATGCCAAAATAGGTTCAGCACCTTGAATAGCTTTGTTAAACCTATTCAAAATCTGAAGTAGATTTACTGCCCTTCTGACCTGGGAGGCACCAGCTGCACTGGATGAGAATACCTTAAAAGACATCAGTAAAAACATATAAAAGTTATTTTCAAAATTGTCATGGTCTCTATGCTGAAGAATTCAAAGGGCCCCAAGTCAGGAACAAGCAACAGTCCAAGGTCACGAAAGCTGTAAATCAGAATAGATTCCAGAAAAGCAAGGTAGCAAAGCTGTAAAATGGTCCAAGCGTCATAAATCCAGTACTTACACTGAGTTTCAAGAGGTGAACTGAAGTCTGCAATCCACAATTCAGCTGGAGAGAGTTGCCTACCTATAAAGACGCAGGCTCAGCCAATGCCTTGATTGGTGGCAGTCTTTGAGGAGGGTTTTTCACAGCAGCAGTTTCCTCCCTGATGCTGTAAACACAGTCTGTTGCTTCATCAGTGGGGGATGGTCTGAGCCACATGCTGGAGCCTCCTCCTTTCCCTGAAACTGGGAAGCTTATCCTCCAGCATCTCTTCCTTCTCTAAAGCCCAATAAACCAAGGGAGGACTTTGCTGGCTGTCAGACATCCACTCTGACCCTCCTACTCATATGTGTGCTTTGTCTTCTGTGGAAGACAAACTCTCAAGGGAGTACATGAAAGAAATACAATTAAACATCTAAAGAATTAAAACCATCTGAAATCTACTAAAGGGCAGAAGACAAAAATCAGCCAAACAGCCTACCATCCATAAAGCATGGCCTGCCTTCTGCTCCATAACCTGTCTATTATTAATAGTCCCAGACAAGGCATTCCTTGTTTATTTTTCTTCTGATGCAGCTAATAGGGGGCCCTGACATAATCAGGGCTATATGAGGGAAAGAAAAGCATTAAAGACTCCCTCCATCTTCTCACTAGGGTGCCATTAGTGAATTGGGCCTCATAAACCTATTGAAAAAATATCTTTGAATCTATGAATAGAGATGTGGAAATATGTCAGTTTCATTTTGACTGGATTTCTCAGAAACACACCAACATCTTTTTCTGTTCAATGTAGAGCTTGAAAAACTTAAATTTCAAGCTTTTTTTTTTTTAATGAATGACACACTCTGACCTGGCAACCTGGCCTGTGTCCTTATTACTAACACCACACTCTAAACCAATGTTTCTCATAAATGGCTGAAGATGCTGAGGACAACCAGTTGTAAAATGGTGATGAAAGAGTGGACCCCATCACAAAACAGAAGCATAAGAAAGCAGAATTTAACATCAGTTTCTGACAGTTACTGGTAAATTTTTATTTTGCTATCTAATCTTTTTTTAAAAACAAAACAAAAACAAATTGCTATTTGTTTCAACAGTAGTACATAACACACAGATGTGTACTTATTTTAAGGAGTGCTTCAAAGAGAAGCTATGACACTATAGCCATTTCCGCACTAGTCTGTTATAGTGCTATTATTCCATTTTCAACATCCTATGGAATCTTGGGGTTTGCAGTTTAGGGAGGGGCCGGCTGGATTCCCCAGGATCCCATAGGATGTTGAAAGTGGAATAATAGCAATATAACAGGCTAGTGTGGAAAAGGCCCGTGTTCAAGGATAGTCTAACACTAAAAACATTGGTTGCAAGATAGTCTGAGACCAAATGTTTTGCTTTCTTTTCTGTCTTCTCATGGCTTCTCTGTGAGGTGTATCCATATACACATTCGTCTTGTCCTGGATATCATGTATTTTGAGACATCTGTAGGAACAAATGCTTTGAATCAACCTTATTGCTTGCTGTAAGAAACTATAAGCATTAGGCCTGATAGGTGGAGAACCATTAGCCCTCTAGCATGTTTTGGGACACAAGTCCCATTACTCTTTACAAGTGACCACATTGGTTGCGATTTCTGGTATTTGATGTTCAAAGGTTCTTCAGTTCTGTATTAATGTAAAACAAATTCACCTTAGGAACTGACTGTGAAATTGCAAAGGAAAGCCTAAAATGTTGATGGGAGGGGGGGAATGACCACACCTTGTTAATTATTACATGAAGAGGAGTTTGGCATTCCTTCCTTCCTTCCTTCCTTCCTTCCTTCCTTCCTTCCTTCCTTCCTTCCTTCCTTCCTTCCTTCCTTTCTTTCTTTTTTTTTCTTTCTCAGCTAATGTCACCCATATGGTTGTGTGGGCATCTGGTATTGAAAGAGATTGAAGGAGGCGTAGTGTAATGAGAACAGCTTGGGAAGGGTTGAATCCTGGCTTATGGTAACTGCAGTGCAAATGCCTCATTTGTGTGAGTCTCTCACATTTCACTTTTGGCTTCCCTTCTGTTGTTTTTTTTTTAACGCCTCAGCAAAAAATTTGGCTGGGTAAAAATGGCATCCTCCTCCTCCTCTGTGATGTGTTTTTCCTTCCTCCTACAGTTGTTGCTGTGAAGCAGCAAAGTCCAGGAGGGATTATGATGATTCAGAAAGAGTGGAGGATCCTCGGGGTAGACATCAACTATATTGCTTTGAATCAGAAACACTGCGTTGTTTTCTTGTCTCCTATGGCTTGTAAATTGGCTGTGAGTAGGCCCCTGTGTGTCAGCTTTGCCTACTCACACTCAAAATGCTGCCAGCAAACTGTGAACACAAAGGAGAAAACAGTCATGCAACAACTGCCTTGACCAGAGGCTCAGACTATTGTCAGTATCAGCTGCAGCGTGATTATACAAAACAGTTCCACAAGCGGAGTTGCCTTTGAGGGTCAGATCTGTTGTTACTTTTGTCTACTCATATCTTTAAGGTCTTCCAGGGCCAGATTAATGCATGTGGATGGTCTAAACTATGTCTACTTTAAGAGGCCCGGTAGCATTCTTTAAAAAAGGTGGAGGGGTTGAGAGTGTTATTATAACAGCATGAGACATTTAGGCACTTTTATTACTATTGTTTAGAGGCCCCTCATAACTTGTGGCCCTGAATTACAGCAATTCAATTTGTGTGTAAAACTGGCACTGTGCATCCCTTCATGGAAGAAAGGGGGAATGGCTAAAGACACCATCTTTTAAAAATCTGAAAATGCCATTCCAAAATTCCACACCAAAAGGTGATATGAGAAGAAGCATTCTATTGACTTTTTTAGAGATGAGCTTCATCAAGTTCTTCCCTCCCTCAGCTGTCATCAGGCAGCAACCATTTTGTGAGGGTCTAGCAGAATGAAATCAGGAAGATGTGTAACTTCCGGTATGGCATGGCAGGTGAGGACCCCCTGATATCACTTTGATATTATCTAATTCGGCCTTAGCTGGACTAGTTTTCAGTCACCACACTCCACGTGTTTGCAAGGTTCTCCGGAGTGCGGCCGCTAATGGTTTTCACATTCCAGACTCTATTGAGGTCAGCAACCCAAACTTCGCTCGTAGCTTCAGGGAACTTCCACTTGCAAACTTCACAATAGTTGCGCGGCTCTCAGCCGAGCCAGTCGGGTAAACAAGACATTTACATACTGACCAAACTATTGTCATCAAGTGCTAAGCTCATTATGTTAAATTTGACCTTTCCAAATCCTTTGTCCAGCGACAAAACTCCTTTTGTTCTCACCTGGCTTGCCATAGCCGGTAGGCACATTCTCCCCTATAAAAACCCCGCATTTCCAAACGGTCTTCGGATCACCCTGGACTTCCATCCCACCTTGCTGTTGCTCTGTCCAGTGAAGTTTTCCCCTCAGTTCTCCATAACTGAGTCTGCTTCTCCTCTCCCTCTGGGACTACTTTGGACTGCCATCCCTCCTTGCTGCTGGTCATCTAAGGAAACTCCCCTCAGCCAGCCACGCTGAGCTTTCTTCTTCAGAACCCCATCTATTTCTCCAGGACAATGAGATCAGGTGTCGTATTGCCTATCCTTAAGCTCTCCAATTCTGTTTTCCAGTTAGTTAGTGCATGTGTGTGTTATTTATTTTCTGTTGTTTTTCAATAAAACAGTTATTTTTGGTTACCTTTAAACTTGTGTGCCTGTTCCCTGACCTGAAGCCGTAGACATTGGGTTTCAAGATCCTTGCAAAGTTACCCTGCCTCTCGTTAGCCGAGAGAGTGCTACAGCTAATTTTCCCCAATTGGTATTTTATTTGGCAATCTGGGCGCCCCTCCCAGGACCCCTCAAAACACAGGGTAAAAGATGGGACATTCCTTCAGGTCTTCAGAAAGGCTACCTACATCTGGCTTATACTCTTCTTCAACTGTTTTCATTCCAGATGGCCATTAGAAGAATTACTAAGCCATTATAAAAACTAGTCTCTGAGAAGTGTTGTTTTCCTCTTTACTTTGTATGCCTTTTTCTTTGTGTTGTATTTACTAGGCTGTAAACCATCCACCATTTCATCTCACTCAAACTGGGAAAGTTAATTTTAAAATCTAACTTGCTATAGTTGTAAGAATCAGGGTTCTTTGTTGCTGCTGCTGTTGTTACATTTTTGAAAGTCTCTTTTACTTGGATATTCAAACTTAACTAAGCTAGTTAGTTTTATTTGGTTAAAACACACACTTATACACACAGAAATGAGAATGCTACAAGCAGTCGGTCTGTGGTACAGGATACACACAAGTAGTGAGAGCACACTTTCTCAGTAACTATTAAAATAAATAATAAAATAAAATAACTAAAGCATAGCTGCCCACAAAAAAAGTGAGGTTACTCTTTTTTACTTTATACAAGTAACGTGACAAAACTATGACTTAGTTATTCCAAGAAGGAATTAATTACATGTACATCATGATTAGTAACTAGACAGTTTAAAGCTTTTAATTCATTTTCCCACTATCTTCTTTTCCCAATTTGTTCTGTCATGGCAGGTAATAAGAATTTGTTTTCAGGAACAGAACCCATAACGTTAATTGTGCAGTGCTTTAATATTACCCATCTACCACAGATTTACAGATGTTCTCAGATGAAAAAATGAGAATTCGGGGAGTCTGCTTCTCATTGTATGATTTATGTGTCTAACCTTCATTTTCATGTAGGAAGATCAGGGTAGAGAGGCAAGACACATCTTCTCTTCCCTTCTCCCCAACATGCTCAGTTGTGATATTGAAGGGTTCTTCACATATGATAACAGATTGTACATGGATATAGCAAAAGAACCTTGTACTGTTTACCCGTAATGCATGAAAATCATCAATTTCTCTCCCTCCCTCTGTCTCTCTCTTTTCTTTGTTTATATTTTTTGATAGAAGATTTCAGTAACATACAAAGATCAAAATAGGTATATGTGCAGCCATCACACTTGTACATAGACATCTTTCACATGTAGACACATGGTCTTGGTCATATAGCAAACATAATATCTCTATGCTATGTTATGTTAGAAAGACTAAATTCAATATATAATAGTTTTCCTATTTTTAATGGCTGTCAGAATAATACTGAGTTGATTTCCAACATGATATCTAGTTAATAGCTTTTATGGTAACACCAAGAAAGAAAATCCAAGCAGTAGAATATTTTCAGATTTGCTGTGTAACAATTAAGCCAAGTGGGGAGATAAGATGAAATGTCAAGGGCAGCCACATGCCCTGTTTCTACAATTATTTTGTTATCATATCTGATTTACAGCAGATGGTAGACAAGTGAGGATTAGAAATACCATTGTGTGCCAGGGTATGATGGGATGTGGCTGTACTGGTTATGCTTTTTCCTTTTTTCTACCAGGTATAGTGTAGACTGATTTGCAGCCACAACAAATGCCTGCTCCCCAAATTATGTTTGCCTAGCAAACTAAAATGTGGAATGGGTGACATGTGTAATGAAGAAATAGAAGATGGGAGAAAAGTATTTACTCATACAGGCAGTCTGTGGTGTGAGCTCAGTATCTGTGTTTATTCACACCTACTAGAGTTGTCATTGCAGGTTTGCTCCAGATCCTGAGGTTTATGGGCCAAAACTTGAGACTTAAGGATGACCCCTGGTGATATCATTGAATTTAGTATATTAAGTACTTTGGGGTTGTTCAATCCTTATTCCACCAAATGTGAAGGTTTCTTCTCTAGAAATCCCTCTGTTGCCATCAACTGTGTGTGTGTGTGAGTGGTTGTCTCAGGAAATCCAGTACTGTGGTCATATATGGCATTTCCACCAAATATGAAGGCGTTCATGGTTCTTACTGCAATTACCTTGAGTTTGTAGGTTCTAGCAGGGGAGTGCAGCTATCATATACCCTTGACCAAAGAACAGTACATTCCTATCTGGGATGGTCATCCTCTTCCACCGAGTGCGCAGCTTTGGGAGGGACGCACATGGAGTGGCGAGGGAGGAAGGGGACACCCACCTAGGCAGCCAGATCACCAAATCAACCCTGGTGATCAATGGGGTGACAGATGTCACAGCCAGATCGCCCTCACATCCAGTTAAAAGTAACTCACATCCTGTTACAATAACAAGGTGGAACTTTATGCCCTTTTATTGGCCATGGCTACAATTCACTGTTTTTCAGTATAACATAGTTGGTTTTCTTCCCGTCACTTTTTTACTGGTTGTGTTCTGGCTCAACTGAACAATGGGGTGGAGAAGGAAGTGTTCAGGTGTTGCATAAGTAGTAAGAAGCAGAGGAGGGAGAGAGGGAGAGAATCAAGGGAAAGAGGAAGGGAAGGAGTGAGAACATGAAAAACATGAGCTGCTGTAAAGATTCCAGTTAATTTCTTTTTTTAAAAAAAGAAATATTTGAAAAGTTAGCTGACTTTTTCTCCCTGCTTCTGTTCCATTCAAATGAAATACATTCTCTTTCTACAAGAAAGATAGATGCAAAATCAGTGTGAATTCACTGCAGCAGAGGAAAAAAAGTTTCTTTCCCTGACTGGCTGCTCCAAAAGTGACACAGGTCATGCACTTTTATCACCTGGATTGATGTGAGCTGTGAGAAAGTTTAGAGGAAGAGGAGTGTTTCCCTGAACACCATGGAGGAGGAGAGAAGTTGAAAGAATTTTCCTGTATTTTTAATAGCACAATAGTAACACAATAATAACGTATTAATTATGAGTAATCTGGTGATTTACTTTCCAGACAGCAGTAACCATAGCAAACAATTACATGTTGGATGATCAGAGTGATGGGTAATGTAATTAGTTCTTTTTAACATGTCACATTTCAAGCACTAACAAGTTTTCACTTGCGGAGCAGTTGCTTACTTCTCTTTCCTTTATAGGTGACATCTTGGCATAAGGGTAGACGGAGCATTTTCTGTGTACTTCTATGATCAATATACCCTTTTCTGCTAATCTCCTAGATCATAGTTTGGACCTATTTGCCTTGTTCCTTGACTTAGAACGAGATGATGTAGGCATGATGTCATTGCAATAATTGGTATAGGCATTGGCCATTAAAACAGCTGTATAGCTCACTGATGCTACTCTTTTGTGGGCAGGACTTAAAGCTGCTGTTGAGACTGTGGAGTACAGTCTATAACTTTGCTTTCACAAATGAGTTGTTTTGATCTCAGTCTCTTCATTCATATTTTGATCATTGCAGTTGGAACTTCTCTCTCCCTAATAGTGTTGGCGACATTTCCAAACAATCTTTATCAGAAAGGTCCAAGCACAGGACTTTGAGTCAGGCTTTTTCCCTGATTAGCTCATTTGCTTGGCGCTTTCCTAAAAGCTGCTTACTCTGATTTTAAAAAGGTAAAGCCCATTTCTCCTTAATAGCATGGTTTAAAATGTTTAGATGGTCATTGATCACCTTTGCACCAAGCTGAGCAGATATTTATGCCTCTGTGCTTTAGTTTTGCCTTCATTTCTCTGTAATAAATCATGGTACCACTTTCCAATTCCATACACCCTTTGTACACAGCCAGCTTCTTTTCTGCGCTTCCTCTGTTATTTCACTAACACCCAACATTTAGAAAAGGCCATTCTATAGTTGGTTGAGGGGAGCTGAATGGCTAATTTCTATAGCCTTTTTTCAGTTGTTCCATGTCAACTCTGTCCCTTGTCCCTATGTAGACTTGTGACCTCATTTCCCCTCTGCAGCTGCTGATACCATTGAAGCACAAACACAACAGATTAGTTATGATATGGGCAGCCAGATGCAAATTCTTTCACATGTGAGGTTGAGCCATGCATATGCTCCTCTGCTATTTCAGGCTGCCTCTGAATCAGCACTGGTATATCAGGCCATCATGATCCACCCACACAACTTCTTTGCTAAGTTACTTCAAGCTGCTTAGCTTCAGGCAAGACACAACCTTCTCATTTTCTTAGATAGAATACTGAGTTTTCAATTCTGTGGGCTCAGTAGAAGCAGGTGGCAGAACAAGACGTTTTGCTGCTTTAGGAAAAATGATATATGCCAGTCGGGCAAGCCAAAGGTGCCTAGCACCCAAAGCCAGCCCAAGTTATTTTGCCATATGAAGTACAAAATCCTGCAAAATTCCATCCCTGACAGCATGAAGGCAATAATAACAAATTAAATAGTTATTTTCTGCCCTTAAAGATATGCTTTCTGATGGGGCTACTTCAGTTTGTTGAATGATAGGGCTCAACCTAGCAGGTGTCATAGCCTTCTGGAACAGATCAGACTATACGTGGAGGACTGTAGCTTTGGATTCACTTCTGCATAAGCTGCTTCTTTTGCCTATCCTGTAACTTAAGGTGAAAGGGAAGCAAGATCATTTCTTCATGACAGGCTGTCTACAGCTAGTGAATCTACAGCATGAGAGAACACTGAATCTTGCACTCCTACATCTCCATTTTAATATGGTACAGTCCCAGGAGAGCTGTACCACAGTGCTTAGTTCTGGAGGATAAATCGGTAGTTAATTTCCACGGTTAATAAGGGTGGAGATAGAAGCTTTTCCGTCCTTATAGAATGTGTTTTCTGAATGACAGCTTTGAAATAATTTAGCACTGCAAGCAGAAAGCAATTACCAATAACTGAATTCTTTAAAAGCAGTTTGGGATGAGAAGGAAAGGAGAAAGAGCAAAGTTTGCTATCACAAAGTAGACTCATAGTTAAATTATATGCTAACAGGAATGCTTACATTCTGCAATTACCATGTTTGCCCTCTCACAACAGGGTTTTCTCAGAGATATAGTTCAGCAATCAGATCTGTGAATTAAGCCTTTGTTTATCTTCCAGTGACCAATCACAGAACAAAGCACATTGAATTCAAGATAGGCAGTTGAGGACAGTCACATCCTGTGATAAGCGGGTGTCTTTTATCACTTGAGGGAAACCTCTTATAAATACGAGTTAAATGAATTACCTGATTTAACTTATTTTGAGCAACTGTGTGCATATCTTCTCTCACGATGAAAATTTTGAAATTGCTTATTTAGTTACCTACTCATTTCTAAAGCTTCAATTTAAGATTTTTAATTGGGTGAAGATGTGTATTTTAAAGAAAGGGATCTGTATCATTGTTAAGTATAAGTGACAGTTAAACCATAATTGCCAGGCTGCTGAGATACTTCTGATTTTTCTGAGTGTTTCTTATCTTTTGTTAAAAGCATTACAGTCAATTTCTAAAAACCTGTCAGGAGAAATAATTTTCACTTCTGGATGAAAAATGGATGAGGGAACCATCCTAACTTCCTTAGTGAGAGAGTTCCAAAGTCTGGGATCAGCCACCAAGAAGGCTCTCCTAAGTACATCGGCAGATATTTTCCTAAATACCATTCCTGAATACATCAGCAGATTATTAGCTGAAGAATTTGAGGTGTGTGTGGAATAAAATATATTCTAGTAAGACATTTAGGCCAGGATTTTGTTATTAGCCCCAGGTACCCACTGAATGAATATGATTAGCCTTCTCTTTACTCTGGTTGAGATTAAGCAGTAGTCCATAGGCCCTAATGTAAATACTAATAGCTTCATCAAAATCAGAACATTATACAAATTTGTGTTAAATGTCACACAGATCCATGAAAATGCAGATTTCTGGATTTATGTGAGTGTATGAGGGGCAGATAATGTTCATTCAGCATGCTTCCTTGTTAAGAAAGAAGTCAATTACAAACAAAATATGAAATATTCAGAAGTCCAGGCTGCAAGTTCTGGCCTTAACGGTACATCCGTCATAGGAAAAGAGAAACTAATGTCTTCACATCTTCCACTGTGTGACATTTGCAACTTTTCCCTGTTCCCTCTCAGATCCACCCTGTAAAATAAAAACAAAAGCTATGTGGGAAGTAATCATGCCAGTGATTCCTAACCTTTGGTCCTCCAGGTGTTTTGGATTTACCTCCCAGAATTTTGACTGTTAGCTCAGGTGACTGGGATTTCTGGGTGTTGTACAAAATACCTGAAAAACCAACAGTTTGAAACCACTGAATTATGCAGTTTCAGTATTTACGCTGCAATGTGGAGAGTACTAGACTGTAGAACTCTGTGTAAAAGAATATAAGTATAGGTGATACAAGTTCACAACAAGGGATGAGAGGAAGTAAATGAGTCCCCAGTTCTATTTTTACATTGAAGATCTGGATAAACGTGTCCTGCACAAATACCAACATAAAAGAAGATGGGCTTCCATACTATATTCTATTCAATAAATAATTGTGTCTCTGTGTGCAATTGCCAGACATGGAGGACAAGACATCCAGTACAATCAAAGCTGGGCTTCCTGTCTCCCACATTTAGGTAAACCCCTTCCATATCTGGGATTGAGGCATAAGGGTGTGGTTTCTTTTTCTTTTTTCTTTTTGTTTTTTTGTTTTTCCTACCAACATAGTCATATCCAAAGCTGATCAGGATACGATACGATACAATACAATACAACTGTGTAGCACTAGAAATCATCACTGATGTATGTTAGGCACTGCCATCCTAGAATGGTGTGATATTTGCCTCTGTCATGCAATCATATTGTTTGGGAAATGATCCAATAGGGCAATTTTTTACCTAGTAAAGGTTAAGAATGTACACCTTGGCTTAAAATATCTGTTTTCTATCTATCTATCTATCTATCTATCTATCTATCTATCTATCTATCATCTGTCATCTATCTATCTATATAATTTCCAGCCTACTTCTGACAATTTCAGAAAGAGAACATGGAGGAATGTTAATTTATCGTTGAGCTTAGAAAACTTAAATTTAAAAAAAGTAATTAGTCATCGCTATAGTTCTGAGATTGGTTGGCAGAGACTTACATTCCATCCGAGTGATGTAGGAGCTCAGTTTTTATCTCCTAATGGGAAATACTTCTGCTGTTGCCAACCCATTGCTGTTATGATCTAGTCAAAAAGTGGCTTCCACTGGCAGAAGTAATCCTTATTCCAGTAAAAGTCATCAACAGGATACCACCTAGAATGTGAAAAGAATTAATAGACTGAGATCATAAAAGTTCAGGACTGTATCATTTTGATTACGTGTGAGAGAGTCTGTCTGAACCTCTATGAATTATTTCAAAAGACTCTTTTAGTAAAAAAGAGTGAACTCTTAGAATAGCCTAGTCTGTCAGTCGATAATATTGTTATGAATGCGGAGAAATTTTCAAAATGTAACAATCCAATTGAATTCTTTAACAGTACAGTCTAGAATTGGACCACTTCACACTGAACAAGTTTTGGAGTTATCCATGCTCAGCTGAATAACTGTTTCAACCCGCTTCCATTTACAAACTGAGGGTTTGCTTTGTTTCTCCATTGGTGCCGTTAGGTACTAGAGACATGTATTTAACACCATTTTACTGAGGTGTTAAATGAAACTCAACTTGCAAAGAGGAGCCAATAGAAATAAGTTTATTTTTCATGCTGCTGTGAGTGCTTTATGAAAATTTAAACAGACAGTATCAGAGGGCTGTAATTTTTTTTTTTTCTTTATTTACAGCTCCCAAGATGAGTTTGTTCAAAAGATGTGTAGATGTGTAGACATAGCAAATCACTGCCAGCACCTCATAATCTCAACAAGCTGTAAAACAAGGATTTAAAATTCATGGAGGCCCATTGACTAGACTGTGTTTCACTTTGTAACAGATGTGCACATAGATTGAAACAACAAACAATAATCACTTTCACATTAAATACAATCCACAATTTACCGGTGAGAATATCCACAGCTCTGAGGCAAATGGGGCCTTCCACACTACACTGTTATAGTGCTATTATTCTACTTTCAACATCCTATGGAATCCTGGAGTTTGCCATTTAGGGAGGGAAATTTAGAATTCTCAGCCAGAGAGCTCTTTGGCCTCAGTAAACTACAACCCCAGAATTCCATGGGATATTGAAAGTGGAAGAATGGCACTACAACACTATAGTGTGGAAAGGCCCATGGTCTTTTGAATAAAAAAGATCCGAGTCACGAGTGAAAAGGTGTTTTAAAATACTTTCAAAACTGATTTAGACTTCTGAAGCCCCTCCCAACTTAAGAAGTCCCACAACTGAGAACATTCTTGTTCAGATCACCACACCCAGAGCATCACTCCTAAGTAGGACAGCAAACAGGAACCACTCCAAAGATCTACCAGGACAGGTACTCCAATAAGTACTTGGGCCTGACATCATTTATAACTTTATAATTTGCCAACAACAACTTAAAAGCTGGTTCAGAATCAAGTAGACAGTCAGTGCAGATTCTGGAAATGAAGTGTGATATGAATCTAGGCTTGCATGCCACTCAGTAACCAGACAGAAGCATTCTGTATCAAGGGAAATCTCCAAATAGTCCTCAAAACAATCCAATGTAGAATGTACCAGAGCAGTCCAGATGTGTGGTGACTAAGGCTTGGATCACTTTGGGCAAGACATATTGCTCCAGGAAAGCTGGTGAAACAGCTATGGCCCCTATGCCCACTAAAGTCTCCTGCCATCACTTGTAAGGAAAGTTCAGTGGTAGAACACATGCTGTGCAACAAGAGACTAAGGCCCTTTCCTCATGCAGTTATTAAGGTGGGCCAATGTGTCTTGCCACAGAGGTCTTCTGCACGTTGGAGCAGACTAGGTTCAGTTTATTTACCTTCATTCTGTACGTAATTCTGACTAAATGCACCCCCATATGGTGGTAAAGCGTGCTATTTGAAAACTGGAAGAACTCAGTTTTCCAGTTTTCCAGATTGATCTGATTCATAGTTTCACATTCACACCAATGTGAATTGGTGGTCGGGGGGGGGCTCATGGGAGGGGCCAGGGGATAATATGGACTTTCTCATGTATGCACATATGCACGTATGCATGTACGCAATGACATACTAAACCATGCCAAAAAAAAAAGAAAGAAAGAAAAAGGGCCAATCACAGCCAATGGTGCAAGGCGAGGGGAGTAGCAGGAGTGGTCATGGTGGAGGCAATGTGGATTCATGAACTCGCACTCCTCTGAATCAGAACGGAACATACGTAGTATCTGTGTGGAAGGAAATGAGGGAAAATCCGCCTTGTTTTGAGCCCAGAAAATCCAGTAAGAAACGACACGAACTGATTCACCAGCCTCATGCAGAAAGGGCCTAAGAACAGAAAGATTATTTGGCTATTCTGCCAAAAAATGTTTTCCCCAACATTTGGAAAATCTGGTCAGGAAGAATAAAATGAATGAGAATTCTACAGTTTTCATTGAGTAGTCAAACACATTTTTCTTTTGTGCAAAATTGGTGGTGTTTGCAGTTTGCATAACTTTTACAGAAATTTTTTTACAGATTTCTGGAAACAGGCTTTTTACACAAATATTGTGTGTTTTGCACAGGACATGAAGATTTTCACGCAACTCTCTTCCACCCCCAAGTGTATTTCTGCACAGACTAATTTCCCAAAACACTTCAGAATGTGTGAGAACTGAAGAAAAAAAATAGCACAAAAATATTTGTTTTCTCTTGAAGCAGGGAGAATACTATGTAAGTTGTTAGGGTTCTCATGAGAAGACCTAATCATCAAAGCTTTATATCCCTACGAGAGATTCCAAGTTCAGGAGTTAAGTTAAAGAGCCCAGGTGGCACAGTGTTTAGATGCTGGTACTACAGCCACAACATTGTGAGTTTGATCCTGCCGGGCTCCAGGTCGACTCAGCCTTCCATCATTCCATAGGTCGGTAAAATGAATACCCAGCTTGTTGGAGGCAATTAGCTCACAACATTGTAAACCGCTTAGGGAGCGCTTAGCACTGATAAGCGATATAGAAATGTAACTGCTATATTGCTATTGCTAAGTTCAGTTCTGGTATTTCCAGGTAGGACTGGGAAATATTTATGCCTGAAAAATGAATGAACAGCTGCCATTCAGTGCAACCAGTAATGACTTAAACAGAAAGAATGTTTGCAGATTTGCCGATAATGCTGACTTCTGCATTTTTATGATGAATAAATCTGTATACATGAAATCCCATGTGTGTAGAGTAGCACAAACTGGTGCTATCTTTAGTAGCTGTTCACAGAGCCTGTGATCCAGATTTCAGCCCCTATATCTACATCAATATTTCTCAAAAGACAATGGCCAGGCTGATGATATATTTCTGATTTTTTTTTTTTTTTACTTTACTTCGCTCTCTAATCTTTCAAGCAAAACATACTGGCACCAGAAACCATAGAGATTAGTCCAACATGTGCTTGAAGTATGAAAAATTCTATTGCTTTTAAAATAATATTGCTTCCTTGCACATAACATTTCTTAAACAACCAGCCAGAAATTAGCACGGAGCCTGTCGACATAGAAAGACTGTGTGTCCATTTTTAATATATTACGCCTTCATCTCCATAGTAAAATATTCTCATTTGTTAATCAGTAAATTAATAGCACAAGCCATCTATTTCCAAGTTCATTCTTATACTTGAGTGTCAAATTGGTGAGGTTTTTTTTTTTTAAAAAAAATAGGTACAGGAAGTACAATGTTTTGCCTTATAGCAAATGAAATGGTGAAAATGGCATTAGAGCGAGTTATTAAAATGAATTAGAACAATAAAAAGGCTAGAGACACCCTTTTAGAACTTCAGAATAAATAATGAAGCTGATTAAAATTTGTTTGGAGCTCATGAATACATAGGTTTAGAAAGGGTTCAAAAATTAAACTCAGGCCCTGCTCCTATGGAGTCGGAATTAGACAGTGTTTATTCATTAATATCAGGCATCTCCTTAACACTTAATTCAACATTGTAAACATTTCTCGATTACCATTCCAGTTCAGAAGAGAACAAAGGAATGAAGAAGAAAATCTAGCCCTCTTCAGGCATTCAGTACCCAAAGGCATCAAATACCTGAAGGTGCTCAATAGAATATGTAGGATTGTCCCATACCCCTGCACATCAGTATGCAGGCTAAGCATACCTCAGGCAAGCATATGGTTGATGGCAGTTTGAAAGGTAATATGCATTTATAAGTAGAGGGATGGCTGCTCCAGGGGTGAGAACTCATCCATCTGTATACATGTGGCCCTATCCTTCAAAAGGAAGCTGATCATGTGGACAGGAACCATGGCTGGCACACATGTTGGCTTATATGGGACAGGTCTAGTTCATACATAATAGAGAAAAGTGGGAAACCTGTAGTCCTGAGCATAATTTAGAAAGCAATCTGACAAAATCTTTATCAGGAATAACCTGTTCTTGCACAGGCAGGCTGCTGGACAGACAGATGGAAGAAGAAGAATGTATAGTGGGGAGGAAGATGGGGGATTGATGGGAAAAGAGCAAGATGGGGCAGGGCAGGGCAGGAAAAAAGAGAAAGGGGGCCATTCTGCTTACCACTGGCTTCAGTTCTACCAACTGTTGATATGTGCCTTGTGAGCTATCACTCTCAAAAGATACCCATTAGCCCATTCATCATTCAGGGATAATAAACATCTGAACCAGATTTCTTTTCCACCGCTTTCTGCAGAAAACAGGGCCATTTGCCCAGGTAAACCAAATGCTGATGTGTGAAGCTCCTTATTTTCAAAGTTCCCTTCCTCACATAAATTTCCACATTCATTTTCAAGAACATAGGCCCTTTCCGCACAAGGAAGTTAAAACAGGCCAAGGTGTGCTGTCACGGAGGTCGTCCGCACCTTGGATCAGACTACGTTTGGACTATTTACCTTAGTTCCACACCTTAGTCTGATTAAAAAAGCCTCCAAGTGGTCCCCCAGCGCGCTAAGTGAAGACCGGAAAATCCGGTCTTTCAATCTTCTGGAGCGCGCCATTGTATTCCTGCTGACATGTGCAGATGTGCAAGCTCGCACCAATGCGAGCCTGCAATCAGCGGTGGGGGGAGTGGTCCGGACCCATGAAGAACAGGAAGCTTCCATTTTCAGCTGGAGCAGTGCGGATCTAAAGACCTCGCACTGCTCCGATTCGCCCTGGACAAAATGGAGGAGCCCTGCACAAGGGCTTAAGGGAGAGTCTGCATTACTTCGGACCCAGAAGAAGTGGCAAGTTACGGCACAGAGTGATTCACTTGCCTCCTGTGGAAAGGGCCATAGTCTCTCTTTCCCTTTTCTTCCCTCTCTCTTTGTGACTTCTTTTGAAATGAGAGTTCCCCATATCTGCAGGATTTCCATGAACAGCCTGGGTACGGAACTCTGGATCATAATGAATTACTTTCAACTTTATCCACAAAAAGCTTTAAGCATCTGAAAAACTTGATCAGTCTGATCAACATTGCCCTTTACAATCACTTCCGCATTGTGAACATGTTTGAAATTACTGAGTTTAGTTTAAGTATTTTTTTCATCATTGTTAAACTGGCATCAGTCTTTGGGAATTTTCCATTTGAATGCAACTGGGAAAGCAAATAGTGAGAAAGTAGACATATGGGCATACCCCAATTCATAGAGTCATAGAATCATAGAGTTGGAAGAGACCCCAGGGGCCATTGAGTCCAACCCCTTGTTATGCAGGAACACCCAGCAAAGCATTCCCAACAGATGGCCATCCAGCCTCTGCTTAAAAACCTCCAAGGAAGGAGATGCCACCATACTCCGAGGCAGCATATTCCACTGCTGGACAGCTCTGACCTTTAGGAAGTTCTTCCTGAGCTTCAAGTGGAAACTCCTTTCCTGCAGCTTGAATCCATTGCTCCTTGTCCTAGTCTCTGGAGTGGCAGAAAACAAGCCCGCTCTCTCCTCGACATGGCATCCCTTCAAATATTTAAACATGGCTGTCATGTCCCCTCTTAACCTTCTCTTCTGCAGACTAAACATACCTAGCTCTGTAAGTCTATCCTCATAGGGCATGGCTTCCAGGCCCCTCACCATTTTGGTCACCCTCCTCTGGACACATTCCAGCTTGCCGACATCCTTCTCCAATTGAGGTGCCGAGAACTGGACACAGTATTCCAAATGAGGCCTAACCGATGCAGAATAGAGTGGCACCATTACCTCCCTCAATCTAGACACCATACTCCTATTGATGCAACCAAGAATCGTGTTGGCTTTCTTGGCTGCCGCATCACACTGCTGACTCATGTTCAGCTTATGATCTACCAAGACTCCTGATCCATTTCACACGTACTGCTATCCAGCCACACATCCCCTATCCTATATTTGTGCCTTCCACTTTTTCTGCCTAAGTGCAGGACCTTACATTTCTCTCTGTTAAAATTTATTTTGTTAGCTTTGGCCCAGTTCTCCAATCTGTCAAGGTTGTTTTGAAATTTGATCCTGTCCTCTGTATTAACAACCCCTCCCAATTTGGTATCATCTGTAAGTTTGATCAGCATGCCCTCTACTCCTTCATCCAAGTCATTGATGAAGATTTTGAATAGCACTGTGCCCAGGACAGAACCCTGTGGCACCTCACTAGTCACTTCTCTCCAGGATGAAAAGCAGCCATTCGTGATCACCCTTTGGGTTCGGTCAGTCAACCAATTACAAATCCAACTAACATTAGCCCTGTCCAGCCTGCATTTTACTAGCTTCTTTGCAAGAATGTCATGTGGAACTTTGTCAAAGGCCTTACTGAGGTCAAGATATGCTACATCTACAGCATTCCCTTCGTCTATCAAGCCTGTAACCCTATCATAAAAAGAGATAAGATTAGTCTGGCATGACTCATTTCTGAGAAATCCATGCTGGCTTTTAATGATTACAGCATTGCTTTCTAAGTAATTACAAACTGACTGTTTAATGATCTGCTCTAGGATCTTTCCTGGAATTGATGTCAGGCGGACCGGGTGATAATTATTAGGTCCTCTTTTTTCCCCTTCTTGAAGATGGGGAAGACATTTGCCCTCCTCCAGTCTGCTGGGATTTCTCCTGTTCTCCAAGAGTTCTCAAAGATTATTGCAAGTGGTTCAGAAATGACTTCTGCCAGCTCTTTTAATATCCTTGGATGTAATTCATGTGACCATGGGGACTTGAATTTATCTAGCTTAGCCAGATATTTCTGTACTACTTCTCTACTTATTCTGTGCTGCATTTCCCCCTTTCCTCACCTGCTCCCCACACCCCAGGTTGGGTACTTCTATCCATCTAGGAGAAAACTGAGGCAAAGAAGGTATTAAGTAGTTCTGCCTTCTCTCTTTCCCCCATTATTCATTAGTCACCTTCTCCACACAGTGATCCTATCAATTGGTTCTTCTGGGTTTTTCAGGCTTTGAGACCGTGTTCTGGTTGTATTTCCTCCTGATGTTTCACCTGCATCTATGGCTGGCAACTTCAGAGGAATGGTGACAAAAAAGAAGCACAATAAAAACTCTGATGACCGTGGAAAAAGAATTTGTGAACCTCACCTCTTGAATGAGGAACTGAATCATTTAAACTGGGCTCTAGAGGCTAATGGGTACTCCAGCTCAGATATCAGAAGGGCCTCAAGACCCCAAAAAACCACAGGAGTAAGGATAAACAGCCACCTGAAGGGAATGTGTTTTTACCATATATCAAAGGAGTCACTGACCGAATAGGGAAACTCATGAGGAAACATAACCTCCGAACAATTTACAGACCAACCAGGAAAATTCAGGAAACGCTTCGCTCAGCTAAGGACAAGAGGGATCCCCTAACTTCTGCAGGAGTTTACCGCATACAGTGCAGCTGTGGTCAGGTCTACATAGGGACCACAAAACGCAGCATCCAAACATGAATCAAAGAACACGAAAGATACTACAGGCTGATCCAGCCAGAAAAGTCAGCAGTAGCAGAACACACTATAAACCAATCTGGACACAGAATGTTATTTGAAAGCACAGAAATTCTGGACCATTCTAACAACTACCAGGTCAGACTACACAGAGAGGCCATTGAAATCCACAAACACTTGGATAATTTTAACAGGAAAGAGGAGACTCGGAAGGTCAACAAAATTTGGCTGCCAATATTGAAAAACACCAAAATCAAAACACAAAAGATACTAATGAGCCCTAACAATCCCCAACTGGACTCAGGAAGTCTCCCTCCAGAAACAAGTATTCAATACACACAGTAGGACTATTATGCAAATTGCTCCCTCCCCTCTGGAGGAGGAGACTGGCATATATATTCTCCACTCCACTTCCAATTCACCATTCCTCTGAAGATGCCAGCCACAGATGCGGGCGAAACATCAGGAGAAAATACAAACAGAACATGGTCTCAAAGCCCAAAAAACCCACAACAACCAATGGATTCTGGCAGTGAAAGCCTTCGACTCTACAGTGATCCTATCATTTCCTTGTTTTTTCTTTTGCTGCAGACATATCTAAAAAAGCCCTTTTTATTGTTTTTGATGTCTCTGACAAGCTTGAGTTCATTCTGCGCTTTAGCTTTTCTGACCTTCTCCCTACATATCCTGGTTATTTACTTGAATTCCTCTTTGGTGGTTTCACCATTTTTCCATTTTCTGTACATGTTTCTTTTAATACTTAGCTCAGCTGAGAGTTCTTTAGTCAACCATTCCGGTTTCTTTAGATACCTGCCATTTTTCTTCCTTATTGGCACAGTTTTCAATTGTGCCTTCAGTATCTCACTTTTAAGAAACTCCCATCCATCATGAACTCCTTTCTCTTTTAGTATTCTTAACCATGGGATTTCAGCAAGTAACTCCCTAAGTTTAGAGAAATCAGCTTTCTTAAAGTTTAGAATGCGTGTCTGGCTGCACTTGGTCACTCCCTCCTAAGGATCCCACCACCTCCACCTCATCAACTAGGTCATCGCTGTTGGTCAGGATCAGATCTAAAATAGCCAATCCCCTTGTCACCTCTTCCACCTTCTGGATCATGAAATTGTCTGCAAGGCAAGCAAGGAACCTGTTGGACCTTGCGGTCTTTGCAGAATTTGACTGCCAACAAATATCAGGATAATTGAAATCTTCCACTAACACAACATCTCTCCTTTTTTGAATGTGTGGTCATCTGCTCCAGGAAAACCTCATCCATGTCCTCAGGCTGGCCCAGAGGCCTGTAGCAAACCCCCACAATCATATCTCTATTGTTTCTTGCTCCCTTAATTCTTACCCAGATGCTCTCAACTTGGCTTCCCGGATTTAAGTCCTGGATCTCTTTACAAGTGAAAACGTCCTTGACATATAAGGCTACTCCTCCTCCTTTCTTGTTCGGTCTATTTCTCCAAAATAGGTTATACCCCCCCATTACTATGTTCCAATCATGAGATTCATCCCACCAGGTTTCAGTGATGCCTATTAAATCATATTTATTTTGTTGTACTAAGAGTTGGAGTTCATCTTGCTTATTCCCCATGCTCTGTGCATTAGTGTAGAGACACTTGAGATGATGTGCCCTTTGTGGAATTCCTGTACTAAAGTTACTTTCCCTCTTCCTGCTGGTCTCTAGTTCTACTGCCCTATTTATATCATTTGGGCTATTTTTCACAGTACTCACTGAATTCTTGCCCAGAATAATATTGTCCCCTTTCCCAGTCAAATTCAGTTTAAAGATCTCCTGATCTGTTTTGCGAGACTGTTAGCAAAAACGTTCCGGCCAATGGTTGTAAGGTGCAGGCCATCCCTTGCCAGAAGACCATCTTCATGGAAATGGAAGCTATGATCCAAACATCCGAATCGCTCCCTGCAGCATCATCTTTGGAGCCAGTTGTTGATCTCCACTTTTCTTCTTTCCCTTCATGGGTCATGTTCTTCCACCGGAGGAGAGATGAAATGACAACCTGCGCATAAAGGTCCTTCAGCTTCCTACCCATAAGCTTGTAATCCTTCAGGATGTGGTGAAAGCTGCACCTCACCATGTCATTGATTCCAATGTGAACCAAAAGGAGGAGTTTACAGTCAGTGGGCTTGACCAGTCTGGTTAGCCTCTCCGTTATGTCATTGGTTTTGGCCCCAGGCAGACAGCACACCTCACGATTGATTCTATCCGGGTTGCAAATGATCAGTTCAGTTCCTCTCAGCAAAGACTCCCCAACCACTAGAACTTGTCTTCTCTGAGGCTTGTCTGAGGTTACTCAACAAGCACATTCCCTCATGGCCACCTGAACATTCTGTTCATGCCGAGAGTGTTGGTGCTGATGCAGTTGGATGCTGTTCTGCTGGTGTTGGGGTTCCTGTTGCTGATGTTGGATTTCCTCCAGATGATGTTCCATGACCTCTTCCTGCTGTTCCACTTTGTCATTAATAATGTCAAGAACTTGGAAGTGATTCTGTAGCTCGAGAGTCTCCGTATGACACCTTGGCTTTCTACTCCTGTGTGTCACATTCCCCCAAGTATCTGTCTCCCTGTTTCGTAAACCAGCTTCTTTGTCCACTAGCTCCTCCATGCAATCCGTCTTCAAAAAGGTCCTCTCAGCCCTATCCAAGAACTACTCTCCCTGCCCAATAATGAGAGGATTTGAAACATGTTCAATACTTTGTAAAATTGAGGCCTTAAATGAATTCCAACTAGATTTGAATTTGTCTCCAAAGATACAGGCATCAGTGAAATTTCCAGCCTGTAGAAATGGGATGGTTTGACAAGGTCTGTATTCTTCCTTACTGGAGAAATCAGTATTTAAACATCACCACATTTAAGATGAAAAAGTAGAAGATACCACTGAAGCTACATGGTATCCATTTCTGATGTCTCATTTAAACTCTGAACAAGGCCCACCATTGAAATACATGTTGTTCTGCAAGTTCTCATGGTGGATACTTTCTGATAATCACAGTTTTCTATTATTGCTATCTACTTTTGGTTGTGACTGTCTGATTGCATTTTGAATTAGGAAATGTGTGCAAGAGAGGAAGGAAAAGTAGGGGATAACTTACTATTATTCTATATAAACCCTTAAGAAACATTGATTTTTTTAAAAAAGAAAAGGAAATGGTGGTTGATAGAAGGTGATAACCCTAGTCACTTTATGTCCAAGATAAAGAGGCATTAACTCCAAGTCTTATCTGGCATGAAAATACTGTGTTTGTGACAGATTAACCTATTTCCCTGTACATAATAATATACTGAAAATGTACTGTGATGAAGAGACCTATCTGCTCATGTGTGAAGCAGACACATCAGCAGACCTTCAAGTATGTGTGCATGAAGATACTTGAAGATCCTATTTTGGATACCTCATTTAATTCAGTGGAAGAAGAAACTGCATGTAATAGGGATTCACACATTGATCTGTATCTTCCATTAAAATGAAGGGACAGTTCTTGAAGATGGTGAAGCTTCAAGCATATATCCAGCCTGCAGAACTGCAGTGATTCACTATACAGGACAATAGAATTTGATGTAGAATCTCTCTCTCTCTCTCTCTCTCTCTCTCTCTCTCTCTCTCTCTCACACACACACACACACACACACAGTGCCTTCAGTGTCATATAAGGAGGTATTTTCATATAGGAGGAAAATAAAGAAAATTGCAGAAATGTTGTGCTTTCTCTATGCATATTTTTTGCTAACACTAAATTGTGATGACATAGGTATATATTTTGTGAAGACCTAGTATTCAGAAAGAAATGAAAAAACAGAACCCATGAGTTAAGTTTTGTGACTCTTGGTACAAGGATGGGCAGCTCATGGCCCTCTGGATGCCGATAGCCTGCAGTTCTTATTAACACTAGCCACCATAGTCATGGTGAGAAATGAAATTTTGGTCCCATCTCTGGAGTGACACTAGTTGTCCACCCCTAACTAAGAGGATTCCTCTCACCTGTCTTTCTGTCTTCCACTTGAACTTAGAGCATTCTTCTAAGAGTTTCATTCAGATGGTAATCTGGTACACATCTGGTTCCATTATTTCATACAGAATAAAAAGTCTTAAGTTTGTCCCTCTCAAGGATTATTTGGAGTGACAGATAATTCTTCTTTGGAATGCCAATCTATATTTTTTTTATGTCACTAAACAGAATGCAGACAACATGTTAGGTGCTTTGTGGCAAACTGTTGTGGTAAAACATAGCAAGAATCCCTATCTAATAACCCTCTGGTCACCATTTCCAAGATGTACTCTCAGCTTGGCTATGGTGAAGGTATTTTCAGATGAACATCTGGTCATATGGACATTGTTCAAATTTAACACATTTTCCTGAAGATGATAATATTGCATAAGTCTATGAGATGTAGTTGATTAGTATCTATCTGTCTACCTATGCCTGCACCCATCTATTTATTGATTAAAATTTTTCTTTAGCCTTTTGAAATCTCCCAAGGGCATACGTTTATCGATAATGAAATTTTGACCTCAGCTATATCTGGGCTGGATTTCTTGGGTCTGTTATGTTCTGTGCATCACAGCATAATCAGAGAGCATCAAATGAGATCTATTCAGATATTTTCCTGCACCCCACAAAATCCTAAAGTGGAGACTGGCAATTGTTACCGCAGTTTCTAGCCTGGACTTGTGGGATATTAGATATCACTTGGATATCAATAATTTGGCCTTCTTTACCTATTTCTCTCCACGTGCTGCGAGGTCCCCCGGACAAGCTCGCAGACAAGCACAGCCGCTAATCACTGTAATATTCCATACAAATACAGGCAGGCCAGAAATAGCTGTCCCGCCGCTTCAGGAGACCTCAAAGCAAGTATCCTATTATGTATACACGCTACTTACAAAGAACCCCCTGACCCGAGCAGGCAACTTGATTAGATGAATCCTCATCTGTCAAGCACTCTGCGTTTGCATACTGGCTTCTCTACTGATAATTCAGACTTAACTCAATCATGCTAAATTCTGACCTTTCGGAGGCTTTGTCTCCAGCCTGAAACTCATTGTTTTCTCCAAGTACGGACTAGCCTATGGCCACATTTTCCCCCATAAGAACCCCTGACTTTGAGAGCTTCTTCGAATCGCTCCCGACTTCCATCCCGCCTTGCTGCTGCTTTGCTTAGTGAGCCTTCCCCTCAGTCTCATGTACTGAGAACTTTACATCTATGAACTTCTGCTGCAGACTACCCAGGCTTCAGGACAGGTGTAGTATTACCCAAATCAACAACTCCTCTAAAAATCCCTCTATCCCACTCCAACCTTTATTTCTATAGGTATCTGTGTGAGTGTGCTGCATATACTGTTTGATTGTATTTAATAAAAACAATAATTATAACTTCAATTCTGTTTGCTCCTTGACTCGGCCTGACCCTGTAGACATTGGGTAAAAGATCTCGCTCCGTTGCCCTGCCTCTCGTATTGCTAGCTTGTGCTCTTGACTAATTTCCCCAACTTGTATAATTTGGAGCACACTTAGGTGTCCCTCACAGGACCCCCAGAAATCAGGGTAACACAATGATACACATACGGACCCAGTCCCTAAACAGCCCTGTGTTTGTGCCATTTTTTTTTTTTTTTTAATGTCCAACATCAAGATCTGAAGAGGCCTTATACATTTGGGAAAATGTGTATTTAAAGCTCCAGAAAAGGGAAACCTGCCTTAGGAAGAAAAGTTGTATTGGTACTGCAACCCAACCCAGTTTCTATATGTACTCTAGAGAAGTTTTGGATGTTGAACTGTTCTTTACCTGTTTCTCTACACTGAATTAGATCCAGGATCTGTCTTCTATTTGTGGGTGGGAGGGAAAATTTACTTACAAAAAGGCTTTTCTACTTAATGTGGATCACCACATTTTCCCTGCATCACAGCCCACTCTATTCAGCAAGGTCTGTTGATCCTTTATGTAGTATTTTCAGTGGATGGAAAGACTGTCATGAAGAAAATGGTCACTGAAGTTCAATTCCATCCCCTCTGGATCCAACCCCTTATAGGAAATTAAGCACAGAATTGGTCAGAAAATGTGTATCCTCTTGACAGTATTTTTTTCCCATGCACATGCTATTTCAAACTTTCTCCTATAAACAAATGTTTGACTTTCATTGATGGATTCTGTAAAATGTACCATGAGTACCACATTCATTGTATCCTCTGCAAGTAAACAGAAGATGGGTCATTGTACCTGTGACTGTTTCTATAAATAAACAGTTCCAGTTTCTCTAAGGATTTGTGATGTCAGCATATCCTCTTTCATTGAGTTACACCTTGTAGCCTTATAGCTTACCTTTGGAAACACGTTGCAAAGGCATTCATTTACAAATGGCTGTATTTAGAAAACAGCATGAAATAAAACTGAATGTAAGTTTTCAGGGAAAGACATAGGTGTTGATGACAGTGTACTCTCACAACACAACTTTTGGGACATATATTTTTTTTCTGGACATAATTTGTAAGGAATCCCCACTGCTAGGATATTACTGGTACCAGATAAACTTCATTCTAGTCTAGATACAGGACTACTCCAGAGAGGGCAAATGTCTCAGGAGGCTGCTGAAGTTTGTAGTGTTTGTTGCTGTTAGTCTTGGATTGTTTGCTTTTAAAATTAATTTGGATATCTGCTGTCACAAGCTATTCTATGGCAATTCCCAACACCAGTGGCAACATTTTATTCCCACCCTCAAGTAGGGTTTTTTTTGTAGTTTTGAAGTACATCAAAATAAAATAGTATCCTTCTCCTTCTTTCTCTCCTCCCTCTCTTTTTTCTGGGAGTGATAGTGCTATAGTGTAAGTGTCATTTCATTGATATTATAGTGATATAGTACATTAGTGTGTCAGTGAAATGGCATTATAACACTATCACTTCCAGAATTTTATTTAAAAAACCCCAGAAAAGATGAAATTGGTCCTTCAGAACACAGCAAAATCTCAGCAACCTAATTTTTAAAAACCTTTGGAAGACTCCTAGCGCACATCCAAGAAATTGCTACAACAAGCCACCAAAAATAATGGAAAGAGTAGACTCAGAGGTGACAATAACCAACAAAGATCAAGAAGCTATATCATGAGAACTCACACTTCTTTTGACCAATCTGGATGAGCCCATAACTTTGTCTACCAGATCATTTTGCCGAATGCTCACTGGAATATTCATCCTAATGACAGCTATTGATGCTGATATAATCAGCCCCGTGGAAGAGAGGAGAATTTGAAATTCATTAGGACAATATCTGTGGAAGTGACACCAGTAAAGATAGCATGTTAGAATCCTTATCTTGGTCTGAGCTCAAGCCTGATGCTCTGACACATGTCAATGACATAAATCAGTTTTTATCAATACAACAGGACAAATGAGTTCACAGTTCCATATTTTCTGATGAGTCAAGAGTAAAATTGACATTGTTCAATGCACTTTAAATCTTGAAAACACGATGAGTTGCCATCTTGAGTCATTATGGATCACTCACTGGATTCATCACTACACAATAAAGTCAACTCATGATGCCTTCACCACACACACAAAAAGATTCTCATGAATAAGTTGGCTCTCTGCATAAGTGGTAAAGAATATGTAAGCATTCTTACAATGTAATAAGAAAATATTGACCATACAGAATGTTATATATTATATTTTAAAAAAATTAAATATGCCTACAATTAAAGAAAGAGATTGTTACATAAGTACTATAATTGTGCTGTGAGATGTGGTATTTTTTTTTATTCTAATTTCAAAATATTTTAAGTCCCTACATAAAATGGAGGTGAGGGGGAGGGAAAATTTACTTATCAGAGATTCTCCAGCTTTGGTCCATGAACTTCATTCAGATGGTTAAGACAAATATAGATATAGATCTATATTTAGATGTAGATATAAAATAAGAATATATGTACTTTGCACTCAAGTTGATTTATTTTTCTGCTGGTGGGAAGTGAGCTTGGGTTTTGAACAAGATTAGCTTATCATACAGGCTAACAAGGTCTAGAGTCTATGTTTTTCACAATATCTAAAATAAAAAGTCAGATAAATGTGAGTCCTGAATGGAGTCAAAATGGAGACAATCATTATAACTAAGTCTGTAGATCTTGGCTCACAAAAACAGACTCTGCTTGTCAAATGTAAGAAGAAACTCATTAGGCTAGAAAAAGGAATCATTTATGGTTCTCTTCTAAGACCATCTACTATTTCTACAAGCCCCAAGATCAGTAAAAGAAGGTAATATGTATACGTAACTGAACCCTGGAGTATAGTCATGATCCACTCAACTGATCTGGGCACAATGAGCAACAGCGTATTAAAACACTATGGCCCTTTCTGCACTAGACTGTTACAGCACTATTATTCCACTTGCAACATCCTATGGAATCCTGGAGTTTGTAGTTTCTGAAACTACAAACCCCAGGATTGCATAGGATAATAGTGTTATAATAGTCTAGTGTCGAAATGGCCTATCTGAAAGATATTATGAGGCCTTAAAATTAAAATAAGTATAAAATAAATATCCATGATTTCTTTCATCTTAGAAAATCCAATTCTATTTAGATAAGTTTCTGTTTTTATGGAAAACTACCGTGAGACAGTCACTGCTACATTTTACAGAAAATCACCATTATTTTGCTTCTCACTAGGTCAGTTGCTCTGACCATCTGACTTCCTGAGAACTTGAAAAGTTTCTTGTTTTCTCCTACATACCCTATATTGTAGGATTTAACTGCCAGTTAAGTACTATGATTATATTTTTCCATTGCAGAATTGTCTTGCTAATCACCAGTAGGGACAAAATGTTTATGACTTCTGGGTCAATCATCTGCTATGTTCAGAAGACAATGTTAAAACCATGAGAAAACTCTGCCTCTCTCCTCTAAGAAAAAAAAATGCTACAATAATCTGTTGTCACCGTAGCAGTGATCTGAGGCTAGGATCTTGTCAATTAAAAATGCTGGCTGAGATCCTGTGGCAGAAGTGTAGCTATATCAGAGCTGTGGTCCATCTCCTTATCTGACCACTGAAGCTCACCTTAATAGCATCCTGAATTCTGCAACACAGGTGAGTGGGCTGCTGAAGGATGACCCTTACAGCCCCTCCTACTGGTTAGTGATGGTGTGACAAAGAGCTGTCACAGAAGCTTGCAGGAATCCCTGCTTCTGCCCCTTATGCTGTTGCTCACTGGTGGGAGTGTGCTGGTCACGTCATTGTGCAGCACTCCATTCTCCAACACTGTAGAATTCTGTCTCTTGAAATGGCTGACTGGCTTTTAAAGTGGGTTTGGGTGGCATTTACAATTGTGACAAGGGTACCACAATCCACATACAAGCATGCATAATTTATGGCTTAGAAGAAAAACTTCCAACATATGAATTAGGATCCAAACCTACTTTTTCATTTTCTCAGTTCAATACACAATGGAATAGATGGAGACTATCCCAAGAAAAAGGCAGATGACTCTTCCTAACACAAGTCATGGTTTACCAATTAGGGTGTTATGTTTTTGGGATTTCTCTCTACATTTGTTTATCTAGTGGGATACAGTAAATATTTACTGCAAAGTATGAAGTAAATATTTACTGGGAAGTATGTTATACTAGTCAATGGCCCTTAATTCCAAGCAAGTGTGCATAGGATTGCATCCCAGCAGTGTAACCCTTTTCGTCTCTATGCAAAAACAAATAGGCATAGGATTGCAGCCTTACAGTGCAATCTTAACTCAAAATGACCATTTGCAGAGGGATGGTTTAGGCATCAGCCTCATCTGCTGGCAAAAATTCCTTCTGCCAGCCAACCTCAAAGTTCTGCTGAGAGGACTGCTTTGCTGCCTCAGATCTTTCAGCAGAGCAAAAGAAGATGAAGAGAAAGTGCCCAGTAAGGGAAGAGCCAAGCCATGCAAGCTTTGAATATCCGCTAGTCCACAATGCTGGCACAAAGTTAGACCGAGCCTTCATGTGGGAAGGGTTTGCATTCAACACTCTTCAGCTGGCATGGAGTGTGCTCAGCTGACCCTTGGCCATCTTCATTTGTGAGGATGGTACTGCTAGTCTCCATGTACCTTGAACTTTCCTCCTTTTGGATGGTCTAAAACGTATGCTGATTTCCTGATCTAGTTGTCTTATTTCACTCTTTGCCTCTCAAAACATTTCTTATTTTTTAAAATGTAGGTAGACATCCCACGTGGCTGTTACAGATTTTTAACCTGGAATTAAGGGTCTGCAATTGCTCTGTATTCATCTATGGTGTGCATTCACAATCATGGTGGCATTGTCATGATCATACATGCCCCCTGAAATACATCTTAAACTCAAGAAAGCCATTATGTTTGATGGAAATCTGCAGCATGGGTGGGTGATGCACTTCAGAATAATGCACCTAGCCTTCTCTAACTCCAGACCATGGCATGATGAGCACAAATTTCTGGTTATTTCAGTACAGCTCAGGACCAAGGAGGTCCTCATCATACCATGGCTCAAGGTATGGGCTAGCCATCTCCTTCTGAAGTGTCCTACTCACCCATGCCACAAACCTGCATTATCTGGAGTGGCTTCCTTGAGTTGTATGGCTTCTGGGGATTGATTCTTTAGCTCATTTGTAACTATGTTTAAGTAGTTATGAATGTGATGTAGGATCTTTGAAAAATGGAACCAGTTATACAAAATCTGCCCAATGTACATAACTTAGCCTAGCTTTGATTTAGTTGTTCTGTGGTGCATAAATACTCTCTCTCTCTCTCTCTCTCTCTTTCTGTAGATACTACACATAACCAAGTTTTCTCTGACAAGTGAAATTTGAGCAATGGAGAAAGTTCAGATTTTGATGTGGCTAAATCTGTTGTAGAAAAGGCAAGCGCCTGCATCTCTACACATTATTCTACTTACAGAATTTGGGTTACTTTTTTCAGAATTTAATTTTGGTAGAGTATATTCTTTCTTCCCAAAGAAGGGTATTATGAAGGAATTTGCTTGTAAGGGTAAGCAGTGCCAAGAAGAGAAAGAGAGACAGAGTATAATTAAGCCTGCATATTGAATGTACAGAACAAACTAAATGAACAATAACACAAACATTAAAAATATGCTGTCTGTTTCTCCCAGAGGAAATGTTGTCTCCTTGCCTTGCTTTGGATGGTGCCTCTCACAATAATTACATTATTGAGTATCTGGTGGACCCAGAAGGCTCTTATTTTAAAGACAATCTGTATTACTTCCTGCGGTGAATGCCGATAACAAGACTTCATTCCTGCTTGCATTGTTTAGCCTAATTAGATAAGTCTAGACTCAGAGAAAAGTGAGCTAAAGAATGCAAGTGACACAAGCTTGAACCAGAACAGCCTGACTTCTTATAACATTGTGCTCTGATGTCTCAGTTTTCCTAGACTCCCATTAATTCTTGCTTTCTTTTCAAACAGTACTGCCAAGAAGGGGGGGGGAATGCCATTTATAACTGTCAGGCCACTGTCTCTTCATCAGTTTAGACCTGCTAAAACAGCTGGGACTGTTCACATGGGGAACAAAAATGTATTGTCTGAATTGGCCCTGTAGGCTTGTTTAAAGAACTGACAGATGCCATGTAGAAGCTGCTGAAGAAAGCCACAGAAAAACATTTGGATATGTAGATGATACAGTGGATGTGGTATACAACTTATAAAGTTGTTTAAAATCAACCCATGTGCATGACAGTGGTGTATAACCTGGAACAAGATTTGATTTGGTATGCAGATATTTTAAAGCAATGGTATATCTCTTTTTTTAAAAAAGTTATCTGCCTACATTTAAGTTTCCAGTGTGACATACCAGTGTCTCAAACTTCAGAGGACTCAGAATTGGATTTTTTTTTACCGTATTTGTTTCTCTAGATATCATTATGGACTACAAATGTCAGAACAAACTGTAGGTCCACCAACCATGGTATCTTTCTTTCTACAGGGGTTCAAAGTCCTTCTTGGAGAAGCAGGCTGAGAAAGGTTCAGTGGCTGACATGGATTCCCTGGCCATTGGCCTGTGGTTCCTTCAGGGCATGGTTTTGTATGTAAAGCATTTTTATCATCTTTACTATGTTCTAAATACCTTTAAATAATTAAATTAGTCTTTTAAATTAACATTACTTAACTGTTTTTTTTAAAAAAAATATTGTTAATTTTTTACCTGTACTTTGTTTTCATCTATATCATAAGCTACGTTGCATCCCACAATGGGAGAATGGTGGATATAAATGAAATCAGTAATTAATTAATTAAATATGGTTAGGATGTAACATAGAGCATGTATAACTATGGGCTCATTCAAAAATATCAGGGAAGGATGTGGGTTCTGGAGTGTTTATTTGGCCCACCACCATTCAAAATTATGATAATGTTGGAAGCCAGCTTAGTCCATGGCAGAGGAGTTTTCTTCCTGCTGAAGATGCCAATCTACATTGCACCGAAGATGTACATTGTGAGATTCAATGCAGGGGAGCAGGCAAGGCAGCCTGCATAGTTGTAGCTCACAAATGCTGATTTTGTGGTTCTTGGGGGGTTTTTTTTGCTCTCCCACCATGACATTGGAATATTTATGGTAACTATATGAATGTTATTTGTCCGTGGATCTCTAGCCATTCTGTTGTTACCTTAGGTAATCTTTCTCTGTGTGTTGCACATTCCTAACACTGTGTGCAAATATATCTGTGCACAGCTAAGAACTTTTTGAATGTAATGCTGGCTGCATTTTTTGAAAATCAGTTTTTGGGCACACTTCATAGTTCTTGCTGTCCCATTTAAATCTGTCCTGAGTCTATTGAGGTTGTGCAGACTTTAAGGTTTATTGCTTGACTGTTATAAGAAGAAAGAACTGCTGCATTTGCCCTGTAGGTAGCTGAAAGCATACTTCAGTCTGGGATAAGACAGATAAAAGGACACCTCTCTGGAACTTTTTTTTTAAAAAATGATTCATTTCAGTATTTGATAATATATGAAGCTTGTTTTGCGATGTTTAGGCTATCTTTTATTTATGTTTTAGTCTGTTCTAGTCATGTTGTATATTTTTATTTCATATTTGTTTATTTCCATTGTGGTCTAATTGTTGAATGTTGCATGGATATGCTATGTGTGATAGGTGTTGGAGAAGTGTATTAAATAGTTAAGATTTAAAATATAAATAAGTAAGCACAATGCATCATCATACAACATATTTTCTGCTATTAAAATATATATGGACTCATGGATAAATCTTCCATCCTTTTAGTGTTACTCAATATGAACTATACATATGACTGCCAGTCTTCAAGCTACTTCAAACTACTTTATTTCCACTAAGAGTGGATTAAAACCAAGTTCTTTTTAGTTATTCTGTCTCAGTCAGGATATAGATCAGGGTTGTTGTAGCTGCCATAGTGGTATTAAGACAGGTCAAGTGATATCCTTCCACTGAACATTACGTCAGAGTTCAGCCACCGCTCTGCTTCCTCCTCAGATAAGTTCCTTCCTTTCATGAAAATCCCTGCATTCTTCATTGGTTTTATGGGTACGATCAAACTTCTCATTCTTCCCTCCAGATCTTATTTTGTGTCTCCTGAGAGCTTTAAGAGCTCAGGCTGTTGATGGCCAAACTTCCTAGACAAATCCGGAGGTAACCTTGAAAATCTGTTTGTGAGGCCTGGCAAATGGTTTATTATAACTTTGGCTAATGTTCCAATCCACTCTCCCTTCCAGTGACTTGAGAGGAGTTGGTGGGAAAAGGAAGGTTATTATTACAAAGAAAAACATAAATTGGCTTGGATTCTTCCGAGCTTAGATGAGAGTATCAGCTCAGGTTTCGTGAGTTCTTGTCTACTTTGATCCCAGTTCTAGCCAGACTGCATGTGCTTTTAATGGTTTAGGGAACTTGGCTAGCATCCAGAAAACCTGAGGTAAAATCTTCCAGTTCCTCTCAGTTGTCTGTCTAAGTCAAAGCTTTACCTTAGATCACCTGGTGCGTGTGCATGTGTGTAAAAGAAGACAGTTAAATGACATCTTTCCTCACTCTGGGGAAGAAAAATAAAAATAAAAGAGCAGATTATTTTAAGAAACTGCATTCCAGTCTGGCTCAAAAACATGTTGATAGGAAAACAACATAGTGGAAATGAACCTCATGAACTCTCAAAGAAAAACAATAGCGCTGGACAATGTTGACTAGCTTCCTGAGTTTCTTTGCATGCAGTTGGGCCTTTAAATCCCACTAGAGCCAGTGAGGGCAAACAACATTTTACAAAACAAACACAGCAGTCTGGGCTTTTCCTGTTTTTTTCATAATGAGGTCACCTTGCGAATGAGCAGGATACAGCTCAGGTGTTTGCTTTTTGTCGTCTGCTCCGGCTGTTATGAGAAGAAAGGAAGAAAATCCTTTCCTGTTATTTGATTTTTATAACATGTGGGGAGGAGGCAGAGGAGGGGAGGGGGGAAATACATGAAACATTTGTAAGAGTGAAAACATTTTCCTTTTGTGTAGGCATGAGTCCAGCTGAAACAAAATAGATTGCAGGATGTTGGGCAAACATTACTATGGACCCATAAATTAGGAGTGGTTCAGTCACAGACATGGCAATGGGTAGGAGAGGAAAAACTCAAAAGGATTATGTGGCAGGAAGGGTAAATTTCATTCAAAGGGGAAAAAATGGATATTGGATGAACACAGATTCCGCAGTGAACCCCCTTCCCTTCCTATCCTATCTCAACACTTTTCTTGAGATGTGAAGAAGCAATAAACATAAGTATGACTTTGTGTTGTTGTTCTTATCTCTCCCTTTGGAGTTCATAAACTGTTAACTCAGGCATAACAGCTCTGTGCTAAATATGCATTGCCATGCAAAGTAAAGTTAAACATTTGCATCTGACTTCTAAATTAGCTAAGAATAACATTAGCACCTCCAATTAGTCTCCATTGTAAAACTTCCTCAGCAGTTCTTCTTTGACATGCAAACCTCCCATTCATATCCTTGCATATATTTATGCACGCTAAGCTCTCAGAAACATAACCTACTTTTTATTCTCCCAGCATTTTGTTTATAATACAAGCAAAGCCAGCCTTTTTGTCCACAGTCCTTCACAGCCTGCTCTTCTTAGGCCACATCAGCTATTCCTTCTACCCATTGTTTCCTGGCTTTTGTGGCTAGCAGTAGCTTAATTTCTCCATATGTTACCATGTTCAAATCCCTTTCCATTTGAAAGCTCCAAGAGCTCCAATATTCTTTGACCCAACTGACCAGTGCCATGTTTCTAAGCATGTTAAGTATTATGCACTTTAGTGCCACAGATTATAAGAACTATTTGAAATAAATAGAACAAATATTTAAAAATAGAATACATTTTTGAAAATGCTATTACCCGAGGAGACTCTTAAACTGTTTCAATCAATGTTGTGACTTTGACCGGCTTGTGGCTAGACTAGATGCCCTTGAACGGCGATGGGGCGAGGGAGAGAGTTCATCCGCGTCGCAACCTGGCTGTTCGACGACAGGGCCCCCGGAAGAAATAGAGGCAGTAGCGGAGACGGCTGGTGAGTACATCACATCTGAAAGCGGCACTCCATGGGTAGCGGGCCCCTGGGAAGTTCGACCATCGCCAGGAAACATGGTCTGGGGCCCGCCAGCGCCGGAGCCTCTGGCTTCGTATCCACCCTGCCCCCCGGGGGGACTGCAACCTCCACACAGCAGGTTCAGGTGGCAGCAAGGAACTGCAAAGAGTGTCAGGGAGCCTCCCTGGGTGGGGAGGGGGGCAGCAGGAGTCCGACAAGGAAGAGGGAGCAGAGCAGCGGGATGGGGGGAAGCCTAGAAGTCTTGGCAGCCACCTCAATGCAGCCACGGTTGAGAAGATACAAAAAGGGGAATATGTAGACGTGTTTTCCCTTCTGTACAGGGATGTAGATAAAAAAGAGAAGGACGACATGGATGCGGGAGAGAGGGAGAAGCTGAAGAAGAGAAAGGTAGAGAGGAACTGGACTAATTGGCTCTCAGGATACTTAATTTACATGGACGTGGTCCTCAAGGCCAACACTTCACGGGCACATGACCTGGTGGCATACTTGAATACCATATGGAGGGCTCAGAGTATTCGGGGATGGGATGGTTACACTATGATGAGCGGTTTCGAATGTTGGCAGTGACTGATGCAAGTTTGTGCTGGGACCGCATCGACACTGAAATGTGGATGCAGTCAATGGGGCCTGGTCGCCCAGTTTTTGGGGAACGGGCCCACTCTGGGCATCTTGTGCAGACAGGCAAGACGGGGGGTCCTTTCCGCACCCAGGGCCCACAAGAACAGCAACCCGTTCAGATCTGTTGGGAGTTTGGGACTCAAGGGTTTTGTGCACGGCGCCCCTGCAGGTACAAACACCTGTGTGGGATATGCTGGGGCCCGCACTCGGCCCGCAACTGCAACAAGCGAAAAGGCAGAGGGTCTGGCCCCAGGGAGGGGGCTGCAAAGCGAGGCCAGGGGAACCAGCAGCCATTTCAAAAAGGGGCCCAGTCCAATTAAGCTGGAACCGCTACGGGCCTGGCTCTGTGTATATCCGAACCGGGCGGCAGCTCAGTATCTATACGAAGGATTTTCAGCAGGTTTTAGAATCCCAAGTAGGGGACCCCGCATGTTTTACATGGCCAATAATCTTAAATTGGTTATAGGAAACGAACACATAGTTAGGCAAAAAATAGATAAGGAGGTGGCAGAAGGTAGGGTGCTAGGCCCATTTGATCAGCCCCCCACTACTACTGTTAGAATTTCCCCCCTAGGCGTAGTTCCAAAAAAAGCACCGGGCGAGTTTAGGTTGATACACCATTTATCATACCCGAAAGGGCAATCTGTTAATGATGCTATTCCGGCGGAGCTTTGTTCCGTGAGGTATACCACCTTTGACACAGCAGTTCGAACTGTTCGCAGACACGGAGTGGGAGCTGAGTTAGCCAAAGCAGACATCAAGTCGGCTTTTCGCCTTTTACCTGTTCATCCAGACGACTTTGAGCTTTTGGGTTTCGCTTTTGAAGGGAGGTTCTATCTTGACCGATCTCTCCCGATGGGATGCTCAGTGTCGTGCTCTGCCTTCGAGTCCTTTAGCACCTTTTTGGAATGGGCCACCAGAAAGAAATCAGGCATGAGGGGTGTAGTGCATTACCTAGATGACTTCCTGTTCGTAGGCCGTGGAGGTTCAGGGCAGTGTACTTTCCTTTTGTCTGAATTCACTTCTTTGATGGATGAGCTGGGAGTGCCTTTGGCACATGAGAAAACAGAGGGCCCCACACACAGGCTCACGTTTCTGGGTATTGAGCTGGACACGCTCAACCAGACCAGTAGGCTACCACTTGTTAAGGTTCAGGACCTGCGGTCAAGGGTTGCTTCCTTCCTGGACAGGCGCAAGGCAACACTCAGGGAACTCCAGGAGATCCTAGGGCATCTCAATTTTGCTTGCAGGGTCATAGCGCCTGGCAGGGCTTTCCTTAGGCGGCTCTGTGACGCCACCAAGGGCGTCACCAAGCCTCACCACCGAATTAGAATCACCAGGGAAATGAGACTGGACTTGAAAGTTTGGCAGGAATTTTTGGCAGATTTCAATGGGGTTTCCTTTTGGCGGAATGAAATCCTGGTGAGAGATGCCCTGCAAATATCATCTGATGCAGCTGGTTCCATCGGCTTTGGTGTCTTCTTTGGAGGTAGGTGGTGTGCTCTGAGGTGGCCCCAGAGTTGGGTCATAGCAGGCCTTACTTCGGATCTTATATTCCTGGAATTTTTCCCTATACTGGTCGCGGTTCATATTTGACCGCGTGAGCTGGCTAACAGCGCTGTCCATTTCTGGTGCGATAATCAGGCCACGGTCAGCGTGATAAATAAGCTATCTTCAAAGTCACACCGGGTCATGAGATTGGTTAGGGCATTCACACTTCAATGCTTGCGCTTCAACATTCTTTTCAAGGCTGTTCACGTAGCAGGCGTTGACAATTCCCTGGCGGACTCTCTTTCCCGTATGCAGATGGATCGCTTCCAGGAGCTGGCTCCAGCCGCTTCACCCCTCCCAGAACCGATGCCCGAGAGCCTGTGGAATCTTGGCGGGGTGAGGTGACCAGGATGATTGGTATGTCTATTGCACCTAGTACCATGAGGAGTTACAGTAGAGCGGCCAAGGAATTTTGCAGCTTCCGTAAGTCTAAGGGACTACAGGACGCCTAGCCACTCCCTGTGGACCACATATTACAGTTTTGTGTAGCTCTCTCGCAAGCTGGTCTTTCCCCTCATTACATCAGGTCCAAAATGTCGGCCTTAGCCTTTTGGTCTAAAACAAGGGGCCTGGCGGACCCCACGGGTGATTTCAGGATACGTAAGTTTATTGAGGGATGCGTCAGGCAGCACGGAAAGGTCCGGGATAGCAGGCAACCGCTTTCTCCGGGTATTCTGAAGGGTCTGGGGGAGGTGTGGAAAAGTGTCTGTTCATCACCATATGAGGCTCGGCCACAGTTTCATCTTTTGGGCCGAGCGGCAGGCGCGCACAGGTCACATGGGCACGAACCTGGGGCTGGGCGATCAAGCATCCATACGCTGGCTTGGAAAGAGAGGTTTGCGGTGGTCTGGCCTGCTACCTTTGTTGTTTGGGGAGCACGGTGAACCTCCTCCCGATGTGCTGGTCATTCACCTGGGCGGTAATGACCTTGGACTGTTAAAAGGAAAGGCCTTGGTGATACAGGCCATCCATGACATGCGGCTCATACAAAGCGCATGGCCTCACACGTCGATTGTTTGGTCCACTTTGGTGCAAAGGAGGGAATGGGGCGGGGGTGCTGATCCCCGGTGCATAGAATGCACACGCCAGCTGGCGAACAGGGAGATTCGTCGCGCCCTGAGACAGGGCTTGGGTTACTACATCCCACATGCTGATATTGTTTTCAGTAAACCGGAGCTGTATTGGCGTGATGGAGTACACTTATCACCAGAGGATAATCAGATTTTCTTACACAATTTGCAGAAGGGGCTGGACTTGATCCTGAGGGGATGAGGGGATAAGGACTAAGCAGACGCTTGTCCTTGTCCATGGCCGGCAAAGGGGGGGACTTGAGGTTCGGCGTGTACCTATGGCACCCCCTTTCGGGGTGGAGGATAAATCCTATCCTTGGGGAGGGCCCTGGGATCACCCCACTTGCTGCGCAGCGGGGGGTGAACTTGGGACTCCCTTCCAGACAAGGGCTGGCCAAAGTCATCTTGCACCTTCAGCGGTTGGCTTTGGGGCCCGGTATCTCGCTCAACGGGCTAGGGGAGATGGTCGGGAGTGGCCTCTTGGCCCTAGTCTGAAGGTGCTGTAAACCCCCCCCCATTATTCTGCTCAGGCCAGAAACTCAAGTTTATGTTCAAGTTTATGTTCAAGTTTAAGTTCAACCGTTGTTAATTAGGCATATTAATAAATTGCCCTAGTTCAACCCAAGCTCTGTCTGCGATCTCGTTATTTCGTGGGTAGGGCGGCAAAGTATTATGCACTTTAGTGCCACAGGTTATAAGAACTATTTGAAATAAATAGAACAAATATTTAAAAATAGAATACATTTTTGAAAATGCTATTACCCGAGGAGACTCTTAAACTGTTTCAATCAATGTTTTGTTTCATTTTAGAATTTTTAAACTATCACCATAACATAAAATCAAACACCAACATAATATAGCTAATACGGTAGGTGAGCATGCATAGCAAGAAAATAAAAGAGAAATAACAACAGTGCTCCTGGCATTAAATCATTTCCATTCAGATCTCAGGAGAAAAACCATTTTCTCAATCTATGAGACATCAAAATTTTATCTAGTCCACTATCCCCTCAGTTTTTTCTCCAAATGCCACAAAATACTCAGCAAAATAAGACAGTTTTAATAAGACTTTCTGAGGGGAAATACAATATATGCAAGTTAAATTTTAAATCCAAGTACATTTCTTAACTAGTATTTGTTCAGTTCATGTTTGAAAGACAGGACTGAACTTGATAGTGTACTTAATATGCATTCTTTTTAAGAGTAAATGTTTAATATGCACTGAAGTAAATGGTGTACTTGAAACATATTCTTTTAAAAAGCATTTTTTTTCAGACAGTTTTTTTTGGGGCGGGGGGGCTAACAAAAATAAAACAAACTCAGTTAATGATGGAGATGTATTCCTGTCCATCGCATCAACAGAACATTTGCTACTAGAAACAGGAATAACAAGGAAAGAATAGGGATAAGTTCCCACAGCACAAACAAGACCAGTTCAATATGTCTCAGCAAACTTCTTATTCAAAATTAAACAATATGCTCATGTGAAATGAAATAAGCTGGTTAAGTAGGCATAAGTAAAAAAACCTTTTGGAGACCCCTTGAAACCTTCTTCTAAAATTCATCCAGGGATTTTTATTTTTTTTTTAAATTTCACTGCCTCTTCATAGAATCATAGTAATGTAGAGTTGGAAGAGACCACACGGGCCATCCAGTCCAATCCCCTGCCATGCAGGAACACCCTCAAAGCACTCCCAACAGATGGCCATCCAGCCTCTGCTTAAAAACCTGCAAAGAAGGAGATTCCACAACACTCCGAGGCAGCGTATTCCACTGCTGGACAGCCCTGACCGTCAGGAAGTTCTTCCTGAGGTTCAGGTGTAATCTCCTTTCTTGCAGCTTGAATCTATTGCTCCTTGTCCTGGTCTCTGGAGCAGCAGAAAACAAGCCCTCTCCCTCCTTTACATGGCATCCCTTCAAATATTTAAACATGGCTATCATGTCCCCTCTTAACCTTCTCTTCTGCAGACTAAACATACCCAGCTCTCTAAGTCTGTCCTCATAGGGCATGGCTTCCAGGCCCCTCACCACTTTGGTCACCTTCCTCTGGACACGCTCCAGCTTGAACATGTCCTCTTTGAATTGGGGTGCCCAGAACTGGACACAGTATTCAAGATGGGGTCTAACCAAAGCAGAGTAGAGTGGTACCAGTACCTCCCTCGATCTAGACACCATACTCCTATTGGTGCAGCCGAGAATTGCATTGACTTTCTTGGCTGCCGCATCACACTGCTGACTCATGTTCAGCTTGTGGTCTATGAAGACTCCTAGATCCCTTTCACACGTACTGCTATCCAGCCATGTGTCCCCCATCCTATATTTCTGTATTCCATTTTTTTCTACCTAAGTGTAGGACCTTACACTTCTCTCTGTTGAAATTCATTTTGTTAGCCTTTGCCCAGCTCTTTGCTGAGCTCTTTGCCCAGATCTATCCAGGTCATTTTGAATTTTGATCCTGTCCTCTGGCGTATTAGCAACCCCTCCCAATTTGGTGTCATCTGCAAATTTGTTGAGCATGACCTCTATTCCTTCATCCAAGTCATTGATGAAGATATTGAACAGCACTGGGCCCAGGACAGAACCCTGTGGCACCCCGCTAGTCACTTCTCTCCAGGATGAAAAGCAGCCATTGGTGAGCACCTTTTGGGAACGGTCAGTCAACCAGTTACAGATCCACCTGACAGTAGCCCTGTCTAGCCCACATTTTACTAGCTTCTTTGTAAGAATGTCATGGGGAACTTTGTCAAAGGTCTTATTGAAATCGAGATATGCTACATCCGCAGCATTCCCTTCATCTGACAAGTTTGTAGCTCTATCATAAAAAGAGATAAGATTAGTTGGGCATGACTTATTTTTGAGAAATCCATGTTGACTTCTCATGATTACCGCATTGCTTTCTAAGTGATTAGAAAGTGACTGCTTAATGATCTGCTCCAGGATCTCTCTGGGTACTGATGTCAGGCTGACTGGGCCATAATTATTTGGGTCCTCTTTTTTTCCTTCCTGAAGATGGGGACAAAATTTGCCCTCTTCCAGTCTGCTGGAACTTCTCCTGTCCTCCAAGATTTCTCAAAGATTATAGCAAGCAGTTCCAAAATGACCTCTGCCAGCTCTTTTAATATCCTAGGATGCAATTCATCTGGCCCTGGAGACTTGAATTCATCCAGTGTGGCCAGGTATTCCTGTACCACCTCTCTACCTATTATGTGCCGCATTTCCCCTGCTTCCTCACCTGCTCCCCAACAAACTGGATGAGTGCTTGTATCCTTCTGGGAAAAAACTGAGGCAAAGAAGGTGTTAAGTAGGTCTGCCTTTTCTCTTCCCCCTGTGAGTAATTCACCATCTTCTCTGCGCAGCGACCCTATCGTCTTCTTCTTTTTCCTTTTGCTGTGGACATATTTAAAAAATCCCTTTTTATTGTTTTTAATGTCTCTGGCCAACCTAAGTTCGTTCTGTGCTTTAGCCTTTCCGACCTCCTCCCTACATCTCCTGGCAACTTGCTTAAATTCTTCTTTGGTGGTTTCCCCTTCTTCCATTTCTTGTACATGTTTCTCTTAACACTTAACTCAGCTGAGAGTTCTTTAGTCAATCATTCTGGTTTCTTCAGATGCCTTCCATTTTTCCTCCTTATTGGCACAGTTTTAGACTGTGCCTTCAGTATCTCCCTTTTAAGGAACTCCCATGCCTCCCGAACTCCTTTCCCTTTCACTGTTCTTGACCACAGAATTCCAGCCAGCAGCTCCTTAAGTTTACAGAAGTCTGCTTTTTTTAAAATCTAAGATGAGTGTTTGGCTACCCTTATCTTCTCCTTCCCACTGAATGCCAAATTCCAATAGGGCATGGTCACTCCCCCCTAAAGATCCAACCACTTCTACCTCATTAACAAGGTCATCCCTGTTGGTCAGGATCAGATCTAGAATATTTGATCCTCTTGTCACCTCTTCCACCTTCTGGACCATGAAATCGTCTGCAAGAGAAGCAAGAAACTTGCTGGACCTTGCTGTCTTGGCAGAGTTTGACTGCCAACATATATCAGGGTAATTGAAATCTCCCATTATTACTGTATCTCTCCTTTTTGAATGTGCAGTCTTTTGACTGAGAAAGGCATCATCAAGGTCCTCAGTCTGGGTTGGAAATCTGTAATAACCCCCCCAACAGAATATCCCTATTGTTTCTCGCTCCCTTAATTCTTACCCAGATGCTCTCGACCTGGCTTTCTGGGTTTAAGTCATGGATCTCTTCATAGGTGAAAACATCCTTGACATACAAGGCTCCTCCTCCTCCTCCTTTCTTGTTTGATCTATTTCTACAAAATAGGCTATACCCCTCTATTCCTGCATTCCAATCATGAGATACATCCCACTAGGTCTCAGTGATGCCTATTAAATTATATTTATTTTATTGTACTAGGAGTTCAAGTTCATCTTGCTTGTTTCCCATACTCCGTGCATTAGTGTAGAGACACTTAAGTCCCTGGGCCCTTCCTGCAAGTCCTGTACTATAGTTTCTACTCCTTCCGTCATTGGACATTTGTACTACTTGTCCAATAACATTTTGGCCTTTTTCTCCTGCACTCACCGAGTCCTTGCCCTGAATAATATTGTCTCCCTCCCCAGCGGAACTTGGCAGGAATGTTTTTTGTCAACAGTCTCGCAAGGAGGATTAGGAGGTCTTTAAACTAAGTTCCGCTTAGTTTTGTGAGGTGCAGCCCATCCCTTGCCAGAAGTCCACGTTCATGGAAATTCAGGCCGTGTTCCAAAAACCCAAACCGTTGCTGGTGGCACCATGTACGGAGCCAGTTGTTGACCTCTGCTATTGTCATTTCCCTTTGTGCACCATATCCTTGAACAGAGAGGAGACATGAAATGACCACCTGCTCACCAAGGTCCTTAAGCTTTGTCCCCATTAGCTTGTAGTCCTTTGCGATGTGGTAAAAGCTGTGCCTCACAGTGTCATTGGTTCTGACGTGAACCAAAATGAGGGGCTTATGGTCAGTGGGCTTGACCAGCCTGGTTAGTCTCTCCGTTATGTGGTTGATCTTGGCCCCAGGAAGACAGCAGACCTCTCAATTGAGCTTGTCTGGTTTGCAAATTTCCTGTTCGGTTCCTCTGAGCAAGGAGTCCCCAACAACTAGAACTCGCCTCATCTGAGGTTTGTCCAGGGCTCCTCAATGAGTAGGTTCTTCTAGGACTGCCTGGGCATTCTGTTGGGTCTGGGAGTGTGGATCTTGTTCCTGTTGCCAAAGTGGGATTCCTTCTTGTTGATATTCTGTTCCTTCCTCCTGGTGTACCTCATCGTTCATAAGGCCAAGAACATTGAAGCGATTGTGTAGGTTGAAAGTCTCTGTTACCTTCCTGGTCCTTCTACTCCTCTGTGTGACATTCCTTCAAGTCTCCATTTCCTGGCACAGTGTGCTGACTTCCTGATCTGGCAGCTCCCTCATGCATTCGGTCTTCCGTTAAGGTCTTCTCTGTCCTAGCAAAAACTCCTCCCCTTCCCTAATAAGATGAAGGTTAGAAACTTGTTCCTCCAGCTGGCGAACCTTCTCCTCCAAGAAGGTCACCAGCTTGCACTTGGTGCAGGTGTACCTGACAATGTCTTGTGGCAAGAAAAGGAATGTCCCACAAGTGCTACAGGTGACCGCGGCAGCTCCCTTACTTTCCATCCTTGATACTACAGAGAGTAGTACAGGGAGGAGGTCTAGAAAGAATAATAGGGCTTTCTTTCTCAAATTCAGTTGTATAAGCTACATCTGCTCTGCTGATTGCTCAGGGTCCAACTGTGTGCGCCAAAGGCGCACGCCATTTGGAGCTCCTAATAAAACTCCTCCCCCCTAGCTGGCTCCTCCTCCTCATTAGTCAGTTAGACCATGTGCACAGGGAGAGCACATGGCCAGCAGAAGGAGACCTAACAAAAACAAGCAAACAAACAAACAAGCACAGCCTCACAAGCCTGTAAACAACACCTGGTCAGGGATGTCTTCACAGACCTAGCTTGCCCTCTGCTCTTTCCTCTGGGAAATGAGCTAGAGGACCGTTGGGAGCTCCTAATAAGACTCCTCCCCCCAGCTGGCTCCTCCTCCTCATTAGTCAGTTAGACCATGTGCACAGGGACAGCACACGGCCAGCAGAAGGAGACCTAACAAAAACAAGCAAACAAACAAACAAGCACAGCCCCACAAGCCTGTAAACAACACCTGGTCAGGGATGTCTTCACAGACCTAGCTTGCCCTCTGCTCTTTCCTCTGGGAAATGAGCTAGAGGACCGTTGGGAGCTCCTAATAAGACTCCCCCCAGCTGGCTCCTCCCTCTCATTAGTCAGACCATGTGCACAGGGATTGCACACGGCCAGCACAAGGAGACCTAACAAAAACAAGCAAACAAACAAACAAGCACAGCCCCACAAGCCTGTAAACAACACCTGGTCAGGGATGTCTTCACAGACCCAGCTTGCCCTCTGCTCTCTCCTCTGGGAAATGAGCTAGAGGGCCATTGGGAGCTCCTAATAAGACTCCTCCCCCAGCTGGCTCCTCCCCCTCATTAGTCAGTTAGACTGTGTGCTCAGGGAGAGCACATGGCCAGCACAAGGAGACCTAACAAAAACAAGCAAAATTCTTTACAAATGATTTCAGTCTTGGTAGCCAAACTTACCTGACTCTTTGGCCCTTTCTGCATGATGTTGCTGTCTCATTTCTGCCACAGGATGGCAGCGGTCAGCAGGTTGTGTTTCTGCATGACATCGTCGCTGTCCTGCTGCCATCCTGTCATGGAGCATCGTGGTTGCGAGTTTGTGCAAACGGAAAAAATCCTTTTCGCATCTGCAATCGCGCACCACTCCCATCACTTCTGGCTATGCAGAAGCACATTGGCAATGCTTCCTTACATAGCACAGCAATGGAAAAAGCCCAGCTGTTTTGCGGCAGGAAGATGTGGTGCCATTGCATTCTCTTCCACATGCACCGAATGGGTACAGAGGGTAGTGTTGCTGACACACTCCCTTCTGGACCCAGGACTGCAGCAAGATGACATGGAAGAGCATCGTCGTGTGGAAGTGGTGTCTAATACACTGGGCGGGAGTACCTAGTGTGGCAGACTTATCTGCACTTTCCTTTTCTCTCTCTTTTGCTGTTTACATGTACTTGGGGTTCTGAAGACAGCTGCTATTCATCTTTCCTTTTTAGGCAGGCACACACAACTACAGTAGGATTGGATAGCATAAAATCCCATTCTTTCTTTTCCCAGATTAAACTTTTATTGTGTTGCTTACTGCAGACATGGAGCTGCAACCCAGTAATGAAAGTCTCTGTTTCTCCAGCCTTGCTTCATCATCCTCCCTATGTCGATGCTAAAAATAAAACAAAACTTTTTGGTTAGACAGATTACAAGGAAGAAAAGGCAAAGGTTGGGTGAGCATAGAAAGACTTTGTTACAAGCATGTTCTTTGTGGACTTGTTTTGCAGCCTTATCCTTTAGCAAGCTCTGCTAAGGGAAGAGGCACTGGATGTGGTAGGAGCTGATTTGACACACTGGAAACTGCCTAAAATTGACTTCCTGAGATATGAGACTCAGAGGATCCTCCACATGGTCTGTGTGAAAATCCAAAGGCCTATCCAGCCTCACACCTCTTATGTCCAGGTCTGAACAGCCTGGGAGATCACTGGACCAAGTCAGGGCTGCGACACTAGGTCTGCTCATATTCTCCCTCTCCAGAGAATGCAGTTCCTCCTCATTTTTTGTCTCCAACTGACTTCTTCCTGCCAGGTTATCTCCCTCTACTGCTTTCCCTAAATGCTAACTCTTCTCAGATATAAGGACAAGCAGTGATTTATCTCTCCAATGACTGTGGTACTGATGGTAGCATGTGTAACCCAGTACAGAGCAATGACACTCTCTCTAGACTATTCTTTATAGGAATATAAACAAATATTTATTTAACATACTTTCAAGGTAATAGATATTTGGTAAGTAAGGATTCATAAACCTGGACAACACTTCTCTCTCTCTCAACTCCAAACACACACCTCTCTCAATCTCAACACTCAACTCTTCATCAACTCTCATCTCCAGCTCTTAACTCTGTTCTCAAATCTCAACCCTCTGTTTTCAGTTAAATTTCTGTTGCTCACTCCCTCCATTCAGCCCCTCCCTCTTGCTAGCCTGGGGTTCCATTTACATCATCCAATCAATTTGAACCCTCTGGGTTGCTAGGGTGCCTCCATTGTCATGCCACCCCCCCCTCAGGGATTGTCACAATCTGGACTCCTGATTTTGGCACCTTGGGGTCACAGAAGCTATCTCTGGAAGTGTGAATGGATCAGAGGAGACCAGGATGATATACAAGCCCTGCCACATTCCGGCAGACTTTTTTTGAAACACTGACATGTAACCAATTTTCTTAACCTTCTAATAATACAAGATTCAACATCTAATGAAGCCCTGCAGATAATAGGAAGAGTTAACTTTGTCATTAATACTTGTACAATACTTTGTGTGAGTGAAAACATCTGCATTAAACTTTGAAATTAATGATGTGAACAGCATGGTAGAATTGAGTTAAAAATAAAACTGCATGAAGATTTAAATGTGCTGATAACCTTAGCAGTTTGAACCCTCTGAATTTTTAAGGATGAACTCTTTTTAACTTAAAGATTTTTAGATTTAATGTTGCTAATAAGCTCTTATTATGGGAAGAAAAAGTGTGCTTATCTTATGTAGAAAAGTTTCACGGACAATGCTGCTGGGTGGAAAACAGGGAGTGAACTGGTTGTGAACTCAGGGTGGTGAGTGAGTGATGAACTGTGACTAGAGAGAATGGTATGGAGAGATGTACCAACCTCTAGGGGTGAAGTGGAATAACTACAACAGAAAAAAATAATTAGGGAGTTTGACAGCTGTCAAAATGGATTCAGGAGTCACATCTAAGCATATGCAAACAGTAAATGTTTCAAGAAAAGCATCAATTGAACAATTTAAGGTTGCTGATTCAAAAAAATTATTCTGACAGAGATTAAAAACAATGAGGAAAAATCTGAATCAGATAGAATCACAGAATCATAGAGTTGGAAGAGACCCCAGGGGCCATCAAGTCCAAACCCCTGCTATGCAGGAACACCCATCAAAGCATTCCCAACAGATGGCCATCCAGCCTCTGCTTAAAAACCTCCAAAGAAGGAGACGCCTCCAAGGCAGCATATTCCACTGCTGGACAGCTCTGACCATCAGGAAGTTCTTCCTGAGGTTCAAGTGCAATCTTCTTTCCTGTAGCTTGAATCCATTACTCCTTGTCCTAGTCTCTGGAGCAGCAGAAAACAAGCCAGCTCTCTCCTCGACATGACATCCCTTCAAATATTTAAACATGGCTATCATTTCCCCTCTTAACCTTCTCTTCTGCAGACTAAACATACCCAGCTCCCTAAGCCATTTCCCATAGGGCATGGCTTCCAGACCCCTCACCATTTTGGTCGCCCTCCTCTGGACATGTTCCAACTTGTCGATATCCTTCCTGAATTGAGGTGCCCAGAACTGGACACAGTATTCCAAATGAGGCCTAGTCAATGCAGTATAGAGAGGTACCATCACCGCCCTCAATCTAGACACCATACTCCTATTGATGCAACCAAGAATTGTGTTGGTTTTCTTGACTGCCTCATTAGATGAGACTAGATATAAATCAAATGAGAAAATATTTTAAACAAGACTTGAAGCCTGAATTCAAGGTTAAATTTCAAGATATAAGTCATTCTTTGATTCAGATAACAACAGAGGAGACAGAGATGGATGAAAAAATGGAATAGCTATAAAATAAGACACAAAGATTGGAAGAAGATTGTGATAAATTACCTGTGGTTCAAGAACAGAGCCTAGATGAATGGTTTTACTTGACCTTGAGGAAGAGGAGAGATGCCTCAGATACAGAGGAACATCAGAGATGCAAAACAAGATTGGTATATACACAAAAATCTTGGCTGCTCTGACTGCTCTCCCTTGGAAAGACAGAGAGATCTTTTTTGAGAACTAAACTAGGTTCCTGGTGGTGCAGCAAAGAAACCTGCTTAGAGATGTGATTGTCTACTTTGTGAGAAGACAGATGAGAGATCTGTATTATTTAAATAAAATGTTGACTGATGGAATTGGTTAATAAAATTGTGTTGTCTGGCATAAATCAATACACTGAGTATTTGGATTAAAGAAGAACCACTGAGTAACTTTAAAGAAAATTGGGACATGATTATTACACATTTGAGAGAGTACTGAGGGAGAATTCGAGTTCTGGGTTTGAAGATTAGTAGTTTTTGCCAGTATGTAGAAGTAGATTTTAGTCACATAACACTAAAGAAGTAGATTTAGTACCTTATCTTACAACCATCAGCTGGGGGGCTGGAAGTTATGTGTCTGTCCTTCTGATCTCACTTTAATTTAGATTTTCATTTGGCTTTTTTTAAAGGTTAGGTTGCCTTTTTGTGTTATTTTAGGTGACTGTTGTGTGCTTTTTTTCTTGTTTTTTTGTACTTAAATTCCCCTTCGTGTTGTTGTATGTACTTAAATTTTGTGTTTAATAAAAATATTTAAAAATCAGGTTCTTTGGTAGAGGTTTTGTTAACTGATGCATGTCTGTACAAGACATTTCAGTGATTAAGGATGCTATCGTATGTCCTAATTATTATAAATATTCCCCATTCCACCCAAAGGAATTTATTTTGTATACAATTTATTGAATTATGTTTAATAAAAAAATCAAAATATGCAGTAATAATTGAATAGGTATTATTAATCATAAAATTATTTATTTTTCCCATTATCACTGGCAAATGATTTGGACATAAGAACATCAGAAAGGCCCAGATGGATCAAAAGAGAAAAAAAACAATCATCCCTAATTCAAAGCATGCAAAATCTTTGTTCCCCCAGTTGTGTTAGACTTCAGCCCACAAGTGTAAGCCACAAAATATAGGCACAACTGTAAGCACTTTTTAGGTTGTTGCAAATGGAAGTATCTAGTATTTCTTTGCAGCAACACACTAGATGTTGAGCATAGTTAAAGTAAAATTTGTTGAGATACAATTCCTGTACATACATATGTTTGTAACTAGGGCCTACATTCTCCATCAGAGAATAAATGTGAGCACTTTCAGAACAAAAACAGCCTTGGTGAGATCAAACTGCTAATCCGTCACAGCTCTGTGAGGGGTTGCTAAGGAGAAATCTGGGATGGCTGAGCCTTCATGAGGTCTGCTTAGTGACTTACCTGTGTGAATTTGAACATGTGGCCTTTCTATCGGACCAGAGGAGGTTTGTAGTACATGGAAACAGGAATTGATAGCCAGCACACTGTTCATGTTAGGCTTGATTCATTAGTATGAATCACTAATTCTTGAACTGATTTTACAAGCACCTTATCCTCTAATGACACTTTACTAAATAGAAGTATCCTTTCTAAGGCCCTTTCTGCATGAGGTGAATTGCTCTGTGCCATTACTCACCGGTTCTTCTTGGGTAGAAGCAACACGGACTCTCCCTTAAGCCCTTCTGCAGGGCTCCTCCGTTTGATCCAGGGTGAATTGGAGCAGGGCAAGGTCTGTAGATCTGCACTGCTCAGACTTACAAAATGGCAGCTTCCTGTTCTTCATGGGTCCAGGCCAACTGTTGACACTGGCCGTGCCCACAGCCCACCCTCTGCTGATTGCAAGCTCGCATTGGTGCGAGGCTGTGCATCTGCACAAGTGAGGAGGAATGCAATGGTTAGCTCTAGAAGATTGAAAGACTGGATTTTTCCGGTCTTCACTTAGCGCACTGGAGGACCATTGGAGGCATCTTGGATTGGACTGAAGTGTGGAACTAAGGTAAATAGTCCGAACCTTGTCCGATCCAAGTTGCGGATGACCTCCGTGACAGGACGCCTTGGCCCATTTTAACTTCCTGGTTTGGAAAGGGCCTAGGAAAGTTTACTGTGACTAAAATTGAGGTTAAACCTGAACTACACAAAACTGGACCAATACCCAGAATGCTGACACTTTAGGCTTACTTTTGTACAAATCATATTAAGAAAGATTAAGAAAGCTTTCCACTTCAACTGTGGTTTCCATTTGCCATAAACAACACACTCAGGATGTGAAAACAACATACTGTTACATCTTGTGGGGAGCTGCTATGTATTTCTCAGCTTCTGCAATGGAGGCCCATTGCAATTTTAAAAAAAATCAATATATTTAAGCTAAGTGTTATTTCCAGAGCTTGTGGGGTGGGGAACAACAGTGTTTGGGACTATAACTTTCCCAATCAGCTAATGCTGATGCTGGCAGGGGGATTATGGGAGCTGTAGTCCAATATGTGACTTTTCCAAGCTCTGGTTATGGCATACGCAAGATAAGAAAACCACACTAGAGAACATGTTTCTGATACCCATTTTTCACTTTTGAATGGTAAAGTAGCAACTCATTTCTTTTTAGAGGTTCTTCTACAAAATGTAGGCATGAGGAATAATCTACATGTCACAAAGAATGAATCATTTACTTGTTAGTCTAATGGTTCACTGTAATGTAAGGCCAGCTTTAAAGTGTTAATTTTTCCGGTGTCAGTGAGCTAGAGTACCACCTGCCCTGTTTTTGCCTCCTTGGGAGGTTGCCAACAACGTATTAAGCTTTAATGCGGTAGCCTACTTTTCTCAAGAAAGACTTGGCATCCCAATTTCATCCCCAAATGACAGCTTGTCAACAATACTTAATTACTGCTGCCATTAGGAAAGAAGATTAAAGATACATGTTCCGTTCAGAATGTCTATTGTTTCTTTTAAGGCCCCAAGGAACATATTGTAGTATGCTGTGAATGAAATAATACATAACTGTAAAGTGGCAGAGGGTAAAATGCAAAGATAGCTATTTTTTTTATCTAAAACAAAACTGGAAAATAAAACCCTTTTTGCAGGATTTCCTTTGAGTTCCATTTGAGATTTAGTTACATGGAAATTCAAAATAGCTATGTGGACTGAAATTGTATGGTTTGCAAATTAAATTGCTAATGTCTGTCACAGCAATGAAGACTGAATAAGAAGGATTTTTTTCCCCCTTAAGGAAACATGCTATCACTTCACCTCCCTCTTCAGCCATTCAGTTTTCATAGAGAAAAACTGATTTTAAACTATTTGTACCATATCATACTGTAGTGATGCACAGAATAATAATGCCACTCAGCTCAAGCATGCATATCACCCGGAAACTTAACAACATCAGTGGTATGTATATGTGTTGGCATTTTTCATTTGGTTCTAATATTTAAGTGAGCCAACCTAATCTGTACGAGAGACATAGACAGTGACCTGGTTTGTCCTCAGGTGCTAAATAAGAAAGTGACCAAAATAATTTTTACTAAGAGGTGGAAAGACTTTTTGTTAGTCTTTCCAAGAATTCACACAGTTGTAAGCCTGGGGTTTGTACCTTTCTGTATATGCTCAAAAATGTGAACCAAATTAAGATAATACTGCCTTGTATCAACTATTTAAAAGCAGAAGAACTGGATGAGTTGTTTTAAGTTTCATGGGCAATGTCCTTTTTTGTTTGCTCTCTGTGTGCATAAGTTCATAAAGAGAAAAAAATGCAAGAGACATTTCTACACAACTTGTATAAAGCACAGGCTATGTCAAGACAGTCTGGCTTGACCACAAATGAAGCATTAGCAAAAATTTTTACTCACATTCCTCATCCCTCTTTCCTAGATTAATACATAAATTGAGTACAGTTAGCATTTGGAGTGCACATTTCTCCAAGACTTATGATGCAGTTCTCTCAGTAGGAAAGTGCATAGAATTAGAAAATATGCACAAACATAAATGTGAATTTTCATTTTTCTTAAAATCACAGAGTAATGCAGAAAACTGGATGAAATGGTCACATATCTAAATAGATATAATACAGACTCTGGAAACAGACTGATTCAGCCATCATTGAATGTGGTGCAAAACCTTTTGACTCTAGTTGGTGTTTGAATTAAATTCAATTCCATCTTGTGGGAAAGATCGGACTAATCAAAATAACTGGTGGTTTCTGATTACTATTTTGTTACCCACCCCAATGTCATAAGACATGCTAGGTATAGAAATTAGAAAAATATATTTCTTATTCATTGTTCTAGAAAGGATGGATTATATTATTTAAGTTTTATTTATCATTTAATCATGTTTTGCCCATGAAACATCCTTAAGCAATGAACTATACTTCAATTGTTATATTGATACAGTCTTATGCCTCTGAGCAGGTGATCACAGGTAATTACTTGTGAATGAGATGGGGGGTATGGTAATACAGTGGTATGAAAACGGATACTTCTTTTTTTTTCTCCCAGAATGCTATGAACTCTTATCCATGAAATCCTAAAGTTGTAATTGTATTTCATGTATGATGGGAAGAAAAAGTTAGCACATTTTTCATTGGGTTTTTTAAAAAAAATTACTTGGAATGCCACCCCAAATTTTGAAACACATATATTGTTTCCAAATTTTCAGCACAATGTTTATTTCCCCGCCGCTATAACAAAGTTGGGAGTCATACATATAGAATCATAGAATCATAGAAATCTAGAGTTGGAAGAGACCACAGGGGCCATCCAGTCCAACCCCCTGTCATGCAGGAACACCCTCAAAGCACTCCCGACAGATGGCCATCAAGCCTTTGCTTAAAAACCTCCAAGGAAGGAGACTCCACTACACTCCGAGGCAGCAGATTCCACTGCTGGACAGCCCTGACTGTCAGGAAGTTCTTCCTGAGGTTCAGGTGGAATCTCCTTTCCTACAGCTTGAATCCATTGCTCCTTGTCCTGGTCTCTGGAGCAGCAGAAAACAAGCCCTCTCTTTCCTCTACGTGGCATCCCTTCAAATATTTAAACATGGCTATCATGTCCCCTCTTAACCTTCTCTTCTGCAGACTAAACATACCCAGCTCTCTAAGTCTATTCTCATAGGGCATGGCTTCCAGGCCTCTCACCATTTTGGTCACCCTCCACTGGACTTGCTCCAGCTTGTCAATATCCTTCTTGAATTGGAGTGCCCAGAACTGGACACAGTATTCAAGATGGGGTCTAACCAAAGCAGAGTAGAGTGGTACCAGTACCTCCCTCGATCTAGACACCATACTCCTATTGATGCAGCCGAGAATTGCATTGGAAGCTCTCAGAATCTCTTAGCATTTTGTTGAGGAATGTTGGTGACACCTGCTGGGGCTTGCACAGCAATATTTTGGAGGTTAAATGATTTGCACATCACAAATGTACTGAATATAAATGTCCCAATATATTTTAGTTTGTATTCCAAAAATTGTGAGCACTCTGTCTTTGAAATTCTTCCACAAAGTGGCCTTCCAGATAGTGTTTGACCCCTATCAGCAGCAACCCAACCAAACTGGTGCAGCAACATCTGGAAGACCACAGTTTCCTTTGCCTACTGTAAGAAGAAGTAAAGACTAACAAACTTTCTACAAATGGTCTATCAGAACACAGGCCATTTCCGCACTACTTTGTTATAGTGCTATTATTCCACTTTCTACATCCTGTGGAATGTTGAGGTTTCTAGTTTACTGAAGCCAAAGAGCTCTCTGGCTGAGAATTCTAATTGCCCCTCTCTAAACTGCAAACCTCAGGATTACATAGGATGTTGAAAGTGTAATAATAGCACTATAACAGTATAGTGCAGAAACGATCACACTTTCCAAGCATAGGTGGGTAGGAATTATTACAAATCATGGGTCCTTGATTTCAGGAGGCTTAAGCTTGACACTAGGGATGTTATTCTTTGATCATTTTGCTTTAGACGGAATTGAAGTGTAATTTTAGCATTTCTCCCCACTTTGAGAAACTTCTTGAAAATTGCACAAGTTCTGAAAATGGTTTACAATTCAGCATTTATTCTGTGAAAAATTCATATATGGCATTGTTGCCCAGAAACTAGTATTTTCTGTGTGGGAAGCAGCTTTTTCTGTGGAGAAAATAATATTTCTGTACAACAAATGCTATTTTGTGTGCAAAAATGCTGTAGTTGGGAACTTGATAGCACAACATTTGTACATAGTTTCTTGCACAGGAATCAGAATTTTCTGCATGGCAAATTAATAATAATAATAATAATAATAATAATAATTATTATTATTATTATTATTATTATTATTATTATTTGGCTGCCCTGTTAGACAGTTATGATGCTACAAGCTAGGCCTTGGAACAATGATTGTTGTCTGTTTTATGTTGTCTGGTCTAGATTTGGGTATTTGTGATAATGTATTTTATGCATATTTAATATTTTAAATGATAATTGACATTGTTTTAAAATATATCACTATATTGGTTAGATTATATGACAAGTTCCTTGATAGAAGTAATTTCTCTGGAAAACTAGATTATAGCTATACAAATGAAGGAAGTGTTTCTGCTGAAAGGAAAAACAGCAGAGTTTTGTGGTACTTCAAATACTTTTTTTTTTTTTGAGGCTGCTTTGTCTGGTATTTAGGCTCAGTTGGCATACTTCCGGAACTTGGAAAAGCTAATTTCTTTCTATTATATCTTCCAGAATATCTCAGCCAGCAGTGGCTGTGCTGGCTGGGGGATTCTTGGAGATGTAGGCCAAAAAGTATCATAAAAGCACAGAAGAAGGGAAGGAGGACAACAAAAACACAATGGACCTAAAAGGCCACAACATTCAGTGGGTGGTACTGTAATGTTTTGGTGCATGTCCTCCTTCTATGATTAAAGGGGGAGATGCCAGCTACAAGTATGCTTGATGGTGTTCTCTTCTTTTAAAGGTATGTAGTTATTTTGTTAGATTGTCTGGCCTGAGAAACCAGCTGGCTAGCACATACTGTCGTCGCAGCTGGGATACAGGCTGATCTGTTGGGGAGCACCTGGCATCCTTTTCCCATCTTCTTCTTCAAGCTGAGACTGCTCTACCAAGGCCAGCAGCTCTTAAGGAAGACCATATGCTTGGTTGCAAACACTCTATTAGTAACACCAGGCAGTTTAAACCATTTGCCCTGACTGGGAGCTCAGCTCAGAGGGGAATTGTTTACATCCTCTGTATGAATTGAAAACAGAGGAGTCACTTGGGCCAAAGCAGAAGGGCTTGTAATGAGGAACTGCAGGATATTGTTGTCGTCATCAACATCATCATGATCTTCACAATCAATATGCATTGCTGTTGCTGATGCTGCTGGCTTAGATGCAGTGAATGAGAATGAAAATTACTCTCTGTGCTTTAGGAATATTGTATATTACTGCATTGCAGGAGCTGGACTAATGATCCTTGTGATCTCTTCCCCACTCTAAGATGCTATAATACTGTGATGTATACAGTGCCAAGTGACCATTATAAGGAAATCAGAAAAGCAACAGTGGTGCTGCAGAAGGGCAACTGTCTTTTCATTTATACATGGGAGCAAAGAGCTCCCAAGAGGAACAGTAGCTCACCAGCAAAGAACACCCTCAATTTGTACTAGACTGTATTTTTACTATGTAGCACAATAGGCAGCAATTGGCATCCTCACCACCACTTGGAAACAGTGCCCACATAGGAATGCTGCATGGGATCTCACCTAACACCATATTCTTGTTACTTACAGGTGGACAGCAGATGAACATGACTTTTCCCAGCACGCTTGTTCCTTCCTACCATTATACTATACTATGAAAGGTGCATGCTAGCAAACTAGATCACAGAATTCATTCTATTTTCTCTGCTGCTGTGGCTGGAGCATCTAATGACCAAAGTTCTTTATGCAAACTCTGGATATCAAAAGAGATGCCTGGGTCCCTGAGATTCGTAAGGAGGAAATCTGTTATTGGCTATCTTAAGACAAGAAGGAAGGCCAAGGACTAATCCATTTCCTTCCAGTAAACGTTCATTACACTCACTTATTCCTCAGAGCAGAAGACATATTTTTGTCAAGAAATGGAAGAGGATTGAGGCCTAACAGCTCAAGCTTCTGCATGTTTACTTGGAAGTAAGCCCCACTGAGTTCCAATGAACTTATTTCCAAGTAACCACGCAGAAGATGGTAACATGAGCATCTGAGCATGACATGGGTCTGTGGTTCTTAATTCCTTTCACTTTGCCTCTGGTAGTAGGTTTTGTTAATACGTTTGTTTTATGGTCCTGCTTAATCTTATGTTAAAGAGATTCCACACAATTGTACCAGGTTAATGTAGGCTCTTAAAAATCAATAATATTTACAGCAGAATACACAGAATTCTTGAGTGAAATAAACATTAATGAGCTGTAAGCACATTAATCTCTCAGCAATATGGCAAGAGTTTCTTATGCATTTTCTGCAACTAACCAAACTATGTGATGAATTGTTCATAAGGCAGCAGATGTTTATTTACAAATAGTATAAAAGATAGACTCTTTTTGCATGGCATTTGCCATGCGAAAGGGCGCCTGGAGCATCACATGATTGTGAGGAGTGATCTGCACAATGCACTCACAATCATGCGACACTCCAGGGTATGACAGGTGCTGCTCATGCACTTTTTCATTTTCAGTTTTCAGTCGAAAATGGTGCATGATTGCACATTGCTCCAGGGCCCCGTGCACACTTGCTGTGCATTTGGAGCCTCCTGAGCCACGGCGGTTGCGCTTCCTGCCCCAGCACAGCCTAGGAAACTCCCAGGCTGCGCTGTGGAAGGAAGAGGTGGGGCTTGTGCACTACCTGCTCAGGAGCAGGCAGTTCGTGTGGAGCTGAAGCAGCAGGGACGCGAGAGCCTCTTGCTGGAGGCTGCTCGAGCGATCGCCGCACCCCAGCACCAAAAAAAGGTAAGCTGCGGAAAGGGCCTTACATTGGAACAAATGTATACAAACAAATGAAGCATTTTTTTAAAAAAAAAACTTTAATGACAGATTTTTTAAAAAAGAAATTACTTCATTGAAACCACAAGATGAACCAATTAATTAGAGAACAGAAATAGAACAAATCAAAAGAACACATTAGTTATTTCTGAGTATTAGTGTGAAACATGCTATATATATATATATATATATGCAAAAGATTTATGATAACACTATAGTAAGTCTCTGAGTGTGTATCTGCCCTTTACAGATATATCAATGTCATACTACTTGAATTCCCATGGCTCCATTCTACAGAATCTTGGGATTTATATTTTGATAAGTACTTAGAATTAACTGTTGTAGTGTGTTCCTTGAACTAAAGCATTAGATCTCGCTAGCACAGAATTCTAAGTACTTCACCAAATCAGAAAACCCAGGATTCTATAGGTTGGAGCCATGGGAGCAACCAGAGTGATTAAAAATTCCTGGATTTTGTCCTTTCTGATTTTACACTGATTTAAAATAAATAGAGCTGGCACATAAAAAATTCTGATCATACCCAGAGTTGAAAGAAAATATTCTGGCATAAACAAAATGTGTATGGATTTCCAAATTAAATTGGAAAGAACAGGAACAAAACCAGAGACTTGATTCACCCCATGACAATTCAAGTGGTATAGAACTAATATAACTGTTTAGTGCAGATACACCCAAAGTCTTCAGAACTGCAGATGATTGACATGGGATTAGATGAACCAGAAATTATATTTGTGTGCATACATATTACAAAAGAGTCCCTGCTTCAAATTATTTTCAAATTATGTAAGATACGAGTAAGATTACGTCTCTTAAAGGATTGACATTATGCCTTGTACATGGGAATGTCATTTTCTCATGTCAGTGAGTTCCTCAGGAGAGGTTTTTACGGCCACATTTTGAATTTTGTGAGTGGTCTTCCCTTGCTAAGTCACTTATTTTCCCTTTATGTTTCTATCTTTTTTTCTACCACATGCTTTATGGTGAAAAGATGTCAATATGCCGAAGAGAGAGATAACCTGTACAATGCTTTCTGTCTGATAATTCTGGAGGCTGTCTGTCTGGAGACAGCCATTGCTCACTAATTTAAAAGGGTGTCCTAAGTTAACATGTGAGGATGTTCAGCCTTTTGAAAATGATGCTACTAACTTACTGAATAGTTTCTGCTTTCAGTCCATTGATGGCAGACTACAAATGACTGAGGTCTCTCCAGTTCTCTAGTTTACATATAGTCACATGTTCAAGAACAAAGGCACATTAGAAGAGCTCTGTGGTATCAGAGCAGGAGTCATCTTTTCCATTATCCTTGTTTCCAAGATATGGCCAACAAGATGCCTCTGAGAAGCCCACCAGGACAATATGAGGGCAACAGCCCTTTCACAGTGACCAGTATTTATGCTGCTTCTGAAAGTGACATCTCTATGCTCCTTTCATGTCTAAGAGCTTGTAATACACCAATCTTCCATTCAACTAATCTGTTACTTGTTAAAGCCAATCAAATCTTTTCACCATCAAGTGTATAAAAATAGTTGAAGGCTTTCATGGCCAGAATCCATCGGTTGTTGTGGATTTTCTGGGTTTTGAGGCCGTGTTCTGTTAGTATTTTCTCCTGACATTTCACCTGCATCTGTAGCTGGCATCTTCAGAGGATATGGTGGCATGGCAGTGAAACAGAGTATATATACTCGTGTAGTCCCCTGGCGTGGGAGGGAGCACGTTGGCCTATTGTTAAATGGGATAGCTCTCAGGATTGTATTGTTAGTCAGGGGATATGCATAACAGTGCGTTAAGTACATTAGCAACGGATTGTATTGTTCCCTGTAGAGGGACCTCCAGAGTCTGGGTGGTGTTCACTGGCATGTCTTTGAGTCTTAATTTTAGTGTTCTTCAGTACTGGTAGCCAAATTTTGTTTACTTTCCGAGTTTCTTCTTTCCTGTTGAAAGACCCAGAAAAATCCACAGCAGTGAAAATAAGCAGCCAACCAAAGGGAATGTGTTTTTACCATACATCAAAGGGGTCATTGGCCATGTAGGGAAATTGATGAAGAAACATGCCCTCCAAACAATCTACAGACGGATCAAGAAAATTCAACAGATTCAGCAAAGGACAAGAGGGATCCTTTAACTTCTGCTGAAGTTTACCACATACCTTGCAGCTGTGGGCAGGTCTACATAGGGACTACAAAACGCAGTGTCCAAACACGAATCAAAGAACACGAAAGAACACAAAGAACATGAAAGCATAGCTGGGGGTTGGACTGGATGGCCCCTGTGGTCTCTTCCAACTCTATGATTCTATGGCCCTTTCCGCATCTTATCTTTTTCCAGCACTGGGATGCGGGGATCGCGTGAGCAGCCTCCAGGGAGAGGCTCTCACATCCAGGATCCTTCGGCTTTGCATGAGCTGCCTGCCCGCGCAAGAACCCCGCCTCTTCCTTCCGCAGTGCAGCCTGAGAGTTTCCCAGGCTGCGCTGGGGCAGGAAGCACGACCGGCATGGTTCCAGAGGCTCCGCACGCCAGGTAAGTGCGGGGCCTGGGAGCAATGCGCTATCATGCACCATTTTCAGCTTCTAGCCAAAAATGAAAGGTGCACAATCAGCCCCTGTTGACCTCTCGAGTGTCATGCGATTGTGAGTGCATTGTGCAGATCGCTCCTCACAATCGCGTGATGCTCCAGGACCTCTTTCACATGGAAAATGCCATGTGAAAAGGGCCTATGATTCTACCTCAATTAAAACACACAATCTATATTATAGGAACACAATATAATTATCATATCACAAAACTTAATAAATGATTACCAATCAGCCCTATTTAGATTTTGATCACCTGCCGTCTCATAATCTGCTTGTCTCACTTCAATTTTTCTGCATTTCTCTTAGTACACACGAGAGAAAAAAACACTGGGAAGCAAAGAAGCCACTGCTGCTATTTTCAGCAGTATAAAACGTACACCAAAACATAAGAGGATGCCTAGAACTTTTTTAAAAAAAGAAAAATATTGCTAGAGTTTCATAAACCCAAGACTAGGGATTCAAATTGTTGCAGTTATTTTTTTTTCCATTTTAGACAGCATTGCGTTAAACAAATCAAAGCAGAGGACTCAATGGTATCTTTAACACCATAATTTCCTGAGGGGAGGGACTAGTTTGTATTACCAATGTAATCTTATTTTAATGTGATATGTTTCTCTTTTGTCTCATGGTGGTATTATGCTGTGTAAAACTCTTTTTATAATTCCACTGGTAGAAGATTGCAATGGCTAAGACAACATTCTCACTGAAATTGTTTCTAGTTCAAGGAGCTTAAAATCCAGCAAAATGTTGACAATTTCTATTGTGAATCACTGAATCAAGATGTAATGCTGTAGGAATTGCCAGAGCCAACATCATGCCAGTGCGAAGAGTATGAGACTTTCTTTTAACAACATTAGAAACTGTTTAGAAACTTTCTGTGCTTTGCACCAAATGCTGCTTTTTTAGTGAAGTTGCTTTTATGACCTATGGTTATACACAGATCTGGTGAATGTGTCTTCTTTGTACAATATAGCCAAAGGCTAACAGACATTGAGACAAAACAATAATGGGCACATATTATTTGCAAGCTTCAGGTAATGGGGGATAACCCTCCTCAAACTTTCCATTTTTTTAAAATGATGATGTGAATATTATTTCACTGTATGAAATAATCTGAATATGTGATAGACATCAGAGTAATTTTGGTTACAAAACTAGGAAAATGATGTTTAGTAGTACTAGAATTGTTTAAGGCCACTGACATAGATAGAAATTAATGATGCAGCCTCATAGAGCCTTGCACAAATATTCATGTTGCCATATTTGGTTGTGCTACAACCTGGAATTGAAATAAATTGAATTGACATTGTTACTACTTGATACAAGACACTCAAAATATGTGTATCATAGTACAAAAGTTAGATAAATAAAAGCAAGTCAGCACTTGCTAGTGGCATAAATATTCACCTTCCTGCATCAACATTTGTCAGAAGCACCTTTGGCAGCAATTGCATTTTAAAGCCTTCTTGGGTACATCTGAATCAGTTTTGCATAAAAAATTGAAAATTTTGCTCCAGTTGGAGGTGAACCACTGGTAAATAGTGATTTTCAGGTCTTGCCACAGATTGTCTCAATTGCGTTGGAGTCTGAGCTTTGACTAGGCTATCCTAAGACATTCATGTTCTTGTTTACAAATCTCTCCAGTGTTCTTTTGCCTGTGCGGTCAGGAGCATTGTCCTACTGGAAGATGAATTTCCACCTGAGTCCCAGGTCCCTTGCAGAATGAAACAGATTTTCCTCCGGAAGTGCCATGTATTTGCCTCCCTCCATCTTGCCCTCAGTCCCAACCAGTTTCTCAGTCCCTGAAGAAGAGAATCATCCCCACAATATGATGCTGTTACAACCATGCTTCATTGTAAGGATAATGTTCTCAGAGCTATGAGCATTCTTGACTTTCCACCACACAAAGTATTTTGCAGCAAGGGCAGAAAGTTCAGTTTTGGTATCCTCAGGCCAGTGAACCATCTTCCACATTAGCTGTGTCTCCTATACGCCTTTTTCACATACTCCAAATGGTCTTGGTATGTGTTTGATTCTTCAAGGGCTTTTTCAACACTGTTCCATAAATGCCAACATTCTGGAGCATGGCAGTTGTCTCATGGGAGATTTCTGCCATCTCAGCTGCAGATCTCTGTAGCTTCTTCAGAGCTACCATTGGCATCTCAAAAATGGCATTCAAATCCATTTCAGTTTCTGCTTGTGACACAACAACATGTGGGGGGGGAATCAAAGGCTATGGGCAAATACTTGTGAAAGGCACATCAAAGAAGCCAGGAGGAGCCTATCAAATCCTCACTTGCATTACAGAGGCAAGCCACATTATGTGACACTTTTATCCCAGAGTCTTATGTCACATTCTGTTTTTCAGAACCAATAGATTCATAGGACCACGTGCTATGTGTATATGAAAGTGTGATCATGCAGCAGACTCTTAACTCTCTTTTGTTAAAATCAAGAGTTTATCAAAGTTCATGGCTGTGTTCCACAAATATTTGTGTAGGTGATATAATACTACTAACTTGACTAATACTAATATGCATTAATTCGTATTTTTCAACAGTGAAAAATAGGCCCTGCTTCAAACTATCTTGAGGATGTGGTATAAAGAAATTACTGTCCGTGAAAAATAAAGAATATGAAACTTAAGTAGAAAGAACTTTTTTTTCCACAAAGGAAACATTACTCTGAAGTCTGAAGTTAATAAAAAGAGTGTTTAGTTGGTCTCATGGAAAGTCTTCACTATGTTTGCCAAGTTCTAAAACCAATCATATTTCATGTCAGTGCAAAAGCACTACAATATATGTTGGTTCCCTTCAGGTATTTCTTAAACTCTTGGGGAACAGACATATGCTGTAATGATTTAAACATCCAAAGGCACAATTAATCCTTCTCCAACATTCTCCAGCCATAATCAAGGGCTCCATATCTGATGTGGTGCATTTGATCTATATTATTAGGTGATTCTGATTTATGGTTCAGGAACTTGAGCAAAATATGGCAGGAACTTATCTCAAACACTGGATGCCTTTTTTCTTCCCCTGGGTTTACCACATTTAAGATTTTTCTGTCTGTATGCATAAAGGCAGCTCAAATATTTTTTTTTTTAAAGGGAATAAACTGTAGAGACTAATGTAGAACCTACATTTTCCTTCTCCATTCTTTTAAATAATTTCTGCACCTAGTGTAAGACTTACCTATGCAGGTTTACATCGAAGCAAGCCCAGCTCTGTTTCTCTTCACTCTGTTCATGAAAGGCACTCATAGCTCAGTACAAAAGTATGTGATTTCTATGCAAAACTCTAGAGATAGGTGAAAATTTTGTTAGGTTCATTTTACAATTTATGAATTTTGCAAAATTGGCAAAATTCTTTATAGATGCAATGGAAATTATAAAAATTGAAATACTGGAGAATTCAAAACTGGCATAGAGATGTATCACTATCCCAGATTTAGGTTGGACTGATTTCAAAGAAGTAGCCATGTTAATTTCTTGCAGCATAAAAAGGAGGAAGGGAGGGGAAGGAAGGGGAAAAAAAGAAAGAGTGTAAAAGCACCTTTAAGACTACCTGATCTTCGCTTTTGCATGAGTTCTTCTGGAAACAAACCCATTTCTTCAGATGCAATGTTACCCTGCTTGCTGGGAGTCCCTTAGAGGGATTCCCAACGCCTGTCAAAATTATCACTTGTGGGGAAAATTAGCTATGAACACTGCTTTAGCAGTGCAAAGAAGTCAGGGTAATTAAGGATCTTTTACCCAATGTTTACGGGATCAGGCTCAGTCAGAAATCACACAAAAAGGTCCAATGAATCACTTTATTGAATAGTAATAGTGTGCACTAAAGCAAACATGCATCCAAGGGCTAATAGAAATAAAGAGTGGAAATAAGATAGAGGGATTGTTGAGGGAGTCGCAGCTTGGGTGATACTGCACCTCTTCCTGAAGTCCTTGGTCTGGGAAGCAGCGATTGAACAGCAGCTCAGCAAAGAGACACTGAGGAGATCGTGCAGCTGTCAGGAGTGGGGACCGATCAGTTGGTATGATCGGGAGGCATCATACTTCTTCACCTTGCCTTGCTTTTCTCTCCTAACTAGCTCAAAAACAGGGACTATTTGTAGAAAAAATTTACTTTGAAAGCAAATCCTTTCCTGGGGAAAACAAACAGGGATTTCTGGCATTTCTCTGATATCAGAAGATAACAAGGTGTCATCTCAGTAACAAGATCTTCCTCTGCTTTGAGGCTGCGGTGTGAATTTCTGGAGATGGATTTGATAAGGTTTTATTGCTTCCAGCGCCCAACTTTCTGGGAACACTTTTACTCCCTTCAAGTGGACTCCTTAAAGGTTAAGAACCTTTTGTCCACCAAGGCTTATCACAACATGAGGTCTTCTGTGGCTACGTGACTGGGAATTTTACTGGCCTGACCTGGTTCGTTCAATTGTACGACCGTTATTGCCTATATGCACATTTGGGTGACCTCTCTGGTGGGTTAGATTAATTTTATATCAAAGTTGTAGACCCCGGGGCAGCGTTTACCAAGGGGGCAACAACAGTGCCAAATGATATTCAGACCTCAGGATATAAAGCATATTCACATAGTTGTGGGAATGGGAGTGGGATGGAATGTAATAGGATCCAGAAAGATGCAAATCATGAGCCTTGCCTTAAATTTTCAGAGTGCTGCATAAGATGATACTGGTCTTTCAGAACTTTACAATGGTTAGATGGTGTTGGTATGTGAAACTGACAAATCTGCTTACCAAAAGTCAGTTTCCTTGGGTTCAAAACCTTCTATGAGAAGATTCCTTTAGTTATATGTGCAGTAGTGAAGATTCTTGTATTAATACATGTAGTGTGCTATGAAACCATCATCTCTGTTCATGCCTCTGCTAATAGATTGGAATTTGTAAATATAATTCAAGTCAGTTGTTTGTCTTTCTAGTGTTCCTTTGTAATTTCCTTGTTCAAGAAGTTCAGCCTTTAAATCCTATTCAGTTCCTGTTCCCAGAGAAGTTTAATTATTCTGCAACTGGTTTTGGGGTATTGCCACTTCTGATGTCCAATGTGTGTCCTTTTATCCTCTTGTGTAGAGGGTAAACAGGATACACTGTTTACCCAGTGTAGAGGGGCATTTCTGGCATAGGATGGAATATATGAGGAAGTTGTTTTGGGGGATAGCTACTTATAATGCCAATGCAACTTGATGGCTCATTGCTACACAACAGGAATAACACCTCAAGAATGAAACCCAGCACAGTGATTTGCATGGAAAGGGTGCATGGAGAAATTCTTTATGAGGCAGTTTCTGTTTGCATAAGCCTTCAGTAAGAACTAGCCAGAGTTTTATGATTATGCAGCTGACAAGAAGACACAGGAAACTTATGTCTAAAGAAGAGATTGGTGTCAAAGTCTGTCAGAAGTTTAACTGCCAATGTATCAACACTGTACTACAACTGAACTCTTAGAGGATGCTTTATTTCCACTGTTACTATAATAAATGCTACATAGAATCACAAATCATAGAGTTGGAAGAGACCACAGGGGCCATCCAGTCCAAACCCATGCCATCCAGGAAGCCACATCAGAACAATCCCAACTCCCAGCCTCTGCTTAAAAACCTCCAAGGAAGGAGATTCCACCACACTCCAAGGCAGCATATTCTACTGCTGAACAGCTCTGACCATCAGGACATTCTTCCTAAGGTTTAAGTGGAATCTCTTTTCCTGCAGTTTGAATCCATTGCTCCTTGTCTGACTCTCTGGAGCAATGGGCAAAAAGCCCACTCCCTCCTTGATCTGATATCCCTTCAAATATTTAAACATGGCTATCGTGTCCCCTGTTAACCTTCTCTTCTGCAGACTAAACATCCGCAGCTCCCTAAGCCGCTCCTCATAGGGTATGGCTTCCAGATCCTTCACCATTTTGGTCACCTTCCTCTGCAGATGCTCCAGCTTGTGAATATCTTTCTGGAAATGAGATGCCCAGAACTGGACACAGTATTCCAGATGAGGTCTAACCAGTTTGTTTGTTTGTAACGGTTTGTTTTATAACTACAGAGCCAGCCTGAGTTATCTACCATCACTGTAATGAAGAGAACACACTACCTTAAATAAATGATTTGGTTCTGAGATACAATTAACTCTCCAACCCTATTACACAAAGGTTGTGATAAAGGGGGTGGAGTCAGGGTAAAGCGATATTGACAGAGCACCTTATTAGATTGGAACTGCCACAACAATCTGAGGGAGAATAAGGGCCTGTCACAACATGCATCATGTTGGAAGAAGAAGAAGTGAGAATACCTCAGATGTTGTGGATGATATTATTGGCCCTTGTAACATTACTCCCAGAGTAGGTGTGGGGATAAAGTTGGCAGCTGGGGTTGTGGTAGGATCTTGTTCCTGTATTGCCATCTATGTTATCCTGTTAGAAGTGAGTAGCTGTTTAAGATTTGGAGACTGTCTGCAGGCCAATAACAGCCCACCTCTCAGAGCTTGTGAAAGGACTATATTATTCTCCAGAACTGAGTATAGCTCATTAACGTTGCATTTGAGAAATCTCAGTTGAGGATTGTAGGTGACCACTAGGATGTTCCTTCATTGTGTATTGTTGGTCTGTACTGTAGTAGATTGTTCTTGGGAACTAATCTTACACTATTGATCTGTTTCTCCATCTCCTTAGGTGAATACTGTAGTTTAAGAATGGTCTGTTGTAAATCCAAGAGTTTAAGTCTCTGTTTTGTGGGCCTGAGTAAATGTGGTTGTATTAGAGGTCTTGCTGTAAACTATAGATCTAGTATTGTGTTCTGGGTGGAAACTTAAGGCATGTAACTAGGTGTAAATTAATCCTGACTTGCTGCTAGTAGCAGCAGAGGCCTGTTCTCCTGTTTATCAGGGCTCAGCAAATGGATGTTTGCTCCACAAGTGATCTCTATTGAGAGGAGAAATTATGACATGGATCCTGCTTCTGTTTGGCTTGTGAGAGAAGGGTGGACATGTAAGTGCGAGGTGCCTTAATGACAAGAAAACAGATCTCCATAATTTGCAGTGGCTGATGATGTCTGATGCCATCATCCTCACTATACATGGTCATTGGGCATCCTTCTTGGGGATGATTGAGATTGTACTCCAAGGAAGGACACTCAGTTTGGACTGCTGCTGGCCTAGATCAAGTTAATAAGCCAAGTTTGTCTTTCACCAGCTTCACACCATTAGGAAATGTGCAGCTCTTTGACTTGGAAATAATGTTTCCCAAATGAGCTGGTCAGTGAGGCATGTATGTAAATGAACAGGAATTGTTCACACATCAGGAATGTGAGTCCTTTTCCTGTTTTTCAAAGTTTGTCAAGGGTGAAATACTGGAGCCTGATGGTTTCCTTTATGGGAGACAGGCCATCCCGGAAACTAAACATCTTGTTATTGTTCATTAACATGGGCTAAGAAAGAAAAAAATGTTTCTATTTCCAAAGACTTAAAAATAGTTCCTTGAAGTTGTTGGCATATCCTTTGTAGCTTCACGCCACTTACTGGCAAAAATATCATTTTTAGTAGGACAAAGCTTTATTTAGAATCAGAAGAAATAGTGCTCTCTCTCACACACACAGGATTAAGTCTTCATTTCAGTTTTGAATATATAAATAATTTCAATTTTTTTCTCTCCTGTTGTGTGAGACTATGCAAATTTGTGCCCATTTTTCATTTTTTTTGTATCTAAGAACTTACTTAATTTATGCAAATAACCCTTGTTTGTTGCACAAGAAAACTACTTTATTTGTTAGCGTACAAGACTCACCCCCCCCCAAAAAAAATACTGTTTGAAAATAGAGTGTTTCTTATACACTGATGTGTCTTATACACTGGCAAATACTGTTTGCTTGTGTATAAATGGGGCCCGTCTTATACCAAAGTGCATCTCCTATACCGGGAAATATGGTCTTTTTGTTCAGAAAACAGTGCATTTTGTGGAAATATAGTATTTCCTGTGTAAGTCTGCATTCATTGTAAATATGGTCTTTTTTCCTGGTACAATTTAGTAAATTAGTTACAGAAAAAACATGTGTATGCATGAATTTTTCTCAAATAAATCCTAAAATGTATAGGGAAAACTCACTATTTCCTCAATGCGGTGTCTTGGTATGCTGACACATCCCTTCTTGTAGAGAAGGTAAAAATGTGTACTTCTTTGCATCCCAAGGCACAGACCTAAAAATAAGCTGAAACATATTGCAGTTGATTAAAGCTCAATACTGAGGCTATGAGAGAGAAAGAAACTGAGGCATAGAGGGGGAAAGAAAGAAGGAGTGAAAAAGAAAGAACCAAAATTATAATGGTTTGGGAGATTTTTTTTTCCAGACCAGGCTTTGACAGTTCAAAACAGAACTTATAATGTTCGGTTTTTAAAAGTAATTTTGTTAAATATTAGAAATAGAAAAATTAATTCACTATCACAAACACTGTAATTGAGGTCACTCAATAGATCTTTTTTTTCATAGTGTTAAATAACTTGATACTCAGTATCATTGTGGGCCCAGATCATGGAATTTACCAAGAATGAAATGGATGTTTTCACTGTTGACTTTAGAGGCAGAACATTTTGTAATTGATTTCTTCAAAATGGCTCTTTCTGCCTTTTAAAAATTGACTTCCTCCAACCTGTCTCTCCCCACCCTCACATAGGTTGCCCTAATTGTTACAAAGTATCTATGGCCAACTGATCATTGCCAACAATATATCTGATGATGGGGAAGACCGGATAAGGGCAGAAAACAAAAGTATAGAGTGGAGAAGCTCGTTGTTTTGATAACCTGATGTCTAAGAGATAAGGGGCAGGAAATATGTGATTGGGTCAAACTGGTCAAGGATGGAGGGAAGTGTGTAGCAAGCATGGCCCTGGGAATTGATGAGGAGATGATGGATTTACGGCCCTCAATCACTGATTTGCATGCCGTAATTTGGAATATTTACCTATAAAAGTTGTAAACTGCATGGATGTCTTAGTCTTAGCAGCTTCTGTGACAGTATGATGTGTTGCTCATGTTTGCTCACAAATAAACTACTACCTACCTCAGAGTAGCTTTTGGGGTGTGTGGGTTTTCAAGTACATGACACATTCTTAAAGCATTCTGAATGTCTTTAATGCCTTCAAAATACCAGTCATATCTACCTTCCTCCTCGCTCACACTTCCTGTTTTCCATGTTTGTAGCTATATCTGAGGGTGAACTTTCTCATGTCTCTCCAAAAAGGTTAGAGAACCTTCTCCATATGTTATGAATATCTGGGGAACGTATGAGGGAAGGAGTGCACTAGTCTCATCTACTCTGTTGTTATACATGTTATACATATATACATATGTTATACATGTATACATGTAGAGTGAACTGGAGTCCCTGCTTTATATTTCCAGGCTTTCAAAGCTGTCTGGAACTGTTCCTCTCTTCAGCCATTTCCACACCAGACTGCTATAATGCTATTATTGCACTTTCAACATCCTATGGAATCCTGGGGTTATAGTGCTTTTATTCCTGGAAATGTGTGGAAATGTGTGGAAATGTCCTCTATCACAATGTCATTTGCCAGGCATGGAAAGTCAGTATGGAAGGAAACAGGACACACATGTTCTCATCTTACTGGTAGCCTGCTGTTTAAACATGGCAGGTAACACAAAAGTTTTACTTTGGGTATTACAAGGAAATAGAGAGCAGGCAACCTACTTAATTTTGTACCGCCTATCCCCAACAGTACAGTTCTAAATAACATCTGAAAAAAGTTCTAAATAATATCTGATAACATCAGTGAGCATGTAACAATTGTTTTAACATTAGAGATGGGATAGAATTTCTTTTGGTGCATTTGTTTATAAGCACTTTCAAAATGTTGCAAATTTCTCCACACATTAATGGAAAGAACCTGAGATTCCTTTTTTAAAAATGAGTGTAAGAGAAAGCAAAACAGCCTTATCTATCCATTCCTGTTTTCTACTTTCCCAGTAAATACATCTCTCCCCTTCTACCTACTTCTTTATGCTTCCATATTTTTGGAAAAGGACATTTTAAAAGCTTCAGGAAAACATGCCCAAATTGTATAGACTGCAGTGTTGACTGTCCTGTTTCTTGTCCTTCAGAGAGATCACTATATACATATATTCCCATTATAGAACTACATATTTATTTTATTCTTTCTAAGTTTTCAGTTGGCCTCCCAATGCTATAGATTAGAAGCCTCTTTGACATTATGCTTCACATGAACAAAGGCGCTTGTGTTCCAACAAGCCATCACATATAAATGAATATGAAAACCTATTCAAGCTGATTTCTTTCCACATCTGTAAGTTTGAAATGTGTTGTTCTTTTAACCAGTTGTTTGGGTGAGAAGGTTTGGCTTTCTTAAATTCTCACAGCAGTTAACAATAAAACAGAAATAACAGCAGCTTCAGTAAGTTATATGGGAATCAACATATTATTTCATGACAGAGAAATATGTTTTGTGAAACTGAGATTCTGTTACTGTTTCAGAAATATTCTTCTCACTGTCTTGCCCTCTATTCTGTCTATGGAACAGATTTTTCAAAGATTTAATACAGTCTACAGCTTTCTTAGTTATGAACCAAAAAGAACAGTAGCTTTGCCATTGTCCTACAAAAGAATCAGGGCCACAGTGCCAAAAATAATGTCCTTTATTTAGGTTAATATCACCATTGTCCTCATTTTTGTATAATGTAATAAAAAAATGGAAGGCATCAGCTGATAAGTAAAGGAGATTATACATTGTGGTGATATTTCTATGGCATTTCATTGTGAAGGAATAGTTCTTGGCATGGGGATCATTCAATCTACAGAATTATTGTGCTATTTTTCCACCTTAACTGCCATGGTTCCATCCTATGGAATCCTTGGATTGACAGTCTTAGGAGGGGCACTCATAATTCATAGCGAAAGTGTTCCATTGCCTCCCCAAACTGCAAATCCCAGGATTCCCATGAGATGATAGCACACAGCTAAAGTAGAACAATAGTGCTAAAATTGTGTAGTGTGGTTGACCCATGATAAGCGTTTTGTTTTCCTTTCTTTTTTTCAAAGCCAAAACACACAAACCAACTATGATTATCTGGAGCCTTGGTATTACTGATAAAGCTAACGGTATACCTCAAAGACTGAGATATCCCACAAAAATCACCCAACTTTCTGTGTTAACAGGTGATAAGGCTTCAGATGGGTGTGGCAAGGGAAAGGGAAGCTGGCTTCTGACTCAGTACACACCTTGAGTTGCCGGCTGAGAAGGCTTCAACTGTTGCTTCATTTAACAGTCACTCTTTGATTCACTCTTTGAATCACTCTTTGAATCTCTTTGGTCATTTCCACATGATGTCACTATACTGCCATAGCAGCAGGTTGTTTCTGGGCCAAGAGCCATGCTACCACACAACCTTGTGACTATCCAGTTGCTATCCCATCCTCAAGGATTGTCAAACCACCCTATTCTATTTCCAGAAAAAAGTCCATTAAGTGCCTCCATTAGCACTTCAATCCCATCAACTGGCTCAGTGTGGAACTATAACAGTGCTTGATAGCCCTTCCTGTTGTCCTGGATCCAGCAGCGGGCAGGCTGTAGGTGTGCTCAGCTTGCCCCATCTCAGTGACTCCCATGGCATTGTAACTTTGAAATCTATCACCTTTCCATGTTTATTTTATAGTTCTTTGAGTTAAAACTTTTTATTTTTTAAATACATTTTTAGGCATTATAGTGTGAAAATGCAATAGTGTACTTCTGTCTTTAGAATGAGGGGAACCCCCCCCCAACCAGTCAGGGGTGATGGGGCAGGGGAAGGTGAGGACAGAGAGTGGCCAAGGATGCTGTGGCATGGACGGAACACCAGTGGCTACTCATTCGCCGAAGGCAGAAGGGTGTGGAAAACAATGTTCCTAACCTGGTAGTATCACATGAATGGCAATGCTGCAATTGTAATGGTATATCATGCTAATGGCCTCTAGTGCAGAAATGGCCTTTGTGTGCCTCCTGCTGTGCCCAGAGATAGTCAGTGGTTTCCATGTCAGGAGTGTAGAGTATCCATGGTGCTGAACCCTGTCCTCAGATTCACCATCTTGGATAACTGATTTAAAACGAACAGAATTCACTTGTTGCACTACTGACATGGTAGCCTCTGTCAGCTCCTGATTATTCCTGGGAATACACAGCAGTGTGCTTGAAGCTGGCTCTGCATTTAGCCAGCAAGCTTGAGAAGTAATGGCTTGATGTACTCAAAGCTGATCTGTTCCCAAAGCTGGTTTCATTCACCATGGTTTCTATGTGTTATTGGTGTGTGTCTGAGTGAGTATCTGTGTTTGTATATTTGTCCGTCCATATCTGTCTGTAGTGTACGTGTACATGGAAGAGGACAACCATATCAGGGGCTACCAACATTGTGGCCACACAGTCCACAATGTGCTTCTTCAGAACAAATTTGGCCCTTGATACTCTCCTAAGACAAACACTTCTTTTTTATTAAAGGAGGTTTCTGGCAACTGACTTCACTTGCTGTGAAGGAAATTCTAACAGGACAGGGTGCTCTTTTACTAGTGCATTTTAAAATTGTGCTATATTCCAGTGTTTTGATCTTATGTTTCAGTTATAGCTGTTCTATTTTGTGGTAAAGTGGCTTGCATGCTATTCATGGGAGAAAGGTGGGATATGAATAAATAAATATGCGTCACATATTGGGAGAAAATTAATATATTAATTTTGTTTCTTATGTTTCCAAAGTATGTTGTAGCAACTGGAGTAATATTCTGGGTCAGTCTCCAGGCTATGTATAGCTGTGGTTATGGCTCTGGGAAAGATAAAAGTACTCAACACTGTACTTATTCTACATACAGTCATGCTGTACAAATTTGTACTCCAGTCCTAAAGCATTGCCCTGCATTATGTGGTTGCCAGTATAAAACCTCTTCAGTCAATTGTGTAACATTATTGTGTCTGCTTGACATCAATATACCCTGTATGAAGTATCTCTTTGGTACAACAGTAAGTCTCAAGACTGGATTCATAAACAAACATATTTTTTATGATAAAAAAAGAACTTCACTCTGCCACTAAAGAAGTCAGTGAAGGGAAAGAAAAGGGCACAAATCTTTCAATATACTATGGCCTTATGCAAAGTTGCATGTAAGGTTGTGATCTCACTGTTGTTTTATTGCTGGTTTACTGTTGGAAATGTTGGAAATGATGGAATCTCTTCATAATTTGAAATATTGATTCTCTAATTTTTAAAATCACTTGGAAAAGTACCACCAATTGAAGTGCCCTACTCTTTAAAAATTGAACCACTGTGTATCATAGCAGATAAGATGGTGGTAGTGGGGAGATAGGATTCGTGTATTTTCTGTAACCATGGTTTTGATCTACATCAGAGATCAAAATAGTGCCTCTGTCTGTTTTAGCACTCCTGGACCCACCAAACCTCCTATCTCTGAAAACAAATCGTTATGGATGAAGAGAATCTTGTTACTTTAGGAACCTTGCTTTCAAAATAAGGCAGTCTTCCTTTTCCTTTAAAGCAACATACTCCTCAACTCTACCTTGTTTGGCCCCCAAACAGCATTTTATAAAACTGGAACTAGGCTTTGATTTGGATTTTTGTGAGGGGGTACCAATATGGGTCACAATGGGCCTGTAAATCTTCTCAAGCTTATGATACAGATAGGGACATTTGATTAGGGATTGAGGGAAATGAGTTGATCAGTTTGTTATCTCACTGGAAAAACCCTGTCCTGGGGTCTACAATTTTGATATTAAAATATGATTCAATGTGCCTGAGAGGTCACCCAGATGGGCACGTAGGCAACAATGGTCAAAGATCGAAAACCAGGTCAGGCAGTAAAATCCCCAGTCACGTAACCCCAGGAGACCTCAGGCTGAGTAAACCCACAATAAACAAAGGGTCCCCAGCCCCTGAGAAGCCTACTTGAGGGTATTAGCGTGTTTGCCCCCAAGTTGAGCAAATATTCCATTAGGAGAGGACCATTTACATGAAGTCACACCACAAACTAACACAGCTGAAGATCCTGAGACTTTGGTAACACTTTGCAATCTCATCACACAAAGAAAATCACCATGGTGTGTTTCCCTGTATCTCGGGGTCCTGGAAGGGACACCCAAATATCTGAATATTAACACAAATGGGGAAATTAACTAGAGCACACTTGCTGGCTAACAAGAGGCAGGGTAACTTTAGCGGGGGTCTTTCGTCCAATGTCTACAGAGGTAGGTCAATGAGCCAAGCAGTTTTCAAAATAAACCAGTTAATGTTTTTATTGAAAAGCAACATATAAGACAAACAGACACACTGCTAACTTAAAAATAATAAAAGGAAAGGAAAAGGAGATCTTAAGGGTAGACAATACGACACATGATATTGTAGTCCTGGAAAGCTGAAGAAAAAAAGGGAACTCAGTGCTGAGAAGAATTCTCCACACAAACCAACAGCAAGGCAGGATGAAACTCAAAAAGCAGGCAGTGAACTCTCAAAACTAGGGGTTTATATAGCAAAAATTGTGCCTGAGGTCCAGACCATAAAACATTGAGCACAAAGCAAATTTCGGGCTGGACAAAGGCTTGGAAATGTGTCTGAACTGCTGCTATCGGATTAGCTCTGGTAGATCAATAGTGTGGCCAATGTGCAGATTGGAGGGCACTTAACATGGCCTTGTTAGTCATTGGCGCAAATCCGGCATCATTGTAAAACAAAATGAATCTGCAAGCCAGATCCCAGAGCAATCGACCAAGGCTTTTGAAATGCCAGCCTGATAGGGGAAATTGGAAATCCCTGTCATTAACAGCTGCTCCTTGTGTCAGGGGACCCTTGCACTCATGAACCAGGGTGCCAGCAAAAGGTCAAATTACTTGATATCAAAAGAGATATCAAGTGCTATCAACGTCCAGGTCTGAACCACAGTAACAGGTGGAGCTTCATTATCACTTCAACACCCATTGTTCTCCCCAGGAAAGGATTAGTCCTCCAGGTACTTTCCCCCCTACAAATAGTCCCAGTTTTTGAGCGGTTCTTTGGATCGCTCCTGGTCACCCCAGCAGACTGTTACTCCATCTGTTGAGTGATCTCCTCAGCCCTCTCCGTGCTGAGCCCCACTTCTCAGCTGCCTTCCTGGACCTCGGACTTCAGGAAAAGGTGCAGTATTACCCCAACTGTACCCCTCCAATACTCCCCTACCCAATTTCTTCTCTTTTGTTTCTTGATAGCTCTTGGGTGCGTTTATGCATGTGTGCATTGGTGTGTGAGACTTTTATTCAATAAAATCATTCATTGGACATTCTTGTTTGGTTTCTGGCTTGGCCTGACCCCTTAAAAACTGGATAAAAAGACCCTGCTAGGTTGCCCTGCCTCTCTCATTGCGATTGCTCATGCTCTGGCTAGTTTCCATTCCCCATCATGTGGAGCACATTGAGGTGTCCCCCAAGGGACCCCAGAAATCAGGGAAACAAGTTTCATGGAAGCCGCACATAATTTGTAAATTATAAGCATGCCAGAGAGGTTAGCAACTGAAAAGACTTTGCAGTTGGGTTATGAATTCTGACTATTCATGTATATTCTGAACAAACAGTGGCCTGAATCCTATTGTTACATTTCCCTAAAATACATTCATTGAATCAATTGGATTTACCTGTGTGTTGACTCACAATTCAACAACAGATACAAAAGGTCAGATCTAGTTGGAACTGAGTAATAGAATTCTGGCTGACCAATCTAATATTGCATTTTGAAAACAATGGTGTCCTAGTTCAGACTGATACCCATTTGGTGCTTCAGTTACATATGGAGTTTTCATGCCACATTACATGCCTGGTTGAGGGATACACCTGTTTCTTCACTACTTAAAAATGAGCACTGATATCCATCAACAGCTCAGTAACATCTCATTAGTGTGGTCATCTTGGGTTTTGTACTGCATTACTACCAGTATTCTGATGACACACATCTCCACACTTTCTTTTCAGCTCAAGCAGGTATGGTGATGGATGTGCTGACTGGGTGTTTGGCCACTTGCTGGATGACAGCTAGTATACTATACTTTTTATTACAGTCCAAAGATCCAACAATATGTCACACCCAAAATATAGCAGAGATTGCACAGCTTTGTAAGCGTGCCCAGCAGTAGAGAATATCTTAGCAGCAATGCATTGTAGCCAGGAAAAACTCACCCACACCAATTGTTTTCTTCCATCAAGGAGGCAATTTATTCTTGAGTTACACTGTGTACGCATTTACAAGAATCTGCAAAAGGCATTCCAGCATCCTTCTGCTTGCTCTTTCTGACAGAGCCCCCAGCAGACACATCAGCCACCATGTGCACTTGTTGGCTAGCTCTCAGCTACATTTATACACACCTTAGCTGATGCAATCCTGCCAATCTTTGCATTCTCCCCACACTTGATGCAACTTTCTCCCCTGATTGCTCATCAGCATGACTCAGAATGACTCAGCATGACTCAGCTGAAGTCGCCTGGCTCTCTGCAGGTGCACTTAACAACCTACATCACAAAGTATTTTCGACAACCTTTTCTTGACACAATATGGCAAACATACAAACATATAAAATACATATTAGATTTATAACAGCTATATGACAGAGATCTATGACAGCTAGTAAACTAAAGTTCAATCTAGGCAAGATGGAAGGACTTGAGGTGTATCCTCTAGCCAGATTTTCAAATGGGGGATGTAACTTGTTTTAGCTAGAATCACATTGTTCCAAAGGAATGAGAATGCAGTTCTGGTGTACTCTTGAATCTGCAATTGTCACTGGGGACTCAGGTGACCCATCAGATGCTGATGAACTTTATCTTGCTAAAAATGCTGTAAGGCGCACCTCAACAACATTTGGAACATTGCATGATTCCCCCTTGTTATCTATTAAAAACAATTGGCCTGTCTGCCAAGAAATAGAACTTTTCCTCTTTAATAAAGAGCCTATTATTACTAGAAGAGTTCCAGCTTTCTTAATGGCATTAAGTCCATGCAAATTATTACAAGGCATTCCTAAAATTTTGAAGTTTTACTACCCAATGGCTTCATTTTATACATTTTAATCCTTACTGGTAAGCTTAATAGTATTAGAAATGGTGTTGGAAATTGTATGTTATATTATATATTTTAACTTTGTTATTTGCTATTTGTATATGCTCTTTATTAGGGATGGGACAAATCCAGAATTTTCTGAATTTGAATCCAGAACCGAATCCCTGGAATGTTCTGGAAATCCACAAATCTCACGAATCTCGAATCTTTCAAATCCTTTTTTAAAAAAGCGTTTAAAAAGCAAGGGAAAGAAGGATAACCTTGGGTAAGACACACACTCTCAGCCTTTGCAAAAGCCTAGGCAAAGATAAATCTCTCTCTGAAGAAACCTGGCCAAGACAATTGTCCTAGTTTTGCCTCAGAATCTCCCCAGATTGAAAATGACATGAAGGTCCTTTCTACGCAGGCAGGAAAATGTGGATTAATCCCCCATTTTCCTGCCTGTGTAAATACGACCACATACTACAGTAGAGAGACAACCCAGGTCAAAACTGACTTTTCTTTGCATAGCTCCTTCTGGCATCCTGGAGTTTGTAGTTTGAGGATGCACCAGTACACTTTGACAGAGAAGGCTGTGACACCTTGTAAAACTCCAAAGCCCAGAATTATGTCTGAAAGAGGTTTGCAAGGGAGCCATGCAAAGGAATGTTTCAGCTGTCCTTGAAATCTCAAACCTGTAGCTTCCAGTCAATTACTGAACTTCAATATAAAATGTTCAATTTAAGTATCTTAGAATATAAGATGAGATGTAATTTGTGAAATTGTTAGCAAAGGCCATTATTACCCCAAGGGAAAACCTCACCTATTTACTATCTTCCCTTGTATGTATGGTCTCCCAGGTTTTCAGGCATCCCAGCAATCTATTTAGTTGGCAGATTTGAAAGATTCTGTTTGCCTATTTTTGGCACAGGGATTCGGATTTGGGAATCTTGAATCCTTACCCAGAATTTGAGGATTAGTTGGTCCATCCCTCCTCTTTGTTTTTTGGAGAGCCAGTATAGTATAGAGGTTTGACTGTTGGACTATGACTCTGGAGACTAGGTTCGATTCCTTACGTGGTTCTGTTAATCTAATGAATGACCTTGGGCACATCACATACCCTTAGCCCCAGAAATCCCTGTGATAGGTTTTCCATAGGGTCACCATAAGTCAGAAATGACTTTTAGGCACACAACAACAACAACAACAACAGCCTCTTTATTTTTATGTTGTGATGACCAGTGTCCATAACAAATTAAAATTTGAACTTAAACTAGAGCATTTGGTTATCAAATGTTGCCATTCAACACAAAGGTTGAACAGCCAATCAATTCATAACTCTGGATGTGAAAATTTATCCTTCACAATCTCAATGTATATTCTCAACCACTGTTAACTTTTCAGTGTTAGGGGAAGATGTGTTTCCCCACCTTGAATCATTAAGAAATTAGAACCCTCCCTATGGGCTAGTGGTTTTGTGGTTTCCATAGAGGGAGGGGTAGATGGATGTGGTCATTGTAAATATTGTTGATAACACTTCTAGTTCGATGTTTTCAATGATATTTTTGGCTGTCTATTTATAGCTGCATTAATTTCTGAAATTGATTATTGATTATATTGGTGATGTATTCTTGTTTTATATTAATTGAACAGATTTAAATGTTTTCTTCCTCAAGACTGTTTCACCAGTGGAAAGCGACTTGTACGTTTAATAAATGATGAATGAATTTTCCTGAGCATTAGGAACAAACCAGAAGGAAATGATCATAGTTAATTTTCAGTGCTCGTGTGTGTTAATTAATTGTATTAATATTTCCATTTTATTAAAATAGTTAACATTGATACTGACTTCTTTACAAAAGAAATGTGCCTCAAGTATTTTTCTATAACCAAGTGGAAAAAATAATGATATATCTTGCAATGTTAAGTTTTTCAGCAGAACGAACTATCTTTGAATACTGGTATAGCATTTTCCTTTTCCTTTCATAGCTCCTTCGATTTCAAGAATTCAGTGATGTCTGCCAACCACAAAATGCCTCACAGAATTAAGCAGCATAACTGTTAATATATCCATTTAACAGGAGGCCAAACAGAGAGGCTACAAGAGGCTAAGTGGCCAGTCTCAGGTCAGTCAAGTTGAGAGATGTAAATCCAGGCTCCAAGTTCTTGCCCCTTATCCCCACCTGCCACCTCCAGTTCAATTTCCTGGCATAGCCCTGGGGTCAGTAAGCAATCTTTCCTTTAACATGAAATGAAAACTCTCTCCTGACCATTAATAATTTATTTGCAAGCACCCAACCTCCTGACCTTTTTTTGCAGGCCTTTTCGGGACTTTCACTTCATGCACCACAGACATCATTATGGGACTTACTGATGCGATGTCATATACTTACTGGCACAGATAATTCCTGACATGCCACAGCTCAGTGGTCCCTTCCAAACAGGGTGGGAATAGCCAGAGAAAGTAAAAGTAGGACACCTTTTTCTTGGCTTTGCAGTGGTTTGAGGAACAAAAGCAGCTCAGTGGAGATGAGCTTTGTAAATGGGTTAAAAAAACTTTAGATCCATCTGTCTTTAAAAAGAGAAAAGGAAAAAAAAAGTGCTACCCCTCCCACCTCCTGTTCTTAAGATCACAGTGTAAACATTAAACTAGGTACACAGTGCATAAAAATACTAACAGTATGTGCTTATTTGGTTCTGGCTACTGCTACTGTGTGCACTGGAAAGGATCTTTAAGGGGCCTCCAAACTTGACCAAAGACCTTAAGTGAATGCAATTTGTGGACTCACTTTCCATGTCAGCTTGAAATACCTCAGTAGAATTTGGCAGGCAGGCCCATTTTAAATGAGCAAAGGGTCAACTGAAGTGACCCAGCATGAAGCCAAAAATATTTAAAGGAGGGGATGAGTTTGTCCACATCTGGATTGTACTGTGTGTGTGGGGGGAGTTGTGGGGAATGTCTCTTTCAGCTGTTTGTACCACAGTTGGTCTCTAATACATGGCTGAATAAAGAACTACAGTTCCACTGTGGCTCTGAAGCTAAATGTTCCCTAAGAGAAAATTATTTATAAAAAGCTAAAGATTGTATTTAATTCATGATGCACTATTCTTGATCTTTGGCTCTCATCAGTAGAACTGAATACAGCTATTTATTTTCAGGCCCATTGTAACAAAATCCATCTATGTTTACACCATTCAGAAAGTATAAAAACAGCTATGTGAGCTCAAGGTAAGTTTCCCTGCCAAAAAAAAAAGTATTCTAGTTATTTACATTATCCACAATAACAGCAAAATTGACAAAAACACTTGCTGTATTTCAAGGAAGATCATGGATAAACTGGATTGCTCATTCAGCCAGAGCAGATCAACTGAATCCCTTGTTTAATGTTAAGGCAACATTTATGCAAATTATGTTGACTCAATGGGCCTATTCTAGTTGGTACCACAAAATGTATTCAGCCCTAAGAAAATCATTCTATGCCATTGGTTAGTTTTTGATCACTATTTTATGTAGGGTGAAACAAATTAGTTCCTTTTGCTGTAACTAATACCAGACTATAGATTATGAGACTGAAACATAATCAAACCCTAAACAATTTCACCTTCTGCCTCTTATCTACTATATAAAAGCCAATTTTTGTCTGCACATTTGTCTGTTTGTTTGTGTCAGGCAGGCAAAGAACTCATACGATTGGCTGTGTGAGGTAAGAAGACCTCATATGATTGGCTGGCTGTGAAGTTTCTATGGAATCCTGGGGCTGGCAGTGTAGGGAGAAGCCTTTAGAATTCTCAGCCAGAGAGGTCTTGGGCCTCAGGCTGGTTGCTATGGAGACAATGCCTAGCAGCAAGGAGGAGGACAGTATATTCCCACAGCAACCCAACCTCTGTATGTTAACAACTACAACTACAAATTGGATTGGGGAATATGGGGATAAGTTGCAGGTACTGGAATAAGCCAGTTGCTATGGAGATGAGGCCTAGCAGCAAGGAAGAGGACAGTGTATTCCTTCAGGAATCCAACCTCTGAATGTTATCAACTCTGAAAAAAGATTGGATTGGGCAATATGTGGAAAATTTACAAGTACAAGAATAGGCCGGTTGCTAGGGAGATGAGGCCTAGCAACAAGGAGGAAGACAGTGTACTTCCTCAGGAACCCAAACTGTGTATGTAAACAACTCTGAATACAAATTGCATTGGAAATATGGAGCAAAGTTATAGGCAACGAAGAAGACAGTTTGGTGAGTTCTCAAGAGGAAAATAAAAACTCTGGGCAACACAGCGTAAATACACTAGTTTTTCATATAATCCTTTTCATATAACTTAATGAATATGTCAAGGTGCACCATCTCAGGTATACTGGTCAGAGAGAATGGGATAAGGTCAATAAAATACAAGCATGTAGTTTAAGTGAGTTATGCTTCACGCAAAGATAAGTGGGGAGGGTAATAATCAGTGACACAAAGTGGAGGAAAAACCCATAGATCAGTCTTACATAAGGGAGAATCTTTCTGATTTGAATATAGTGATTCTTTCTGTCCAGGTCAGTGGTGCTCCAGTTCTCAATGATGTCAATTACAGTTTGTGTTACTGATGTTATTTTAGTACTGACCATTTACAACAAAACAGTTCAAGAAGTATTTAAATCTGTGTTGGAAACCTATGGCCTTCCTGATATTGTTTCTAGTAGAGGGATGTGATGACTGGGCTCTGACTCAGCAGCATAGAAGAAAATATCAGCCAATTATGTCCTTCAGAATGCTGTGACAGAAGGCCTATGGGGAAAGAACATAAAACTAGAGGTTTGTTTATTATATAATTAGTTGGGGCCAGGTAGAGATAGGGACTGTACCAGTTAGAAACTGATTAAATCTTGGGAAGATTAGATGGGAGATGCCCAGTTAGGAATAGATAAATGATAATGAATAGATAGAAATTGGGAGAGATGCAGTGTAGTGTAGTGGTTTGAGTGTTGGACCGTGGGTCTGGAGCCCAAAGTTTGAATTCCCACTCAGCCATGGAAATCCACTGGGTGACTTTGGTCAAGTCACATTCTCCCAATCTCAGAGGAAGGCAAAGATAAACCCTGTCTGAACAAATATTGCCAGGAAAACCTCATGATAGGTTTGCCTGTCTGTAGCCCTTTCCACACCTTACCTTTTTCTGGCACTGGGGTGCAGGGATTGTGCAAGCAGCCTTCAGCAAGAGGCTCTTGTGTCCCTGCTGCTTCAGCTCTGCATGAGCTGCCTGTTAGTGCAAAAGCCCCACCTCTTCCTTCCGCAGTGCAGCCTGGGAGTTTCCCAGGCTGCACTGGGGCAGGAAGTGCAATCTGCATGGCTCTGGAGGCTCTGCACACCAGGTAAATGGGTGTGGGGCCCAGGAGCAATGTGCGATCATACATCAGTTTTGGCTTCCAGTTGAAAATGGAAAGGTGTGCGATCAGCACCTGCCAGCACCTGGAGCATCATGTGATTGTGCAGATCGCTCCTCACAATCGCTCGATGCTCCAGGTGCCCTTTCACATGGCAAATGCCATGCAAAAAGGGCCTGCCTCTGTCTCTCTAGGAAGTACACTGCACTGAACCCAGTGACCAACACAGACTCAGGCCTTTTCCACACTGGGTTTTTGAAACGGTACAGTCCGTCCTCCAAGGAGGAGGTCTGCACCTCGGACCGGAATGGGTCGGACCTATTTAACATAGATCCGCACCTCAGTCTGGTTCGGAACGACCTTGAGTGGTCCTCCAGCGTGCTTTTGAAAGACCTGATTTTTCCAGTCTTTCAAAAGCACGGAGCATGCCACTGCGAGCCTGCTCCCTTATGCAGATTTGCAGGCTCGCACCAATGCGAGCCACGATCTGCCCAGGGGCGGGCTTTAGGTTGGCGAGCTTCAGCAGTTGGTTGAGACCCTCGACCAACTGGAAGCCACCATTTGGGACTCTGGTGCAGTGCATATTGATGAGCATACATTGTTCCGGAGCGCCGTGGACCGGACAGGGAAGCCGAAAGGTCTGGTGAGTAGCGGTGTGGGGCGATTCCCTTGCCCGGTGTGGAAAAGGCCTCAGAAAGGAGTTGTAAGGGTAAAAAGAGAAAAGGTGTGTAACAGGAGCCCAAGGATTGGAAATGCAGGAGCAACCTGGATAGGGAATCCATCATAGCAACTACTTTCATACTTGGGAGGAAAATGGATGACTCTGAGAGGTACAGAAGTGAAGTCATTCTGAAAGTATCAGTCTAGAGAGAGAGGGAAGAAATCAACCAGAGTCAATCCGAGAGGAAGACTCTGTGGCCCTTAATATCTGGCTTCATTACTTCTACCTTCTATATGTGCATAGCCAAAACATAGATGTTACAGCAGTCTACTTCTGACAGTTGGACAACAGTACTCATCATCCCTGATCAATGGACACATTGACTGGGATTGTGGAGTCCAACAACAGGTGGAAAGCTACTGGTTCCTTCTTGCCATGTTAGATGATTGCAGAGAGGGGGCAGTAATTCCAAAGGAGACTGGTGAGAAACATTGGCCATTTCCTCACTAGACTGTTATAGTGCTATTACTCTACTTTCAACATCCTATGGAATCCTGGGGTTTGTAGTTTAGGGAAGGACTTCAAAGGCCCCTCCCTAAACTGCAAACCCCAGGATTCCATAGGATATTGAAAGTAGAATAATAGCACTATAAAAATCTAGTGCAGAGATGGCCACTGTTGAGGCATTTGTGAGAGGAAGAAACAGCAAGAAAGCACTAGAAAGGAATCTCATTTTGAGTCTTTCCTCTTGCAGTCTTTGAGGAAAACTGCTACCTTAATAATTGCAAACTGTCAGGCATTCCGATAAAATAAGTAATTTAATTTATACTGCATTGTAAAGCATAAGTATTATTCTATAATGTTATATTGTAAGAATCATACTTTTCTGGATATAAGAAAGTCCAAGGGCAATGATGAGTAGGGAGGTTATTTCCTTCAGATGAGAACCTAGGAGACCTATGATGTCTTTGCAAAATTTGTTTTATTTTCACAGAGAGCATAATAGAAGCAAGCAGGCATTCTTACTTTGGGCTGTAAATCTGGTGACCCTAGTTCACATTCCCAGAGAGCAGCTGTTTTAGCCCTCAAGGCTGCATCCTAGTTTTAAGTTAATCTCAGCAAATAAACTCCCAGCTGTCTGTTGAACTCTCCAAATATAATACTGCCGACTGTGTCTCACTTTTTTGCTCTTATTTCAAATGCTGATGGGATTGAAACATGAACAGGCAGGAAGCTGGGGCTGCTAATGAACATATCAAATTTTGTTAACATCTCATTAGAGATATAAAGACAATTAGCAATTTTTCTCATCCTCAACAGGAAAGGGTGTCCAGACACATAAGAACACCCTATCAAAACAAAATAAACAAACAAAAATGATTCCTCCTCAATATTTTTTTTTTTGGCCCACTGTGAGAGTGAAAAGAGTAGTGCCTCTTTTCATCATCATGAACAAGGTAATTTTGATCAAAAAATATTTTGTGTAAAAGAAAAATTGTACAAAAAGATTTTTTTTTGAAAAAAGTTCTGAAAGCAATTTATGTATATAGACTACCAGAATCCATCTATTCATCATCATCCACAAAATAAGATTGCACCTAGTGGGAATAAAACTTTCAAAATTTCTTATTCTTAACAAATAAAACAAAGGAAGATTTATACCCCTTGTGGCGATTCACTTCTCTCATGACACTTTAGTAGACACAGTCATAATGAAAGGCACGTTTCCAACAATTAAGAGACAATCAAATTCTTAACATCAAATTTTGGAATGCCAGCATTCTACTTATAAATAACAATGTTTTCAGTCCTCTTTGCAAAGCCATTGTTTCAGAAGACTGATACAAACAAGAATCATCATCATTATAATCAGAAAAATGGAAGACAAAGAGAAGGAAAAGATTACAAAATATTGAGACCTACAAATTGAAATTCAGTACTTTTGAGGGAAAAAATTGAAAAAACTGTGGTTCCAGTAGTAATAAGTGATCTGCGACCTGTTTCAGATGGACTTTCAAAATATCTGAATGAAATTGCTCCAGTTAAGAATAGTTCAATTAGAAAAAACAAAAACAAAAACACAGCAACATTGCTTTGAATGTGCCACATTATCAGACAACACCTCATTGATTCGTAGATTCTTAGAACTGGAATTATGGATGTCCAAAACCCCAGTCAGTAATACCTGGTATTTAGTAAAACTGACATGGTAATAACACATATACTTAGACATTAGTGTTAGTATCCTGAAACCTCTGTGGGAAGTTCATGATGACGTTGACAGGTTTGTTTGAAGAAATTCAGAGACACAATGAGTCTGAAAACGGCATATTCTTTGCACCTTTTTGGCTAAGAATGTATTGCTACCCTGTTTTCTGTGGGTCCCAGGAGGGACACATAAATGCGCTCTCGATTATATAAGTTGGGGGAAATTAGCCAAGAGCACAAGCTAGCAATGCGAGAGGCAGGGCAATGGAACGGAATCTTTTACCCAACGTCTATGGGGTCAAGCCAAGTCAAGGAGCAAACAGGATTGAAATAATTGTGATCTTTATTAAAAATACAATCAAACAGTGTATGCAACACACTCACACAGAGAACTAAAGAAATAAAGGTCAGAGTGGGATAGAGGGATTTTTAGAGGAGCTGTTGGTTTGGGTGATACTACACCTGTCCTGAAGCCCGGGTAGTCTGAAGATTGAGTTCGGAGATATGAAGTCTCAGTATGTGAGACTGAGGGGAAGGCTCGCCAAGCAAAGCGGCAGCAAGACTGGATGGAATTTGGGAGCGATCCAAGGAAGCTCACAAAGTCAGCTATATATAGGGAGAAATGTGGCCGCAGGCTAGTCCGTACTTGGGGAAAACAATGAGTTTTGGGCTGGAGACAAAGCCTCCGAAAGGTCAGAATTTAGCATGATTGAGTTAGGTCCGAATTGACAATAAAGTAGACAGTATGCAAACGCAGAGTGCTTGATAGATGAGGATTCTCCTAATCAAGCCTCCTGCTCGGGGCAGGGAGTTCTTTGTAAGTAGCATGCATACATAATAGAGTACATGCCTTTGAGGTCTCCTGAGGCGGCAGGATGGCTATTTCTGGCCTGCCTGTATTGTGTTGGAATATTACAGTGATTAGTGGCCATGCCTGTCTGCAAGCTTGTCCGGGGGACCTCGCAGACACATGAAGAGAAATAGGAAAAGGAAGCCAAATCATTGATATCAAAGTGATATCTAATATCCCACAAATCCGGGCTAGCAACTGCAGTAACAGTATCTTTGGAAAATAGGAGCCAATTCACTTGTAAAGTAGAATCTCTACTGGCTGAGTGTGGGTTTGGAGGTATCTTTCCACAAAAACACTACTATTTTTAATCAGTGTTGACTCCAGGTTTGTCAACACCTATCCATGTTCAGTTAGCCAAAAGGACATTTTCTATTATGTTTCAATGTATTCATTCTGAAAGGTATGATCAGCAAGTGAATAGAGTTGTTGCCAAACTCAATTCAAAATGCACAGTTCACAATCACTCCAGAACTATGTTCCAAAGCTGCAAACAAGACAACTGATATCTACATGGCTTTCTCTGAGTCTACCAAGCATTCATCCACAAAGTGCAGAGTCTTCAGAAATATGGTAGTATATATTACCTGTTCCCCCCGCCACTATTCTTTATAATAATAACCTTTTAGATACTGTGTAATATTACTAAATTCTACAATACACTCTATGATTATCTGATGTAAAATTAATATTTTGTCCCAATTCAATTATTTTCTTGAAATAAAATTAGTTCATATGCATTACCACTCTAAAACCATAGTGAGTGAAATGCACATTTTAAAAAACCAGCAAGTCACTGGTTATCAGTTTAAATGGAACTGAAAGGAATTTGAATGGCCCAAATGATCTCCTTTGGAAATTCACTATAGCGTTGGTTGGAAATAGTGATTTTTTTAAAAAAAATAAGAACCGTCCAATTTTTTAACATTTCCCATAAATTTAATGGAAATTCTATTTGAATATAGATTTGCACATCTGAGAAGGGGGTATGGAGTGCCTAGCTCTATGTAAACTCTATGTAGAAATACATGGGTGCTGAACAATATTTGTGAATTAAGATTGGCTTGCCATCTTTTTTTTGCAAAAGGCTCTTTACTTGTAATAATTAAAGAGAATGTAGGTGTAATGGGATCAGCTCTTCCCTGAGAATAGCTGTAGCTATTGAATTTTGGCCAGTCCAAATGGTTGAGAATTTTCTTTCATTCATTTTCTTACAAGAACTTAACAAAAAATCTACAAATGTCCCCAAAAACAGAATGGAAAGAATATGAGCTTCATTATAGGGTACATAAAAATAAAAATAAAGTATTTTTGGGGGGGAAAAAAAAACTGGGAGACAAAGCAAAAGTAGCAGATGTTTTTCCACTACTACTGCTTGGATTTGGAAAAATAGAATTGAAAGTAGAATTACTACTGTAAGTTTTACACATATATAAGAATAGCAAATTGCAGTGACAGAATTATAGCGTACAACCAAAGGACTTGCCGTTCTGGTACCTAGACAAAGACCTCCAAATACCCTCTGTCGATTTCTTGATAGTGTCATAAAATGGAACATATCCTAGCTCCTGTTCACCTTTTCCATAAATTTTACCTCTTCTTATCTACTTTTTGTATCTTTGTATCTCTACATTCCCTATAGTAGGCAACTGTTGCAGAAATTACACTAATGAAGCCTCACATTTTCAAGAGATATTTTGTCTGATCGAGTGTTTCCACTGGGTTTTGTGCATATTCCTTCCAATGATTTCTGCTAGGGACAAGTTAAGCATCACTTAGTATGCAGAGAGTGCTTGACAGTTTGCTAAAGAAAGCTAGCATCTCAGCCCTTGGCTAAAGGACATAAAAAGAACATTATTCTGTAGATATAAAATGCACACACAAACAATAGACATAATGTTGTGCCTTGTGCAAGCAGGGCTTTTCTGAAAGGAAAGAATGACTCCTTCAAGCAAGGCTGAGACATCTGTATTGTGTATTCAGTTTTTGTTTTCCTAGGAGCTATTAATAGGTACATATCAAAATATCTTCCTATAAATAACATTTGAAGTACCCTCTGTATTTGATATGTCTCCACAGTATTATTCCTATACTTGGCACTAGAAAGCAAACAATAGATTTTTAAAAAGGATCTTGACTGTCATAGTGATTAGAATATGAATTCATAGATGGGTGTGGTGGGGCCTTTTAAACAATGAACACAAATACTATTTTTTTTTAATTTATAAGTATCTAGGCAAATTGTCAACAGAGAGGATTTCTTGAATTTCTTCTCCAGCTATTTGTTCAGTGATCAAATACTCTCCTAGTCTTAGGCATCTATTTGACACTCTGTGATTTCAGTGTTTCTTTTTAATATTCCACATATGTCAAAAGGTATCCCTCAGTATTTGACATCTGAAAAAATATGTTATTTAGGTACCGGAGCTATAGAAACCTAATATGCTAACACTGAATATCGGAGTGGTTTCAAAACCTTTGTACTCACAGGAAACCCTTCCAGATTGTCCTGTGCCTGGAAATCAATGTACCTCTCTGCATGAGAAATCATCCTGGGGCATAGCACTTTCCATGGGACACACACACAGAGCCTCTGGATTCCAATTTTGTTTTTGTTTTTTTAAAAAATTATGTGATTTGGAGACAACTTTTGACCCCAGTTCATACTCATCCCACAAAACAAGTCAGACATTTATGGTACCCCCCATTTACTTCCATTTTTTCCTGTAGTCTCCTTCAAAATGGTAAGAGGAAGAGATGCAATGTCACTTTCTGTTACTATTTTCAAAGAGACTGCAGGATGTGTATGTGGGCTTTCTGTTTTTTTGTCTGGGAGCTTCGGTCTGGGAGGCTGGAGAAAAATTGGTCTCTGACCCTCGTGAAGTAGCCAACCTCCATTTTAGGGAAGACATTTAGTTCACAGCTTCATGGTAGCTGCTGAATATTTTGGACCTTAACACCCATCAGTCCAGCATGTGCAATAAGAAAGGAGTCAGGAGAATACAGTCAAAAAAATATCTAGATGGTGTCAAGTTGCCCATATGAGATTTTGAAGAAAAAGGGTCCACATCCTTTTCAGCGAGGGAGCAGGAAGCACCTATGCACATGGACGCACATGTACATGCATGAGTACATGCATACACATTCCCCGGACACATCTACATGTATACATATAGACATACACATATCTCCTATGTTTAGATGCACAGGAAATACAGAAATTTAAATTTCTCCTGCTGGCTAGCTAAAATATATGAATTCACCTGAAAATATTCTGAAAATAACTGGTAGACACATTTGACAGCATGGGATGGTCACTATGCAACTATATTGAACGTAAGTTAATATCAGTTGTGCCAACATGTTGATATTTTTTTAAAAAAGTGTGTACCATTTGGGAACCATTTCACAACTATTGTCAACATTTGACAGTTTATAAGATTTATGATTTGAAACTTGATAGATATTAATATAGTCAAGAGATTTCAACAAGTTCCCAAACATCTGAAAGCTAAATATTAAATTACAAATTTTACTGTGGAAACATAGTATGAAATTTTTCATCAAAATTCCTCATTGAGAAAATTCAAATAGTGAAGAATGTGAAGGGTCTGTGGGAGTCAAAAACTGAAGAGGAAGATATCTCCTGCAGAATGGTGATAAGAGCACTTATCAAAGATTCCAGGAGGACCCAGAGAGATCTCTTTCCCAGCTTGATTCCATGGTACCGAATAGCTCTGGTTCATCTAATGTTCTCTCATTGAAAATAGATGTTATAAGTTGGGCCAAGGAAATGGTGTCTCTCTTTAAATATTATAGGGCTCCCGTTCTCATTAGCCTCAGAAATGTGGCCATTAGTGAGGTATGATGGATCTTGCAGTGAGGAAAAATATGCAGGTCATAAATTTCCTAGCCTTATATTGAAGCAGACTAGATCATAGGGATCTAGCCATCCCCTACTGCCTCCCCCTTCTACCTCTTCCAACAGGCAGGGGCAGCGATTGCCATACAGAACAATGAAGAAAACTGATAGATCCACTCAGATCTCTCTGGAAAACTCTACAAAATGTGATAAATACAAACACAAAGTTCTTTTGGGCTGGCACCACTGAAATCAACAGGAGTTGTATAGTGGCACATCTATATAACAAACATCTACTTTATTTATCCCTGACTGAGAGAGATATTCCTCCAAGACAATTGACTTTATCACAGGAACCACCATAATATACTTCAGATAATTCAAAAATGTCCTCTGAGAGTGGGAAAAAAACACCCCTTGAAACAATTTAAATATTTAAGACTTACGTGACTAAAAAGAATATCACTACCATTTACATTTTATTTGAGACAGTCTTCCTCATGGATGTATAGGGCCAACACCGATAAGTGACATGGCTTGCCATATGTTTACAAACCTCTTTTGTATGTTTATTTTTCTGTGTATTTTACCATATCAAATTCATTTTAATAATGAATACTGGGAGTGTTCCTACGGTCAATTAAACATATCTCTAAACAAAGATAATATTGCTTAATTTCTCAGAATCTTTATAGTGATTCCGTCCATTGAGTTATCCACATTAGTTATCTGACAGTAGGTTTTTTCCCCCCTGAACTTCATATGCCTTAGTATTTATTCTTAACACAAAATGATACATATTTCTATATTAGGGATATAAAGTAACTCTTACTTTATTCTTGCATCTAAGGATAAGTAATTTCAAAAGTTTCTCCTTGTTTATCATGATCATGCATTTTTCCTTTTTGTATTTTAAAAGCATTTTCCAAATTTCTGGACTTCTTCACAAAAAAATTGTACAAAATACTTTATGTTTGTACAAAATATACTTTCTTGTGCAAAAGACCATTTTTTTGCCATCCCTAAACCCTCCTAAAAATAAAAAAAAAAAAAAAAAAGCCTTTTGGCGTTTGACCATTTTCTTCACAGAGTGTCTTGATGTATGGGAAATACCATTTCTTAGTGAAGAGTATGCTCGTCAACCCTATCTTGCAGAGTCATCCCCTTCAAATTGTGTTGGACTCACAGTGACCCTAATGTGAATCTATTATGGGTTTTTCTTGGCAAGATTTATTCAGAGTGAGTATGCAGGTCTGAGGCTGAGGGAATGAGACTTAGCCAAGGTCATGCGGTGGTTTCCATGGCTGACCAGGCATTAAAAACCTGGTTTCCCAGTGTCCTAGTCTAACAGTCAAGCCACCACACACGATGGATCTCAATACCAGATTAATTTATTATCCTCAATATTGTGTGAGTAGACTTGTGTGTATGCAATGGGCCTTTACCATTCATATCTCTTGCTTGCATCTACCCAATCTCCACCATTAGCTCCAGAGCATCAACAATTGGCTTAGGCAGATTTTGATGGACAGAGCATGGTAAAATGTGTATCCATATTACTAGAAGAAGCCATTCAACGAAATATGGGCAACATTTGATAATGTGTACTACCTAGATTTCCATGTTGTAAGAGAGGAACAAAATATCATTCAAGCATCAGTTATTATTTTTCAAATTTAGGGCTCACTCTTGTTGGTAGGCTAACCATACAATAATTAATTCAGCTTTTCAGAGTGATTGATTTATTCATTACAAACACTACTTGATGTTACATGCTCATAATGGACTCATTCATTTTCCACAAAGCAAAGATGAGTATTTCGATTTCCTTGGCTTGAAAATGAAATCTGATTCTCTTGATCATGATGACTCACCATTAGGAAGAGTGTCAATATCTCATCAAGTTATATAGGGTCAGCTTGACTTGCAGAATGACTGTGTCTTTCTTGGTAAAATTGGGTATACAGTAGGCTCTCCACATTTGCAGATTTTACTTCCACAGATTTGATTATTTGCAAATTTCTTCAATCTTGCCCCCTCCCCCAACACTTCTTTTCTAGGGGAAACTTACCTCTCAGCAGCTCTGATCAGGCTGTGCAACTCTTTGAAAGTCCATCTCTGGCCCCCCTCCTTCACTGTCCACTGCCTGGTCAGCTAAGGATGATTTGCAGACTCATTTCTCAGTGCCACAAACACGCTCTGTATACTTGACCCACACCGAAGGAAGGAGAGAGGTGTGAGAGAGGAAGTATAGGGCCACCATGCTGCCTCTCTTCTTTCTCCTTTCCCTTTACCTGGCTTGGATCGTGCGTGCCTGCTGTCCCCGCCATACCTCAGTCCCCTCCCCTACATGTGGACATATTTTGATATTTGCAATTTTTCCACTTTTTCAAGTGCCCTGAACTTCTAAGTCTAGTGAATGTGGAGAGCCAACTGTAACCTATTGCAAAAAACTCCATAGAAATGAACTGGATTCTGCCCACCCACCCCCACATCGTCCAGTTCTGTAGCTGCTGAATTCATTATTGTAGCAACGGATATGTAGCCTGATCCTGAAATTAGAAAAAGGAAGAAGAGATGGGGACAAGTGGGGGGGGAAGGAATGTGGCAGTATCTTTAAGACTAACTGGTTTTTAATTTAGCATGAGCTTTCATGAATATAAGCCCACTTCTTGAGATGCAGTACAGAATGCAGCGCAGAGTTACTTCTTAACTGTACCTCCTTAGAAAAGATTTGACCTGAACAGCAGGTGGCACCTAAATACCTTTTATAAATACATTGTCTTAAAGACATTCTCCCACTCTGGCACACACAGAAGCTAGATGTGTAGCTTTGCCTATCTGGAAGCCTGGACAAGCCTAATTGAATAGCTGTGGCATTTAACTGGTTCTTTAATGAAACAAAACAAAACAATAGCCAGATATAGGACACTCTTGACAATCACTCCAGCCTGTTACTAATTCACAATGCAACCTGTAGCATTTTTATCTAGATGCAAGTGCAATCCAAAACCAGGAGCATGGCAATGTTCAGGACACATAAAACTCATGTCTCTGCTTCCAGTTTAGGTCTACACATCAGCAAGTAAATGCCTACATAAGGCCACAGTCACCCAATAATACAGTACTTTAAGTCCTATCTGTTCACTAATTGGGAATTCATTTCACACAAAATTGGAATTCATGACTTTGGGGAAATTACTCCATTTTTTCCAAGACAGAACTACAGCATCTTAAGCCAAGGCCAGCTTTACTTACTCAGCCTCAGTGAACAAAAGGTCTGCAGATTTTTGGACCAACTGGCATTTCTGGGCACTTTTCCAAGGTACTGACAGTAATCCAGAAGGGATGTAACCAAGTCATGTACCACCATGTCCAGATTGACCTTCCCCAGGAATGAGCAGTTGGCACACTAACTTTAACTGTGTGAAAGGACTTCTGGTCACTGCTGAAACCTAGTCCTCAGGGCTCAGAACTGTATCCAAAAGTAGTCCCAAACTGCAAGCCTATATTTTCAGGGCAAGTATAACCCCATCTAACACAAGTTGAATCCCTGTTCCCAGACCTGTCTTTCCCCTGACTAGAAATACCTCTGTCTTGTCTGGATTTAGCTTCAGTTTGTTTGCCTTCACCCTGTCAACTGTAGCTGCCAGATACTGGTTGAGCACAGAAACAATTTCCTTGGAATTAGGTGGAAAGAATCATAGAATCATAGAAATGTAGAGTTGGAAGAGACCACACGGGCCATCCAGTCCAACCCCATGCCATGAAAGGAGTAATAGAGCTGGATATCACCTACATATTCATGACACCTGTCACCAAAACTCTAGACAACCTATCCTGGTAGTTTCATGTAGATAATAAATGGGATAGGGGACAAAGCTGAATCCTGAGGGACTCCGCAAGCCAAGGGCCAAAGAGTTGAACAGCAGCACCCTTTGAGAGTAATTTTAGTAGTTTTCTTTCTGCTATCAGAAAGCCTTTGAAAACTGTTCAGTTTTTGAAAATTATTCACAGGGACTTATTTTTTGTTCTGAACACAGCATTTTCTGCATAGAATATAAATATTTCTATGCAAAAATATTTTCTATACAGACAATGCTATTTCCTCTGCAAAATTTGCAGTGTGCCTTCAAATCATGGCTGACTTATGCCTACCATAAGATGAACATATCATGGAGTTTTCTTGGTGGATTTGTTCAGAGGGAGTTTGCCTTTGCCTTCATCTGAGACTGAAAGAAAGTGGCTTGCCCAAGGTCACCTAGCAGGTTTCTGTGTCCAAGTGAGGACCTGAACTCTGGTCTCCAGAGTCATAATTCAGTACTGAAATCACTACAGCACACTAGTTGGAATGCATTTTGTGCAAAATTCATACATGGATTTTTTTGCATAGAAAACAACATTTCCTGAACAGAAAATAATACAGTATTTTCTATGAAAAAGACAATATTTCTGTGATGTTTCCTGAACAAAAGTTCCATGTCATTTTTAAATTGTAATTCCTTGCAGATTTTTGTGCAGAATAAGTCATTTCCATTTTTTTGCAGGAGGCGGAGGCAGAGGGGGAACAGAAGCAGGAATGGATAACATCAAAATATTCCTTTTTGGACTACAGCTCCCATGCTGGCTAGGGGATGATAGAAGTTATAGTACAAAAAAGTACAAAAAAGTAATGCTTCTGAGTTTGAAATGAGTATGAACTTTCCTGAATATCCAGCTTGACTTAAGCAGACAATATCTGTGTGCACTGCCTTGAGAAAATTGTACCCTGTTCCTTGAATTCAAGAAAGTGCCAATACCAGGCTATTTCTTGATTCATCTCAAATGGCTTCCCTTCCCCTGACCTCCAGAGTGGAACAGTCAGATGGTGGTCTTCTTTGCAACCCTTCCATGACTCTCCACTTGGCAGTCAGGGTAATCTTGATAATCAGTGAGGGAAACCCTTCACCAAGTCACACCTGGCTTTGATGTTCTGTTTTGTCAGAAAATCCATTTTATGTGCGCTGTGAAACAGAGGGTCAACTGAACATTTGGTCTTCATTTTACAGTTGAAAGGAATCTTCACACCTTTTGCTGGTTTTCTTTTTTTATGAGCTCTTTGAAACCTACATTTTGACAACCAACCTTTATAAGTGGTAAAAATAGTACCAGTAGCAGTAGACTACAGGGCCTTAGGGCCTTCAGAAGCAGACAGCGGTGCCTCTCTTCATCAACACCTTGCTAATTGCCCTCCATCCATTTCATGCGGGCTGTTCTAGCACTGACTGAGCTGTTCTACCTGCTACCTTCTGTGGTGTATTAGCTTATATAAACTGAACAGCTCATTTCTTGCCTATAAAACAAGGGAGAAAAATCACATTGACAAGGCATATTTTAAAGTGGTCACACATATAATGTTCTTAGTGTTTCTGTTTAATGAAAAACAGCTTCTTATTCACAATGTATTTGCAACCTCATGTATGAGTTTATCTATATGTTTCCTGCTTTCTTCCCAGATAAGGGATTCAAGGAAGATTATAACTAACTAACTAAATAAACAAACATTGGTGCTAAAATGTAATTAAGCTACGTATGGAATTAAGCCCAAATTTAATATATATTCATTAAAATGTAAAAAACAACAACAACAAAAACCTCCACTCTATTAAAAACACTGTTGAAAGCTCTCTATTTATAAACAGTCAGTTCCTAAAAGCCTGTTGGAATGGAAATGTCTTCATCAGCTCATGGAAAGACAACAAGGAAGAAGCCAGTCTAATCACCTTAAAAATGGAGATCCAGATACTCGGAGCACCACTGGGAAAACCTGCTACCACATTCCCTCCAGATGTGCCTGTGAATGTGGCAGGACAGGAGAAGGACCACCCACAAAGATCTCAAAGCTCATCCAGGCTCATATGGGAAGAGAACAGCCCTTCAGATAGCCTGGATCCAAACTCTATCTGCTCTTCAATTTGTTTGGAATTTTTTGGTAACAAAGGAGTGGTGTGATCCCTACTGCCAGCCTCAGTCAACATTCTGGCTGCAAACCTGTCAACCAGTTGAAGTTTTTGAGTACTTTTCCAAGGTAGCCCCATACACAGAAAACAAACTAGGCTGCAAGGTCCTGACACAGGAGGTCCTGAAATCCAACTAACTACAGTAGGTGTTAGAAAAGTCAATAGTCCCCCTAGTACATTGATATATGACCATGACCAATGTGGTACTGTAATTACTAATGTCCTGTATTTGTAGTCATTTACAGATGATCATTTGGTTGAAATCTTTTGAAATTTTTAATTGGTATATTCTAAGTTACCAGTAAAATAATAACACCATGTCAATAGACATGAAATAAATAAGGCACACAAGCTATATGAGGATGCACAGAACTAGGAAAAGAACAATACTTGTACAACAACTGAATTACAAACAAGTCACAAGGCTTGGACAAAAGAAACCCAATGATAAATATACCATAGGGGTTATACAAAGGTTCACAAGGCTTGAAATAAATGAAGCACAAGTGTTATATGAAGATCCACAGAACTAAGAACAGCACTTGAACAAGAATGAGTCCTAAAGCAAGCCTTGAACAAGAACAAATAAGTCATAAAGTTTAGATAAGAGAAACATAATGATAAATACACCATGAAGGCTATATGAAAATTTACAAGACTTGAAATAAATGAAACATGCAGGCTATATGAAGACTCATAAAACTTAAGTAAGTACAGCACTTGAACAAAATAAACACATAATTCAATTACAAACAAGTCTCAAGGTATAGAGAACAGAAAGCCAATAATATATACACTACACAGGCTATACGAAGAGTCACAAGACTTGAAATAAATTACATAAACAGGCTATATGAAAATTCAAAGAACTTAAATGAGAATAGCACTCAAACAAGAAGCAGCATTTGAGCAAGAAATAGCACTTGAGAGACCGCTGTTCCCAGGACCTTTTAGAACCGTTTCATGAAGCTTTCCTCAGTCCTTCCTTATCTCTTTTGTTAATATGCATTAGATCATGCAGTGTCATCTGTGGTGTGCTGTGTATAATTCTCTTTCTCCATGATACCTTAAGGAAAACCATATGTTGTTTCCAATTATCTATAAGCTGACGTGTGTGTGTTCTCTCTTCTCTCACTTCCTTCCAACAAGAGTATCTTGTTTTAGATGCAAAGGGTATGTGGGGCATGTTGTATAGCTTGGAGGGGGGCGGGTAAGGGCTAGACAGATGCTTGACCCTTGTTTGTGGCAGGTAGCAGGTGGTGAAAATTATAAGTATGGTGAGCACCAGGAAGTACCGGGAAGGACCCTTGAGGTCCTTCTGGGGGTGGTTCTTGCTTTAAGTTACAAAACTTGAGATGGGGTTCCTTAGGAGGGGATTTTCACCAAGCAAACTTTACAGTGCGATGAGGTTATCCTGGATTGCTCCCCAGGGCTAGGTGTCTCATCCAAAGGCAGCTAAGAGGAAGTTGGGAAGGGACCCACTGGGGGGGGGAGGAGCCAACTACGATGGCAGAGAGAGGCTAAATATTCGACTCCCGGAACAGATGATTATAAAATAATTCCAGAAGCCTTTTTCAAAACAAAGAAAGAATGTGAGTAATTAATTGAATAATGTGGGAAAGAATGTAAGATAAGATAGTGGATTGGTTTCGATTCTTCTCCAACTGGAGGGAAAATAAAAGACTCTGTTTAAACTGCAAATAACTGTTGAAACAAACCGAAAGCAAAACAGTTTTTTTTTTCCCCTTTGTGGTCCTTGAGATATATGCCGCCTAAAAAAAAGGTCTATAAACACCCTGTTTGGAAGCGACCTACAGCAACAGATAAAACATATAATCGTCTAGTTAGAGATTTTGAAAACATAAACTTAAACTCTAACGGAGACGAAAAAGTCATTAAAATGGCGGCGAAGAAAGCTGCGAACGGAGCTAATGAAGAAATAAAAACTTTTATACACAAGCTTATTACAGAGTCTAATCAAGCTCTTGTTACTACAATAACATCTAATATAAGGGCAGAAATGGGGCAATTGCAGGAAAAAATCTCACAGGAGTTAAAAGCATTGGACCTTAAAGTGGATAATATAAAAAAAAACCCAAGGGAATCAGCAGACCAAACTAGCAGAACATGATGGCAAGATTTCTTTGTTAAAAGACAAATTATCCAGCTCCAAGACCAGAACAGAAGAAACAACGTGAGGATTCGTGGATTCGCAGAGCAGCCACAACAAAGTCAAAAATCCTTGAAAGAGGAAGTTTTAAAATAGCTAAAAAGCATTGTTCCTGAGATTTTATGGGAAGATCATGACATAGAGAGAATTCATCGTGTGTCAGCTGCAAAAAGAGGAATAATTCCCAGAGATATTATAATGAGAATTGCGAATTTCAACAAGAAAGATGATTTGATGAGAGCTGTTAGAAAGAATCCAGGAATATTGAAGTATCGAGATAACACAGTGGAAATATATAATGATTTATGCCGCGAAACAATAAATTGGAGAAGGGAAATGAAACCCTGCATCATAGTTCTACAGAGAGTTGGGATAAGATACAGTTGGGGATATCCCATCTTTCTGAAATTCCAATATGCTGGCAAATACCACAGAATAAATTCTCTTGAACAAGGATTGCAACTCCTGAGAGAACTGAAACTGATCCAGCAAGAGGAAAAGGAAGAGGAAGGTGCGGTTGGAGGAGCGGAAGAAGGAGCAGTGGGAGGAGCAACTGAAGAAGGAGCAGCGGGAGGAGCAACTGAGGAAGGAGTAGTGGGAGGAGTAACTGAAGAAGGAGCAGCGGGAGGAGCAACAGGAGGAGCAAAGAAGAAGACTTCGGGAGATAAACGAAAGGACAGAGGCTGAGGAGGACTGGAAGAAACAATATGATATAACAGAAGAAGAAGAAAGAGAACTTCATAGAGTAGGAGAAGGGTAGATGACTACTGAGTAAAATATATTCTTATAGATTATAAATGCATAGAGATAGATTTATATATATATAAAGCAAGAGGGTAGAGAGAGGGAAGGGAGGGGGAAGAGAGGGAAAAAAATATGGGAAGGAAAATAAATCGGGAGAGGGTATTGGTCTCTATGCCGGGAGTTGGCATACCTTCACACCCCCCCCCCAGGACCATGGCTGGTCGTTTCCAAGGCAGAAGCGCTTTGGAGGAAGAGGGGGGGACAAATGTTTGTGTGGGGAGGGGAGGGGAGGGCGGGGAGGGGGAGGGGAGTGGGAGGGGGGAAGGGAAGGGGAAGGGGAGCACCATCACATTAAAGAGCCAATGGGGAGTGGGATTAGAAAATTCAAAATATGAAAAATGGAGAATAGATTGAGAATATCAACATTGAATGTGAAAGGTTTGGGGTCAATAATAAAGAGAAAAAGGATAGAATCGATATTAAAAAAAGATAAGGCCGATATAATTTTTTTACAAGAAACACATGGGAAAAGAGATAAAAAAAATGAGCTTAGATTGAACTGGGTAGCTATTTATGAGGAAGCATTTGGTACATCCAAATCAAGAGGAGTTGCAATAATAATTTCCAAAAGATGCAATTTCATTGTAACAAGTGTGGAGTTAGACGAAAAAGGTAGATATGTAATTATACAAGGTGAAATAGATGGAGAAACATATGTCATAATGAATATTTACGCACCTAATGAGAAGCAAAAAGAGTTTTATGAAGAAATATTTAATAAGATCAAAAAAATGAAAGGAGATTATACAATAATCGCAGGTGATTTTAATATGGTGATGGATAGATGGAAAGATAAATCAGATCCATCAATTAGAGATAGATATAATAATATAACAATTTTGAATAAATTAGTGAGTAGAAATGAACTGATAGATGTTTGGAAGCTAATAAAGGGTGAAGAAAAGAAATATACGTATTATTCATCAGTTCATAAAAATTACTCAAGAATAGATTATATTTTTGTTTCAAAGAATATGATACCTAGATTAATAAATACAGAAATTGAAACAATAAAAGTGACAGATCATGCTCTGATGAACTTGGATATAACTATGAAAAGGAATTATAGAGAAGCAAAAAGGTGGAGACTGGATACTAAGTTATTTAATTATAAGGAGATAGTAAATAAAATAGAGAAGGAGTGGCAAGAAATTTGGGATATAAACAATAAGGAAGTAACACAAGATGTATTGTGGGATACAATGAAGGCAGTGGTAAGAGGATTATGCATTAAAGAATCAAGCAAATTAAAGAGACAATTAGGAGAAAAAAAATTAAAATTAGAAAAAGAAATAAAGGAACTAGAGAATGATTATATAATAGATAGAACAAAACAGAAATTAATAATATTAAAAGCAAAAAGAGATGAATTAGAAAAGATAGAAATGGACGAAATTCAGAAAAATCTAATATACTTGGAAAGGGAATATTTTGAATATAGTAATAAAAATTCTAAAATGCTGGCTAAATCAGTACAATCAAAAAAAACTAGAAATATGATTGGCGTAGTTAAAGATAAATTTGGTAAAGAAAAAAGGTTGATGAAAGAGAAATTAAAAATATTTGAGGAATTTTTTCGAGAATTGTATTCAGCAGAAGATAAATCTTTAGAGAACATAGAGGAGTATATTAATAAAAATTGGAAAGTAAGACTAACAGAACAAGATAAAGGATTGATGGAAGAAATGATATCAGAAGAGGAAATAGAAGAAGTAATAAATAATTTAAAAGGAGGAAAATCACCAGGATTGGATGGACTAGGTCCAGAATATTATAAAACATTTAAAAAAGGTTTAATTCCTAAACTAAAAGTGTTATATAATAGTATATTGAGGGGTGAAAAAATTCCATTATCATGGAAGCAGTCACTAATAATATTAATTTTAAAACCAAATAAGGATCCTACGGATCCAGGTTCTTATAGACCAATATCTTTAATAAATCAAGATGCAAAAATCTTGACAGCAATAATGGCGAAGAGGTTAAATAAATTTATTTATAAGTATATACATAAAGATCAATGTGGTTTTATTCAAGGAAGACAGATGGCAAATTTAATAGGGAAAATGATAAATAAAATAAATATAATGGACAGAGATAAACAAAAAGCTGGAATTTTAGCCCTAGATATATTTAAAGCCTTTGATTGTGTGGAATGGCCGGCATTAAAAACAATTTTAAATAAAATAGGATTAGGAGAGAGATTTAAAGGGTTAATAAATCAATTGTATTCACATAATACATCTGTAGTGATGGTAAATGATGGATTTACAGAACAGATTCAAATAACAAGAGGAACGAGACAAGGATGTCCATTATCTCCAGTTTTATTTGCAATAGTTATAGAAATGTTAGCGAATGTGATAAGAAATGATGAGAATTTGGAAGGAATTGGAGTTAAGGAAAAAAATAAAATAAGCTTATTTGCAGATGACACATTGTTGACAATTAAGGATCCAATTGAAAAGATAGATAGGATAGATAAACATTTAATAGAGTTTGGGGAGAAGACGGGATTAGAAATAAATTGGGCCAAATCAGAAATAATGTTATTTAATTATACTAAAGAAGAAGTACAAAAATTTATACGTAGTAAAAGAGGATTACTTAAAAGAATCAATTAAATATTTAGGAATAGAGATTAAAAAAAATTTACAAGAATTACAGGAAAAAAATTTCAAGAAATTAAGATTAGAAACAAAAAGGAAATTAGAGGACTACAAAAATATAAAGCTATCGTGGTTTGGTAGAATAGCAGTGGTAAAAATGAAAATTTTACCTAAAATTAATTTTTTGTTTAGATTGTTACCAATAAAAATATCAGAGGAAGAATTAAAGGAGTGGCAAAAGATATTAAATAATTTTTGTAATGGAAATAAAAAATCGAGGATTAACAAGAAATATTGGTATAAAAGTCAAAAAGAAGGTGGCCTGGGACTTCCAAATTTAAAATGGTATTATTATGCAAATCAATTGAGATATATCATAGAGGGGGTTTCAGGAAAGGGTGATTTAGATTGGTTAGAGATAGAAGATATGAATATTGAGACAAAATTAGAAAATATATTTTTTAGGAATTTTTCAAAGAAAGAAATGGAGAAGATAGAAAATCCTTTTATAAAAAATATAATAGAAATATGGAAAAAAAATAAAAGAAAATTATTACCGAATATATCAATATTAACTCCGATAGTGATGATGGAAAAATTTCCAATAAATTTAAGAGAAATAATAGAGAAAGAAATAAAAAAACAAAAAATTTATAGATTAAAAGATTGGATGAAAATAATGATAAATAAAGATAGAATGAAAGAGAGACTGCAGGAAACTAAAATATCCTGGTTAAATTATATACAATTAGAGCAATGGACAAAGAGTATGAAAAGATATGTTAAGGATTTTAAAGAATATACTAAATTTGAACAAATTATTATTCAAAGAGAAAATATGCAAGAAAATGAAATACTAAAAGGTATTACAAGTGAAATATATAAAATATTAGCAAAAGAACAAGAAGAGGATTTTCTTAGAAAAATATGGGAGGAAGAGATAGTACAAAATATAGATATACAAGAATGGAGAAAAATTTGGAAACAACGTCATTTAAAAAAATTATCAATAAGAATAAAAGAGAATTATTATAAATTAGTGTGGAAATGGTACTTGACTCCAGTGAAATTAAATCAAATAGATGAGAAATATTCAAGATTATGTTGGAGAGGATGTCAAGAAATTGGTACATATATGCATATGTGGTGGAATTGCAATAAGATAATGGAGTTTTGGCAAAAGGTTTTTAAAGAGATAAAAGAGATTATAGGAGCAGATATACCAGTATGTCCAAATATTGCATTGTTGTCTATATATGATAAGGTTGAGTGTACTCAAGTAAAGAAAGAATTAATAACAAATTTGTTAACTGCAGCGAGATTAATAATAGCAAAAAAATGGAAAGCAAATGAAAAATTTCAAATAGAGGAATGGTATAACGAAGTGTGGAAAATTGCAATTAATGATAAACTAACATGTAGAATTAGGTTTATGAAAGGTTTGGTTAAAGGGAATGATTTTGAAGAAATTTGGAAAATATTTTTGGATAAAGTTCTGAAAAGAGATAGTAATACTACCCTGTCAAAAGAAGAATGGCAATTTTGGAAAGTGGATTAAATAAAAAGTTGGCTCTGGGGGGTGGGTATTTTTTAGTTTTAGTTTTGTTTTTCTTTTATGTTGTATATTTTGTAATTCTTAGTAGGTGTGTGTGTCAAACTTGTGATTTATAGATTTAAATCGATAAGTGATATTAATGTTTTTTTTTAAAAAAAAAGTTAAAAGAATTAACAATAGAAATAGATTAAAAGGGATGTGAAAAATATTGAATTAAATGTGAAATTATAACAGTTGAACAGATTTATAAATTTAAGGGTAAAGGTGCAAAATAACAATGAAAGTTAGTATTGCTTAAGAGAAGAGAAAAAAAGAAAAAGAAAAAAAAATTTTTTAATTCACTATTATGTATATCACATGGTGTTTAATTTTTTTTTCTTGTTTTGTATTTGTGATTCAGTTATATAAATAAAAAATAAAAAAATAAAAAAAAATCATTGGCCCTTTTCGCATGGCAGTTTGCAAGCAAAAGGGCCCCTTGGGCATCGCGTAAATGTGAGAAGTGGTCTGCATGACGCACTCCCATTTCCACCACACTCATGGCCTGCACACGCAGCGAATACGCATTTTCTTATTTTGGGCTTTTAGCCGAAAATAACCCACTCTTGCGCAAGGCTCACAGGCCTGGGCCACACTTACCTGCCGTGTGGAGCCTCTGGAGCTGGGCCAGTTGCACGTCCTCTCCTTAGTGCAGCCTCCAACTCCCAGGCTGCACTGTGGAAGGAAGTAGTGGGTTGCGGGCGGGGCTCTCACGTGAGCAGGAAGGAGCTGCAGAGCTGAAGCAGGAGGCTTGTGAGAGCCTGCCTGCCCAGGCTTCTCACGCAAGGCCCACACTCCAGCAGCCTTAAAAAGTAAGCTGCGGAAAGAGCCATTGACTGTACTGTCTAGGGTGACGAGACTTGCATTCCAACAGCATACAGAGGGACATAAATTCCTAATGGTTCCTTAAAAGTTTTTTTTCCTTGTTGCAGCAATTTTCAACAAAGTAGTAAAACATGGTGTAGTGGTCTGAGTGTTGGACTATGATTCTGGAAACAGGGTTTCAAAATCTCACCCAGCCACGGAATCTACCGTGGTGACCTCTGGTGAGTCAGACATTTTCTCAGCGTCAGAGAAAGGCAAAGGCAAACCTCCTCTGAAAACCCATGTGATAGGTTTACCTTAGAGTTGCCTTAAATCAGAAATAGGTTGAAGACACATAACAAAAAGGCACATGGAAATCTACTCTGAGCAATTCATACTAAAATCTTAATTCTTTGCTTTTAATTTAATGCCAGATTTTAAACCCAAGCATGCCAAATTCTACTCTGTTGGATAAGCAATTTCTTCTTCTAACAGACCACTGAGATGTCATTAATTTTTCATTCTCTTCAATCTCCCTGGCAAAGGCTGTCTGTGAAGAGGTTTTATATTGTGCCTTGTCTGGTAATTTGTCATGACAATTTTTCAAATCTCTCTCCCACCCCCAGTGGCCCTCTCTTAGCAGATTGGAAATGTCTTATTTACTTCAATTAGTTTTGCCACTGAGATGTTGCATTTTTGATACATAATGAATTGTTAATTGACCCCTAATGCCTAGACAGACACCTGTTGTTGTTGATTTTAATAAAGTCCAGATCACATTGCTTATGTGATAGCTGGTATTAAATCAAATAAAAGCAATGCCTTTTGGATTTTTAATATACTTATGTTCTGCTCCATAAAACATTATTTCTGATTTTCAGTTTTAATTCAGCAGTCTAATTTTACTCATGCATTAATGAAGAGATTAACAGATAGCTTGTTATGAATATTTCTTATTCTTTTGCAGCATTGACATGTATTTATGTATATATCTCACTGCGGAGTGTCCAGAAATCCTTCATAAAGCTGGTCAATTAAACTACCTTCATTGACAACCTTTTAAGCTTAACTACTGAACTCTTTATAACCTATTTAATAAAGATAGATGATAGGAGAAGCAATAAAGAAGATTTAAATGTGTGCATTAGACATCTTCAGGGTTCCTTGTCCAGTATCTTATCATCTGGAGGTATACGGCTTCTGCATGTCTTATGTATTTCTAATAATGACTTTAATATCTCTGTCTAGTTAGGTCAGAAACCCACAGCAGAAAAGCAAGGCATTCTCCACAGTTGATTTCACTAGGTCACCAACACATTCTGTGGCTGGTATCAGGTGATAATTAGTAAAATTAATTAGCTTTAGGAAACCAAGCCACGTGACCTTATACTTTAATACACAGATGGGTTGCCATGGTAGCCTAAATAAGAGCATCATTCAGGCTGCTAAGACTCCTATTTTCCTTTCATAATGAACAGCTTACAGGGTGTAAAGCTGTAGATAAATCCAATCTAGAGAGATCTTTGCAATGGACAGAAAGCCTACTAGCAACCAACAAATAAACCAGGAAGCTACAAAGTTCTATGCATTGTTTGACAGAATTGTATGTAGTCAGCCTTCCACATTTGCTAGTGTTAGGGGCACAGGACCCATGAAAAAGTGGAAAAACTGCAAATATCAAAATGTTTGTGTGGGAAGGGGGTCGAGACATAGTGGGCAGAAAGGACACCCAGGGTCCAAACCAGGACCTTTTTCACACTCCAGTCCTGTTGTGAAATGGCCTCAGGAATGTTGCACAATTGTGAGGACCATTCCACATGACGTCCTTGCAATCATGCGATGTTCCCGAGGCCATTGGGGGTGATTGCGCATTATATCATTTTCGGCTCATTGCCAAAAATGATGCATGATCACGTGTCTCTCCTGTGCCCCACATGCACTTACCCTGCATGTGGGGCCTCCGGACACGCGGCCATCATGCTTCCTTCCCCAGCGCAGCCTCGAAAAGTACCTGGTTTCACTGTGGGAGGAAGAGGCAGAGCACTCACCCTTCCTTCCGGCAAGCATGGGACTGGTGCGGAGGGGAAGTGGAGGGAGTGCGAGTGCCTCCCAGATGAGGCTTTTTGTGTGATCCCTGTGTGACACCAGTGGCACCAGGTGAGGTGTGAAAAGGGCCCAGGTCAGGGAAAGGATAGGGAAAGGGAATGGGTCAGCAAAGTGGCCCTATACTTCCTCTTTCTCACCCATCTCCTTCCCTGGATGTAGGGGGAATTAGGGAAAGATTTGGGGTGCTGAGAAACCACTCTTAGCTGACCTGGCAGCAGTTGGTGGTGGTGAAGACTATAGGTGGGTTTTTAAAGGGCTTCATGGCTTGATTGGAGCCACTGAGAGGGACATTTATCCTGGAAAAGAAGAGCCTGAGATGTGGGGCAAGGTTTGGATAACTCACAAACAACCAAATCTGAGAAAGTCAAACCTGAAAATGTGGAGGGCCAACTGTAATCATCTTTATGCTTTTCAAATATAAGATTATTCTTAAGATTCAAGTGTTATTTTATTACACTACGTTCTGTGGGGGCTTCCCCTGCCACCCCATCAGACATGGTTCTAGCCTTTTTTTATATAGAATCAAAAGTAAAGGACTGGATGCAGATGAACAGACTGAGGCTTAATCCAGATGAAGTGGAAGTCCTGTTGGTCAGTAGGAAAACCAACCTGGGCTTGGAATCACAGCCTGTCTTGGATAGGGTTGTTCTCCCTCTGAAATATCAGGTTTGTAATTTCAGGGTGCTCTTCGACTCAGTTATGCTCCTGGAAGTTGCTGCAGTGGCCTTGAGTACCTTTGCCCAGCTTTCGCTGGTGAACTAGCCAAAGCTGGTGGGAAAACAGATCTGACCACAATGGTTCATGCCTTAATTACCTCTTGATTGGACTACTGTAATGTACTCTATATGGTGTTGCCCTTGAAAAGTGTTCAGAACCTGCAGTTAGTGCAAAATACAGCAGCTAGACAGGTGTCAGATGTGCATTTTAGAGACCATATAATACTAGTCCTGTAAGAACTACACTAGCTTTCTAATTTGCTTCCAATCTCAGTTCTAGGGGCTGATATTGACCTACACAGCCCTAAACAACTTAAGACTAAGATATTTGAAAGATCATCACTTCCCATATGACCCTGCCAGAAATTTGAGATCTTCAGTGGAGGCCTTGTTGCATGTCCCAATAACTAGTGAAGTTAGTTTGGTGGGTATAGGATAACAAGGATTTCTCTGTAGCAGTGCCTCAACTGTGGAACTCCCTACCCAAGGGAGCTAGGCTTGAGACTTGCTATAACTTTTTCAAAACTGGATTCTGAGATTGTTTTTAGACTGCTTTTAGGTATTTTAATGAGCTTTGAAAATGTTTTTATCGTTGTACTGTTTTATTTGGTTTTTATTTGTTCATTGCCTCAGGAACCCTTCTGGGCTACAAGACAATACAGAAACACAATAACTAACTAACTAACTAACTAACTATGCACAAGTGTTCCTCCACCATGCCAAAACTCTATAAAACCCCATGCAGTTCCTTGGTCTGTTCCCAAAGGCATTTACATCATTCATCCCTGATGCTAGACCCAAACCCCAAGTTTTGTTTTATATAGTAAATATATCTATCAGCTGGTGCTTTACTACTACTGAAATGTAGTACACAATAGTCTAAGATATTGAAATTACTTTAAAGATCTGGAAACGGTACATTTTTACACTTCTTCCTTGAAACAGGGATCATAACTTTCACTCCATCATAATGGAAATATTTTTCACTGTTATTCACTAGGGAGGTAAAACCTTATAGTCGTTTAGGAATTGTGTCTTAAGTGAGGTCTCAAGGAGGTCTTTTAGTGTTAATCAAACAGCTAAAATCTCTGAGTAGTTTACGTCACAGATTCATCTCATAATGGAGACCAGTTCTGTAGCACAGAGGAAAATGATTTCCAGTAGTAGATAGAATAATATGTCTACGTGGAATCTTAGGGCAAAACTACAAGTTCTAAAGAAAGGAAACCCTCTTCTGAACAGAACCAGAACCCATAGTGATGTGTTCTAAAACTTTCATTGAAGTATGTTTTAGTGGTGTTGGAAGCTTCAGGCGAATGATATGGGATTCTACAGTGGCCAATGGATGCCTTTATGGCTTGACCTCAAATTCCCAGAGCCTCTAGTCATGTTCAAAGAAAAACTCTTTTCTCCAGATTTTCAGTTCACTCGAAAACACATTCTGTCTGTTTCTATTGATTTCTTAAACTATCTTTGCCTACCCCATTGACCTAAGCCCTAGGCTACAGTTGGGATATAAACACAATGAAGCAGTAAAGGAAAGAAGTAGTAATAGTGGTAATAGTAGCAGTCATTTAATGAGGAACAAATGTGTCTATTAAATTGGTGGCTGCAGCCAGCTATTTCATAAAATGGCCTCTCTCTTTCTCAGTTGAATAATCCCTAAGAAGGGTGGCATATTTTGAAACTGTATTGATTTTATTCAGGGAAAACACACTCTCCCCTTAAGAGGCATTTTGCCTGCTAAAAGATATTAGGCATAGGGTTTTAATAAAAATGGGAACCTAGGCAAAAGATAAAAGAATTCTGCCAGCATCTTGATAAAATCACTGTCAGAAACAGCTTATTCCTCAGAGTCCAATTTTTGAACAACCTTCTCTTGTGCTGGTTGTTTTACTTTAATGCATCACCTACCTTTTGAAATGACACCCTCACTGCATTTATTCAAGTCCTTGCTACCTCTCCTTGCCGTTTGCATAGTGAAGTGAAGAAATGGAAGCTGCTGAAAGCAAAATCCATGCTTTGCAGAATCGGTTAGTTAAGGAGGTGTCACTGCAGTCAAAACATTTATGTGAACAACAGGAAAAATGTACTAATGACTGTAACGTAGCTGAATGGCTTAATAACTAAATATCCAATTTGTATTAAGCCATCCATTGCAAAACTGTGGGTAATAATAATAATAATAATAATAATAGTAATAATATAATACATCCTCCACACAATACACACACACTGGGGCCACATTTTCCTTCAGATCCCTAATTAAAACCTACCTTTTTGAGATATCCAGTAGCCTAATGTCTTTCTTTTCATTCCTAGATGAAACAAATATGAGTGCATGTAATTGCATTTCCTCATATCCATTACTTAATATCATATTCTCTTCCCTTTTTTTATTATGTCCCAGATAGTAAAAGTTGTGGGCCAAATTCAAAATGACGTTAAATATGAGGTTTTAAAACCACAGAAATATTTTTAGTTACAAATGGAAGCAAAAAAAGACAAGACACTGGACTGGATGTATAGTGATGGGGTGAGAAAAGTTGCTATTTGTATCATAAGGGAAATGTTCGCACTGTCTGAAATACTGTATCTCCCTATATGAAACTGCCAATCTTAACATCCATGGAGGAGGGCTTTCTCTCAATCCCATCACCATCACAGGCTCATTTGGACAGGACATAGGAAAGAATCTTCTCAGAGGCTGCTCCCATCCTCAGGAAATTCCATAGAAGTCTAGGCTGGTCCCCTCTCTGCTCTCCTTTTCCTGGAAGGCAAAGACCTTCTTGTTCAAGGAGGCTTTTAATGAGTAACTGCTTTTGGGGAAGCTTCTTATGGGAAGAAGCTTCACTTTAAACTTTTTGTATGCTTTTCAATTATTTTACTCTGTTTATAATCTATTGTTTTAATCTGATAGTTACGGTGCATGACTTCCTCAAGAATTGTCTTCTCCATCATATAATTAGGGTGGAGAGGAATTTTCAAATAAACACCTGCTGGTAGCCATAATCACATGTGTACTATTATATATGGCTTGACACAGAGATGATTTGTGGCTGAGAGGGCAAAGACTGGTGGAAGAAATGGTGGTGTGAGAGATGTAATCCTACTTGGATCATAACCTCCTGGTAGTTTGACCTTCCATTTTAAGGTTTTATGAGGTAGCACAAATCTATTGGTTTACCTTTACTGACAATTCCCTCATAGAGACCAGTTTCTTTTATTTATTGAATATATTTAAATCTTGTGGGGGGAGGTGGTGGGGGTGAAATTATATGAAGTATTGTGCTCAAGGTAGTCCCTGCAAAGCACCTGTCTGATGCAGTAAACAAAAGCCCAGGCTGTGGTGTGATGTTTCAAGTGGCAATGACAAACCATGTAAATGAATGAATGAATGAATGAATGAATGAGCTATACTTAAATGGAATTGCATAAATTACTTGATAAACAAAGAAAACAAATGCAGGTTTCCAAATTCATTATTTCCAGTACCATTTATTATATAGCTAGCATACATGCTAAACAGAATCACTTATAGCTTGTTTACATGCCAAATTGTCTTATGTATCAAGGTTGATAGATATTTCCCCTCTACTTTATCATAGTAGAGGCAGGGTTTTTAAAGTCCCCTCCCCCTTAGAGAATGACTCAGTGTTCCATATGCATCTCTTCCAATCTTTCTCAAGCCAGTGCTTGCCAAGGATATTGGACTACGATTCCTAACATCCCCAACAACGCAGCAAATGGCTGACTGGGGGATGCTGATCTGCTGGTTGAACTATATAACTGGCTTTCTATCAAACAATTCTTTTCATTCCAAATTCTACTGCATGCTTTTTCCTCCTCTACACTATTGGTATGCCATGAATTTATGTAGTGAATTTTATTGCAGTCTCCAGGGACTCACTGCCTATTGTTTTTCTATTCTGCTATCTTGTAATGATGAAAAATAAGGTCCATACATACTGTAAAAGGAGACTATTTTCCTTATTTTACTTTTTCGTCCCTAGCAGAAAGATTCATTATCCATGGAAAATAAGTCCCAGCAGACCATTCAAGGGACCATCACTTCCAGGATTCAAAAAGGAGGAATTTCCGATCTTTATTTTCTTGACTGAACATCAATCAGGCATGATTTTTTGTTTTCCAAAGAGGCAAGCAATGTTGAGAATCTTAGAAGGGAATAAATTCCCATTATGAATTGGTGGTGTGCTGGAAAATCAACAGGTTTTGCTGAAAGTGAGAATAGCACGTTTTCCACCACTTCCTGAATGAAAACCAGAGTATTTATGGCCAAGCAAAACCAGTGTGTAGTCAAGATGACAGAAGTTATTAATGATGAATAACATACAATCTAGGAGAGCCTGCCACAGTTTGCTTTTGGCTGAGCCTACTGGGAAGTGCATGATTCCATTTCTCCTCTCCTCTCCTGTCCTCTCCTCTCTGCTGAGTTAATTGAGTGCAAATGACTTTTGCACTTTGAACTCAGTTTGCAGCAATGTAAGGCCATTTCCACACTACACAGTTATAGTGCTATTATTCCACATTCAACATCCTGTGGAATTCTGGGATTTGTAGTTTACTGAGGCCAAAGAGTTCTCTGGCTGAAAATTCTAAATGCTCCTCCCTAAACTGCAAACCCCACGTTTCCATCGGATGTTGAAAGTGGAATAATAGCATGATAAGAGTGTAGTGCAGAAATGGCCAAAGTTTTCTCAGGACAAAGGTGGAAAGTGGGAGGGTAAGAAAGAAATTGAGACATTTTAAAGGCAGCTGGAATAGTAGGACAACAGAGGATCTGTCCCTGACAAACTGGAGCAGTTTGAGGGTATGGAACAGACTTAAACATTTTGGTCCTTTTAGCATGGGAATTTGCCATGTGAAAGGGCCTCCGAAGCATTGCATGATTGTGAGGAGCATTTCAGATGATGTCCTTGCAATTGCATGATTCTGCTGGGGCTGGCAGGCACCGATCGTGCACTATTTTATTTTTGGCTTGTAGCCGAAAATGGTGTGCAATTGTGCATCGCTTAGGGGCCAACTTGCACTTACCGTGCATGTGGGCCTCTGGAGCCGCTACGCTTTCATTTCCTGCTGCAGCACAGCCTGGGAAAATGCCCGTCTGCGCCGCAGAAGGAAGAGGCGGAGCCCTCATGTTGTCTGCCAGCCAGCAGGCAGCAGCTGTGGAGCCGAAGCAGCAGGGACACAAGAGCCTCTCGCAAGAGGCTGCTCACGTGATCCCCGTGCCCTACCACCGAGAAAAGGTTAGTTAAAGAAAGAGTCTTTGACAGAAGGCCTGGCTGTTAAAAATCTGCCTTTGAATCCCTGTTTAACTTGTTTTTCCATGCTGACAGGGATACAATTTCTGTTTTCTGTTTCTGTTGTTGTTATTGTGTGCCTTTCAGCCATTTCTGTCTTCTAGTGACCCCAAGGCAAACCGATGATAGGTGTTTTCTGGGGTTGAGTGTGTATGACCCTTTCCTCAAGGGCCTATTAAAATGGTGCAGAGCGACCTCCAATGGAGGTCTTCTGCACCGTAGAGTGGACTGGGGTGGACTACTTTTCATAGTTCCGCACCTCAGTCTGCTCCAGAGCAACTGGAACTGGTCACGCAGCGTGCTTTTTAAAAACCTCTTTTAAGATGTTTTTTAAAAGTACGTAGCATGTGACCCTGTGTCACTCCGTCCCTGCTCTCTCGTGCAGATTTGCAGGTGTGCACTAGCGCATGCCTGCAGATCTGCTGGGGGCAGGCTTTCGGCTGGCGAGCTTCTCTGGTTGGTGGAGAGCCTCTCCCAACTGGAAGCCACCATTTTGGATGCCGGAGCAGTGCGGAGCGACGAGCTTGCACTGCTCCTCATCCTGATGGACTCGCCCAGACCCATCAAAAAGCCGGTGAGTAGCAGCAGGGAGTGTTTCCCTCGCTGGGTGTGGAAACGGCCTATGACACACTCATGGTCACCCAGTGGGTTTCCATGGCTGAGCAGGGAGTCAAATCCTGGTCTCAAACCCAGTTCTCAAACCACTACGCAACACTGTCTCTCTCTGTTTTCTAGCAGTTCCTTATTTCTCACAGTTCTATGATAAGCCGGTGCAACATAATTCTCTACACTGGGGCAGACAAAATATGGACATGGGCCGTGCATGCAGCCTCCAAGAACATTTTTGTGGGCCTCAAGGAGTCCACAAGTGATCTCAAGTGGCCCTGAAATCTGCTCTAGTTGCCCACTCCTGTTCTACATACTGAGAATAGCTGTATTTATAGAATAGGTACAGAAAGGATAATTGAGAATTTTGCTCAGTTACATTTTTAAGAACTTCCCAAAGTTTGCTGCTTTTCACATAGACGGATAGAAATGAAGACTTAAAAAAATGTAGGAGAAAGCAGAATGGATATATTTGTCCATGCCTAGTCATTCATCACACACTCTCAGCTCCAGAAAACACAGAGATAGATTCACCTCAGGTTTTCCATAAGTCAAAGACTACTTGAAGGCACACAATAACAGGAAATCTCTAGTCCATACCGTCTGGACTGTGTTCAGTTTCTGACTTTATACCTTCCTTTAAAGAGTGTTTTTTGGAAATATGCAATATGTTGTGAGATTATATGACTGCACTGTACCTTGTTGTTTGTGGAACACACATAATGGTGTTATGTGGATATACTAATATGGTGTACAGGTTAATAAATGAAAAAGAAAAGAAGTTTAGGGAGTTTTGATGAAATTGCAAAAATGTGTGCTTCCCAAAGACACAAATAAAAACAAAATAAAACAAAACCCACTAATTGTACAAAATATTCAGTGCAGTGTAATGCAAGGACCTCATGTTCCCTAGCCAAGTAAACCAGAGAGATCTGTGGCAGAAGCTGTAAAAAGAGGGGATTCACAGATCGTTGGATTAAAAATGTGCTTGTATAAATAATAAGATAAGCAAAAGAAGTAATAAGATTGGTTATTGTCATTAAAGGTGAAGGAAACATAAAGTAGATTTGACCATGTCACTAACTATTCCATCTTTGCTTCCTTTTAAAGAATAAGTTTGGACTCCTGTTTTAAGCAGGCAGAGTATAAAGTTCTATTAGCTTATTTCTAAAATGATTCAGGAGTAGGGTTGTTCAAGAGCAGATTACCCCAGGTAGATTTCAGGACCCAAACTGGACACCTAGGGATGACCTCTTGTGGTGTTACATGGGACAGGTCCTGGAGGTGTCACAATGATAATGTTATAAGGGTCAGCTCCTGGTGACACTTTAAGCTATGATAAATTAAGCATCAACAACATTTGGTTTATAGCTGAACATTAAAAAAATAATAATGACCACGGACGATTTGCATAACTTTAAGAAAGATTATAAAGACATTGAAATAGTTCAACATTTTTCATACCTGCAGATTCCAGTCAAGAAATCAGCATTAGAGTGGAATTTGGAAGGGCAGCTATGAAGGAACCAGACAAGATCCTGAAGTGTAAAGATATATATTTGAATAATAAAGTTAGGATTGTTCAATTGTTCATAGCATTGTATATCTGATTTCTGTGTATGATTGTGAAAGCTGGACAGTGCAGAAAGCTAATAGAAAGAAAATCAACTCATTTGAAATGTGCTGCTGGAGGAGAGTTCTGTAACTATGCTGGACAGCTAAAAAGACAGACCAGTGGCTTCTAGGGCAAATCAAGAATGAGACCAAGGCCCTTTCCGCGTGTGGGAAAATAACCGGGTGAAAACAGGACTCACCGGACTACCTGAGCGTCCGGGCAAGTTCGTCGGGACGAGGAGCAGTGCGAGCTCATCACTCTGCACTGCTCCAGCATCCAAAATGGCAGCTTCCGGTTGGTGGAGGCTCTCCACCAACTGGAGAAGCTCGCTAGCCTAAAGCCCGCCCCCGGCAGATCTGCAGGCATGCACTTGTACACGCCTGCAAATCTGCACCGGAGCGCAGCGATGGAGCGACACAGAGTCGTGTGCCCTGTGCTTTTTAAAAACCTCTAAAAAGTGTTTTTTAAAAAAACACGCTGCACGACCAGTTCCAGTTACTCCGAACCGGACTGAGGTGCGGAACTACAAAAAGTAGTCCACCCCAGTCCACTCTACGGTGCAGAAGACCTCCATTGGAGGTCGCTCTGCACTGTTTTAATAGCCTGGTGCAGAAAGGGCCCAAGATGACTGAACTGAAACTGTCATACTTTGGCCAAATCATGAGAAGACCTGATTCACTAGAAAAGACAATAATGCTTGGTAAGATAGAAGATGGGAGGAAAAGAGGAAGTCCTCATCACATTTGGATAGACTCAATCAAGGAAGTCACATCCCTGAATCTGTAAGATCTGACCAAGGTGGGTGATGATAAGGTGATGTGGAGGTGTCTCATACATACAGCTGCATAAGTCAAAATCAATGTGATAGCAGTTAACAACAACAATGCCATCCAAATAAAACACAAAAAATCTAAAAGATAAGAATACACAGAGGAAGTAAGTGTTCACTAATTTTATTCCTGAAGGAAGCCAAAATTAATTTTTGCAGTTTTGATTCCACCACATATAATTCTGTAACTGCAGCTTTTGAAGTCTATTCATAGTTCGGGACGTATTTTGTTCAAAATTCATATTAGGCACATAATTCTTCACTGAGTTTCTTCTCAAAGGAAGCAATGAGTAATTTTAGCAAGTTCATTTCTGTAGTGAGAAAGTCTTTGAGAACCACATCATTTTCAATGCCTATTTGCAGTTTGAGGCTTATTGTGTGCAAAATTCACACATGGTTACTTTGCATAGAAAATAGCATTTTCTGCACAAAAAATAATATAACTATGCAGAAAATGCCATTTCCTGCACAAAAAAGTGCAATTTCTCACATGAATCAATCACATGCAAATTTGCATAGAATAAATCATAGATTACAGCATCTTCTGTGTATCAAACAACAGTGTCTACAGAGTAAATAATAGAAATCACATGCAGATTTTGCAGAGAATAAGTCTTGCACTGCAAAGATTCTTCTTAATCCAGCACTCTTCTTGTCAGGCATTGTTTTCTCATGGCATTTTCCATACGAAAGAGGGCCTGGAGCGTTACGCGATTGTGAGGAGCAATCTGCACAATGCACTCACAATCCTGTGACGCTCCAGGGGCCATCAGGGGCTGATCACACACCTTTTCATTTTTGGCTAGAAGCTGAAAATGGTGCACGATTGTGCGTTGCTCCCGGGCCCCACGCACACTTACCTGGTGTGTGGAGCCTCTGGAGCCAGGCCGGTTGCACTTCCTGCCCCAGTGCAGCCTGGGAAGGTCCCAGGCTGCACTGTGGAAGGAAGAGGCAGGGCTCTCATGTGAGCAGGCAACTTGTGCAGAGCTGAAGCAGCAGGGAAGGGAGAGTCTCTAGGCAGAGGTTGCTCACACGGTCCTCACACCCTAGCACCAGAACAAGGTAAGGTGCAGAAAGGGCCATTTCTCAACCATTTTTCAAATATACTTTCAAATATTCTTTCTATTCTTAATTCACCTTGTTTTACAGTTTCGTGTGCAGATATTGGTATAGTTGGGGAGTTATTCTGTACAAAATTCAAACCTGGTTATTTTTTTTCTTCTTTTTTGAATAGAAAACCATCTTCTCTGTAAAGATTCCTGTTGGTCCAGGATTCTCGCTGTCAGGGCTTCTCAACTCTCAAGAAATACACACACACACACACACACACACACACACACACCTCTTTTCAAGGCGCCTTGAGATTCATCCACGTCACACTGAAGAGGGCCAAGCCCTGAGGTCTAGGAATGCTAACCAGGAAATCCAAAGTGGTCAACTGAATGGAAACCACCCTGTTGTCTTTCAGTGGGTCCTCTGGTATGAATAAATAGATTTTGATTTTTTTGCACATATTTCTCTGTGTGTGTGTGTGTTTAAATCTTTGCATTGTTTCATCTCTGCTGCTGGTTTTATTTTTTGTATCTATTATGTGCTGCTGATGGTTCTATCTTGCTTTTATCTGACCTGTTTTATTGCTATTGTTTTATGGGTCTCTTATATTTTATGTTTTAATCTCTACATTGCCCAGAGAACTTTGGTTATTGAGTGGCTTAAAAATGTAATAAATCAGACAATAAAAATTGGGGCATGAGAAGTGCACTAAAAATAAACCACCATCTTAGCGGCTGTTCTAGGGTGATGCTCTAGGATTAAAAAAAAAAAAAAGTGAACCTTATGAAAAGCCAAGGAAATTGCAGTGCATTATTTTCTGTCAGTAATTTCTCTTTTTGCTTGTTGCTATTTTTTAATTCGGTGACACTTGTAAAACTTTATTTAAGAGGCTGAATCAGCAAACCTAACCTATGAAATGACAAAAAAAACCCACATTTTTTGTTGAGGAGGAAGAAGTCATCTTGCCAAAAAAGCAAGACTTTCTTACTGGAATGCAGGCTTGGATACAGTTTGCAACTGCTTAGTCATACTGGGCTGCCCCTGGGAACCATAGAAGTCTTTTGTTATGATCACATGCCCATGATCACCATGGTAGACTACTTTTATCAGTGTCACTGGGGAAATAAAAGCACTGAGCTCTTAATGCCGAGCTCATGGTTATCAAATGGAGCCATTCCAGCTCTTGCACTCAAGTGAACTTGCTCAAGATATTCTCACAGCTTGTTTAAACATCTTTGACATCAGTCTTGAAATGTTTCTGTATCATACGTAGCAGTTTCCTGTTAGACTACACTTACTTTCATGGACCATGAGCAAACAAATTAATCCTTCATAAGAATGCAATTTGTGATTATCAAATCCTGTATTTGTTAGAAACCTATGAAGAATAGGTTTTCAACTTTAGTTTTTCTTCCCAAACTATCTCTGGATTGGTCACCTTTCACACACCAGAATAGTCACATTGGTGGGTGGTTCTGAACACATTCAGGAAAAAGAAAAGTGCACATTTGAAACGTGCACAGAGAAAAATATGCACATTTGAAAAGTATACAAAATGCTGCTAAAACACATTTCATCTCATTTATGGTCCTATTTCTTGGCTAAAATAATCACTCAAAGATATTCTGGCCAAGGTTGATAGGAGTTATAAGCCAAAAACATCTGGTGGCCCACAGCTGTTTAGCCTATATGTGTATACATTGCAAAACTTGTGTTCAAAGAAGAAAGCATAGAAGGGGGAGAAAAGAGGCATATTGCATCTTTTTTTTTAACAACCCGGATGGAACTATAGGTTAGGCAGATGTGAAGGAGGAAAAAGGAGGACATCCATAGATATAGACTGTACAGGTGTGCCAGTTCTTAGTGTTTGTTGATTTGCACTGTTTTTCTGTGTTTATAGGCAAAGGTATAGCTTCTGTGTTTAAAGGCAAGGGTATACGCAATGAGGGCATTGACCCTTGCAAAGAAGAATCTCTTCTAATGAAATTTTCCTTAAGTCTCCATGGCAGAGAATGCAACACTGAAAATTATTAATGCTTAGAATTCTTAAATTTGCTATATTTGCATTTCCTTGATAAATTGCCCTGATCCTTTTCTTTGGATGATTAAATGGAATTTCTAAATGCTCAGATGAAGTTTCAAGTGACTGCAATGCTGGAAATCTGGGGACAGAAGGAAAATTAAATTGGGGGAGCAGAATTCTTGATTTGGGGAGGAATGTCCTTCTTTTGTCTCTCTGTAACTACATCTTTAGTTCCAATTGCCCTTCATGTTAACTGCTTGATAGGTGTGACACATGTTTACTGGGCATCAAGGCTTTGCCTCTTACTTAAGGCTTTGCTCCTTAAGATCAAGCTCTTATCCTTGGAGATATCTTGGAATGGGCTGCTGAACTAGCACATGGCCAACTGCTTTTGTGTTGCTACCAACACTACTAAGATGTGCTATTTTCATAATTTGACGTTTATGTCTGAAACACATATTTGAAAATACCCTGGCTGTATGTAGGTTGCCAGATCCGGGTGACCTCAGATGTGATTAAGTCATAAGTTCAAAGACGATTAGGTGGGAAAGCCCAGTGCTACCGGGCTTGTGATAGTCCTTTCAAAAAGTGCAAGCTACAAGAATACTCCTAAAAATAATAGAAGGTAAAACTGCCCAGGTAAAACAATCAGGGACCCTACTGTGAACATATCCTATGGAGACCTTCTCCTTTCACCTGACTTGACCAAAACATTACGAGACTGTCATGACTCCCATCAATGTTTTGCCACTTAGAGTTAAGACAATGAGCCCATCCTAGATGCCTTTGTCAGTTTTGTGGGAAAGCCATTACAGCTTTGTCTAGGCAGCCTCTTTTGGGTAGGACATAGTGTATATGAACCCTAGCTTCAGCCCCAGCAAATTGCAGTACTTGGACATAATATGTGGTGTCCAAACCTCTCTTTGTTCTTGCTACCCTTGGACGTGCTATCTGAGCCACTCTGCTTCAACTTTCCGCTTCAGGACTGGTAATCCAAACTTTCTTGCCTGACTTTCCAATAGCCTTGAATGGTCCTGAGAGGGTCTGATTCCTTGTGTGTTTGTTAATTCCAAATAAAATATTCTATTTAAGTTTTAACTGGAGTCCTCTCTACAGTTAGTACTGGTAGACACAGGTGAAAAGATCCTGTCATTACCCTCTTCTTGCAGGCCTCCTTTGAGCTATAATTCCTCAAATTCTAAGGAGACACTGGCATTATAGGTGGACCCCAAAGTCTCCCATCTCTTAGGGTAACAGTATAGACTTCTACATGAGGAAAAGTCTCAATCGTATGAAAGCGGATGTGCATTCAACTGTTTGGCATAGCTTTTGACAATCCAGATCCTCATGAAATGCACAGATATGCAATGCCTTTCCACATCCTAGAACTCGCATGAGATGGTCTTTATTACATACTAGCATATATATCTAGCTTTGCCTGGGATTTTATTTTCTCATAGATAATACTTGTTTGAAAGATTTGAGATTCTGTGTCTCTAATTCCACAAACCATCTTGTCCAGTGCCTGTAACTCTCCCCCATATTCCTCAATCCAATCTTTTTTCAGAGTTATTGACATACAGAGGTTGGGTTCTTGAGGGAATATACTGCCCTCCTCTTTGCTGCTAGGCCTTGTCTCCATAGTAACTGGATAGGCCCAAGAGCTCTCTAGCTGAGAATTCTAAAGGCCCCTCACTAAACTTCAATGCCCAGGATTCCATAGAATCTTCTTAGGCAGGCAATCATATGAGGTCTTAAACTGACACGGACAAACTTTGACTTTTATATATTAGATGAACAACTCCATTTCATTTAAAAACAAGGAGATTTTGATACCAAGCTTAGATTTCTCTTCTCTCTTCAGGCCAACAGGTAACCTGGGAGGACACAAATTAACTGGATCTGGGAGATGTATGTCTATCTGTGGAAAGCCTATATTTGACTTCACAGAGGCAATCTGGAGAAGCCAGCCAATGTAAGCATACTAGGCAGGAAAGGTGAAGAGCAGGACTCGTATTTCAAAACAGCCAAGGAAAGCAGCCCTATCTGGCTGTGTTATGCAAAAACAGTTCCAATAAAATAAAATAATAATAGGGAACATTCTGGTTATTTTCATTCTTGCTCAAAAATGAAATAACTCATGATGGTTGACTTTTTTGGGGAGTGGGGTATTTTGACATATTGAGACATGCTTCGTTTCTGAAGATACAAACATTTCTGAATATTCTTTACATCTCTGCTGCTGTGAGATGGTATCCTGGCTGAAAGAAAAGGCTTCTTCAAGAGAAAGTACTTTCCCATTCTTTGACAAAACCCAAAATTTATCATTGCCTGCTACCAGACAGCTATTTCCAAGCATAAGGCCTTGGATGTAGCTCTTGAGAAGTGAAAGTTGTAGATTGGAGTGACACTCCTAGAAGGGACAGTGCCAGCAAAGATCATCAAGGTAGTGATCACATACTTGTAGGCACTAACATGGCTTTTCTACTCAAGAGCACAAGTCATCATTAACAGTTGCAGGTACATCAGCCTTCATACGATTGCAACTTTTTATCATGTAGAAAGAGCATTACATGGTTGGAAATGTTCATTTTTCAGAGTCCAGTAAAATCTTTCAGTACATCATCATTTTCCAAACGAAGCACAGGAGGTAATCAAAAAACCGTATCTTCAATTACCCCCTACTGGGGCTAAATTGCCCTGTCCTCAAAATAGCTGTAGAATTGACCTTTATTAACAGTCTCAGAATATTCTCTGGTTATAAGAAGATTTAAACATGAGATATCAAATAACAAAATAAAATATTATTAGCTATCAAATATCTACTTAATTTTGCTATTTGCTATTTCATATTTAAACATGTTAGTATTTGTATTTGACAAATGGTATGAGAATCAGGCACTATTGTTTTTCCGTGGTGGTAGACCTGAAAATCTGTTTTATATCAAGTAGAAACTAATCTATTTAAGCCTTCTCAAAACTGCCTACACTGAATCTTATGATTTTCAGACATGCAAGCTTTCCATATTATGTTCAGATTTTCTTTCCTTCCCTGCCTTATTATATTCAACATCAAGACCAAAGAAAAATGTTTTGGAGAAAAGTTACCTTTTGGATTAAACCACCAGAATTCCCTGCCAAATAGCCACGGGTGATTCAAAACCTTGCTGAAAACATGTATGATAATTTCATTGGTCCAAATTCAGGTATTACCAACTGTGGCTTTTTGATTTTGTAAGTTTTTGATGGTTTCTGACAGCTGACATGCAGTAGCAGCCAGCATTTAACAGCATGTGACAGATGACAAGCATAAAATACTGGCTGTTGTACTAATTGTACTAATTAACTTAATCAATCAGAAACATTATATTAAATAGGTGCCAAAATAATCAAATTCCAAATCCTTAAGATTTTATTTTTTTCAGAAGTCCATTTTATATATTATTATAAGCATTAGTAGAATAATTAACCCTTTCATTACCCTTAAAACACTTTTTGTACTTCTATGAACCTTAGGTAGGGCTCTACAAAACTTGCTGATAGCTCCCTTTCTGAATGGGTTGTTCTGTCAATATTGTGGGGAACTTTTGCTTTTCCATTGAACCTTCCACTAGAGGTTGGTAGAATCTTTTTATAGTTGATTTCAAGAAATACATTTGAAAGTCTACCTGAACTCTCTCTCTCTCTCTCTCTCTTTCTTGTTTGTCTTACACACACATACATCCCTGAAACCACAACTTAGACTTCCATATCCATGGAGCAATCCAAACTTACAATTTTTCAATCCAAACCCCAGAGGTGCTATCCAAGGTGCTTAACCTGTTTTGGGATGGGTTGAACACCTTGAGTAACTTGTTTAATGTTTTAATAAACGTCTGGAGCATGTTTATTGCTCCACTGACATGGAACCCACCAGCTACCTCCTCCCCACCTTTTTGTTCTTTTTTTCTTTAGAGAAAGCCATGTTCTGGAGCAGAACAATGTTGGACACTGCAGTGAAACCTAAAAATGTATGCATTACTTGTAAAAGAATAAAGCAGAATGTTTGCTGCCAGTTATTTCCTAGCTTGTGGCTTCAGCAAGCAAAATCCAGGCGAATGACAAACCAGGACAAATCAATACAGAGCTTCCTTACATAGTCTCCCCCCCCAACACACTCACACACACACTCTTTTATTCTCATGTCCCATTTTCTTTAGACTGGTAATATGACAGTGTGGATTTATCAGAGGCACTGTGTGCTGAACAGCTTGGAGTAGGACATGTCATTGTGTCTTAGAACTTTCAAAAGGAAATGTCTGTAATACAGTAGAACACATTTTTCCCCAGGGCACCATGACCATAATACTAGCAGATCAGACTGTGAGAGTCTTTCTTACAGACTCAAGTTTAATAACAGGAACCATTCTTCTTAATTATTTAGGAGGAAAATGACAGGCTGTACTAGTGTTATAAACACAGCATGAAAACAGAATATGTTAGTGTTACTTGAACACAGTACTTGAATTAGATGTGCTGGAACATGAAGTAATTGCTTCCTTTGGCCAATACAGAGAGAAAGAGGGATAGAACAGGTCTAGAAACCTGGGGCAGGGTGGCAAACCACATGTGAGGTAGAAACACACACATACACACAAACACACGTAGTCAAATCAAATATTTTTCCAATGCACTTGACCTGAGCAACTATATTTTTAAGAATGAAACTGGAAAGGTCTGAACCTTAGCTCCCTCCATTTGATTGCAATGAATATAGTACTTTCTGAAGAAGACAACTACTTATGCTTTGGATATGTGTGAGGGTGTTTTCTGCACATATGGAATAACTCACCCATTTACTCACCCAAGCGATGTAGTCTTAATTTGATTTGGACAAAAGCCAAATATGATCTATAACAAAGATGTATGAACTGTGGCAATTTTCAAAACCTTGGTCCCATTGGAACCTGCACGAACTAGTAAAAAATGTTGGGAGGGGGGAGCAGAGAGAGAGAGAAAAGGAGAGGAAAGAGCACCTAAAAAACTGGAAGTGACTTTGATTCCACTTTTGACTTGGAAAAACGGGCATTTAAGCATGTTAAGACAGGAATGGAAAGAATTTTCAGCAAAAAAAAAAAAAAGGCTGAAAAATGTATTTCTGAATTGCCAAGGAGCCCTATTTAAGAGAATAATGTACTGATGAAAATCTTCACAGTTTAGGACTTAATCTGTTCAAAATTTGCACATTTATCATGCAGAAAACAGTATTTTTAGTGCAGAGAAGCAGATTTCTGTGCAGAATTTTGCACAGAATAAGTCCCAAATGAGGAAGTTTTCAACAACTTACTTGTAGCAGTAATATAATTGCTAAAATTTCTCATTGCTTCTTTCGTAAAGGGAATGTGAAGAATTATACTTATTAGTGCAAGGGGGCTGCAAATTATTTAAAAGCTAAATTCTCGTTTTTGGAAGCTTCTAGGAGAAGGAATCTGTGTTTGTACAGAAAAGAGGCAGTCTTGGAAATCTGGAGGAAATTGTGTAGAAATATTATTTTCTGTGCAGAAAATGCTGTTTCCTGTGCAGAAAATTCTATCTTCTGCAGAAAAGAACTACAGGAAAATTTTGAGCAGAATAAGTTCCAAAATGCAAAGATTTTGTCAGTCCAAGATTCTTCTTGTCAGGGTTTCTCAAAGCTTAAAAAATATGTTTTTTGACAAATATTTTCCAATTTCCTTTCCATCTCCAGTAACTCCACACATAGAGTAGCTGTCAAGCCAAGGGAGATTGCCCTACTGCTGTTAGTTATTGTGAGTAGTAATTCAGATCATAGAGAAGTAACTGGTCTCAGCTCTGTCAGAGAGAAGAAATATCTCAAATGGGGTGCACACTCCTTTTCCTTTCCCCAGAAGCTCAGTGTAGTCAGATCTTCATGTCTTGGATAATCCCCTCCCTTATTCCATTTGTTAAGAAAGGCCAGCATCAGTCCTTCCTGGGTCTTGATAGTGTTGAGAGTGGGAGGTTTTGAATAGACTGCAAGGGCAGAAGAACAGTCCTCTCTGCTCCAATAAAAAGAGACTTTGATTCACCCAAGCTGCATTTACATGTGGATAAGCTGTTAACAGGATACTGGCCTCTTTTTTCCTAAGCCTCCTATTAGTAATTCTCCTTTCCTTCAGAGAAAGTGATTCATTTTGTTCAGTCTACAGTAAGAAGTGTTTTCCTACACTGTCCTGAACATGTATTGCTCTTATGCCATCAACTTGACCAGCTCTGTTTGACCAATCAATAATGATTCAGTTTGTGCAACACTATAAATGTTGTATAAGCTCCAAAATAACCTTAGACAGACATGATCTTGATACCAAGAAGAGGAAACTTGCACCGCAGATTCAAAGACACCATGTGTGGGGCGAGCTGGGGAATAAACAGGCCTCCGTCTTGCCCCATCATGTGGTGCAGACTAGCACCACCTGTGCCATCTGCTATTGGTGGCCTCTTCCGAGGAGGACATCAAACTCCTCCTGTTACCCTGAAAATTGGGGGTCTCGCAAGGGGTGCCCGGCTTTGCCAATTGAAAATACCAAGATGGGGAAATTAGACTCAGAGCACTGTTTTTGCTAGCGAGAGGCAGGGCAACGAGGTGAGATCTTTCACCCTATGTCTACAGCATCGGGTTAGAGAGTGGCTAGACAAGGTGGTTCCAAATAACAAAAAATTCTTTATTAAGAACAAAACACAGAAGACAAACACAAACTAACTAGCTTAGAAAAGAAAGAGAGTTGCAGGGAGAGGCAATACGACCTGTTCCGTAGTCCTGGGGAGAGGTTGGAGATTTGGGGAAGGAAGCTCAGTGTGGGGTGCTGAGGGGAGTCCCTTAAACACACCAACGGCAGGGCGGGATGGCCGTCAAAGGAGATCCGAGGATCGGTTAAAAGTGAGGGGTTTTTATAGGGAAGATCATGCCTTTCGGCTATGGCAGTCCCAAAGGAGGACAAAAGAGGTTTCGATGCTGGACAAAAGGATTTGGTGAGGTCAGGTTTCTCGTGATGAGATTTGCATGTAGGAACAATACCTTTGGCCGAAACATTAATGGCCCAACTCACAAGATTAGTTTGCCTGGGAGCCACGTGGCTATTGAAGAGTCTGTGGTGGGAAGTTCCCTAAAGCTTCGGGTGAGTTTTGGATTGCTGGCTACAAAGAGAAATGGAATGTAAACCATTAACGGCCACTTCTCTGTCCGTGCTTATCCGGAGAACTTTACGAACACGTGAAATGAGGTAATCGCAAGCCAGTCCAGCTAAGGCCAAATTAAATGATATGAAAAGGATATCTGGGGGTCCTCACTGAAGGTGCCATGGCTGAAATAACACTCCCCTCCAAGCAGCGCAAGCTGCGCATTTTCAGGGAGGCCAAATCTTGTGAAAATTCGGAGTATATAGTGGGAGCATGTATGCTTAAAAAAGGTTTAGTTGTAAGTGAAATAGTACTTGCTCATTCAGAATTCAAAAGCACACTCCTTAAAAACAACAATAATTGAGAGCGCCCCCTGGCACATGATAACCAGTGTGGTGACTCACAAGACTCAGGGTAGTTACAATATTGGATCTGGATTTTAAAGATTGTAGTTCAGTTCCTTTCTCAGCTCGGTGACCTTTAGACAGCCAAGACTAAAATAACTCACAGAGTTGTTGTGAGGATAAAGGGTTTTTGTGAGTGCAGGAAACCACAGCTTTTATATTCCTGAACAATGGCCAACAGTTTAGGATGCCTTGAAACACTTGCTGCCTTATATCCCATGCTAGGACAAAGGTGGGATATATCTAGATAGATAGATAGATAGATAGATAGATAGATAGATAGATAGAAAGATGATAGACAGATAAATGATAGGTAGATAGATAGATGATAGATGATAAATGATAGACAGACAGACAGGACTGAAATGGCTCAAATCCAGAAAATTATAGGATAGGGCACCCGATCAGGCACCCGATCAGGGGGATCAAATCCCAGTGGATCACAGGAACTCCACCATCAGGTCTTGCGTATTGCTGCATAGAGACCACTGATAGAGAAAACTAAAAGATTAACCCCTTTTCCCATAGCCTCATCTTCCTGCATCTCTGTGATACACACCAGCTAAGCATATTCATTCAGAACCAAGTCCTAGTTTTAAATCACCATTTTTGAGGGTAGTCTCTTCTGTTCTTGAAAAGCTCTTCGCATAAGCTCTTTCCTTTTTTGCTTTCTCAGGTTATGGACCATATTTTATGCAGGATGCTGATAGTACTTTTTGTACTGCCATTGAGTCCATCTATCCTCTAAATACCATTCTATAAATTTCAATAAAGTGCAACCTTAAAAACGTCATTAAACCAATATCACATTTGTGCTACTCTATACAGAAGAGTTCAAGGGTCTAGAGAGTTTTGCTGCCTTTAATGCTGGTGACTTGTATGTTCATCAGCTATTGGAAGCCATTTATAGCCTTGTAAACTTACTAGCAATTATATTAGAGCTATTATATCAACTGTCACATAAAAAAAACTTCTCTTTTTCTTCCTCATTTCACAGCCTTTTGCTCAAGGTGTTGTCATTTGCAGCTTCTCAGGCAGAGTGTATGATTTTTACCAGAGCTGTGGGATGGGGAGAACCCTGTCTATTGCTAATTACATAGGAAGAAATTATACGTCTATTGGTCATGAAATTGCAGGATCAGTTTAAGTTTGAAAGGAGTCAGCAAGTTGTAGTGGTTTGAGCATTGGACTATGACTCTGGAGAACAGGATACAAATCCCCTCTCAGCCATGGAAGTGGATTTGGTGACCCTGGGCAAATCACATTCTCTCAGCCTCAGAGGAAGGCAAAGACAAGCCCCCTCGGAATGAATCTTGCCAAGAAAATCCCTTGAACTGTAATAGGTTCTCTTTAAGCTCAACATAAGTTGGAAACGATATTAGGATTGAAATGGCTCAAATTCAGAGAACTACAACAGTTTGAAAAGTCATAAATCACATCAATCAACTAAAAACAACAACAACAGCCATACCAACAGCAACAATGAGGAAGGAGGAGGAGAATGATGGCATTCATAAACACCCAGATTCTACACATCTGGCTATGTTGGGAAAAGGAGTTTGGGAACCTGAGTTGAATTGAGTTGAATCATAGAGTTGGAAGAGATTACAACAGCATCCATTCCAACACCCTGCCATGAAGGAATACACAATCAAAGCACTCATGAAAGATGGGCATCCAGCCTCTGTTTAAAAATCTCCAAAGAAGGAGACTCCACCATAGCCCAGGGCAGTATATTCTACTATCAAGCTTCTCTTACCATCAGGAAGTTCTTCCTGATATTTACATGGAATCTCTACGCTATAGTTTGAAGGCATTGGTCTGTTTTGTAATCTCTGGAGTAGCACAAAACAAATTTTCCCCATTTTCCATATAACATCCTTTCAAATATTTAAACATGGCTAATGTCACCTCTTAATTTTCTCTCCTCCAGGCTAAACATGACCAGTTCCCTAAGTTGCTCCTCAGAAGGCATGTTTTCCAGGCCTTTTAACATTTTGGTTGCCCTCTTCTTGATACATTCCAGCTTGTCAATATCCTTCTTGAATAGTGGTGCCCAGAACTAGGCACAGTATTCCAGGTAACATGTGACCAAAGCAGAATAGAGTGGTGCTATTACTTCCCTCATCCTAGACACTATCCTCTAATTGATGCAGTCTAGAATCATATTGGCTTTTTTAGTTGCCACATCACACTGTTGATTTATGTTCAGCTTTTGGTCTACTAAGACTCCTAGATCCCTTTCACATTTACTGTGGTCAAGCCAGGTGTCACCCATCCTATATCTGTGCATTTCTTTTTGTTTGTCTAAATGTAGTACCTTACATTTTTCTCTGTTGAAATTCGTTTTGTTAGTTTTGGCCCAACTCTCTAATTTGCTAAGGTCATTTTGAATTCTCATTCTGTCCTTTGGGGTATTGGCTACTTTTCCTAATTTGGTGTCATCAACAAATTTGAATAGCATGCCCTCTATTCCATCACAAATGACTTGGATGGTGGAAGAGAGGACATACTTGTCAAATTCGAATAGCATAACCAAAATACCCCTTTGATTGTTTTTAATCTTTCTAGGAAGCCTGAGCTCATTCTGTGTTTTAGCTTTTCTTTCTCCTACACATGCTAGCCAATTGTTTGAATTTCTCTTCAATGACTTCTCTTTTTTTCCTGTTTCTTGTACATGTTCCTTTTAAATCTAAGTTGAAAATTCTTTAGCCATCTGACCTTGTTTCTTTAGACACTTCCCTTCCCCCCCCTTCTTTTTGGAACTGTTTAGATTGTGCCTTCAACAACATCTTACTTCCATCCATCATGAACTCCCCTGTATTTTAATATCCGGACCATGGGATCACACCCAGTATTTCCCTAAGTTTACTGAAATCAACTTTCTTAAAGTCTAGAATGCATGTCTAAGCTTGGTTAATTGTCTAAAAAGGGATTCTTCTAACCTCTGCATACCCCCACCATTGCATTTTGGTCACAGTGGACAAAGTGGCATCTGTATACATAATAGCATTTTATGAGACACAACACTGGTCTGGTATCATAAGGGCTCTGTCTTTCTTGATGTTTTACCACCACATAGGAATCTTACAGGTTTACGGCAACATAATGAGCACAAGCTGGCCATTCAAGTTTAGGGTGATAAATGCTCAATCTGAGCAAACACGTACAGGGAGCAACCAGAAGAGACAAAGCCAGCCCAGGGCCAAGCATGGAGAATCATGAGGCATCAGAATTTAAAAGAGTGGCATACAGGTTTTCCAGAGGCAGCTGGAGGTCAAACACAGCAAATAATCTTACCAGTATCAGAAGCAATCAAGGGGCCAGACTGAGAGAGAACTCCAAAGAATCAGCAGCAAAGTAACATGGATGAGGATAATGACACTGGAACCAACAATCTCATGTTTTCAGCAGGATGCTTTACATCCAGTCTTCTGAGGGATCACAGCTAGAAGAACAGAATCACAGAGCTGGAAGTGACTGCAATAGCCAGCTCTCTCCCGTGCAGGGATCCACAACTAAAATATTCCTGAGAGATTACCATCCAATCTCTATTTGAAAAGGAGAGTCCAACACTCTGATGACAATCAGTCTCGCTTTGACCTTGTTAGACTCTCTTGAATCCTGCCCCTTTCCAGATGTTGTGTTGTTATCTTTTACAACAGTTGAATGACTCAGAATCTGGATCTTCTTTTTGGATATGGGAAAAGTGGTGAAATAGATCCCTGTAGAAGCCATAGCACTGCCCTTAATGGCCTCAGAGAGGGGCTGTCCCATCAAAACTTCCAACTTACCCTCAGATACTTGCTGCTGGAACCAGCCCTCCTGGCTCACCTAACAGTAGCTAGGAATGTTATTTCTTATGAAGTTATATATAACAGGCATTATTTTATTCCAGTGCAGTAGTTACTACAGCAAATCCTACACACTTATTTGCTGATGCAATGGGTGACAGAAGCAAGTCTATACTCCTAGTTCTGTATCAATATGACTGTATTTACAAATCTGAGTTCATGGGAATTGAATTGCTTTCCAGTGCTAGATGTACCAAGGTTAGCTGTGACCAAGAAACAGGCACTTTATTAATCATCAGGATAGACACATTTTAAACATATATTTTTGTTTGAATGTAGTAGTGTGCATATCTGCTCATTAAAGCAAGCATAGCGTTCCAAACCTCAAGAACATTTTTTTCACATTGCTCCTTTAGAGTATATTCCTCATGGGTTCAGAAAAGAATAAAGTAATGACAAATGGGTACTCTTGTCACTTGCTTGGTAAATTGAGTTCTGTTCACCATTGTGAAAACAAAGAACACAGTGAGAATAGGAACATGAAGACCTGTAAATCTGACTTTGATCTCTTTCTTAAGAACTAACCAAGAGCACCATGACATTCTGTAAGAAAGCTGGAAGTTGAAAAGGAAAGAGAAGAAAAAGAAAGGACCCCACTCACATACATACAAATATACTATAATTCTATAGAACAGGGAAGGGGAAATTTAAAGTTCACAATGTTTTTTTGCTGTCTTAGAGTAGATTTGTGTCTTGTCATGTGCAATCTGCAATTCTCAAATCACTTAGAGTAACCCCAATGAAATCAAAATAACTAGTCCATAATTGTTGGCACCTATCTTTCCTGCATCATAATCTCCATTTAAATACTCTGTCCCTTTAGCATTTATAGGAGAATAGTATTTTATATACTGTTAAATTTATTAATTTGATAAATGAAATTACTACCAGGGTTACTGCAATTTGAAGAGGAGGAAGGTCCTGTGTGGATTATGAGTACAGGAAGATGCCTTAAACCAAGCCACATCGTTGACCTATATGACCATGAGGGAGGGAGTCAGAAGTTTTCAATTCCCAGAAGTCCAAGCCGGCATGGCAGTCATGGAGATTGTGTGATCTTTTCCAGTGCAAGGCAGCCGAAGGGCTGAAAGTTACTCACTGCTAATTTGACTCTATATACTTTATTATTCTAGCTTGATATTGTCTACACTGACAGGCGGTAGCTCAAAAGAGAATCACTACCTTTAGCACTGCCTTCTATGGATGAAGCCTGGGGCCATTTTCATGCAAAGCAATGTGCTCTGATACTTAGCTAAAGTCATTAAATTAACACAGAGATATGTGTCTTGTGGAGTATTGGCTAACTATACATTTTAATATCCTGCCATCTCTGAAGAATAGAGTAGGAGGAGGCAAAAGAGGAGCCTGTCCAACAGAAATGTGCTTGATGGAACTGGGAAACAATGGCTAAGGGCCTAAAAGTAGAAACAGCATTGTCCTTTCAGCTGCCTAGTGTCCAGACAAAAAGCAGGGAGGGAGAAGAGAATGAGTCAGTCAGAAGAAATAGAACACTGATTTTTCCTTGATAAGCCCCTATTTCTTCTGTCTATTAAGGCTTTGAAAAATTTGTTGAAAGCAGTTTTGCATGCTCATATCCAAGAATAAATATTATTTTGACCTTTTAAAAGTTGCCTTAATTTGAAAGTCACTGTGCTCTAGTGGGATGTAAAGGGTTCTTCCAGATGTAGCTGTTACAGTGACAGAACTGTTGGAACAACCTGGAAACATTGTCTCAGGAAGCACGCATATTTTGTGGGGCTCAGATTCTGGGCTGCCAAGTACCATTATTGGCACTAACTACTGGGATGGTAGCAGCATCCAAGCTAGTCTCAGAGCTGTTAACTTTTATGACCAGTTATTTTTTGCAAGATAGACAATATGGAATCAAGGTGTTTTTTTTGTCTGTGACAGCTGGAAAAGAATGCTTTTTTGTGTCTTTTTGTACTTTTCTCAGAATTTCCATGTTGTTATATTTGAATTTACCACTTTGAGGAAACCAGAGAGCCTTACCCCATATTTTCCAGTGGGACAATAGTAACAGTAATGGTCATTTGTTAGTAATGCATATCTCAACCAGTTACATTTCAGGACTACAGTGACAGTAACAAATAATAGTTTACTGGTATGAGAATTATGAGTGAAGTGACTAGTTTCTTTTTTTAAAGGTAACATTCCAAGTTTAATCATAGAGATACTAATAGGAATATCATCTTACTGCATTTTTTGTTGGATACTCACCAGGTAGGGGCACTGTTTTCCTTTTAGGAGAAGACTGAGTCAAAGAAGGTATTGAATAGCTCAGCATTCTCTCTATCTGCAGCTAGCATTTCATCATCTTTTCTATGAAATAGCCCTACCATTTCCTTATTCTTCCACTTGTCTGACCATGGCCAACCTCTCACTTCTCCCTAATTATTTTTCACCTTTCTAGCAATCTTGAGTTTATTCTGAGTTTTAGCTTTTTCAACTTTTGCCCTACAAGTAGTGTATATTCATTTGTATTCCTTTTTGGTGGCTTCTCCTTTCTTCCATTTCCTAAATATGTCTCTTTCAAATCTCACATTATCTGAAAGCTTTTTATACACATCCCTTGGTTTCTTTAGACATGTCCTACTTTACTTCCTCACTGGGATTGTTTGCAACTGTACCTTCGATGTCTCACTTTTAAGAAAAACCTGTGCATCTCTATGCTTTTAACATCATGCTTTATTAATTCTCTTAATGCCTAGAAACTATATAGATAGGTAAAAGTCAGCCAGTAGGCCTACCTATGTGTACCGAAATCCACCCATTTCACAAGACCAGAGTGGAGTGATACATTAAAACATTTTAAAAATTCCACAGGAACCATATCTGCTCTTTCCAAAACATCTGCATGGAGGGAAATGACCTAGAAAGACAACTTTTCATGGTGCCACATCACCAAATTCACCAGCTGCACAGCACTAGATGGATTTATGTAAGAAGGCACCAAAATCTCAATGAAACTAACTGGCCAATCCCCTCCACTCTGTATTTTGGAAATTGTCAGATTTTTCCAGGGCACCATGGTCAAAGCCATCTGCATCACTGCTTCATTCTCTCCATGTCACTTAGCTCCCCCTCTTCTATTCAAGCTATCAGCTCTCATTTCCCCTTCCTCCTGCTCCTGTTCTTTGCCTTGCAACAACAGCAGCCCCGCTACCACTGCCTACCTGATTTCTGTCCTCTGTTTAAAGCAGCACTGGTTGCTTTGTGCAGCTACTGCTACTTTAGGGTGTAGTCAGGTAGTAGCACAAAATGAAGCAAGGTGGGAGGAAGAGAAGGTTGGCAATGCACCCACAACTGCAAACATAGATGTGATCTTCACTTCCAACATTAATGTGTGCATGATACATCTAGGTGGTAGAGAGACGGGACAAGACGCAACAGGATGATGCAAGGTGCAAATTAGGCAGGGGTGGCAGTATGAGGTAAGGAAAATATGAACAAAGGCAAGAGAAAAGAGAGGGGGAGACATACAGTGTGAGGGTGCAAGGAGCAAGATAGGCATAAGGTGACTGAAGGTGCAAAAGTGAGAGAAGTGGCAGCCAAAGGCAAAGCAAGGAGACAAAAAAGGGGCTGGAGAAGCAAGTAGTAGAGTGCAAGAGACAAGGGAGGGGAACATGATGAAGGCACAAGGTGCGATGAAGGACAGAAGTGAAGCCAAAGAGTAGGGGAAGGAAGTATTGAGAAGGCACAAAATGAGAAAGTAGAGAAGAGAGAAAGGAGGAGTGGAAAGGTACAAGGAGAAAGATAAGGTGAGGTAAAGTGCAGGGGAAGGAAGTGTAGTTCATAATTTTCTCATTATTTTCCCCTGACTTTTCCTCCGGGAATCAGACAGTAGCCACTTTCAGGGGCTTCCTTCGATATTTTTCATGGATGTATCACATTTTGTCATAAGTAAGGAAGGTGGTGGCAAAAAACAAAACAAAACAAAGTCTAGGGATCTGATGGCATTACAGTACCATTAGAATTGCCTATGCATGACCAAAAAATTGTTGTTGTTATTGTTGTCATCATTACTCCTGTCCTGCTATTATCCCCACAACAACTTTCATTTGCAGAGATTGATAACCCATGGTCAGGCAGTAAATTCCATGACCAAAAAAGGATTTGATTTAGTGGCTCTGTTCCAACTCCAGAACTGTAAACATTACTGTATTAATTTTCCCAGAAGTATTGTTATGATGACAGCCAGAGTGGTATAGTGGTTTGACCATTGGACTATGACCCTGAAGACCAGAGTTCAATTCCCACTCATCTATGGAAACTTACTAGGTGACCTTGGGCATGTCAAATACTCTCAGTCCCCTAAACCCCCTTATATGTTCACCATAGAGTTGCCATGAATCAGAAACAACAACAACAATAGTTATCATATTTATTTTTTATCAAGGCTGAAACATAGTAGTAGAAATTAATATGTTACATTTGCACAATTAGAATGCATATTAATACACATAATTATATTCAATCAATCAATTTATTAATGCGTAGACCAAAGGCCATTTGCATACAGAATATTAAAATGCAACACAATACAGTACAATACAAAATGTTAAAATAAAATACATATGTAAAAACAGCATGGCAAAATACATCATACGGTAAGTTACATAATAGTCGTATGTGAGAAAAATTTAGAGTTTGGTTTGGTCAATAAAACTATAATTAGGTACGCTCGTCTTCAGAACAATCAACTACAACATTGGCAACATATCTGGCCCGGATCTTCATAGCTGCCAGAGTGAAAAGAGAGACCTTACAAGTTACCATGGAGTCAATATTAGAAAGGAGACAGAAGTTCTTTTCTAAGACAGTATTAGATTCCAAATGATACAAAATTGATCCCAAAAATTTGGCTCTTGGATCAGAATATAATGGACATGAAAACAAATAGTGAGGCAAATCCTCTATTTCAGGGGCCCCACAAATGCATAAGTGGAGGGCCAAAGGGATATGCGAATCTCTGCTGTCAATCACAGCAATAGGCATGCACTGAAAATGAAGGGCTGTGAAAGCTTGCCTGAGCTTTGGGAAGGTAAGCTTTGTCAAATAAATGGTCCTTTGATGGTCAAGTTTGTAGAATTTGTATCATTTAGAGAAATTAGAATTGTTGATAGCCTGTCTGTCTGATTGAGTGGCATGATGGAAGAAATAATCCTGGAGCTTCTCTTTGGAATTCAAGATGAGAAAGTTGTCAGATAGGCTAGGATACCATTCGAGCAACTTATGGTATCTTGACTTCCATACTATAGATTTAGATAACTGTTTGAAACATAACTTGGGAAAAGCTCTAACTGAGGAATGTTTAACTATTCTCCAATAATTAAATAGAGTCAAATGAATATGGGCTCTGATGGATGGAAACCTGACCTCTGCCCTAACCAAAGCTGCCGGGGTACACGGGGGAGTCTTAGCAATTTCTTTAAAAAAGTATTCTGGAGGGATTACAGTTTAGATATTTGAGAATCGTCCCATCCCCATACAGCAGCACCATAGAGGATCTGAACAATAACTTTGCTTTGGAATATTTTTAGTGGCCCCCAGCAGTATTATAGAATCTGAGAAGACCCCCAGCAGTATTATAGAATCTGAGAATTGCCCCGATAGATTTTAAGGCTACTGCTTTCGTGGCTTCTATATGGGACTTCCATGAGAGATTTTCTGTGAAATGAACACCAAGATATTTGAATTCTCGGCATTGTTCAATCTGGTGGCCATTAATAGACCATTGGAAAGGAGAATGTCTTTTCCCAAACACCATCACCTTTGTTTTAGAGTAATTAATATTCAGCTTTTATTTAGAACAGAAAACACTAAGCTTCGAAAGCAGCCTTTTTAAACCTACACGAGTGAGTGATATTAGAACCGTGTCATCGGTGTATAACAAGATAGAAATCTTTTTTGAACCAACAGAGGGTGGAAAAAATTCTGGGTCTGACAAAGCTGGAATTATGTCATTAAGGTATAGATTAAAGAGTAAAGGTGCCAGCAGGCAACCTTGTTTGACTCCTTTATTTGTGTGAATAGGAGCTGTTAATGAACCGGAGATACCTACTCTTATTGCAGCAGTTGTATTAGAATAAAGTTCCTTGATTAGGAACAACAGGTGAGAATCTATATTAGTGTTAGCCAATTTATGCCACAACAGGTTTCTATCAATAGAGTCAAAGGCAGCTGCTAAATCGACAAAGGCGACAAATAAATGTTTGGTAGGGCCCAAAATACTTTGTTGTGCTAAAAAGTAGAGGGTCAGGCAGTGATCGATAGTGCCTTAGCCTTTCCTAAAGCCTGCATGTTCAGGGTGAATGACATGATTGATAGTTTCCCAGTCTTCTAGTTTATTTAACAAATATTTATTGTATAACTTGGAGTCGATATCCAAGAGGCTGATAGGCCGGTAGTTATTGGGATCTTGCTTATCTCCCTTCTTATAGATGGGAACAACTATACTCTGTTTCTAGCCTGTTGGGATTGTGCCTGTATTGTTAATCTGGGTAAACACTTTTGCTAGTATAGGGGCCCACTACTCGGGGAAACATTTAAAGATTTCAGGGGAAATCATATTTTCCCCTGGTGCCTTACTCAAGGTGAGAGCTGCAATCAACTTCTTTACCTCTGACACGGATACAGGTGGCCAAAAAGGCAAGCAGACAGTCTTCGAGATGGGTGAAGGGTGGTTCTCTATGGATGTAGCTCCATAAAGCCCACTGAAATGGGTATGCCATTCTTGCAATGGAATTTGTCCAATAATAACTGGTCTAATTACATGCATACCAATGGAAACAATGTCCCAAAACTGCTTCTCGTTCTTGGTCTTCACAGCTAGGGCCAAATGACTCCATTGTGTTCTGTTATAAGTATTTTTTTTTTGTTTTGTTTTAGGAGTGCCTTATAGGATGACCTCATGGCCGCTAAGGTGTTGAGGGTACTAGTATTCTTATATTTAAGTACCTGTCGGGAGAAATCCATTAATGCTTTCCGGGCAGCTCTACATTCTAAATCAAACCATCTGTTGGTTGTTACCCTATTAGGACTAAAATGCTTATTGCAAACCAATTTGGGTCTCAAATTTTTAATGATGGTTTGATAAACATGTAAGATGTCTGACTTAGCAACTAAGATGTCTTCGCGGAGGGCTTTGAAAGTGTTGCTTTCAAATAGCTGAACTATAGAAGCACTCAGATTGATTGACCATCGTATTCTCTGCTCTCCCACTCGGATTCCATTTAGATTTTGAGGGCGGTATGTGGGGAGACACATTTCAAAATTAAATAACAATAACAAAGGAAAATGGTCACTTTCAGCCCTACTAGTAACTTCCAGACTATGAATAATAGTAAGCAGGTTAGCAGAAACTGCAATATAATCAACTGTACTAGCTCCTCTATTGGTGACATAGGTATAGGCACCCAACATTATATCATAATGAGATCCATTAAGGTATTTCAGATGGTGCAGAGAAAGGATCTCTCAGGCCTGACTTGTTTGTTCTAGTATCTTGGGTGACCCTGGCAACCGATATATTGTGCGAGACCTGGCCAGAGTTAGTACCTTCCAGATGTTTCGGCCCCACCCCAAAAATGCAAACCAGATGCAAAAAATGCATACCGGATGCTCTGATTTGTGGGGCTGGAATATGACAACCCTGTTGGGAGGTGTGAGGTATACAGGCAATTAGTCCTAGGGAAACTCAGTACAGTTCTCCTTCTATATTCATGGGTTTCACTTCCATGGATTTGATTATTCGTGGAAGTACCGCTGCCCCCCATTCTCCCCCTCAGACTCCAGGCCCTCTGCACATCAGGAGTGTGCAGGGTGCCCAGGCCTGGGCTTGAACAGGTTGCCCTGAGCAGGCCCGCAGAATTATGCAGAGCCAGCAATCCCCACATCCTTGCATGTCCCGGGGCCTGTGCATCTGTGGGTGCCTGAAAACAGGCCTGCAGGTTTGTGCAGGGCCAGTGAACACTGTGTCCCTGCAAGCCCTGGGGTCTGTGCTTGTGAAGATGGTGGGGAACAGGCTTGCAGGTTTGTGCAGAGCCATGTCCCTGCACACTCCAGGGCCTGTGCTCCAGCAGGCATCCAAAAGCTGGGCTGCAGTTTTGTACAGGGCTGGCAATTGCTGCATCCTTGCACACTCTGGGGCCTGCACTTGCATGGGCATCTGAAAAAAGTCCACAGGTTCGTGCAGGGCCCGCTATCCTTGCATCCTTGCACGCTCCAGGGCCTGCGCTCATGCAGGTGCCCAAAAGCAGGCCCACAGGATCATGCAGGGCTGGTAATCACTGCGTCCCTGCATGCATTGGGGCCTGGACTCCTGCAGGCACTCCAAAGCAGGCCTGCAGGGGCTGCAGGGCTGGCAATTGCTGCCTCCTGCAGGCCTTGAGGAGGAGGCCCTAGAGGAGGCTCTCCCTGGGTGCCCCAGAGCCTCCCCCATTCCCTGCAGTGGGCATGTGCATGGAGGGAAGGCACTGGCCTATCCACGATTTTTTAGCATTTGTGAGTGTTCTCTGTCCCTATCCCTCACAAATGTGAAGGGCCTACTGTATTAGCAGAGTAACAGAGAAAACGTATCCCAGTTTGAATGTGGTTTCCTGACTTGAAAAACAAGGCAGACAGCAGAATTCAAAATGGAAAAGATAATATTTACTAAAAAAATTTATAATGAAACATTAAACTCACCAATTAATTAATTAGATTAGAGATGTGCTTAGCATATTTCAGAAGTTAAGAACAGTTAATATCAGTTGACATTTAAGCAGCAGTATGTGCAGTCAGAACCAGAGAGCCAGAGTGTATAATACAGACAGTTAAAGATGAACAGAGTTCTCAGAGACAGAGTGACCATTGAAACTGATTGACAGTTGAGAACCCTAGCCAGGATAGCCAAAGAGGTGGGGAAGGGAGAATGCTGCTGTAGTTTCCAACAAACCCTGTCTATGGCCCTTTTTGCACCTTACCTGATGTCGCGAGGATTGCGTGAAAAGTCTCTTGTGAGAGGGAATCACATCCCCTGCACTTCCCTCTGAGCCAGCTCCATGCCGGATGGAAGGAAGCACAATAGCTCTGCCTCTTCCTTCTGCAGTGCAGCCAGGTACTTTCCCAGACTGCACTGGGGGAGGAAGTGTGGCCATTGCACTTCCTGAGGTTCCATACGCCAGGTAATTGCAAGAGGGACACAGGAGGAATGTGCAATCACACATCATTTTCAAGAAAAACCCAAAAATGAAATAATACGTGATTGCCATGGGATCACTATGGGAGCAATGCATGATCGTGAGTATGTCATGCAGAACTGTCCTGGTGATTCCGTGGCCATTTCACATTTGAACTCAAGTGTGAAAAGGGCATTTATTTTCTCTAACCAGAAGCATCTGACCAAAATGATCCTTTAATGACTTTTACCCGTCAGTCTAGTTTTGCAATGCCTGCATATAGTTCCTATACAGTCACTGCATCCCACTTTATTTTGTAATGCCTGCCTATAGCTTTATTGTTTCTTTTCAAAGAGGTATCTAGAGCACAGCATCCTTTGCTTAGTAATGTCTGATCTGTTTTTGCCCCACTCAGAAGTTCATTTAACAATTATTTCCCCAGGAAGAACATCCTCAGTGGCTGGCCCTAAGCTCTAGAACTCCTTTCCCAGAGAAGTTAGGCTGGCACCCTCTCTTCTTTTTGTTTTTTCCCTAAGTTAAATCTTTTCTGTTTTGACAGGCATTTAATGATTGACAACATAAGGCCCTTTATAAGGTCTTACCTAAATAATGTGCTGGATCTTGATAACTGCTGTGCTGGTGTGTGTGCGTGTGTGTGTGTGCTTACATGCATGTTTTTAATGGTGTAAATTTTAATCTGGTTTTGATCTTTTGATAGTTTAATCTCTCTTCAATTGTTGTATTTTGCAAATTTTTAACTATGTGTTTTTAATTGGTCGTATGCTTCTTTATGTCCCAAACTGGGGAAAAGGTGGGATGGAAGTAAATAATTATATAAGAATAAGAAGAATAAGAAGGACATCACCAGAACAACCTATCCTGTGCAATTAACTCTGTTTTGTCAGAAACAAGACTCTGGACAAATGTTGCCTCAAGGCAACCCACAGTAATAGTCCTCTTTCTAGGGACCTGGTGAGAAAACTATAATATGGATTTAAAATATGGATTTCTAAACATTTTTACATGTTTTCTGATCTAAGAACTATATAGAAACATTTGGGAAGTGTAATGTCAGCCTCAGAGGAAGGCAATGGCAAATCCCTACTAAAGAAATCTTACCAAGAAAACCACGTGTTAGGTTTACCTTAGGTTTGCCATAGGTCAAAAATAACTTAAAGGCACACAACAACAAACATTGACTAGATAATTAAATTCTGATCCATACATTAATGTTGGAAGTGCAAATCACATCCATTTGTTCTAATATTTTTTTAAAAATTATATTTATTGAGTTTTGTTCGACCAAGCAATATGAGAAAAAAGAATAGAACAGGAATAAACATTGGTATAATAAAAAGAAAAGGAACATACTATTCTAGTTTTGCCTAATATACGCATAAGTGCACTTCGGACATAATCAGTAGGGATTCACAATAGTAAACAGACACCATAATCTGCACAAATAATCTACACAAGATATTCTGCAGATTCATTTTCAAACATAGGCCTATCACTCTTTCCTCAGGCTCTTTCAAAATTCTAACACCAGTTCGGTTCTACCTAATTTGAACCTTTCTGGTACAGTAGTTTGCATGCACTATTTTAAATTAAACATAATCTATTTCCATTAAACCTTTCCTAAATAAATAACATAGTAACAATTGATAACATTTACACACTTATAATTGACAAAACAAAACAAAAGACATTTGTTCTAATATTAAAAAATAGCAAATTTATCATCATCATCATCACCACCACCACCACCACCACCATCACTGTCATTGTCTTCAGCAGCAGCAGCAGCAGCCGTAGCTGCTTGGTTAGATTTATGATCCATCAAAATGTTATCCATCTGAACTATAACTTCTGGAATCCAGGCAAGTTATTATTGCTATTTTTCAGCCTAGGGGGCAAAGTAGATGATTTCTTAAAATATTTCCATGCATTTAATATGCCTTGCTTTTACTTTAAGTAAAACTGGTGGAGGGGAGGTCTTTGATCAGGATTAGGAATGTGGTGTGCGGAGATGTGGGATTAACTCTGTCTCTCTACATCCATGTTTCTTGTGAACTTTCTCCAACCCATCAGAATTTGCAATTCCTCTGGGGATGAATGTGGTCACTGGCTCACAATTCAAAGAGCAGCACTTCATAATAGAATATGCAACTCATAAATGGTGGGAAATAATAAAAATCGAGTACAAAGTACTCACAACCTATCAGTCCAGGTATTTTAAATCTTTCACTCAAAAGGATGCAAGATCCTAAATATGTTAATTTGGTTTTGCCAATTTCACTCTCGGTGCAATTACTCATGGTGCTTCTATAATTGCAAATGTAAGTGTAATGCTTCTGATTAAAGAAGTTCCTAATGTAAGTGTAAGACTGTCGATTAAGGAAGCACCTCATTCAGAAGGTGCATTTGCCTTCAACATTCTCTTTCTATGCTAATAATTAGGTCAGATATTTAGTAAACTATTACTGGCCTGAGATTATTTTCTAAGAGAGTTTTCTTTTTCAGTCTGATTATAACTCTGTCTAACCAAGTCACTTGGCCTACTGTAATTATGATGAACTAGTTTCTATACCTATATAGCATAAAGGCAGTATTGTGACCTGCTGTAGCACATCCAACTGCCAATTATGCATCCACTAATGAGATGCCTGTCATTATGATGGGACAATATATTTATAAAGGAAAGCCTGTATGCTACAGGGACCCTCCAGTGTGGGGGAAGACGAGCTTGCAGTGTGTGTCTGTTCACAAAGCATCTCACAGAATTGTTCTAAAAGAACAGGATCTGATCTATTTTTAGGACCCATGCTGAAGGAAAAGAAAATGCTGTTGAAGCTTCTGCTTCTTATTCATGCTAGACTCTGATGTGTGCCTACCTAACCCTTGAGGCAAAAGAGAAGAAGAGCTCCTCTTTTTTGGCATGGAGAGTATTGGATCCAAAAAATCTCAGCAGTTTCTTTACCCCATTCCATGACAATCCTCTTGGTGATCACTACTTTTTGTGAGTTTACATAAGGAGGTATCCAGAACATACTTGTGCATGTTCCTTGACTGCACAGCTCCACTGCTGACCTAAATGCCTTGGCTTGGGAGTTTTGCCAGGAGTGCTCCCTCATTCCATTGCCTAGTCAGTAGTACTCACATTACTAGATCTCCTTCAGAAGCACACAGGTGGAATTTAAAGCTCTTCCAGACTCAAATATGATCTTGGATTTTCCCTGTGTCCACACCAGTACCTGTATATGAGAAAAAGAAGTGACATGCCCTTATTCACCTTCAGATTGCTGTGACAGTTCCAATCCAATAAAGCATCCTGTCAATATCACTTTGTCTTGACTTTATCCTTCTATCACAACCTTTGTGCAACAAGGTTAGAGTGTAAATTGTTTCTCAGATCCAAACTGTTTATTTAAGTTAGCATGTTCTAATTATTACCAGAGACTTTAGACAACTCAGGCCAACTCAGTAGTTATAGAATAAACTGTAATTTTTATTATACTAACAGAAGAAATAAAATCTCTTGTTCAAGTTCAGTTATAGTACAGTGTTGATACACTACCAGTTTAAACTTCTGACAGAGTTTGATAATCAGTCCCTGCTTCAGATACCAATTCTCTGGGTCTTTTCTTCAGCTGCTTAATCACACCTATATCACATTCTCTCTGGCTAGTTCTCTCTGAAGGCCCAAAATCAGAAATTTTGGTTTATATAGGATTCCTGTCCTCCATAAGACCCTCCCATGCATACCACTGTGTTGTGTTACATTCTTGAGGTGCTATTCCTGTTGCCTAGCAACCAGCCATCAAGTTGCACTGGCATTCCAAATACCTAACCCTCGAAACAACTTTGCCATGGGAGTCATATTTTCCAATGCTAGAAGGAATAGATGGAAAACCTCACTTTGATGAATCATGAATGTGCATTGTTCTGTGTGAATTTACTCCAAACCCTTGAGGGTGCCTTGAAAGCACTCACTCTTCCATCTGTACCATTCTATACCTGAGTACAGAGTCTCTCCTCAAGCATTCTCAACAAAGACTTGTCTTTATCAACATGGTAGGACCTAGTATCACAACCATTCAGAGCATGGAAAAGAATATCTTTTGGATTACACAACTCCCAGAGCCAGCAGCTCCCAGAATCATCTCAGGATACTGTTTGGCATTGTTACCATGCTGTACACCCCCACTCAATGGTACAGTCTAATTGGAAAGAAATATAATTTAATTTGTGATATCATTTCTAATATAAAAACCACACACTTACGACTGGAAGATCTGTGGACAAAGACTCTAGTTGGAAGCCATGTGCTAAGACAGATGACCTCAGCAAGGCCAAGTTGTAAGTTCAAAAAGATTAGTTGGAAAGCACCAGCCCTGATGGGCTTGCAATAATCCCCTCAATGATTCAATCTTCAAGTACAATAGCAATGAGGCAACCAATAGTCTCCAACCTGTAACCTTTTCTTGAGAAAACTCCCCTTTGTTCCCTCACCTGCCCAGATATGGCTAGCACAACTCTCATCAGTGCTTCATCACCTGAACTTAAGTCATTTAGTCTGTTCCAGACCCCCCCCTTTTTTTTTCTTTTGCTCTGCCAGAGAGCAATTATTCCCCCTTGGGGTGGAAAACAGGGTACTTAAACCCTGGCTTCAAGCTCAACAATTCATAGGACCTGGGAAGCGCATATGTGTGTCACTCTGTCCATTGGATCCCCAATTCTTATGTCCTGTGCTACTCTCAAACTTTAGTTTGAGTCATCTCGGTTCAGTCTTCTGCTTCTGGAATGGTAAATATTACCCACTTCACCCCAAAATCTCTTGCTATCCAACCTTTCTCTCCTTTACCTTCACTAGCTCTGTGTGGTTTGTGAGAATGCTTGATAGCTTGTGTGTGTTTGTGAATTCACCTAATAAACCATTCTTACCTGGTGTTCTACACTTAGCACTGGTATACACAGGTGAAAAGGTCCCATTGTCACTGCCCCCCAACCTGGCCCAGGTTTTCTTTGAGCTATAATTCTCTCATCTTACTAAGGAGATGCTGACACTACTGGAGGATCTCAAGGTCCTTGCACTTTTGTGGTAACAGAATACAACTCCCAGAATTTCTAGTTAACATGACCAGTGACCATGCCATCTGAGGAATGTCATGCATTGTGGTCCAAAATGTTTACTTTCCCAGGCTCTTCAATCAGCCAAATTTGGGAGTTGGGGGTAGTACCTGCTTTGCTTTCAGTCATTCCCCATTTCAGTCTCAGGCATCTTCAATTAAAATATTTATTTATTTATTTAATATCTTTATTTCATTTGTATGCCACTTTCTCCCAGAATGGGGCCCAAGGAGGCTCCCTAAGATAGAGGTCATCCTGAAAGGTCTCTACCTGAGAAGCAAAGCACTGTTGCTATATAGAGAAGACGATACTGGGCTGGACTGACAGTAGTTCAACCTGTTGTAAGGCAGTTTTCTCTGTCCCTTATTGAGAACAAACTGTTTCTTCATAATCACTATGTTTGGTAATAATAACCCCGCAGCAATGCTCAGAATAGATATGGGGGGAAATATTATTCATTCCCAGGTTAAAAAAAAAACGAGAGAGAGAGAGAGAGATTTCCTAACTTTGAGGACACCTTATCAGGAAAAAAAAAAATAGATCAGTGAGAATCTTGTGTTTTTTTCTTCTATTATTCAAATATCCTGAAGTGCTGCAAAGAAATTATTCTGCAGCGAAAATGATGCAGGGGTTTTGATCAAAAATATTGTTTTCTACACACAGTTTTTTTTTTCCTGTGTAGAAAACACTGTTTCCCGTTCAGATTTATTTTTATTTTTTAAAAAAATTCTTTATTTTTGTCTATTTTTATTTTACACACAGAGCTATATGTCTGGGTTTGGAGATGTATGCCTGTTTTTGCGGACATACAAACAAAAAACCCTGTGTTTTTGTAGAAATCTTTGGCAATATTTGGGATGTTTGAATATGTGGAAGAATACTATGGAGCAGTATTTGATTTCTGCTGTAATTATTTGCCTTCATAATGCAGGGATGAAACACTTGAAAATTTATATCCCTAGCTGAGGATTTACAGGAAACATCAAGGGGGAAAAAAAACAAGAAGCTCCAAATGGCACTGAAAATTTCAACAGACAGAAAGCTTTAACAGCCAACAGATGAGAAGCAATTACTTGACTGTTTCTTCTTCTACAATGGCAAATACATGCCATGTATTTAAAATGCCAAATTTTACCCCAATTCGAGTTAATTGCAAACAGACATTAGCAACCATTGTATCCGTGCTAAGAAGTAATGATGGCAATTAGCACCAAAGTTACACTGCTACTTCAGAAGGCTATATTGCCTTTTATTGTTTCAGTGGCAGATTATGGCAGTTGGGAAGGCTTACAGCCTCACAAACTTGTGACTTTAGGCAGTGGATCCCAGTATTTTGAACAATTCTCTTTTTGCTCTCTGTGTATGCTTTCACCAGTTGCCTGAAACAAGTAGTAGAAGAGCACTGAAGGTGTCTGAAACCTTGAACATCATTAATCATGCAGCTAACAATCATATTGCTAGGTGTATGACCTAAATAGGCTTGGAGCACTACTTTTATATTAATTATGGACTACATATGCAATTTTGAGCAGAAGGTAGGGTTGAAATAAAGAGGAGGAGGAGGAACTATAACAACCAGTCGCATAGGGATGTGAAGGTGGAGGGAGCGATTTGCCATGGGCAGCAATGTTTTTGGGGTGTCCTGGCCCATAGCTATACCTGGTATGCTCTGGCCACACCCCACACACTGCAGCCACACTCCCACGCACAGTGGTCACACCCCTCATGCTGTAGCCCCACCCCCTCCTAACCCCCTCCACACACTCCAAGTTCTGCCACTGACAAAAACAACATAGTACTATTGACTTTACTAATCACTTGATTCACTAGAAGACAGACAGAGACCAGTGCTTGGCAAAGTTACCTTCAGCTCCCAGAACCCTCCAGGTGACTGGCTTTAGAGAAAGCATAGGACATAACAATTTTCTATGCCTCTGTAGTGTTAGTGATGGTGAAAAGCTGTATTTTCACTCTATGATCTTCATTTTTTAAAATGTCAGCTAATGACTTAGGAAAGTCTCCTTCCTCTTTCTTTCTTTCTTTCTTTCTCTTTGGTCCACACAGATTATCTACCAGATTGGCCATGGATTTAGTACTTCTAAGCAAGTTTAATTCATAGCTTTTGCTCTCAAAACATGGATACATGTCTTGATATGTTCTTTGATGCAGACTAGTTTCAGTGCCATGAAAAAATAACAACATACCTTCTCTAAAACTCCAGAGAGGTGATGGAAGATGGTAAGACAATTGAAGAGATTGCTGAGGAAACAAATGGAATTGTATGCACAAGCCAATAGGACAAAATTTTAAATTTACCATAGAGAGAAATGCATTCTGCTTCTGTGATGCAAGACAGAACACATTAATTACACTTAACAGTGCTACCATTTTTCTTTTTTTCTTTTTGTTGTTGTCTGCATTATGAACAATAAATGTTTGCATTTTCTATCAAACTGACATTAACTTGTTGAACTGTAGTGACAACAGGAAAGACAGGAGAGCATCACACTTTTTCTTGCGCCTATTTCACAATGGCATATAAATATTCCAGAAAATGTTGATGCTCTTCCAATGCTATTCTAGCTATCTTCGCCTGTACTCACACTTAACTTTTCTGTTCTGTCAGGTTTCTAAGCATGTGAAACACACAGTTCCATTAAATTGGCACCTCTTTCTTTAATTTTCTCAAAAAAAGTAATTTGTTTTCCCACCACAGCCTCCAAAAATTTATGGTCCTTCTGACTCAGTAGCTAAAACAGTCAAGATCTTTTGCTCTGAGTGAACTGCTGGGTTAAAACACTGTTTCATTTTTCTCAAAAGAAACCATGGAACAGTGGAACAAAACACTGCACAGAGCATAGCAAAGACGTGAACTGGCCAAAGTACATAACTTAGGAGAGGTGTGAATTAGCCATTGTAAACTGCGCTTTCCTACATCAACATAAGGTGACAGATCTTGGCAGGAATGTGTCCATTGGTCATTGTTGCTTTTTTGTTTGTTTGTTTTAAAAATACACATATAGTACAGTTATTTTCAACTTTTCTTACTAAAGGAGGTTACAGGAGGGCAAGTGCATCTTTTATTTTGAAGAGTATTCCCTTTGTCCTCTTCTATTTGCAGTGACTCCTACTGGTCTACCATTTTGTTGCATATTAGAAAGGTTGCTGTGACTCCCAGAATCTTCCAGTTGTCACGCTGTCTTGGAGACTATGGGAGTTGTAGCCAAGAAAAGTATGTTTTCCAGCCCCTGGTCTACAGGAACTGGTATGCATTTGTGAAACTTCTTCCCCCATCCATTCATCACCTGATGACACCAATACCAAAGTCCAATGTTCATGCCTGTCCAACCTGCTCACATGAGAGCTGAACATAGGGAGAGAGAAAAAATATGGGCACACATGCAAACCTGGTCCCTATCCTGCCCAACTCATCCTACTCATTTCCTAAACTATCCATGTTAAAGGTCTGAGGAAACATCCTGTCACTCTTCCTTTGAACTGAATAGAAATCTTCCGAAATCTGAATAGAAATCTGCCTTATTCCTGCCTGCATGTACACCTCTAGCAAACAACTGCTCCCCACGGAGATCTCTGCTTAACACAGGCAAGCAAGAAGCAGAGGAGGTAAAGATGTTAGAAGCAGAATGTGCATACCCACATTACTTCCCCACTTTCAGCCCTCATAATGATGCCCTGCATAGGGTTCAAATATCATTAGGAGGTGTGAATGACTTTAAGAAACCTAATACCCTGTTTAGTCTTTTCTCTATCAGCTCAGAGCCTATCTCTCGGAATCCCTCAATGGCAGATCTCTCTGACACAATTATCCCAATGGCCAAAGAAGCTGGGATGTCTTGAATCACTGGTTCTTCCCTTGCCTTTCCCCTGCCATTCTAGGAAAAAGAGCCCCTGTATGTCTAAAGAAAAGGAAGTATGGCTTTTTGCCTAACGGAAAGAGTCACATCATTCCTTCACTACCAGTTGTAGAAGAGAAACAGGGAAACATAATTGAATTACATGACTAGAAAACTAGAAAAGAGCTTCATAATTCCAGATACTCAGGAGGCACAGAACAAAGGTCCAAACAAAGGCTGGTTCTGTGCCTCCTGGGTATCTGGAATTATGAAACTCTTTTCTAGAAACATGCATGAATTGGCCAATAAATCATGTTGGGGAACTATATATGGGGGAGGGGCCATTCTAAAGACCTACAATAACCAATTATTGATAACCAGTCAATGAATATAGTATTATAACTTGTGAGCCAGGCCCATATACTTTATTTAGGAGATTGCTTTGCTCATACTGCACTTCCCCTGCTTTGGGAAGCACAAGGAAAGCCCTGATTGAGTTTCATTCAACTAGGAGCTTTAGTTGGTCTCATCTATCCCTCAGCCTTCCTGATAGCACAGGCACAGTGTTGTTAAAAAGCTGCCTGAGCCTCAAGGTTCAGATGGGAGCTATCATAGTTCTTCTCTATACTTTTAATGCATGGGAAAAAGAGAAGCTCTTGGTAATGTCAATAAACATGATACAATATCTATTCAGGTTAAAAAAATCAAGTCTAACAAATGAGGAATATGTGTACACATGCACAATTTTCAAAGAAGTGCTCTTGCCCTGAGATTCTTCCCTAAGGGTTAGAGAAAAGGAACTGGCATCCCTATAGGAAGTGGAATCACCCTTCCTCAGGGAGTTCAGTTTTAGGTGGGGAAAGGGCTACCAAAATATTTTTGGGAACTGAATCAGAAAGCTCTGTGGTCAAGAAATTCCTACATTTTCACGCATCTGCAATCTACACAAATTTGGTAACCTAGATAGGACTGTGCCTATGTTGTCTGTGGCTAAAATGTGTATTCAGGGACATGTATTATGCTCATAAAATTGGTGTCAATGCTATTATAAAACCAGATGAACTCTTCATATATGCTGAGAAACTTCTATGCTTACGAAATTATTGACTGACTCATTTACCATCTACAATTTGCCATAGGTAGCAGAAGTGAGTACAAATGTGATATCATTTACCTGCCAGGGTGGTACCTATTATATAACCTCTCCCAGTGCCCTGGAATACTTTTGATAAGTAGTGTAATGATTACACAAATGAATGGAGGAATAAACAGAGTATTGACAGCATTTTAAAATGGATCAGAAATGCTTAAACAGCTAGTTTAAAAAGATGCTCTGGGATGCCATTCTAAATAAGTACGCTAATACTGTGTTCCTTTCAAAATGAGGAGAAATAACTGCTGGTTGAATACAGCCTATGCAAAAAAAACAACATAAAGAGAAAGCGCCTAGTCTTGCTTTTCCATAGAAATGTCGAGATGGCACTCCAATTATTCAGAAACATGTCTCAAAATCTATACATTTCAAGTGGAGGAACATTCATTTGACATTTTAATCCTAAAAGATATACATTATGCAAAAAACACACACACTGTACTTTCTATTCCTAGTCCTTGAGCAAAGAGAAGGCGATGAATATGATAAATATTTTATTTGCTCCTTCATGTGTAGGTGGAATGTCATCATAAACAAGATTCCCTAACCTGTGTTCTACGCTTGTCAAAAAAAAAAAAATATGGAAAAAAGAATAATGGAAGACAGGAAGGAAATGTGTTATTCGAACCTTGCTATAGCCCATGACACTTTAAAAGGAACAGCCCTTCCTGTTTCTAAGGTTAAACAAATCTGTTTAGCATGTAATTCCTTCTATTATCTAAACAAGCATGCTCCTTAAAACATCTCCTTCTTATCTCAATAGTAGTCTCAGCAAGAAGTGTTTATTCACATTGAAAATTAGGGTTCCAGATTGCTTGGACACCCTTCATAGGTCATTTCCTCACTAGAATGTTACAGCGCTATTATTCCACTTTCAACATCCTATGGAATCCTGGGGTTTGCAGTTTAGGCCCCTCTCTAAACCGCAAACCCCAGGATTCATAGGATATTGAAAGCGGATTAATAGCACTGTAATGGTATAGTGTGGAAATGGCTGTAAATTCCAGGACTCCTTCTGCTTAAATGTTTTGCTATCTATGTATGGAAGAAAATTATAGTGGAAAAGGCTAGGGCTGGAATGATCCTCACCTCCTCATATGTTTATGCCTCTATATGATTCCAGTTTCCTTGACAACCAGTATTGTACATGCAGAGGAAGCAATGCTCCTATTGGGATGGGCATTGTTCAGCCCATGGGCCTCTGGTGGAATGCATGTCCCCTCCAGATTTCTTCAGAGACCCCTCAAATCCTGATGTTTTTCTTACTCTGCTGAAATATAAGTTTTGGAATTATACTTCTCCATTTAAAGAGGAAGATACCCCAAAACAGAAAAAAAAATATTTTCCTGGAGGTGACTGATTATCACATCTAGTTGTGTAAAATGGGATCTGCAGCATCGCACTGCAGCCCGAGCAGCATCTGGAGGTGTTGAAAATGGCCTCAACCCTTCCCACTTCTCCTCTCCCCTGTTTTATACTATCACCCACCTACAATCTATTCTAGGACTGTTTTAATTCTTTTGAATCTCATTTCCATTGGGCATACAAGTAGCCCTTCCAACATGCAACTCCAATATGCCCCACTCCAAAAAAATGTTAAGATAAAGAGTTTAACAACAATTATTTTTTAAAAAAGATATACAGACCAAAGACCTTGGAATGAAGGGAAGATTTACACTAAGGATGGGAAACATATAGCTCTCCAAATTCATTGACCTGAAATTCCCATCACCCCTTCTTCTTGACTGTGTTGGCTAGAACTGAGAGAGTTGTAGTCCAATACAATCTGGAGGGCCAGATAGTCTACTTCCCCTTGATCTACAGCAGCAGATTTTCAAGGTCGTATTGTCTGAATGTGATTTCTGATATTGGCTCTACTCTGTTGTTCTTGCACTAATTCTAATATTATCCATTAGTAGGAAAATATTCATTCTTTGCTCTCTGATAATCCTTTCAGATGGGAAATGTGGAGGAATCATGCAAGTTTAAAATTATACTTTTTGTTTTGTTTTCACCCCGTTCTTCAAGCTGAAAATGCTCCCAATTAGTTCACATTAAATCTGTAACAAACAAGTGCATTCCTGCCAGTGGGTTTATAATCAGTAAGAGCCAACATGGTGTAGTGGTTGGAGTGCTGGATTACTAGAGTTCAATTTCCTGCTCGGCCATGGAAATTCAATGGGTGACCTTGGGCGCATCATTCACTCTCAGCCCAGAAAACTCCATGATAGGGTCTCTGTAAATTGGAAACAACTTGAAAGCACACAGCAGCAGCAACAAAAATGTAACACAAAAGGAAAAGGGTTGAGAAGCAAACAGGATAACAAGCATATTCAGGTACTTTTTTAAAAAGAAAAATTGCAGTACACAGGAATGCTCTTACAGGAATGGAGAGAGGTCAGAGCCAGGAACAGCTGTGGGGGCTCAGGAAAACCAATACAGTGGTTCTGCTTCCCATCTCTCCCTCTGCTGCAGTATGACAGGATTAACATGCATGGACTTCAAATTCTGCATCTGAGCCTCAGTGACAAAGTCTTCACATATTGCAAAGAAAGTGGACTGCCTAATTTTATTCTCATCTGTTTAAGAGAAGAAAGAGTATATAAAGGAGGAGGAAGACAAAGAAGATTGAAGCTAGATTACCTAGTAAAGAAGAAAGAATATTGTATATTATTATCTAATTCAGTTCTGATTTCTCTACATGGTAGCAAATGAAATGTTAACCATTTGCATTTAAATGAACATTTGTTTTAATATAATTCCTAGAAATTTGCTGCCATTGGGATTTCTTTGAAAGAGATCATCATTATTCTGTGATTGATAGTACAAAGATAATATATAAGAGGAGTTATTGAGGGAGGTGGGAGAATCCTGCATGGATGATTTTATTTGATTCTTTTGGAGTGTTCAATGTGCCATCACTTTGACACTGTTAAATGCTGTCAGCATTCAAAAGCAGTTTACAATGAACTATATTCCAGATTGGCTGTATTCAGGTGAATAAAATCTTAACATTTATCTCCTGCCACTTCATAATGCTTGGTTTTATCATTTCTTATTATGAAATACCACATTTTTCTTCACAAATATCTTTTTCATATACATGTGTGTGTGTATAGTATATCCATGAGAACCCTTCTCAAGATACCACAGTACATAAGGTAAATATACAATACAATACAATATGAAGGTACATAATCATAATATACAAGTTTAAAGTGTCCAAAATGTTTCTTTACACTGTCTACCAAAAGGACCTCCATGCCTTTTGAAGTCAATTTTTACTTAACAGGACCATGTGTTCCAGTGCAAAGTGTCATGGGATTCCAGGACCTAGGCTGAGACTCAGAGTCTGAGGCTGCAGAACCTGCTCTGAGCCCTGACAGAGAGACTGCTACAGCAGAACCTGCAAAGCAGGCAGCCCCAAGGACAGAAGTGTCAGCCTCAGCAGGAAGCCTTGCTCAGACACAGAGAATGATCTATCCATACCTTCCTTTGCCCAGTGTAGACAGCTAAAGTGTATCCTGTGTCACTCCCAGCTAATTTATGCCAAGCACCAATTAATCAGGAACCAGCTGCACTGACCTTGGAGCCTATAAGAACTGAGCCTTTCCCCTCTAGCCTTTGTCAGCAATCAACTAACCATTTCTCCTGTTTGCTTCCCTTGCCTGCTATTCTGCCACTTGACCTGTGTTTATATTGCTTGCCATTGATTTATGGACATTGCTGGGATTGTTATTTGCTTCTCATTTGTAAGGTTGTTTTCTTCCTGAAGTAAACTGACTAATTGCTTAACTACCTGAACTTCTTGACCTGTATTATCAGCTTCTCCTGGCTGCCAGACCAGACCAGGTGTTGACATGAAGAGGTAAAGGTCTCATCCCTGTTCCTGACCATAATAAATTAAGTAGTTCATGGCTGCTCTTTCATGATTTCTAAACTCTGGGGTAGCCAACTTCTTCTGCTTAATGGTGGGACAACTTAAGGATGGAACAATACAAGGAAACTCAGGAAGACTACATAGCCCAAGGAAATACTCTACAACATTTCACAGATGAAAACCAGGACACATGTGGTCAAAGAACATCACAGTTTTGCCAAAATGGCAAAAGGTTTTGATGAGAAAAAGCACACAAGCTAGGAGAGGCTGCAGCAGTTTGTTTTTGTCTGAGTCTATAGTGGAAGACAGAATGTGATTCAGTTCTGATTCCAATTCTGATTCCCTCATCCTCCCTTTAACTCTGCTAAGTTACCTGAGTGCAAGCTACTTTTGCACTTTGGACTCAAATTGTGACAACTGAAGTAAACTGGGAACAAAAACTGGGACATTCTAAGAGCAGCTGAAAATGGGACAGCAGAGGATTAATTGGATAGTTAGAGAGTATGCAAAGGCCTTCTTTTGAATACAGTCAACGAGAAATTACACTGCAAAAATTGAGGTATTTTAAAAGGATCTGTTTTGTTCCATTTGTTAGTTTGTTTGTTTTAAATCCCATAATAAACAGAGACAAAGTTGTCCCGTGTGCAAATGTGATTTTATGGCAATCTGGCAGCCATTGGAGGCCACTGGAGAAAGAATGGTGGAGAAAATTGGAAGAAAATTCCAAACAGTGGCATCTTTTTTTCTAAGGGTCTTTCTACACTACACTGTTATAATGCTATTATTTCACTTTCAACATCCTGTGGAATTCTGAGGTTTGTAGTTTGTTGAGGCCAAAGAGCTCTCTGGTTGAGAATTCTAAATGCCCTTCCCTAAACTGCAGACCCCAGGATTCCACAGGATGTTGGAAGTGGAATAATAGCACTATAACAGTATAGTGCGGAAAGACCCTAAGAGGTTAAGAAAAAGGAATATCTCAGAAGCTTTCTCGGGGGAAAAAACCCTGAGAAATATTGGTTGCATTTTATATTTAAGTTTCCATGCCCTTAAGGACTTGCTTAATTCCCCCCACACCAATTGCAATTCATGGGACTTAAAAAGGTGCTTTGACTGGATCATTCTCTATCTTCCTTTGTTTTTAATCCTTATCTAATCACCACATTTCTTATTTGTTGAAACAGACATTCAAACACACTGATGGATCTCTCTTATCTTAATGAATGTGCAAGAACTCTGTTCTCTGCAAACAATACTATTTGCTATAGTGGGATATTTTCCTTGGTAGGTAGCACTGGATTGAAAGCAGGTGTTGGAATTGTCAGCTACCAAGCAATCCAAATGATTGTTCTGGTGAAACAGCTGAAACCTATTCTCCAGGGTTTTTAATAAACATTGTTAACAGCCTTATCTTTACTGGTGGCAATGAGTTAGTTCATTATGGTACATTCCAATTGTTCTCATGCAATATCTCTTGCTCAATTGGAACATTAAAGAGGGGGAGGGTGCAGAGTTGAGTAAACAGATATGTTTTATTATGTTATCATGATTAAAATGGGCAATTAATTTAATTTCAAAATCCATTTGTCTCATAGAAATTGTATCAGAGTTTTTTGTTTTTTTGAAGAAAGGAATAAGATATGATCAGTAGTAAACATCTGTCTATCTTCTCCTCCTACTTCTTGCATTTGTCCACAACAGGGACAGGAAAAATTGAAGTCCACAGACCACATGTGGCTCTTAGAGTCTATATTTGCAGCTCTCACCAGTTCCGCAAAGACCCCAATCCCCCAATTAAAAAAAAAAATGGCATGATTTGGGGGTAATATTGACCCCTTCCCAACTTGCACCAATCCCTGCAAAATTGATAAAAACACACAAAGACCATTTCTGCACTACATTGTTATAGCGCTATTATTCCACTTTCAACATCCCATGGAATCCTGGGCTTTGCAGTTTAGGGAGGGGCATTTTGAATTCTCAGCCAGAAAGCTCTTTGGCCTCAGTAAAGGACAAACCTCAGAATTCCACAGGATGTTTATAGCAGTGTAGTGCAGAAATGGCCAAAAATACCTTTTCGCACCCACACCTCAATATCCCCTTTTTCATCCACTTGATGTCATGTCTGGTTACTACTTTTTTTAGGATACAGTCAAAAGGAGGGTATTTAGGGTGCTGTCAGGGGGTTTAGCCAGTGCAGGGTGGATCTGGGGAACTGGTATGCAACCCATATGCAGCTGGCCAAGCCTGATCTAATTTAGTGCCTGCTGCATTGTATATACAGATTTACATTCATCACTCAGCAGACACTTTGGATCCCATATCAAGAGAAGATGAGATATAAGTTAAACATAGAGAGCTTTCTTTTTTAATTTGCACAGAAATATATTTTCTAATGTTTAAATACACACAGTCATTAAAAAAAATCATATTTAGTTATTTAAAATATCAAGGAAACAGAACTTTGAGAATTCAGATGTAATTTTATTCATCATGTGGATCAGTGATGCAATAGTAAATTTGCCGTGCTGACACTCATCACTTACACTTCGCATAGCCAAAGAGAGTTTAAACATGTAGGCAGCTGAGTTATGTCACTATCTATGTGGAGAGAGATGTACATGTGTATACATTACAGGTGTGTGTGTGTGGGGGTGAACAAATGATTGACATTATTCAACAGTGAAACAGACCATCTTGGCATGTTGTGGACTCTCCATTGTTAGAACCAAAGTCTGATACCCACTTATCAAGAGTGCTACAGGAAGGGATCTCCCTCACTGGCACAAGGTTGACCTACATGACTGTTGACATCCTTCAGAGTTCTACAGTCTGATTCCAATGCAGCTGTTTATTGTTAAGGTTAAGCTGACAGCACAGGAATCTGCAATTTAGTACTAACAGCTTATTTTAGTTGCTTCTTCATTTATTGCAATACTAGGGATGGGAAACTTGCAGCTCTCCTGATGTTAGATTGCAGCTCCCAGCATTGTTCAGTACTGGTCATGCTGGCTAGGGCTAATGGGAGTTGCAGTCAAATCACATCTGAAGGGCCACATGATTCCCACCTCTGATATAAATGTATAAAATGTAGAATTAAAAATTGACTTCAGAATTTTTTTTATAAAATAACAACAGCATCAACTTCTTATTTGCCTTTCCCCATGGATCACTATGGATAACATATCTGTGCAGCCTCATAAAGAAACTCAAAATATTTGGTACACAGGAAGAGGTATAAAAGGCTATATCTGAATGATCTCACTTGTTCTTACATAATTATATACATATTGCCATACATTGTTACCCTGATTTCTGGGGTCCCTTGGGGGACACCTCAACGTGCTCCATGTGATGGAGAATGGAAACTAGCCAGAGCATGAGCAATAGCAGTGCAAGAGGCAGGGTAACCTAACGAGGTCTTTTTATCCAGTTTTTATGGAGTCAGGCCAAGCCAAAAACCAAACGAAAATGTCCAATAAAGGATTTTATTGAATGAAAGTCTCACGCATCAACGCAATCACTCACACATTCATTCAAGACCTATTAAGAAGCAAAAGAGAGGAAACTGGATAGGGGGAATATTGAAGGGGTTGTAGCTGGGGTAATACTGTACCTTTTCCTGAAGTCCTTGGTCCAGGAAAGACTGTGAAGAAGTAGAGCTGAGCAAGGGGAGGGCTGAGGGGATTACTCAATGGACGGAGAAATGGTCTCCTGGGATGACCAGGAATGATCCAAAGAAACTCTCAAAAACTGGGACTATTTGTAGGGGGAAAAGTACCTGGAGGGCTAATCCTTTCCTGGGGAGAACAATGGGTGTTGCAACGAGAAAGAAGCTCCACAACGGTAACTTCCTTTGTATGATGAGATTACAAGGTGTTGCCAAAGTTTCAGGATCTTCAGTTGCATTGGATTGTGGTGTGAATTTATGTAGATGGTCCTTGCCTAATAGGATTTTATTGCTATCAGTGCTCAACTTGGGGCAAACACGTAATCCCCTCAGATTGGCTTCTCAGGGGCAGAGGACCCTGTGTCCAGTTCTAGGCACCCCAATTCAAGAAGGACATGGTCAAGCTGGAGCAAGTCCAGAGGAGGGTTACCAAAATGGTGAGAGGCCTGGAAGCCATGCCCTATGAGAATAGACTTAGAGAGTTGGGTATGTTTAGTCTGCAGAGGAGAAGGTTAAGAGGGGACATGATAGCCATGTTTAAATATTTGAAGGGATGCCACGTAGAGGAAGGAGAGGGCTTGTTTTCTGCTGCTCCAGAAACCAAGACAAAGAGCAATGGATTCAAGCTGCAGGAAAGGGGATTCCACCTGAACCTCAGGAAGAACTTCCTGACAGTCAGGGCTGTCTAGCAGTGGAATCTGCTGCCTCGGAGTGTAGTGGAGTCTCCTTCCTTGGAGGTTTTTAAGCAGAGGCTGGATGGCCATCTGTTGGGAGTGCTTTGAGGGTGTTCCTGCATGGCAGGGGGTTGGACTGAATGGCTAGTGTGGTCTCTTCCAACTCTACATTTCTATGATTCTATGATTCTATGACCCTTTGTTTACTGTGGGTTTACACAGCTTGAGGTCTCCTGGGGCTACTTGATGGGGGATTTTACTGGCCTGACCTGGTTTTTGATCATTCAACCGTTGCTGCCTACGTGCCCATCCAGGCGACCTCTCATGCACATGGAATCATATTTTAATATCAAAATTGTAGACCCCGGGACAGGGTTTTCCAGTGGGGTAACAACATTAAGAATGTAAATCCTTGACTATTCCATCCTCACAAGTGAGAATGAATAATTGTATTACTTTTTTCCCTGCTAAAGGAGTAAAAGAGTATTCTTTTACAGAATTATCTTTGTTCTGCAACATCCCAAAGTGTTATAGAAGAATTATTCTGTGGAAGAAAGCAATGCTTTGTGCAGAAAACAGGTTTCTTGTGGAGGAAAGAATCTTTTCCATGCAGTTTTTTTTAAAAGCAAAAAACTGACATAATTATTTCTACAAAACACTTCAACAGGTTTGAATACCAAAAGAAAACTCCACAAAATTATCACTGGTCTATTATTTTGACCTGGGGTTGAATAAATACAATTTTTCCCTTCCCTACTTTATGTCAGATTGGGATTATAAACAGTTACTTCAGAGCGTTTCTTCTGATCTATACTGTCAAACTTGATTAGGAGCTGGTGTTACTCACATGATTTCTCCAGCTTTCTCTCTCTCTCTGGAAGTGGGTGTGCATGTGTGTGACTGTCAACATTCCAGTCCTTGTGTGCTACTGTTATCCTTGGAATGTGTAGGTGGAAGTACTATATCAATACTCTTTCTGACCAATGAATAAAACTTTGTGCTCCTTAGGATGTTTCCTGTGTGCTATTTTTCTCATTATCAGACCAAACAATGACACATGCATCACTGGAGCTCTGGCTTCTGACTAATAGCTAAGATAAACCAAGCCAGAATGAAAGGCCAGGCATTAAGACCACATTTGTCAAACAAGGTTCTGATTGTTTGTAGGTAAATGTCATTCTCTACAGAGATTTAGTTTTCTGAGAGATCAGAAAAGTGAAATATGTTTGCTTAGGCAGGGACAGTTTTATAGTATGGTTTTATATCCTGTACTGAAACACCAGCTACAACATCTTCTAGATGTGCATATTATTTGTTCCTTCCAAGCTTCTCTGTATCCATACTGGAAAGGTAGCCAGGCAAGGGTGGGCTAGGTCCAGTCCTGGGAATGCATGCCCCCCGTTATTGTTTTGTGCCCCTTTCCTGAGGACTGCTAGATGTTGTAACTCAGTGGTTTTACCACAGTTTAAAGTACGAGTGGGCAAATGTGACATGTTTACTGTTACCCTGACTTCTGGGGGTTCCACAGAGGACACCTTGATTCACTCCAAGTTATGAAGGTTGGGAAAATTAGCAGAGCACTGGCAATAGCAAAACCAGGGGGCAGGGTAACTCAGCAGGATCTTTTACCAAACTTTACGGGGTCAGACCAAGCCAAAAAGCCAGACAAACATATTGAATGAATGGATTTTATTGAATGAAAATATTTTCACGCACCAATGCACTCACTCACTCACACACACATACAAGGCCTATTGAGAAGGAAAAGAGGTGAGAAATGGATAGGGGATAGAGCAAAGGGAATGTAGAGGTGGCGATACTGCACTTATCCTGAAGTCTTCAGTCTGGGAAGCGGTGAGAAAAATGGAGCTCAGCAAAGAGACAGCTGAGGGGATCACTCAACTAACAGAGTGCCGGTCTGCTAGCATGATGGGGAGTTATCTGAAGAGACCCTCAAAAACTAGGACTACTTATAGGGCAGAACATACCTCAAGGGGGGGGCTCTCCCGGGAAGAACAATGGCCAAAACAAAGGAAGGAATGCCATACAATGGCAAGTGGGTTGCAATCAAGTTGGTTTGCAATCAAGTCAGGTTTCAATATTGATTTAGGATTTTTCGAGAGCCAAAGTTGTTTAACCTGGGGAAAACACGTTAATCTCCTCAAGTTGGCTATTCTTGGCTGAAAACCCTTTGTCTATGTAGATGTGGATTGCTTGAGATCTCCTTGGGCTATGTGACTGGGGATTTTTCTGGTCTTGACCTGTTTTCAGTTATTCAACTTCTTTGCCTATGTGCCCATCTGGGCAACCTCTTTGGCATGGTAGGTATATTTGATATCAAATTTATAGTCCCCGGGATAGGGTATGCTATGGCCACTTGTATGACACAGAAGTATGGAATTCACTATTTGTAGACAACAATTCTTTTCAGGGTTCAGCAAGTTCAATGTTTGGAAGGGGATAGAGAGGGCTGCACTGGAAGCCCTGGGAGGAGCTGCATGTAGTAGTAATTTCCCCATCCCTGCCATAATGACTATGAAACTGACCTACCAGTCAGGAAGTACCCAGTTCAAGTCTTGCTTCTTCCCCATGAACTCGTTAGGTGGCCTTAAGCAAATCATTTTATTTCAGCCACTCTGTCTGCAGTATGGATATAAGGCCTACTTTAATAATATTGCTGTAAGGACTACTGTTCTCTCTCCACATTTGCAGTTTGGCCTTCTCAAACTTAAGTAGTCATGAGATGCCCACTTGCCTCTCCCCTTCTCTCTCTCTCATTCCTCTACCTTTGCCTGGGCACACACGTCTTCCTTCCACAGACCTCAGCAAAAGGCAAGTGAATGGCAGGGGACAGCCTTCACATGTGCCTTCTTCAATGGTGATGCTGTCCCCTCCTATTCTCTTGCCTGTTTCTCAGGCACTTGGAAGGTAGGAAGCCTTGATGAAATGCAAGTGAGTAGAAGGAAGTATGTGCATGGCTGCCACCCCTCCCATTTACTTGCCTGTGCCTGTGAGCCTGGAAGATAGTATGGCTGGGCAAAACACAAGTGAGAAGGGAAATGCATGTGGCTGTCACCCCTCCCATTCACTGTCCTATTACCTCACCCATAAGCCTGGAAGGCAGCATGGCTGGGCAAAACACAGTGAATGGGGTGAGGGGTGGGGAGGAGAGCACTCACGTGGGCAATGGGGTTGGAGTTATTTGCAGTTTTTTTTATTTCATGAGACTTCTGCACTCCCAACCCTTGCAAAAGTTGGGGGGCAATTGTATAAGCAAGGTAATTCTGAGAAGCATTCAGAACATATTCAAGGAAGAATGGTAAAATCTTGTCTTGAATGGTGTTCTGCATTTTTCCGTCACTATGCACTCTTTCAGACTACAGGGTTTATCACATGAGGTGAGTAAATCTCATTTACAGCAGAATGATATGTCTTTGGCTGGGACTTATCACATGACATCTTGCTCTTCTGTTCTCCTGATGGGAGACCATTTGGAAAGTGTTTCTTTTACCAATGGATTCACCCATTAATGACTTCTCCTTTGTAAAAGAAACACTTTCCAAATGATCTCCCATCTGGAAGACAACAGATGAGCAAGGCATCACGTGATAAGCCTTGTGTGATAAAGCCCTTCCTAATCAGTGCACTTTGATTGTACTTTAATTGCCATCGCTCCATCCTATGAAATCCTTGGATTTATAGTTTCATAAGGCGAACTTAGAAGTCTGTGCTAGAAATCTCTAGTGGTTCACCAATTACGAACTCTAGAATTCTGTAGGATGGATTCATGGCAGCTAAAGTGAGGTCAGAGTGCCATAACTATGCCATATGAAAGAGGTCTATGAATTTTGTCACCCACTCTGTCTTCTCTGCACAACAGACCTACGTCTTCCTTGCTCTTCTCGTTGCTTCAGACATAACCAACCAACCAAACAAACAAAAAACAACTTTTCTAAAATAATTTTTATTTTTTCCTATTAGCCTGAGCCCCTTTTGCCCTTTAAACCTCTTGAACTTCCTCCTACAAATATTAACTACCTGTTTGTACTCTTCCTTGGTGATTTGACCCTTCTTTCATTTTTTAAAGACAATGTTCTGTTAAATCTCAAGGGAGACAGAGATGTGGAAAGTAGGATCATTGTGCACAGTGGTAGCACCAGACCTGTCTCAACCCATCCTGCCAGGAAATTTATACTTGTATTTTTTAGATCTCGACTAGCATTTTTTCTCACTGAAAGAAATGAAGGCAAAATGACTCATTGGTCAGTGAACGCTCCCTGTGTGCCCCCAAATATGGGTTTGTCAGTTTCATCTGTGTCTCTGTGCCACAAACAAACAGAGAAACAAAAACTCCACGCAAACAAAAACCAGGTATTCTCCTATTGGCTGATGCAACATAAATATAAACACAGATTTAAAAAAAAATGCCTTTTTTCCTGTTTATTACATTAAAATGCTACACTTAGGAAGGAGGTAAAAGTGATTTTATCTACAGGGATAGCTCTACTTCAGGCTGTGTTTGTATTTCTTAATACCGAACCATAGTTTATTGTCTTGAAAGCCCATGTATTATTACATGTTTCACAGAACATGAGAAATAACCTTTGTTAACATCATCAATATGATTCAAAAGTCATTCAGCTATCAGCTGTCATCTAAAGATGTCTATTTATCTTCTACTCTTTTTTTAAAAAAAATAGGGAACTATAGGAATGCAGGCTTCATTTGAAATTTCAGATTTGTTACTATTTGTTACTATTACATAGTGCATCAGAGTACATATTCATTAGCTCCAGGTAGAGGAGAATGTCTGGAGAGCCAGTGCAGTGTAGTAGTTTGAGCATTGAACTAGGACCTGGAGACCAGGATTTCATTCCTTGTTTGGCTATGGAAACCCCCAAAGTGACCTTGGGTACATTAGACACTCAGCCCCAGAAAACCCTGTAACAGGTCCACCTTAGGGTCACCGTAAGTCAGAAACAACTTGAAAGTGCACATTAACAAGAATGGAATAAACATGTGAACCTTCACATATTTTAATCTTTCACACAAGAAAAAAGGATTTCAAATGTTTTCCCCTCACTTGATGAGTTTATGAAAGAGTTGACACATTTCCAAACACTTTTTTTGTTAACATTTGGTACTTGCAAAAATTTGTTAAAATAAATATATATATATATATATATATATATATATATATATATTGCATGCCTGATGACAATGTTTTCTGCAGGAAACATTTCCCCCCCCACAAAGTACCTTGTTTTACATGCAGAAACATAGGCTGAGATCATATGTTGAATGAGTTCTGTGAGGGAAATGAAGGAAAATTTCATAGAGGAATAGAATTCTGATATTTTGCCTGCCTCCCTATAGCTGCACCATTTCAATATTGGTTACACTTTAGATGTCAGAAACCTTTGGTGATCTACTGAAAATCTCCCCCAGAATTTACCATTAAGTCCAGTGTACCTTCTTCCCTCCCTTGGCTTATGATAGTCAAACTATTGAACTAGCTTCTTAATTTTATTGTATGTACTGAACTGACTTTTTAAACTTGCATCAGATAAGCATATAATCAACTAAAATCTCATTTTAACAACCGGAACACTTTAAGGACAACACTGTTATTTTTGGTGGACTGCAACTTTCTGATTCTTCCAAACAGTTGAAGCAGTTATACTCCAAAACAGAAACATTCTGGGACTGTATATCCTGACATGACCAGAACTTCTAATAACTAGCCATAGTACAAAATATGATCACAGAAAATCCCTAGGAAGGATGAATTCCATGGACATAGCAAGCCATTTATTTATACACTAATGCCATACAAACTTTTTGTACATTTTCTAAAGTTCAGAGGGTGCTCCTGCGCCGTTCGTAGAGAGAAAATGACTTAAAGAGAAGAGGTGGCTTCACAGAACTTGGCACCTTAAGTGTGTAAAGTGTAAAATGCAAAGTTCTGTATTGCAGTTACAGATCCATAACCTGGAGTTACAGATCTGTAACAACTCTGTCTTCAATGATCCACCACCTCACCATAATAGCCAGCAGCCACATGGGACAAATGAATTTTGTTCAGCTGCTGATTGGGGTGTAAGAAAGATGAAATTAGCAGCCTCCTTCCACTAGCAAACGAGGCAGTGACAATCAGAACCAGGATCCCAGTTGTAGTCCCTTGACTGAGCCGCTTGAATCTGGATTGACAGCCCAACCAACAGCTGAACAGACCTCTTTTTCCCAATGTGGTTCCTGGCTCTTAAGGTTGGCTAGATAGGTGGGCAAGGAGACACATGCATAAGTACCCAGTGCATAATATCAGTGGGGAATCTTAAGGAAAACAAGAAATGGGGCAATGATGCACTGCTGCATGATGTAATGGCTTTAGTGTTGATATAGAATCAGAAAGATCCAAGTATAAACCCCTGTTTGACCATGACATTCACCAGGTCTGTTGAGAAGTCATTGTCTCCTGGCTTAACTTACCTCACGTGGTTGTGGCAAGAACAGAAATGAGGGAGCACATTTGCTCCTTTGAGGTCCTTGCAGAAAAAAAATACTATAAATGCTAAATGTGTAGATTGCTACAAAGTGTAAAGGAATTGCTGAGCCTAAGCATTATGTCAAGATTAATAAATTATAATCCTAATATACTACAATCTCCTTCATGTGTCATCCTCCTTATCTTAGGCCAGTCAATCTGCCAGCCCAATCTACTTCACAGGAAGAGGAACTCTGCCTTGAACTCATGGAAAGAAAGTTGATGTGTGACTGTAACAAATAAAATAAATGAAGGAATTGTTGCTGTTGCAACATGCCCTGAACTCATTTCCCACTCATGGTGACCCAAAGATGAACCTACTGTTATATGGGGCTTTCTTGGCAAGATTTATTCAAAGGGGGTTTGCCTTTGTCTTCTTCTGAGGCTAAGAGAGTGTGGCTTGCCCAAGGTCTCCCAGCCAGTTTCCATGGCTCAATGGGGATTTGAATCCTGCTCTTCAAAGTCATAGTCACTGTATCACACTGGCTGAAATGAATGAATACATAAATATAGTAGTAAATTATGGGAGGAGGATAGCAGGACCCTTTCTACTGGGCCCCACTGTCATTTTACCACAATCACCGCCCTCACCCACACATTGGGGTAATATCTGAAGGGAAACCTGCTTAATGTGTGTAGCTTTCCTGACTACACATGAGACAGAATCATAAATAAGATCATCTCTACAGGTGTGACCACTAATACATAATGATGGGGATAGAACTGACAAAGGCATGTCCTCATTTCCTCCCTCCACATGATTCTGTGTTTGAGCAGAATACGTGGCCAGCTCTAGACATTTTGCTTTCTAAAAGATGAACTTCTGTTCCATGTTAAAAACTGACTAGATGAAAAGCTGACTAGATGAATGTATGGTGCTGACACATAAGACAAAACACTTTACTTGAGGGTAGCAGACTATCTTAAGAGAATGGGAAAGACCATGTGGTACCCATGGTACAATTCGCCTCTGCTGCTTACCATCCTTTGACATCTTCTACCTAAGAGGGCTACCTCATTTTGCCTAATAATAGGAGTACCATAGATAGAAGATAATACTGCAAATTTATTGGTATAGCTCTGGTTAATTATTATGGATCAGGATCCATTCCTTGCTATTCCCATAAGATAGATAAATGACAGATAACAATAATTTTGTTGGCTTGACTGCAAAGATATCTCAGTATTCAAACTAGCAAGCACCTTGAGCTGGCAATTGCCAGAAGAATAATGTAAGAAAGAAAATGCATTTAATCAAAATACTAATAATGCTTTTAGTAAGTGCATTTCATTTTAGGGGTAAAAATCCTTGGGGGAGGCATCTATTGGACTGTATAGTTGAAGCTTATGGAATTTATATGTCTTAAATGTTTAACACACATTTTATTACAAATATTTTAATTTCCCTGTTTTATTGCAGTCCTTCACATCTTCTTTTTATGGCCACCACCATCATTCTTTCAATTCCAGAAACTTCAGTCATCTGAGCAGAGAATGGAAACAATAGCATTTGCCTTGGTTGACCAGCCACGTATCATGAATAATGTATATATAATAACATTGTAAAAAGGACAGTCAGCAGACAAAAGGTGGCATGAAAATAGATTGCCACATTACTTAACGCTTGTAAAGAGCCTTACAGAAATGTTTGAAACTATAAGCTGACAAATGCATTGTTTGTTTCCCAAAGGCTATGGAAAAGAAAACTTGACTCAACTAGCAATTTTACTCTATGATGCCTTTATTATAGCCCAAGAAAGAAAACTCAGGCAAGGTCCAAAAACTATATTGTCAATGACCTTATTTAGCAGTTCTGACATTTTCTTTTCAGTTAAAGTTTCCTTCTGACTTCCTGTTAATTTCTCCCAATGATTGCACATCATTTAAAATGCATTTGCTTGCTGTTTGGATAGATTAGGTACATGTGTTTTTGGCTTTGGTAGGCACAATAGCAGGAAGTATATTGGTGAACTGCGAGTCTCTCAACTTGCATTGTGTTGCATTTAGCCAAATCCCATCTGCATACTAGGTTTCTTCCTGTCCTTGTTGCATGTTAAGCTGTGAATTTTTTTAGGGAGCTTTTCTTTGGAGATTTGTGCACATTTTAAATGCATTTTCCTTCATGGGTACATTTATGTATGTACTTACTCTGAGCTGTACCTTCCCCCCATTCAATAAAGTATATTTTTTATTTTTATTCCAATTTATACAATTTATCTATTCATGTTTTGCAACCGATGCATTGTTTTGTACGTACATTATTTCTCTGAAATGCCCCCATATGCTTTGCTAATTTATTATTCTCAAGGTAAGGTCTGTTTTTGTCCCTGAAATTAAACTCAACATGTATCAAAGAGTTATTTTCAGGAGGACTCTTAAATCTAACAAAATTCTTTCCATTCCCAATTGGCTGTGAGAGTAAGTTCCATGAAGCAGCAATAACAGAATAGGAATCACAACCTTACAGGGTTGTTCTGAAGGAGAATGTGTTAATGGTAGAACAACATTTTGCATCTTAGGATTGTTACAAGAGTCATACATGTACTGGTGCAATAATAAAATAATCTATTAATATCCGTGGCCACAACAACAGCAACAACAATAGTAACATAATGTTACAAAAATGAACATATATTCACCTCTTTTCCGAACCAGCACCATGTTGTAAAGCAATATTTAATTTACAAAAGCTTGTCTATATAACTTCATTTTTCCTGGACTCGAGAGAATTAAGGCCTCAAAGTCAGTAGCAGAAATTTTCTAATTAGAAAAACACAAAGCCATAGCCTCCAAGCATGTAGGGGGAGGAGGGATGTGAATAAGGATTTCTCTGTCTCTCCGGTGTGATCCTGATAGGGCTAATTTCATTGTGACACGGTTTTATGTGGTTATGTAAATGGCACTGCCCTCCTTTTGTCAGCAAGAGAGTAATTTTCCCAAGAGGTTTCTCATTGTGAAACACCAGCTGGTGGGTATTTTTTACATTGTTAACCCTTATTACTATGAGGAAGGAGGGGGAGGAGAGCCCCAATCAGAAATAAAAGAAGCATAGATTTTTATCTTTATATTTTATCATAATTCTTCTCCTAGGAGACTAGTAGAGAAAGGGAGCTTAGAGGCTCGCTGGCAACTTCAATTTATGTTCTATTAGTATACATTGTCAAGATAAGACTTGAGTTAAGGCACTTTCTGTAAAAAGTGCAAGCTTCTATGCAGTGTGGCTGTCATTTTCAGAAATTAATTCCCACACAATCTAAAGCACAATGTAATTCCCTCCCCAAACTACCTTTTAAAAATTAGAAAATTTGATGCTGGTTTCTGTCATACTACAGAATGCAAAACTGCAAAACGAAACCAAGAATGACCAAATGATGACAAATTGAAAAATGAGAATGGCTCTAAAGTTAACTTCTGCAACGTTTGAGAGAGACTGTAAGTTTCCAAACTTGCATTGGCGTCTTCAGCAATTTAACACAGACACTCACACTTCAAAAATATACATGCTACCATAATGACTCTGCTATATGATGATTTTAAGAAACACTGCTTTAAAGTTGTTCTCATTTAGTGAAGTCTGGAACAGTCACTCGACTAGTGCCAGCTCAAGACGTTTTGTCAACTGAGGCTGAACAGAAAATGCCCCTCTGCATCCGAAGTCATGGTACTATTGTTGTCCATGCCTCATTACAGGGTTTTCTGGGACTGAGTGTGTTGTGATGCACCCAAGATCACCCAGTGGGTTTCCATGGCCCAGCAGGGAATTGAATCCTTGTCTCCAGGATTGTAGTCTGACACTCAAATCACTTACCACACTGGCTATAGGCTAGACAAATTAGAGGTAGAAAATCTCACAGACACTTCTCCCCGCTTTTCCTGAAAATAAATACAAAAATAATAAATTCGGGAACTTAAAATTTGCAGTTTCCTTATTGTTCTCACAGCAGGACTATCCTTTTTCTTTGATTATAAATTTTGTCTTACATCTCTTTTTTCAGATCTCTTCTATACTCAGTCTTATCCAGGAATATTTTGAGGGTTCCTTTAGAGATGTACTCCAATACTTTGTTACGTTTCTATGTTAAATATATTTTTCTCATGAAAAATCAATAAAAAATAAAAATCAATGTATTTTTCCCTTGTTAACTTGTTTAGCATGTTTTCTCAGCCTTTTAAAGTCATTTTAATCATTCACACTACTTTAAATTGTCAGATCGATTTGATTGTGCAAGAACCTGAGATCTTTGGACAATGGGTGGAATATAACTATTTTAATATACAAAAATTAAAAAACACAACAGGTTTTTGAAGTTTTTTCTCCCTCCATTTTCCATAATCTTGCAGTAAGACTAGCCAGAGACCATGTCAGCTTAGGTATTCTGGCACTTGTAATCTGGAAAGTCACTTTTCTGTATCCTTTCCATCAATGATGGGTCTCTCCAAGTCACTTACTGTATTGATTTCAAAGTATTTCACAGTAGAAGAGAGCTCACATTCAGTCAGAGAATGTTGATTCTTTAAACTGATGTTTTGTATTGATTCTTATTTCTTTTTAAATGATGGAAGTATATAATTATAATATTGATTGTAATTTTAAATGTTTAGCAATATCATTACTACTGAATAGTTAATATTATGATTTCAGACTTTTCATATTGATATGATATTGCTGTTATTGATTTCTGAACTGATGCTCACCTCAGTTCTAAAACATAACTCCACACAAAGATGGTCCCAAAAACAAATATGATGGCCCTGGAAACCACTGAAATTGAGGCAGTGAATGTAATGACACATGGAGAATGCCCTATTTAGATATGGAACAGAGAATCTTTTCAGTTAATTTTTTATAAGAAATTTAGTAATCTGTGATGGAAAGAACTTGTTATTTGAAACATTTGAACATGGTGAAACTGGAACTGACAGATTCATCTGTCTAGACCCAGGGTTTTGACTGAGCAATTCTTAGAATTCTTGTTTGAAATTTCTGCATATTCTGTGGTAACAGAGCTGAACTGGGAGCGCTATTTCTTTTTTCCTGAAAAACTCCTCATAGGAGAGTTCAGTTTTAACTACAGTAGCTAAAGTGAACATTTCCAACTCTGGTGGGATATAGAAGAACTAACTCTGAGAAAGTTTTTAAACAGGATCTGGTCACTAGCACTGAGTGATAAATGGATATACCTACTGAGATCTACATATGAAAATAACTGTTATAATAAATATATACATATGTTACTCCTCTGGAAAAACCCTATCCCAGGGTCTACAATTTGATATTAAATATGATTCTGTGTGCCTGAGAGGTTGCCCGGATGGGCACGTAGGCAGCAATAGTCGAATGATCGAAAACCAGCTCAGGCCAGTAAAATCCCCCATCATATAGCCCCAGGAGAGCTCAAGATGTGTAAACCCACAATAAACAAATGGTCCTCCGCCACTGAGGAGCCAACTTGAGGGGATTAGTGTGTCTGCCCCAAGTTGAGCAAATATCCTATCAAGCGGGGTAATTTACATGAAGTCACATCACAACCAAAGGCAGCCGAAGATCCTTTGACATTGGCAACACCTTGTAATCCTATCACGCAAAGGTAATTACCATTATGGAACTTTGCTTTCATTGAAACACCCATTGTTCTCCCCAGGAAAGGATTAGCCCTCCAGGTACTTTTTCCCCTACAAATAGTCCCAGTTTTTGAGAGTTTCTTTGGATCATTCTTGGTCATCCCAGGAGACTGTTTCTCTGTCCATTGAGTAATCCCCTCAGCCCTCTCCATGTTGAGCCTCACTTCTCCACTGTTTTCCCCAGACCAAGGACTTCAGGAAAAGTTGCAGTATTACCCCAGCTACAACCCCTTCAATATTCCCTTATTCAGTTTCCTCTCTTTTGTTTCTTAATAGGTCTTGAATGAGTGTATGAGTGATTGTGTTGGTGTGTGAGACTTTCATTCAATAAATTCATTTATTAGACATTTTTATTTGGTTTTTGGCTTGGCCTGACCCCGTAAAAACTGGGTAAAAACTGCTAGGTTACCCTGCCTCTCACATTGCTATTGATCATGCTCTGGCTAGTTTCCATTCCCCATCAGGTGGAGCACATTGAGGTGTCCCCCAAGGGACTCCAGAAATCAGAGTAATAGACATCTGGTATCCCCAGCTGTATCTGCTGGAATAAGATTTTTCTCCACATCACCCTCTATCAGAGCTTTGAAATTCTGGAAAAATCCATTTTAAATTTTTTTCTTGATAATCTTAATAATTTATCTTTATGCATAGAACGAAATTTGACACATTGTGCTTTAAATACCCTGTAGAAGCTTGATGTGATTCATTTTATTTGTTATGTTGCTTTTTATATTGCTTTAGAATTAAATAAATGTTTATAAAAAGATAATCATAAGAACCAGTGGAATATGTTGCCTCAGAGTGTGGTGGAGTCACCTTATTTGGAGGGTTTTAAACAGAGACTGGATGGCCATTTGCTGGGGGTGCTTTAAGTGTGTGTTCCTGCATGACAAGAGGTTGGATTCAATGGCCATTGTGGTCTCTCCCAACTGTATGATTCTATGAATCAGACAAAAGGCTATCTTATGCAGCATTTTGTTCTTATAGATCAACGATTTGCCAACCATAAAAAGACTATAAACAGGTCATGAAGACAACAGCACCCACCTGTTCATTCTTCTCAGCAGATGATATAGATCCTTTTCACATGCTTTTTTTGTGTGCGAGCGCCCCTTGAGCATCGCGTGAGTGGGAGCATCGCTCCGTATGCCGCACTCCCACTCGCACAACGCTCACAAGGCTGAAGCGGGGCAAGCACGCATTTTTTTATTTTCGGCTGTAAGCCAAAAATACTGCGCGCTCACACAATGCTCGTGACACCCTTGCACATTTACCTGCGCGCGGTGCTTCGGCGAGCAGGAGTGGTCATGCTTCCTTCCCCCCGCACAGCCTACAGCTCCCAGACTGCACTGCAGAAGGAAGGGGCGGGGCGCTCGTGCGACGGCCGTGCTAGAGGAAGTTGATGCAGGAGGCAAGAAGGGCTGTCGTGAGCAGCTCGGGCAAGCAGCTGCTCGCACGAGTGCCGCTCCCCACTGCCGCGACGAGGTAAGGTGCAAAAAGGGCCATACACAGGTATACTGTAGGTAGTACTGAAGGGACATATATCAGTCATACCTAGTTTTCACTTATAACCATATCCATGAATTTGTCAAACTCTCTTTTTCGGCTATCCAGGTCAATGGGTATCTTATGGTAGTAAATTCCACAATTTAGTTCCCTACTGTGCTGAGAATTACTTGCTTTTATTTGTCCTGAGTCTCTTGCCATTCAGCTTCAGTGGGTAACTTGGGATTCCAGTATTATGGCAGAAGGAGAAACAATTCTTGCTGTCCACTTCTTCCACATCTTTGCATAATTTTCTATATCTCTCTTACGATGGAAATTGTATTCAGACAGATTCAAAAATTGTTGAATTTTTTTATGTGTGCATGTGTCAAAATACCCTGATGAGAAGAAGCCTGGACTGAAGAGAATATTCACAATTTGGGACTTATTCTGCCCAACATTGAATATGACTATTTTGCTAATATTTTCTGTACATAAAACAGTATTTTATTCACAGAAAATGATATGTCTATACAGAAATATTAGCCAAACAAGGAAGTACAAATTTGGCACAGAATAAGTCCTTTATTTTTTGTAGGTTTCAAAACATTGTGAAAACGTGTTCAAGACTTTTTTTGCAGTGGGAAGAAAATTGTTAAAATTACTCACTGCTTCCTCCAAGGCATAGCTTGGTGAAGAATTACATACTGAGACCATTTCTGCACTATCTGGTTAGAGTTCTATTATTCCACTTTCAACATCCTGTGGAATTCTGGAGTTTGCAGTTTAGTTAGAATTCTCAGCCAGAGAGCTCATTGGCCTTGGTAAACTAAGAACTCCACAGGATGTTGAAAGTGGAATAATAGCACTATAACTGTATAGTGCAAAAATGTCTTAATCTCTCTCATATCTCTCCTTAATTGTCTCTTTCCCTCTTAAGGTGTCATCTTGAACACTTATGTGGCAGACATCTAAATGCTAACAGTTTATAGTTGTTGAGTTTGGCTGGTGCAAATGGGGGCAAAATAATTTCCGTGTGTTTTTGGAAAAGAAAGCCCTAAAATTTGCAAAGTTCATTTTTGAGATAGAAAGAATACAAGTTTTCTTAAAGACTCTAATTAGGGAGAAAGTGAACATGACAGATTTTCCCATGTATAAATGTTGATGGTGATGCTAAGTTTAAAATGTGCCACCTTCATCTATAATTTTGGCCAGTGGGAACAATACTCACCTATTTACTTTTTGCAAAAGTCAACTTCACTTGTTTTTTCAACATGTAGGGCTGATCCACATATTCACAATCTCTCTTTGCATACACAGAGCTCCCCACCATCTTAAAGGGAATTCTGGTAGGCTGAAAATTTCCATTGGCTTAGTCAAACCCTGCCATTTGGAACTTAGAATTGAGATGTAAAATGTTAATTGAGCTACAATACTAGACAACGCTAACATATACTTTTGTGATTGTCTTTCTCATTGTATTTGGGATTCAGCTTTGCCTTCTTTTTAGCTTACAGTGAGGATCTGCAATCCTTCTGAGAAAAGAAGGTTAATTCTTTCCATTTGCTGGCATTTGTCTGAGGAACTAGAGGATTAGATGTGTCACTGACATCATACTCAGCTTGAAAGGATTTGTCTCTTTAATTCAGTTGTGTTCTTTATTATGTCTGGGCACCTCTTCTTCTTTTAATATTTCAATTTGAAGGATACAGTGCAGATGGAAATTTCAGTAATATACTGAACTAACAGAAAGGCAAAACCCAAGTTTTGGAATGTTTGGCTTCTTGTGATGCCTCAACTGCTTTGAAAGATACTCATCTGATTGAAGCAATTTGGACTAAACTCCATGTTGGGCTAAAGCTGCTATGGCCTCACTTCTCTCATTTAGGACGCATGAAGAAACACTGTTTCCTGCATAGAAAATGCTGTTTTTTATCAAAAAGTTCAAATCCTGAACTGTGAACAATCACTGAAATCATTGAAATCATTGTACACATTTTGAAGACTTCCTCACAATTGAAAGAAAATTGCTAAAATTACTCATTGCTTCTTTCAAGAATGAAATTAGCAAAGAATCACATTCCTTTTCTTAGAAATTAACATTACCCAGAAGTCTTACAGTTAGATTGTGCTAAAGAAATGACATTGTCCTTTTTGGGGAGAGTGGAGAGAAGAGACTGTTTTGTATTCCTAATTCGCTGTTGATACCACCTGTGCCAAGGAAGGGGAGAAATCAAGAAGTTACAATAATGTATCTTGATATCATATTTTTAAGGGGAGCTGATATCACAACACTGTACTTTTTAATGTATTTTTTCTTCCAAAAGCGCTAATTGCAGGAACAAGCATCCATGCAATATGTGTGTGTATTAGACAAATAAATAATATTAAAATTAAAATTAAAAAGAAAAAAAAGAATAAATAGTTCCAAAACTGCTCAGAAGATCAGAGGATGTTACTGGTCAAGAATGAAACCCAACAGTCACCTGTAAGATTAAATCAAAAGCAGATTTGTACATACTGAAGAAATGTTGGTCTTGCTCCACTTGGCTTGTTTGAAGTCATCTGTATATGCTAGATCTCTGAGTTGTTAATTGGTGGGCAAGCATAGATTCAGAGCCAAACAGTCACACTATGATAACGTTTTCCTAAAATCATGTCTAGATGGTAGGCAGGCTACCAAATATTTGAAGTCTTTCTCATATTACGTCATTGCCACCATCACTATCATCACCACTACCACCACAACTGTCTCTGTACTGTTGCTTGAAGTCCACCTACATTCTCACACATATGCTTGTTTTGTTTATGAATAGAACAAAACTTTCTAACCTAAAAGGAATGTGTCCACTCCAGGTATTCTGATGCTGCCATGTCACTATTGCACTACTGTCCCTTAAACATAAATTAATAAAAATCCCCATGCTGGCAGATGGAGAAGTAAGGGAAAGATCAGAGTGGTTTACTTGTAAACCTTCCTCAGCCCTGACTCCAGCTTGTGTCCTCCATGCCAAACCATGGGAAAAAGACTGAGGTTGCCCTAAAGAAGAATCTTAAGGGGAGGGGAACCAAAATATATCCATATAGCATCATCTGACCTCCCAACATCACCATGAATTGTATTGGAAATATCTATTTCCTAGTGCTCCTCCAATGGAAGGACACTAAGAGAATATGATGCCATGTGATAAATAGAGAATTCCCTCATCGCAATTTTGGTACAATAGTTTTATGTCATAAACATATCCATTAAGGAAGTTGTGCCTTAAAGTTTGGAAGACCTGAGCAGGGCTGTTAATAAAAGAGTCTTTTGAAAGGCTATAATCACAGTCACCAACAGCTAAAGCAAACATGACAGCACTGAACCATGCTGCTAAACAATTGAGAGTCAGCCCTTGCCAATATACTGCAAATCATCCAAAGATCTACCATTAAAACTTGACCTCCCTACCTATCTATCTTTGAAGTGATGTCATATGGAGGATTGAGCAAACCTGTTTTCTGCTGCTCCAGAGATTAGGACACAGAGCAATGACTTCAAACTTTAGTAAAAGAGATTCTATCTATACATTAGGAAGAACAGCCTGATGGTAAGAGCAGTTCAACATACTGCCTAGGAGCGTAGTAGAATCTCCTTCTTTGGAGGTTTTTAAACAGAAGTTGGATGGTCATCTGTTGGAAATGGTCTGATGTGTATTCCTGCGTGGCAGGGGTTGGACTTGATCACCCTTGTGGTCTCTTCCAACTCTATGATTCTATGGCCATTTCCACACTACACTGTTATAATGTTGTAATTCCACTTTCAACATGCTGTGGAATTCTGGGGTTTGTAGTTTACTGAAGCCCAAGAGCTCTCTGGCTGAGAATTCTAAATGCCCCTCCCTAAACTGCAAACCCCAGGATTCCATAGGATGTTGAAAGTGGAATAATAGTACTACAATAGTGTAGTGTGGAAATGCCCTATGATTTCTTGGTTCTCAGCAGTAAAATGGGAAGTTGCCTAAGTTCAGGAACTATTGGCAAGCACTCCAATAACCTGGGCTGTTACTGCTAGTACGGTAATTGCTGGAGAGGAAAGGAGCTGCTACTCCACAGGGAGAAGGAATTAAGCATAGGTAAAAAGACAGGAAAACAGCAAAGTACTGAGAATGTTTAGAGTAAAAAGTTTTATGAGGCTTATCCATAAGGAATTCTACATTGCTACCTTATTCAGTGCATGCTATTCTGGAGAGATATGTGTGGAAGAGAGAGAGAATGAGAAAGAAAAGAAGGAGGAGGAGGAGAAGAAGAGGAAGAAGAAGAGGAAGAGGAAGAGAAAGGGAAAGAAGGAGAAAGAGAAGAAGAAGGAGAAGGAAGGATAAGATGCAGATAGTTAAACAGATACTATAGATAGATCATTAGTCAGATATGTGTATATAGTATCTGGTTCAGTGAAATTTTGCCATTGTTCTTGATGTTGCTATTGTGTGTGCATTTAAAAATGCATTATAGAGACATACACATCCTCAGAAAATTCTGATTGTGTCTTCAATAATCATTTTAAAAGTCTTCATTTAAGGAAAAAATCATTACAACTACTGGAGCTCCAAACAACATTGTATTTTCGGTGGAGGTGATTTCACTAATAAAAGAAAGGCAGATAATCTTTTCATAAGCCTTATTGAAAACCCCACCTGATCATGTTAATAGACTCTGGTCCAGCTATATCTTTGTCTCCCCAATGATTCTCTCACCAAAAGCTGCATTAGTCCACTGAATTGGAACTGATTTATATCATGCTGGGAAGCCATTACTGCATGTAAGGAGCAAACGTTTATTCCTACATTCATTGACATTTATGGAATCATTGTCTTTTTCAGTAAAAAGTAAAGAGAGAGAGAGAGAAGAAAAGGGACATGAGAAAGCCACACATCCTTTCTAAGCGTAGATTACAGACAAGGATAAGCAAAAGGCAGTTAAGGTTGAATTGTTTGAGAATACCATCAAAGATGTTCTCCTCTATCAAAATTAGGCCTTTGGAATCTCTAGTCTGTAAATTTAGTCAAGCGTAAATATATACTTACACAAATCTGAAGTGTCATCTCTGTATATGACCTATGGGGTACAATAGGTCATTGGCTTAAATCAGTTTTGTGCTGAGTGTGATGAGACTGTCTTCCCCTTTCCTCTTCTCTTGAGTTTTCCACACTGTCAAAAAAAAAAAAAAAAAAGCTGTCCTAGAGATTTTTCTAAAGGGCTTCTATAGATATATGTGTGCATGTGGAGTGGGAATAATCTCACCCTGCTTCTATAGCTGAAAGCAGTTCCGTCAGTGGAATGACATTGGTTCCAATGGTTCCAGTGGTTTCTCTGTCCAGATCACCTTTTATCTCTGGCTCCACCCAATATGTCCATGCTGAATTTCAAATATATAACATCAAAGGTGTACCTTCTGTCTGCTACCTCATTGCCAAATAGCATATGGGGCCTTGCTTTCCTATATTCACAGTGGGCAACACACACATGTTGTGAACCACTTGTGAGGTGCCCAGCTTGATTTTATTAACCACCAGAGGCCCTTGAAGCCTTCTACCAAAACGACTTTTAAAAAAGGAGAAACTTGCATCTGAAAGCCTTCAGAAAATGCTGCTTTCTTTTGTCGCCATCCTCCCTAAAGGGAGGTTCTGAATTTCTGGATCTTTGAAACTTGCTCTTCCCTACTCTGAATAAAGAATACAAAGAAAGCATGGATGGAAAGACCAACCATGAACTGCTTTGCTGAGCTGATGTGTGGTTTTTGTTCAGGGGATATCTTTCACAGAGCCACTTCCATATGAAGGAACAAATAGATTTGAATAGGCACATGTAGATACAATGATTTATTTGTTTGTTTATTTTTGTTTTGTTGATGCATTATATTTATATCTTGCTAGTCCACCAAAGATTTCAAAAATAGCAGAAAGGGCTTCCCATTTTAGTGGAGAATGTGTATATTATATAACATGTTTGGAAAAAAGAGTTATATTAAAACAGAGTAAAGACTGGATGGATTCTCTTAGAAACTAAATTTGTGACTGGACCAGATTTCTAATCCACCATATCTGTAAAGCCTGAAACTGTCAAACATATTACAAGTACAAATTATTGCCTATAAAGATGAAATAACTCTGATGAAGAACTTGGATGATGACGACGACGATGATTTTGGATTACAACTACCAGAGTCCACTGTAGGATTCTTAGAGTTGTAATGCAGCCAAGTAACTTTTCCAATTTCTGGGCTAGAGATCATTCCATTATCAACTCTCTGAATTTTAAAGATGTCTAAAAAAATTGAAATGCCCTTTGGTAAGTTTTTGAAGGCATTCCAGATATTAGGTGCTGAGAACTAGTAATAGTAAACTCTCCTCCATTCAGTTTGGAATTGACTAATTATATTTGTTCAAGTGAATCTTTTACCTTCCAAGTGTGAGAAGTGAATACTGGCAAGAAAAAAAAAAAGTTCACTGTGTAATATCTCTCTGATTTTACTAGCTGGAGAATTCTGAGCATATTTGTTTCATAACCCTGTCTCAGTGATCAGTATGCTCCCTCCACTAGTGTGGGGAAACTTGTTGAGAAGGTCCCACAAACTTCATAGTCACATGGAATAGTACCAAAGCCAGCTTTACCATAACACGGGGGGGGGGGCAAGCAACTCAGGATGCAGATATTAGAGAATAGAAGTATCAACCTAGTGGATTCTTCATAAGCATTTCAGTTTCCCCCCTCTTTTGGAGCATTGCATGACACACAATCTGTTCAAGGCTCCCTAAACTATTCTGTGGCCTCAAGTGTGGTGGAGGATGGTATCCAGTACTGCTGAAGTAAAATTCGGCCTGCTTCATTTAGTTAGTTTCTGTGTATGGACTAGAGAGAGATGGTAGCTTATCCTTCTCAGGCAGCAGAATACCTTAGTTTCATCTCACACAGTACTTCAGCAAAACAGTTTTTGAGTGGAGGACCAGTGTATATTGGTACTGGTCTACTAAGGATTCTTAACAGTTTTCTCCCCAGTGTTCTCACCAACACTCCTACATCTTTGGTTTCAAATATAGAATATATGTTGGAAATAAATGAAGGTGAGGAAGGATTACTTTCAGTCTGTGCCAGTAGCATTGTGTGACAACAAAGCATTGGCAGGGCCATTATTAGAAGGCCTTTTGGTGAAAGTTGCTAAGTATGATCAGTTTGGCACTTCACCCGAACCTAGTTAGCCAAGAATGTTATGGGGAGTGATTATCTCTGCACTGCAGTCCTTCTTAAATGGCAATGGGTCAGCAATGTGAGGATAATAAAAGCTTTCATTGTGGGACAAAAAGGAGGGAAAGGAGGTGGGTGGGGGAAACCAGCTTGACTCCTTTGTTGTAAAACAGGAGGTAAACTCTTGGAATCCAAAGAACTCAGTCAGAGAAAGGAAATGTATAGCTTTTTAATTCTTCTGCATAAATGTAGCTGCAATTCTTTTCTGTTCAATAGCCGCTTGTATTCATTGCAGCAGTAAAACTAAAAGCTCCCTAAAGCCTTCTTTTAAGGAGTTCATTAGGAAGCTGTTAGTGAAGTTTCATGAATCTTTATTACCACTGCAATCTAACAGAGACAGACCATATGCAGAAGCTGGAATCCAGGGAACAGATCTTAAATGTAATGCATGGAAACATCTGTACACCTTGTCTTCCCCCCTACCCCCATCCAAGCCCAATTTGCTTTGTAATTGTATGACATATCAGTTTGTCATAGGTTCTCTATCTCATATTCCACGTAAATATGGAGTAGTTTGAAGAGACAACACTGGGCTAGATGAATAAATAACCTGACTGGATATATAACATCTTCCTTTGCCTTTCCTGTACTCAGATGCCCTTTTCGCATGGCATTTTCCATGCGAAAGAGGGCCTGGAGTATCATGTGATTGTGAGGAGTGATCTGCCTGACACACTCATAATCGCACGATGCTCCCAGGGCTGGCAGGCGCCGATTGCGTACCTTTTCATCTTCTGCTAGAAGCTGAAACTGGTGTGCGATCATGCATTACTCCCAGGCCCCGCACGCACTTACCTGGTGTGCAGAGCCTCCGGAGCTGTGCCAGTCATGGTTCCTGCCCCAGCACAGCCTGGGAAACTCCCAGGCTGCACTGCAGAAGGAAGAGGCGGGGCTCTCGCATGAGCAGGCAGCTCGTGCAGAGCTGAAGGACCCTGGATGCAAGAGCATCTCACCAGAGGCTGCTCATGCAAACCCTGCACCTCAGCACCAGAAGATGGTAAGGTGTGAAAAGAGCCAGAGATTGGGAAATTTTTGGCCCACATGTCATATGAAACCTTTCAGCTGTTTCTGCACCCCTGACCTTATCACAGAAAGTTGGCATCATTGTGGATTAAAAAAAACTGGAAAAATCTCCCATAACTGGAGATCTGCAGAGAATGAGTGCCTTGGTTTAAAGAAAAGCTAAACTCCCAGAAGCCTTTGGGAAGCAAAATTTTGGTCAAAACATGTTGTATGCTGGTGGTCTCCAAGAAACTAGAGCCCTTTTCACAGCTTGCCTTCTTGCAGCTGCTTGCCCCCGATGAAAGAAGCGCAATGGCCACACCTCTTCCTTCCATAGCACAGCTGGGTACTTTCCCAGGCTGCATTGGGATGGGAAGCGCAGCCATTGCATTTCTGGGACTTCTGCAGGACAGTTAAGTGCAGGACGGTGGCACAATCATGGGTCATTAATGGGGAAAACCTATCAATGATTTAACCCGTGATCATGCCACCTGGGAACAGGAGAAGGACGGGACTGTGACAACATCATGCAGAAGCATCATTGTGGTCCTGCCCTTCTCCCATCTCCATGCTGGGATTGGAGGAACTGTGGAAAGGGCCTAGATGTGGGCTTTTCTTCTTCCATATGCCTCCACACTGTCTTTCTCATCGCTCTCTGCCTAATTACTTTTAACTGGCAAGTTGTACATCCTCATACCAATCAGGTGCTCCATAAATGACCAGGAATAAGCAGTTGCTACTGACTTCCATTTGTTCTGCATAGAATTTTCGAAAGTTCAATTTTTCGGTTTGTGTAAGACACAGTGTCCTGTTCATATAAAGTTTAGTCTGATTGTAGTTAGTTCAAGGAAACCAGAATCAAACCAAGCTTTCAGGTGCTGCCATTTTAACTTAGAATAAAAACCAGTTTTATAAGTGGGGATATAATGGGAAGCTATGATTTCTTCAAACCTAGAAATGTGAGTTTCTAGTTCCCCTCTTCATGTGCAGAGGAGAATGGGAGACAGTATAGATCCATTACGACACATAGGGGCCAGAAAATGTGGATGAATTAGTTCAGCTACATGAGAGAAAATTCAGTATGGGATGACCACTAACAGTGTATAAATATTAGTAATGCATTTATAGAGAGGAATATGAGGAAATTAAAATCAGTTTGGTTCTTTCATGTGCTCTAGAGTTCCAGATGTTCTTCTTATTTTCTCCTTGAGACCCAGTGTGTTGTAATGGTTTGAGTGTGGGACTAGGATGCTGAGACATCTGGGTTTGAATCTCCACTCATTTGCGGAATCCCATTGGATGACCTTGGTCAAGTCACACTCTTTCAGCCTCACAGAAAGGCAAGGAGGACCCAGGAAAACCTGGGGCATCATTACTAAAGTGAGAGCCAGTATGGTGTGGTGGTTTGAACTTTGGACTACGATCTTGGAGACCAGAGCTTGATTTTCTGCTCAGCTATGGAAACCTGCTGGGTGACCTTCAGTGAGCAACACACTCTGAGCCCCAGAAAACCCCATGATGAGGTTCTCTTAAGGCCACCATAAGTTAGAAGTGACTTGAAGGCACACAACAACTACAGATTTTCTTCTTAGACATTTGCTTACACTAGATGAGTATATATAAAAACATTCTTTTCTGAAGATTTTTGGGCACAATTGGTTGGATGTGGCGGAATCCTAGTTATGTATAATCAAATGTGAGCCACATTAATTTCAGTGGAACTCATTCCCAGAGAGGACTATACAGAATTGCATGAGCTAGTTGCACTTAGTTCCCAATGGGAGCTAAGGCCATTTTTACACTACACTGTTATAGGGCTATTATTCCACTTTCAACCCGTTTAGAATTCTGGCATTTGTCATCTACTGAGGTCAAAGAGCTCTCTGGCTGAGAATACTAAATGCCCCTCCCTAAACTGCAAACCCCAGGATTCCATAGGATGTTGAAAGTGGAATAAAAGCACTATAACAGTGTAGGGTGGAAATGGTCAAAGTGCAACTAGTCAAGGGGCTTTAATTTGTGACCAGCTTTCCAGAATAATATCACTCAAGGCTAAGTCTGGATCCAATTAATTGTTTATAAACAAATATGTTTATGAAAAGTCTATGTTTAATAATTTTTGTACATTCACCCTTCAAACCTATTTTAAAATATTCAGAAACATTACTTAAGACAAATGTTCTCAGATGTACTTATACTTTATGTGAGCTTTTTTCATTACCAAGCTGATTTTCTAGGAAAACTCTCACTTAATTGATCATACATCTTGGCTGCAAAACAGCACACACATAACTCTTCACAAACAGTACCTTCATAGATCTTGAGATAAGACACATATCTAAAGCTGTGCTCTTGCTAATGCTGTCTCACCCTCCCCTCTTTTATTGCATTGGTATTCTACCAGGAATAATAGCAAAATCCACCTGAAGACATCATGTTGGTTCATTGAAATACTTTGGTTTCCCTCAGAAGTAAATGATTCACTGAATTTCCTTTAAATCTTAGTTTTGGTTGAAATGTCAGTAGCATGTCAAAAGGAACCCCACCTTCAGGAATTCCAGAATGCTGTTGATTCACAGGTATCCCCATTTTATGCTCACAAGAACTTTTGCAAATATAGTGGTTGACCCAAAGTCATTAGTCATTCTCTGTGTTTCAGAGCTTACAGAGACTTTAAACTCAGGTTTTCTCCAGCTACTACCATATTTAGTCCACTGCATCATTTTATGATTGTGGCATTTCCAGAAATAATGGTTGGCCATGAAAAAAATGAAGAGTCAGGAGTGGCAAGTGTCATCTTCTAACTGCTGATACCATAATCCCTCACCATACATTTCAAAGGTGAAAACCAGGACATGTGTGGCTATGCAACATCAGAGTATGCTCAAGATGGCAAAAGTTAATGAGGAAGAAGCTAGGAGAAGATTTGTGTCTGAGCATACTGGGAAGGGCAGGAGTAAACTGAGTGCAAACTGCTTTTACACTTTGAATTCAATTTGCAACAATTGAAGTAATTTGAGGAGAAAGGGGAAAGGGGAAGGATGAGAAAGAAACTGAGTCATTTTAGAGGCAGTTGAAAAAGTATGATGATAGGAGACTGTTCCTGTTGTATTAGGATGATTAGAGGGTGTGCCTCACTGCTGGATGGGTTGTTTATGGCTGCTGGGATTTGTAGTGGAGAAATATCTGAAGATCCACAGCTGTCCATTCTTGATTTGATAAATAAAAATAATAATAAAGTTCACAGCTTTTAAAATCTTAGGCCATGTCCACCCTACACTGTTATAGCTCTATTATTCCATTTTCAATCTTAGGGTTTGCAGTTTAGGGAGGGGCATTTAGTACTCACAGCCAGGAAACTCTTTGGCCTGAGTAAACTACAAACCCCAGAATTCCACAGCATGTTGAAAGTGGAATAGTAGCCTTACCAAAGTGGAATAAATGACCTTACTTTCACCATCCTAATTGCAGAGCTCTGTGCCTTTCCCTTTAGAAGGATTGTACTTTATCCTCCATTCTGTAAGAGGAAACATCTCACCCGCATTATATTTTTGAAGGAGAAACTTAGCAGAACTGCAATGGTTGCACTGCAGTGATACCATCTTGCCAAACATAAATATAATGCTCAGCACTATATTGCTGCTGGAATTTAGAAAGGGTATTGAAAGTATCACCATGATGTGCAGGTGGAGAGTGGTTGATTGGCTGTGTGAAGGAGACCCAAGGGGAGTTAAACATATGGCATCTGCTTGGGGGGAAAAATATCTTTTTTCCCCAAATGTAACACACTGGAAGAGCTTTAGCCATTTGCCTGAAGTTTAATGAGCACTAGAAATATGCTTTAAAATGAATACTCTTAAATCGATTGTCCCCAGATGGCAATATTAATAAGATTTTATTAACACTGTGCTATTTACCAATCTCATGTTAACACAGATTCTAGGACTCTTTATGTCTTGTAGTTGAGAAGGCAACATGCTGTCAGCCATTTCCAGACAAAACCCAAAAGGAAGGTTGTTTTGTCATGGCAAATGGAACATAAGATGTGTGCTCAGTGGGTCAAAACTTATGGAAAATCTCTTGAGAAAAGTCAATACAATTTTCCTTCCCAGGCTTTTCATCTGCACGCCAGGCCTCAGTTTCCAATAGCAGCCAAAAACCAAAGTCTGTATTGGCTCTTCAGTGTGAAGGATACTCAGTTATAAAGGGATGTGTTGACATTTGTTCTGTTTAAGCTGGTGATTCATCATTCAAAGTGTTGTGTTCAAACAATGAAAATCAGAGAACTGTAGTAAAACCTTTTCGACACTGTATGATCTCACCAAAATAATTAGGAGGCAAAATAAGAGTGTACTCTCTCACAGCTTTATTCCTTCAAGTAAGCACAAAGAACTATGGTCACCTCACAAAGAACTATTATGTCGTCCTCTTTCACTGACACTTTGATTTGGTTTCTCTCGCATTCCCTTTTTAAATATGTCAAATATATTTAAAAAGCTTTCAGCTAAAGCATGGTGGGAGCCAATTATAAGAAAATAATGCCTTTGGAGGGAAAAAAAGTAGCAAGTATCTCATTATTTATAACTCTCCCCTTTACACATACACACTTTCGTCCAAAATGAAACTTGAAGTACTATGCTCAGAATTCTGAGGTGGTTTCTCACTCCCCTAGAATGACCGCACCCAAGGTCAGCTCCACTTCAGAAAGGTTGTTGCATCATGTGTTTTCAGATCATGTGACACCCCTTTATTATCTATGGATGAAAGAGATACCATCTAAAGTGGGGATGCAGAACCTTTCAACCTGGAGGCACCAAGTCTAGTGCTGGCCAAAGGATAGCAGTGATTACAGAAGCCTGGCCTATTCAGACATTTATCTGCAAGAATGGGGAAGATTATATGCTGACTGAGAGTTAATGATGGCTGGATGTGGGCATATGGAAGTGAAAAGCATCTCCCATACCCCAGTGTTTTATACTAGTGACAGGAAAGATATGTGCATGGAAGGAGGCAACAGCACTTTCCCCCTTGGTCAAACTGGTATGAACCTTCCAGCTTCAGAAATCTCATTGGGACTAGCACACAGACATATGACCATTACTAGACAGCAAACAGTGGATCCCTGTTTTAAAGAACATCGGAAAAGAAAAGAATAACAAGATCTTGTTGTGAATGATTAGAACTTTTTCAAAAGGAAAGTAGACTGGAGATTGAGAGTTCAGGTCTTTACACACACCCTAAGCTCCCTTTGTGTCACAAGTTCTTATGATTGTGGCAATCTTGATACATATAGAGAGGAAAGACAGTTAAAAAGTACAATGTTTTGCCTACCATTTAGAGAACTATCATTTGACAGGCACAAGATTTGTATGCATGCTTTTCTGAAATCCCATCACATTGTTTTCCAAATTGTTTTATAAAACATGCTGTTTTACATGCATGCCACTTTATCTGGCTCAATATATTTCTTAATGATTATATGAAATGTTATATGAAAGTTAATATAAGGCATATATAAACATATGGGAGTTGTACCTTTTCACTCTGTGCTTCACTTATATTATTCACGCATTTGTGTTCTCCTTGTTTTATTTATTTATTTGCTTGCTTGCTTGTTTATTGGGTACAGCCCCTAAAGAATGTCATATGAATATTTCTTGACTCAAACACATTGGGATAATCTGTGGAATAAAACCTTTTTTTAATATGTCCGGAGACTAAAGATACTCTTTCATGCCAGTTAAAGATCAGAGGGGCAGCCTCTAGTCGCCCTCACTAATGTATGTAATTCTTACAACCTCATCAACAGAAACTTTAGATTCCACAGGGCAGAGGAAGAGAGAACCCATAGCACTTAATCCGGCTGTCAAACTAGCATCATTTAGTTGATATTAATTCATACCATTATAATTTTGAACTAGTTCTAACTAAAATGTCAAATGTCCATTTTGGTTCAAGGAAGAAGAACAATATATATGAAACATCTTCTCCATACAAATTTCAGATATCCTTACTTTCCACTGAGCCCGTGTAAACCATGTGAAACACTATAACAATCTTATAACTAAAGGTTTCACTGTCATGGAACATAGCCTACATAATCCGCAGCAGGAGACCTATGTACTTCACCGAAAGTGGGGCATTTATTTAATAGTCTTTGTGTTCCAAAAGGCCTGAGAAAAAGCAGGCAATCTTGTGTATTCCTATACCAAGAGGACTTTTAAAACAGCTTGGAATCATATTACTTTATCAGGAAATGTGAAGTTAGTTACATTAGTTTCTTAGGGAGATTACATAATTGTCACATAAGGAGCAGCTCAATGAATTGCATTATTAATTGACTTACCTTTTGCTATTTCCCCATTGTCCTATAAAAATAACATTTACTGGTCTCCTTAGCTCATTATCTGTATTTGTTTACAGAAGAGAAATCAAGAGCTGTACAAATATTTCAGACACTCAACATAAAGTTTGTTGTATGATAGCACAGAAACATAGTATCATCTCTCTACACATTTAATAGATTTACCAAACAAACAATGTTACCACATTTCTTTGTTTCCCATAAGGAACAGAAGTAGTTCCACATATTAACTCTCAATGGTATTTGCTGTGGGATAACTCAGGTTTGGTATAGCAATCACAGATTCCAGGTTGTGGGTATTCAAGGCATGAAACTGTTGCTGGTCTCTTTGGTACCCACAAAGAGGGCTGAGCTTAAATCCAACATTTTCCTATTCCACACACTTAAGCGGTACAGCCTTGGAGGAAACAGACATTTAAATAGCATTTCTGAGATAGTGTCATATTCTGACTAATTTGCTCTTACCAAACTTCACTCAGCATTTCAAGCAGAAGTCTTTATTTGGAGAAAAGCAAGCAACATAGCAACTTTACTGAAAGTCACCAAGACTAAAGCATCTAAGATGGTTACAGGTTTTACACCTTGTCATACAAAATTAGGCATACACATCAAAGGTTGATTAAAAGTAACAAATGGCAAGTCACACGCACACACACCTGCAAATGTAGGCATTTTCCCATGTTTTTTGCTATTTACATATCTTTCATCCTAGGAGCTAGGGCAGTTCCTGTCCTTATCTGGGCATAGACCATTCTCATAACACCTTCCCACTACTTCACATTCATCCCCCCACTTTGATCTTCTTCCCTCTTGCTGATACAAAATAACATTGAACAATACAGAAATTTACCTTTGGGAGCCCTGAGATGCTTTAGGTGTCCCAACCAGACACATAGTTGCAGGTAGCTTTAAAGAATGGATACATATTAGTGCTTTGACCAATCATTCCATATTTCAGCTATCAAATCTATTCTATTACCTATACTATTGTGTACATATGACAGGAACCATGCATTCTGACAGACAGATAGCTGCCCAGCATTATAATAAATCAGGACAAATGTTTGTGCTGCATCCATTTTGGGTCTTGCTATCCCAGCAGCTGTTATTACCTATAATTGGTATGTACAGAACTAATGCTGACTTCTGGCTCCAAGATAAGGAGACTGCGAATCTGTTCTGGGTTTTTAGTCTAAATGTTAAAGTTTCCATCTAAAGTGACAAATTCTATCCTCAATGTAGGCTTATGTTACCCTGTTTGATAGGACTCCTTTAAAGGATTCCCAAAAGCTGTCAAAATTTGTCTCTTGTGGAGAAGAATTCAGCTCTGAGCGACTCCTTTAGTCATGCAGAGAGGCCAGAGTAATTAAGGATCTTGAAACCCAATTTTAACCAAGTCAGGCCAGATAAAATTCACACAAAGGAATTCAATGAATTACTTTTATTGACTAACAATAGGTTATACTTAAGCTAATATACACCCACACTCACTCAAGAGCTAATAGATCATAGAAAATTAAAATTCATACAATCACTCACTCATCTTCACACACACTGCAAACATACAAGACTATAGCAAGTTAGAAAGAGATGAAAATTAGGAAAGAGAGAAAAGGAGACATAAAAGGTCTGATACCACTCCAGAAGTCTTTAGCCGGAAGAAACAGCCTCAGCCACGCCTTGAGGGGTTGCGGGGAACTTACAAATCTGTTTTGCAGATTTGAAAGAATCTCTTTACTTTAGCTCTCAAACCTACAACTTCAAAAGAATCTCTCCAACTCCCAAAAAGAATCAGAAAATGTCTGGTTATATGTCCCATGCTCTGGGAAAGCCAGATGTTCCAACTTTTTATTAAGATGGAGTGTTTCCTTTTTAGTTCAAAGAAAATACAACCAAAGCATCCTTGTTGTGTCTTGTAAGATAGTATCTCTCTCTGGAGATTCAAGCATGCCTTAGGTGTCAGATTCCAGGCCATTTGCATTGTCTATTGTCTTCCTGATGGCTGCTGACCATTCTTTCAAGTTTCCATGAGCCAATTTGCCAGATCACTCCAGAATGTATGACCGAAAACAGAAATCTCCTGCCTACATCCTTCCAGTATCTCTATGACTCACTATTTTTGATATAAAATAATTAGGTTCCTCAGGACATGGTTGTTGGGTATACTGGGGGTACAACACTTAACACCTTGCACAATTCCTTTACAATTTGGTCTAAAATGCAGAGTGAACTCACCACACCAGTTACACTGAAGCCACCAGCCATCTCTGCTGACAACTGACAGTTGGCTGGAAATTGTGAGGTGCTTCAGCCTGTACAGTGAACTGAAATTCCCAGGCTTTTAAAGTCTCACAGTTTCATTGCAAATGTGATTACAAAGGTAGAAACTACAATATAGCATAGGCTAATTTAATGAAGAACACCAATATCATATAGTGATTTGAGCATTGGCCTATGATCCTGGAGACTAGGGTTTGATTCTCTGCTTGTCCATGAAAACCCACTGGGTTCCAGTTCTTTGGCATTTCACCCATTCTCTAAGATTTCTCAAAATGATGGCAAGTGGTTCAGAAAATACATCAGCAAGTTCCTTTAATATTCTGGGATCCAGTTCATTTTGTCCTGCAGATTTCAATTCATTTAGGTTAATAACGTCATTTAGATTAATATAGATTAATTAAAAACAGTTCTATAGATACTGTGGAGTGCTCAAAAGACAAATAAATGGGTCCTAGAGCAAAACAACCTGAACTTCCCTTAGAAGTCAAGAAAACTAAACTAAGACTGTCATACTTAGGGGCTATCATGAGAAGATGTGATTCAGTAGAAAAGTCAATAAAGCTTGGTAAGGTAGAAGTGTTACCCTGATTTCTGGGGTCCCTTGGGGGACACCTCAGTGTGCTCCACGTGATGGGGAATGGAAATTAGCTAGAGCACCAACAACAGCACTGCAAGAGACAGGATAACCTAGCGGGGTCTTTTTACCCAATTTTTACGGGGTCAGGCCAAGTCAAAAACCAAACAAATTGTCCAATAAATGATTTTATTAAATGCACCAACGCACTCTTGCACACATGCACCCAAGAGCTATTAGGAAGAAAAAGAGAGGAAATTGGACAGAGGGAGTATTGAAGAGGTGTTGTTGGGGTAATACTGCACCTTGTCCTGAAGCCTGTGTCCGAGAAAGTAGCCAAGAAGTGGGACTCAGCACACAGAGGGCTGAGGGGATTACTCAACAAACAGAGTGCTGGTTGGGTGGGGTGACTGGGAGTGATCCGAAGAAACACTCAAAAGCTGGGACTTTTTATAGGGGAAAAGGTACCTGGAGGGCTAATCCTTTCCTGAGGAGAACAATGGGAGTTGCAGTGGGCACAAAGCTTGATTTCCATTGTGTGATAGGATTATTGGGTATTGCCAAAGTTTCTGGATTTTTGGAGGTGTTGTAGTGTGAATTCTGGTCCCCGCCTGATGGTATATTCGCTTAGCTCAAGGCACACATGTTAATCCTCTCAAGACAGCATCTCTGGGCTGAGGACTTTTTTTTTATTGTGGGTTTGTTTTTCTTGAGGTTTTCCTGGGGCTACATGACGGAAATTTTACTGATTTGACCCTGTTGTCGGTCTTTTGGCCATGCCTGCCTACGTGCTCTTCTGGGGGACCTCTTTGGCTTTCAGAGCTATATTTTAATATTAAAAATTGTAGACCCCGAGATAGGGCTTCTCTCTCACAGTAACAGAAGGCAGTAGGAAAAGAAGAAGACCACATTACAGATGGATAGATTCAATCAAGGAAGCCACAGCCTTGAGTCTGCAAGACACTAACTGGGTTGTTGATCTGGCTGACTTGGAAGTAGCTCATTCATAGGGTTGCCATAAGTCAACTTCACTGCAGTTAACAGCAAAGATTAATCAGGTGAATCTTGACTATTTTCTTATCAATCTTGATTTGCAATCTGAATTCCTTGCCAAGGTCTCTACTTATGCAGGGAAGCACACAATTGTCTTAGGGGAAAATACTCAAGCAAAATAAGTATTGAACAGTTCTGACTTTTCATTGCGATCTATTAGAATTTACCATCCTTGTTCAGCAGTAGTCCCACTATTTCCTTGGTCTTTCTCTTGCTTCAGAAATATTAGAAAACTCCCTTTTTGTTGCTTCCTTCTTGCCTGAACACTCCCAGCTCATTTTCAGTTTTAGGCCATTTCTGCACTACACTGGTATAGTGCTATTATTCCACTTTCAACATCCTATGGAATCCTGGGGTTTGCAGTTTAGGAAGGGGCCTTTAGTATTCTCAGACAGAGAGCTCTTTGACCTTAGTAAACTACAAATCCCAGAATTCCACAGGATGTTGAAAGTGGAATAACAGCACTATAACAGTGTAGTGTAGAAATGCTTATCATCATTTTCCTTGAACTGTTCCTCCAAGTTTGGGTGGATTCCTCATGGCTGCATGTTTTACTTCATACCCACAATGGCTGGAGACCTGTGCTTTGTTTTGTTTCATTTTCTCTTTAACCAAAATTGAAATCTGGGAATCTAGAAATTGGAATATATGTTCAGAGACTGCTTCCTTGCCTTTTAGTTCTGGGGTGAGAATCATGCAGCTCTCTAGATGTTGCTGAACCACAACTACGAGCAGCCTTAGTTAGAGAAGCACATAGCAAGCAATGTTGGGACTTATAATGCAACAACATCTAACAGATCACATGATACCCACTCCAGACTTCATTCCAATTTCTAGTCCAGCTCCAGCAGATTTCTTGAATAAATTGTTGAATGTCAGGTAAATCAACACATATGTAAACCTGGTTCATTCAAGAAATTTATGCTAGCTGGAACTAGCAATTGGAGTTAGACCATAGTTGTTAATATACTAAAGGTTATCCCTAGCTGTTTTCAGATTGTTAGAAGAATACTACAGCAAGGGAATCCTGAAAGCTATTGCAGTGAAGTCCATCACTATGAAAACCAGGATAAAATTAAGATCACATTTATGCAAGCTTCTATTCACTGGGTTTACATTATCGTTGTTTTTCTATACTGTTCTGAGTCTTGTAAAATTTGCAGTAGCAGCATGACTAGATTCAACTAAGCAGCATGTAATAGAGCTGCCTGAGGGCTCCTCTAGAAAACTACAAAGTCTTAGTGGCAGCCAGACTCTCACTAGAAGTGGTTTCAGAGATCACTCTAAAACTCTTGCTGGATGTCTGACTAGCTGGATGTCTGGATATTGATGTGTATGAAAATTAATCACAGGGTCAGGAGAGAGCATGTACTCCTCCTTCACCCAGGCATAGAGTCTCATGTACACAGCCATGTCTCCTACATGATGTGCTTAGCATCAAATGAATAACTGTGTGATGGCCAAAAAGAAAAATGTAGATGAAAAGTGACTCTTGAACAAATCTTTTGCAATGGAATTATTTCACATGTTGAATTTCAGTCGATTGCTTACATGTAAGATTTAAGTGTTTGCTTTATTAAATTTGCAATAAGTTAAATCCTGTAGGATCACAGAGTAATTAGAAATATGCTTTACTCTTTTACTGTCATAAACATAGCTTCATTTTCCACAGAAATATCTGTGTAAATGTTATGGCACTTTATTTCAAACTTGTAAAGAAATACAGCAGCATATGCTTCTGTTTAAGCTCAATTTCAAAAACAGTAATCCAAAATCAATGAAAGTTTCAAAAGCAGGAGCAGGTATAAAGAATTTCCCACATGTAGGAAATCAGGATGTACAAATATTATTTGTGATGAATTTATCAAAGAGCAAGGGATGGTATTACTTGAGAAGTGATTGCATGAAGAATGTATTTGAAACATGTGGATGAAGAATTTCCTATGTTAAATACATCCAGATGGGCCAATATAAAAATTACTGAGGCTTATTTGGAGAGATGTATTAGAGAAAGGTTATTTAAATTTAAATTGAATTATCAGCAATTAAAGGCAATGCTAAAGTATGCAATAAATTTAATGCATTATTTCTTAATGTACCGATATCAATAGGTGATGAATAGCAGAACAAGGTTATTATTCACAGATTTAACATGAGATCCATTGACATGCTATATGACTGAAAACATCAGTCCATGGATTATTTGTTGGACTAATTCAAAGGTGTCCTAAACTTTCTTGTTCTAGGGCAGCGGTTCTTAACCTGGGATCTAGGGACAGCTGGCACTCAATGGAGCTGTTATAGGGGGTCTGCAAACCCTGCTGCTGGACACCAGCAGCAACAGCAGAAACAGTACAGTAGCAGCAGGGAAGTTTGCTGACATTGCTTCCTTGACTGCAAGCAAGTATGCATGCACACACCTCCTGCTACCACATCCCTGACAAAAGGGTCATGGTGGCAGATGCATGCACGTGCCCAAACTAGGACTCTGAAGACCAGGGTTTGAATACCCACTGGCCCATGGAAACCCACTGAGTTGCCTCAGGCAAGTCACATTCTCTCAGCCTCAGAGAAAGGCAAAGGCAATAAATCTTGCCAAGAAAACCCCTATCATAGGTTTGCCTTACGGTCACCGTAAGTCAGTTTTCAAAGGGGAGACACGATGACTAGAAAGAACATGATGGCTAGAAAGGACCTTTCCTCTGTTAGTGATACTTTGTTATTGTGTGCCTTCACATCACTTCTGACTTATGGCCCTTTGCTCCCAGAGCTGATTCAGAATGTTTGTTCTTAGAACAGTCCTGAATTACCTAAGCCCAGGATTGCATAGGAAGCATCTTTTCCCATGGAAGCTCAGGTTCATGTGGCTGTTATTTAAGGAAACTTGGGGAGGAAGAGGACTGTGGTGACTGTGCAGTACTGGAAAATCCTTACTTGATATTCCTGTTGTAGTGCCATTATTGCACTTTCAACATCCTATGGAGTCCTAGGGTTTGCAGTTTAGGGAGGAAATGGCCTTTGACAAGTTTTCAGAAAGCCATGAAGAAATAATAATCCTCTGTTTTATGTTTTTGATATTAACATGGATTCAGCACCTGCGAAGCAATTACCATGCATGAAGATCTGTTCATTGAACCTAGCATCTCTGCCCCAGTCATCTCTTGTGAAAACCAAGAAAATAAATAAGTTCACTGTAAAATATCTTCAGGACAGAACTGGTCTATTCTCTTCTGCATGTTTATTTATAGCCTTGTGAACCAAATACCTACAGGGTGGGCAGGGATAACAGTCCCCAAATGTTATAAATGAACATTCAGTGAACTATGTGTATTTGGCATTAGCATTTATACAAATCTGAACAAACAGTAATCATAACAGCGCCTTGAGGATTAATAAACATTGTTCTATTTCCTTAAATCTCTGTAAAAATGATTCATAAAAAAAATCAGAAAGCAAACACAGATTCAGTCAAATAAATGTGGAGGAATAGCCAGTAAAAGAATCAGTTCAAATTAAGTATTATAAATCTTCTGAACAGTTCTGTTAGGATTGCCTTGAATGGGTCTAACATGCCCATTAAAGCTATTTTGTTTGCTTTCCTATATTTCCATCAACATGGAGTATAAAGTCAAATCTTGTTATTCTACATATTTGCTGTGAAATTCTCTTGGCACATTTTCTCTTAGAAACAGTTTACAATAAGTTATATACAACTGAGAGGTTTAAAATCCCAGTTATAGACAGTGCAACATGCTTCAGAGGCTGAAAATGGAATCCTAATCACATTTACTTGGAAATATGTTGCAGGGTGGCATAGTGGTTTGAGTGTTGGACTATAGCCATTTCTGCACTAGACTATTATAGTGTTATCATTCCACTTTCAACATCCTATGAAATCCTGAGATTTGCAGTTTAGGGAGGGTTCCTAGTGCAGAAATGGCTGAGGACTCTGAACACCAACGTTCAATCCTCACTCAGCCATGGAAACCCACTAGACTGGACAAGTCACGCCCTGTCACCTTCAGAGAAAGGCAATGGTAAACTTCCTCTAAACAATTTGTGCCAAGAAAACCCATAATAGGTTCACCTTAGGGTCACCATAAGTCAGAAATGACTTGGCTGTACACAACAACAACAACAATTGTTGCATTAGAAGTAATTCATGTATTATTTATTTAGCTATATTTGTATACTGTCTTCCCTTCTGTGAGCTCAGAGTGACTACTACATGGCTCTCTGCCTCCTTGTATTATCCTCACAACCACTCTGTGAATCAAGCTGAGAGAATATGACTGGCTCTGAGTCTCAGCAATCCCAGTCCAGTGCCACATTCCACTTCATTCCAAATAAACTTACATAATATGGTCATAGCTACAATGCTAAACCATTTAACATGGAAATTAATCCCCCTAAAATGGTGAAAGATTCAGATACATAGCGCTAAACTTTATTGTTAGTCACAACTACTGAAGAGATGAAAATTATCTGTGTTCCCACTAAGTTGCCATTGATTTAATGGGTCTGCTATAGTTGAGATTAACAACTAGATTTGGGCCACAATGTTAAATAATTACGTAGCTGGATCTGGACTGGGATGAGGAATGCTTCTTGAGGCCTTCCTGCTCATCAGAATCTGAAGTCCATTTGGTAGGATTTGGTGGACAGGTTGTGGGATTAAAGGCAATGAACCTGACAGGGGAAGACAGTGAAATAGGTCTGATTCCTTCTCACAACTGCTGCTGCTTCTGATGGCTTTCAGTTATCAAACCATGAGGTTCAGTGAGTGAGCATACATATTTGCCTCAATCTGTTTGGAATCCTAGAGATAAACTAGCTCTTTCCAGAAGAAGGAGGAGGAGGAGGAGGAGGAGGAGGAGGAGGAGGAGGAGGAGGAGGAGGAGGAGGAGGAGGAGGAGGAGGAGGAGGAGGAGGAGGAGCATCTGCTGCAGAGGAAGAAAAATAATTTGAGAGAAAGATTGTTGCTGATGGCAGCTTAGTAGAGGAACATCTCTGGAGGTGGTGAAGTAGATGGAAAGAGGGGCCACCTCTTTAGGGTGTGGAGCCTATACCTCCATGCAGTGCTTGGAAAATTACTTTTAAAATGAAGGAACCCTCCATTAACTGAGCAGCAGTAGTAGGATGATGCTCTAGTTACAGATGGCTTCAGCACATCACTATATCCATTCACCTTAAAATAACATTCAAAGTTCTGTGTTACTGCAGTTTCTAGCCCGGACTTGTGGGATATTAGATATCATTTTGATAGCAATAATTTGGCCTTCTATACCCCTTTTCTCTCCACGTGCTTGTGAGGGCCCCGGACAAGCTCACATACAGGCACAGACGCTAATCGCTGAAATATTCCAAACAAATACAGGCAGGCCAGAAATAGCCAGACCGCCGCTTCAGGAGACCTCAAGGCAAGTACCATATTATGTATGCACACTGCTTACAAAGAACTCCCTGCCCTGAGCAGGCAGCTTGACTAGCCGAATACTCAACTGTCAAGCACTCCGCGTTTGCATACTGGCTACTCTATTGATAATTCGGTCTTAACTCAATCATGTAAAATACTGACCTTTCGGAAGCTTTGTCTCCAGCCTGAAACTCATTGTTATCCCTGAGAATGGACTAGCCTGTGGCCACATTTTCCCCTATAAGAACCCCTGACTTTGAGCACTTCTTTGGATTGCTCGGATTGCTCTTGGCTTCCATCCCGCCTTGCTGTTGCTTCGTTCGGTGAGCCTTCCCCTCAGCTCCATGTGCTGAGAAATTCCATTTCCACGAACTTCAGGCTACCCGGGCTTCAGGACAGGTGTAATATTTCCCATACCAAACCTCCTCTTAAAATCCCTCTATCCAACTCCCACCTTTATTTCTATAGTTCTCTGTGTGAATGTGTTGCATACACTTGTTTGACTGTATTTTAATAAAAACAACAATTATTATTTTACTTCTGTTTGCTCCTTGACTCGGCCTGACCCCATAGACATTGGGTAAAAGATTTTGCTACATTTCCCTGCCTCTCATATTGCTAGCTTGTGCTCCTTTGACTAATTCCCAACTTTGTAATTTGGAGTGCACTTAGGTGTCTCTCACAGGACCCCCAGAAATCAGGGTAACATCTGTTCCCAAGCTACAGTTGCTTCCTTTGGAGTATCTGGATGAACGGAGCCCACCTGTTTCTTTGAGAAATCAGAAGAGGCAAAATACCATGCCTATCCCTTGAAGCACACGGCCTGGTCTAGCATGTGGCCTGGCCTTCTGTATTTTAATCACTCAAATTTCAAAACCTTATAAGGAAAAAGAATCACATAATATAAGAAAACAATTATGCAACTATTATTACTGAGCGTGTGCATCTATTCAGCTGTACAAAGTACTTTAAAATCTGTATCCCTCACCAATTTGTATCCCTCACTTGGAAGGGTTGCACTTGTCCTGCTTTGCCATTTTTGTGACCAGAACATAAAGCATGGTGCTTCTTTGGCATCAAACACAACAAGAACTCCTCACTGAGCATGGTTTTCATCATCGCTAACTCACATAGACTTAACACCCTTTGGAACACATATTCTTTAAACATGATAGGGGTATGAACCCATAACATAGTGACAAAGCAAGTAAAATAATGTAATGCATCTTATTCTTAAACTGAAATAAATTTTTATTGAGCAGACAGGAAGAAAATGTCTGGCAAACTGTGTACCTTTAGAAGTTGTGCTTCACACAGATGGAGGAATGGCTGTACTTCCTGTGCTTTTGGCAATCACTGTGAGGAAAACATTATTAAGTACTATTCACCACCCAAACTGTCTGGGTTGCTTGCAACTGTAATGGTTTCTTCACAGCCTGTGCTTGGCAGATTTTGTCAGATACTCACTTGTCACAATAAGTTCTGGAGTGTTGATGGTACTTACCAAGGTTCAGCTGCACATCCAAATAATAGAGACAAATTCAACCATGAAAGCACATATTGTGTATTCTTGTCCACATTTTAATTTTTTTAAAATGTGTTTGGGTCCAGCAAAAAGAGGGCAACCATAGGTTTTGGAGTACACAACCTAATTCATTTTAGAGGCATTGATCAATCCTCAAATGGAGGGAAACAAAGAAGAAGCTTTCTGAACCTTTCTTCAGTCAGAAGTTGGTGTGTCTCACATGCATATTTTTTGAAAAAGGCTGTTTTCTTTGTCCATATTACTTTTGGTTCCTGATGCTGTCAGCATAGTCCCAAGACATCTGTTGACCCTGAATAACTCATCTGGGTTTCCCTTGGAAATAAGCCTTTTCTGCTCCACCCTCCCAACCCTCCACAGGGATGGGAGAAGGACAGGCAGGACAATCCCCAGGCAGCACAATCATGCTGCAATCATTGATGAGTTTTCCCATTCAATGACTGGTGGTCATGCCACCCTCCCACCGAGTGCCTATATTTACCTTGTCTGTGGAAGCCCAGGAAGTGCAATGGCCATTGGTGTGGCCAGTGCACTTCCTGGATCCCACAGGCAGCCAGTGCGGAGGGGAGTACTCCATCACACTCCCCTCCTGGGAGAGCTGCTGTGGCCATCATCACTGGATGCTGCCAGGACAAAGGTAAGCTGAGGAAAGGGTTTAGAAGGAGGTCTAGCAGTTGCCCTAGAGTCCCTGTTCTTCAAATATAGGCACTCCTAAATTGACCTTAAGGCTACTCTTTTCTTTTTCAAGCTGCCTTTGAATGATGAGCATGAATTGCATTATTTCATGTATCCACCTTAGGTGATATATTCCAGAGAAGGTGAAAAATATCCTCACCCTCTGTCAGCCTGTGCAGCATAAAAAGTGTGCCCACAACTGCAAAAGAGACAACCAATTAATGCTTGAGTAATCCTGATAGGCAAAGGAGGCCAGGTGGATTGCGTCACTAAATCTAGATGACTGAGGCCATTTCCGCTCTAGACTGTTATAGTGCTATTATTCCACTTTCAACATCCTATGGAATCCTGAGGTTTCCAGTTTAGGGAGAGGCCTTTGAGGCCCAGAATTCCATATGACATTGAAAGTGGAATACAGTTAGCCTTCCACATTTGTGGTTTTCACTTCTGTGGATTTGATTATTCATGGATTATTTGCTGTCACCTCTCCTGCCTCCCTATGCCATTTTTAATAGGGACTGCAAGCCTTGTGAAACTAAGAAACTGCAAACGAGGCTTGCCAATCCCTATTAAATATGTGTGGGGCAGCAGTGGAGGTGGCAGTAAGTCCCACCAACCAACCACTTCTGCGTTGTGGAGGAACCCTGATGCCTCAAAGGAATCCATGGTGGTTTGAATAGGGTGATCATACTTCTTTTGTGTGTTATTTATGGTTTGGAAGTGCTTAGAGTTATTCATGGTTTTCACAGGGTCCTGTGCTCCTAACCCTAGTCAATGTGAAGGGATGACTGTAATAGCACTATAACAGTCTAGTGTGGAAATGGCTTGAGATCAGGTCAGAGGCCTCAAGAAATCACACCCCAGGATTGATGTCAAACATTATGAGCCTCCTTAAGTCCAATGTATCACAAAAGTTGGTCTCCTTCACAATGTAGTGGCTGAAACTCAGTCACCATGAGAAACCCTCCTTTGAAATGCAAGAAGTCTCCGGGAGCTCCAAGGAAGTTTTCAGACACTGACTAGTTATCTTAGAAGTCATTTTTCCATCCTGCAAGTGACCCACTACTGGTATTGTGAAAGTGGGGAGTTTTATATGTTAGTCAGGATCACTGGTGCTAGGAAGGCACCAACTTCTTCTTCTATACCAGCTGCTGCAAAGCAACTGGGCTTCATATTTCTATGTTATTACGTGGAGTGTCAGCTATCCTAATTAAGATCCTGTTAGGGGAGACTGGGGAAGGTTTTAGCTTTGATGTTTTTTAGTGATACCAAAACAGCTCAAGTGGTCTTGAGTATGTATGTGGTCTCCACCTCACACCAGATGCAGTACTTGATCTCAAGCATATTGTACACCCTTGCTTTGGATAGACAATTAGAGCTTGGGAAAAAAATAAATAATTCGTTTGGACTGGGCCTCCCAGAATCCTCCATTCAGCATCCACTCTGAATGGACAAATCATCTACCTAGAGAGCCTCTGTCCTGTCAGGATTGCACTTCATTTTGTTGACCTTCTTGTAAACCATTACAGAGTTGAGGCAGGGATTTGGGCACATCCGTTGCTGAAGCCAGGATGTGATGAAAAAGAACAGGGCTGAGCGTTGTCAGCATACTGATGGCCCTTCACTCTTAGTATCCCTGAATGAACTCTCTGAGCAGTTTATGTAAATATTTACAAGCCTGGGGGAAAAGGTAGTCTCCCTACTACACTGTTGACACAATACTATGAGGAGCAGGAGCTTAAGAACAATGTGTCCCCTTATCTCAGATGTTATTGAAGCGACAATTAGCTCTTGAATGCCAGGTTAAAAAAAATGTTAACAAGTGCTTAGAATTAGCCATCCTTAGTATGCTGAGTTTAGTAGCATTTCATTAACAAAATATGCAATCTGTTATTCATTTATTATCAAGGCTTCCCCAGGGCTAGCTGAAGCAAAAAGTTTAGTGTGACCAGAAGTAATATGAACATTTTCTTACCCATGGTCTTATATGGTCTGCTTATTAGTCTCAATGGCTAACTGAAACTAATCACCTCACAACATGATTCGAATGTGATATAAAGATCTCTAAAACTATCTTAAAAGTCAAGGACGAGATGCACTGATAGTTCTGTTACATCTGGAAACTCAAACACTTTGGCATGAAAGCACCAGACTTGAGCCAAGGTACAGTACAGTAGGTTGGTTTTTTGGTCTTACAGTCACTCAGAGAAAAGTACATTGTGATCATACAAAGAACAAGCAAGACAGCAAGAAAATAACTAAAGAAAGAAAGAAATAACTAAACTTCTATCCATGATCAAATCTGGAGAGCTGAACCTAGATAAGGATATATAAAGATAAAGGTATATAAATAAAGAAAATGAATACTGTTTCATAGATTCCAGTTTGAAAACAAACATTCAGTGATATCAATCTTCTGTGAAGGTGAAGCATACACCTAAAAAGGATAAAATATAGTTAAAAACACTTAACTAAAAAAAAAATACTTCAATAAAAATACTTCAATAAAAACTGCATAACATTCTCTAAAGCCCTTTCTTTAAAAACATTCAGTCCTAAAGCCTAACAACAACAATAACAACAACAACATATTTTGCCTGTCTCTAGTCTCCTTGGGAAGATAGCTTCAGAGCCTGGGAGCAGCTACCAAGAAGACTGCCACCAACAATTCTTGTAAAGGTAGTAGGATTGAGAGAAGAAGCTCTCCTAAGAATCTCAGGAGATAGGTAAGCTCATAGAGATAGAAAAGGTCTATCAGATAACGTAGACCTGAGCCAATTATTTATCTATCCATTTGGTAAGATTCTGGCCATACATTTAGCATGCAGCATATCAAACACATAGTTAAAATGAGTTTAGGTCAAAGAGAATGCTTCTTACATAACTTTGTCTTGCCGTTTCAAGGGCCCTTTCCTCACAGGCCTATTAAAATGGTGCAGAGTGACCTCCGATGGAGGTCTTCCGCACCGTGGAGTGGACTGGGGAGGACTACTTTTCGTAGTTCTACACCTCAGTCCACTCCGGAGCGACCAGAACTGGTCACGTAGCATGCTTTTTAAAACCTCTTTTAAGAGGTTTTTAAAAAGCACAGAGCACGCACGACCCTGTGTCACTCCACCACCGTGCTCCAGTGCAGATTTGCAGGTGTGCAGGGGGCGGGCTTTAGACTGGCGAGCTTCTCCAGTTGATGGAGAGCCTCCACCAACTGGAAGCTCCCATTTTGGACACCGGAGCAGTGCGGAGCGACAAGCTCACACTGCTCCTCATCCCAATGGATTCGCCCGGACGCTGAAGAAGTCCGGTGAGTCCCGTTTTTGCGTGGTTCCTTTCCCATGTGCGGAAAGGGCCAAGATCTATATAATAAAATCTGCCACATGGGTGGAAGAAACTATATGCATAGCCACCAACAAATTTTGGATGCAAGGACATAAACAGCTGCATATCCCATAACAGCAATTCCTATCTACAGATCCTTTTTGCTGGCATGGTTTGCTTGTAGACCTCACAGGGCCTGTTACATAGGGTCCTACTTAGAATTTGACTATTTTTAACAGGTTTATAGGCCTTAATATCGCATCATGCTACCACCCAATCACTAGCTCAAGAAATATTTTTTTCATTTCCAATCTTCCTTTTAGTGCTTTGTGCCACTTGAATGCTGCCAGCACCAGAGGTTCTCTCAGTTCTGTGTATCAGGGTTTGGAAACCTAAGGTGGACTGCAGCAGGAAGAGGATGGATTGTCCCCTCAGAGGCCATAAGAAAAATCAGCAAGTACTTGATCCACTATATTCCTGACCCACTTGTTTACTGATTAGAAAACACAAGAAGAACAGAAGGAAAAATGAGTTACCAGGTGTTCTGCTATGAAGATGTATGGGAGTTTCCGTTAGCATATTTCTCTTCTCAGAAAGCCTAACAATAACTGACAGTTACACAAAATGACCGCTGTGTGATTGCTGCTTTAATTTCTTTACTATGGTAGATCTCCTCTACCTATCAACCAAATCTCCTCAAAAAGAATCTGATGAGGCAATAGACAAAGTGAAGATTGAAAGCAGCCTCTGACTGTGAGACACCTGTTTTGTACAGGCTGTGAACTAACACTGCATTCTCACTTTAAAATACAACTCAGATTCCCTTTCTGAAAAAATCTACTTCATTCCTGAATTATTCTGTCAAAAAGTTGTGCATTACTTTAATAGGAGAACTCTTACACTCCCAATGCCTTTGTGTCATCTAAACAAGATCAAATATCAACAGATGGCTTATGGGTGGCCATGCCAAAATAATATAGAATCATTTCCAGGACAATTCCATTTCTGCATATACTCTGATTCCAAACACTAGTACTAACTTTTATTTGACTGACTAGCACCCCAATGCACCCCAACGATCCTGTCTCACCAGTCACCAATGTGGAACTTGTCTCTGGATATCTTACAAAATATATTTTCTCTATGCATAAGTTGAACTAAGTTAAATTTACAGGCTTTTTTTTTTTTTTTTGACACAATGATGTTCAGAAAAAGCAATTAACAACATGTAACAGATAGAAAGAACATGCACAATTAGGTAAACAGAAGCCTCAAGACAGCATCCTCTGGAGAAGCCTGAGCTGTAATTTTTCCTAGAATATGTTCTTGGATCTTTCATGTAACAGAAAATAATTGGCCCATAGTCAAACTATAAAACACATTTGTTCAATTAAGAGTTGCAGCTACTTTTTTATATATGTTAAAAATATCAAGAAGGCCATGGAGAAATTAATTTGTTACAGATCCTGGAAGATAAATTTAGTGTAGCAGAAGTATCATATCAGAACCTTGCCGATCTGATGATAAATGCTGGCCAAAGTTAAAACAAAAACACAATCCAGTACCACATCTTTGAAAGCCTTTGGAAAATACTCTTTAATGCCTGTATCTTCACTGATCAGATGCTATATGTCTTGAGCTAAAGTCAGCCAAAGAATGCTTTTACCACAATCCATTATAAATGCCTAGATTGGATAACTGAAACAACCAATACTCCATACAAAGAATGTGAAAAAAAAAATCTGGAGATTTTGGCTGAGAACACCTACAACAATGCTGAGAGAGTACGTCAAGGATTCTCCAACCACTGTGAGAACATTATCTTCCAAGCAAGACTGAGATACCCGACTTTTTCTGTTGTGTTTTCTGCATTTTGCACAAAACATTTCTGTGCAAACTTATTCCTTTGTGAAGCTAAGCACACACATACACTCAGCAAACACAATAGTGCAACTTGGGAATCTGCAAAGAAGGCATGGTCCATATTTTTATTACCACACTACTGGAGGCAGCACTGATTTGTCCACTGTGACTGGAAATGATATCACATCACTTTTGGTTTCATTTTTTTGGCTAAATTTTACTGATTGGTGGAAGGGGTTTTAATCAAGAGAGGGGGAGGCTTTGAAGAAAAAAATTACTGTGTTTTGCACCAGCTTTAAGCTGTCTGGGCTGAAAAATGCCACTTTTTAAAAAAATTTGGGAGTTTGAGGGCTTTGGGTGGCTTCAGGAGACTTTAGGGGTGACAATGCCCATGGCTTGTACTTTCCTCATCTATCCACAAACTTTTCATCCCTTACTCTCTTTCATGAAGTTCTTTGTCATATCTGAAAGACTGCAAGAGAAAGTATTGGAGTACTACAAGGCAGCATGACCCATTTGGCCTGGTGTGATGTGATCCACACTCTGATGTACTCTGATGATGTCTATATAACTTATAAGTAGTGTCCATTTAAGTTCTGGAGATGGGAATACACCAGAAAAGTATATTTTAGCCCAATTGAAAATGGTCATGATTTGATGGAGATGGGCTGGATTGGGGTCACAGTGACAGTTCTAGCTTTCCACTAGTGATGTAGACTCTAGTCAATAGACTCAGACTCAAGTCAGACTTAAGTCGCTTCAGTGACTCCATTCAGACTTGACTCGGCAATAAATGTTGCACTGACTCGACTCAACTCAAGGCCTGAATATTTTTAATGACTGACTTGCTATTCAGTAACATAACACATTCATCCAGAAACCTTATGACTTTGAACAACACCTCCATCTCTTTTTGCCTACTGGTCACATGGCACTCTATCTGAAGCCCAAAGTGTGGGCTCATTTCTCAGAGGGGAATAGCAAATGGGCGAGGCAATGGACTTGAGGCAGGCTTGAGGTCTGCTCAGCAGTCTGTCCTTGCTGCATATTAGAGGAGCCTTCTAAAACTTTTCCTAAGAGTAGAAGACAAGACTCTCAGAGTGCAGAGTGCATTTCTCAAAAGCGAACAGCAAATGTATTAGACAATAGGTTTAAGGAGGAAAGATCTTTCCTTCTAAAGCTTTTGAAGCTTCAGTAATGGGGAGTAAGAAGGATCCTATTCTCTACTTCTGAAAAGTCATCCAGCTTCAGAAATGGAAAGTAAGAAGTATCCTGTTCCCCACATCTGAAGCTGCAAATGGCAAAATCACAAATATGGAGGGCTGACTCTGCTTAAATTGTTAAAAACAACTTTATTTTGCTGAGTCCAATAATTCTGGAATTTTGGTTGGGGCATAAAGTTAACTTCCAGACTTGACTTGAAAGTATCTTCAAGGACTTGAGACTTGAAGGTAGAGACCTGAGACTTGGAGTAACTTAAATACATCACTGTTTTCCACCCATGACAAGGGTCTTATTAGCATGATAGAAACTTCTGGCTCCAGTGTTTGCAGGGAGAGTGTGTGTGTGTGTGTGTGTGTGTGTGATGTCATTAAGTTTACACCCTGTTTCCTCCTTTTCTGCATTACTTAGCTGAGAGTCTGCTTGAGGTAAGAAACAGAGAAGAATGGAGGCAAGACAGAGAGAATGAGAGCACAAATAGATTTGAGGGTTCTCCATATGTACATGTTTATGTGTTTGTTACTATCTCAGGAAGGCAAGGCATTTTGTCATTCTTCTGTTGTGGAGATCTTCCTGTGTACATGCATTTGGTAACTTAGAAGAGGTAACTTAGGAGAGCTTTATTGCTCATTTTCCTTAGGCTTACATTTAATTTAACTCTTCTGTGGTTCCATGTATTCCTGTTTCCTTGAGATAGTAAGGTTTGTTTGTTTTTACTCCTTATTATTCAGCTCCTAGGATGAATTTATTCAACATTTTAGTGTAATAACCATTAAGTGAGTGAAAGAAAGCATGGATCGGTGGGTAGGTGTTAGCAACCACTTCTTTTTTAAAAAGTCAACTTTCACTATCATTGAAGCACTACACATCTGCTTAGGGCTTAGGTAGGACCTTCTTTGGCCATTTCCACATGGGCTTAAAAAACCGGTGCAGAGCGTCCTCCAGAGAGGATGTCTGCACCTGGGGAGCAGACTGGGTCGGACAACTTTACATAGTTCCGCACCTCAGTCCACTCCAGAAAGACCTGAAGTGGTCGTGCAGTGTGCTTTTTAAAAACCTGTTTCTTCAGGTTTTTAAAAAGCACGGAGTGTGCCACTCCATTCCCACGCTCCAGTGCAGATTTGCAGGCTTGCACCAGTGCGAGCCTGCAGATCTGCTGGGGGTGGGCTTTAGCCTGGCGAGCTTCAGCGGTTGGTGGAGAGCCTCCACCAACCAGAAGCCACCATTTTCGTCCCCAGAACAGTGCGAAGCGGTGGCCACGCACTGCTCCGGAGCAGCCTGGACCCAAACATCAAGCCAAGAAGTCCGGTAAATACCAGACCGGGGCGATTCCATCGCCAAGTGAGGAAATGGCCTTTGCTATACTTGTAATATTTTCTACATGTAACATTTTCACTTCTGTACAGCACTTCAGTTGTATCATTTTTTTAAAAAAGAAACTTAAAAATCCACATTCTATGTCCTTATCCCATTAGTTGGTCAAATCATATTTATGCAGAAATTTGTCTGTGTATGTCTTCAGGTTGCCTGTCAATATATTGCAACCCCATGAACTTCATCAGTTTCCTTAGGCAAGGAAATATACAGACTTCTCTCCATATTCGCTGGTTTGACCTTCGCAAATTTGATTATTCATGAGGTGCATACATGCCTTCCCCATATTCTCCTCCTCTCATTCCCTTGTGTTTTGCCAGAAACAGAGAAGGAAGGCAAGTGCCAGACAAAAGGCAAGGAAATTGGGAGGGAGGCACACACTTGCCTTCCTTCTCCTCTCAGGAGCTGTCCTGCCCATTCCCTTGCCTCTGGCCCTAAAACTGAGAATTCACTCAGGGGAGGAAAGTTCACACACACCCTCCTTCTCCCGTCTAGAGCTCCCTCACCCATTCCCTTGCCTCTGGCTGACCCTGCTTATCTTCCAAGATCAGATGAGGCCTGGTACCTTCAGGTTATTTAGACATATGCAGCTATTTAATCATTAAATAATGACAATTAGAGATTAACACTTCAGTCAAGAAAGACACAAAGACTTTTTTTTGTTTGTAAAACAGAACCCCCCTCAAACATACATGCCCACATTTTCTCAGAATTAATCCCCTATTTAACATATACTATACATTCCATCCAGATGTGTGAAGAAATGTTATAGCAGTTTAGATTTCCCAGCAGAAGTGAACAGGAGGAGCAACAATCTGGATTCATGAACCACAATCTGTATCCAAATTCTGTGTCAGGCTAAGTGTGGAGTGACAGACTAATTTGATGCAAATTATCTGAAATTTCCTAACCATGACTCAAATCAGATAGGGTGGGCCTGCAACAGTCATAATGGACACCCCATATTAACTCTGTAGTACTTCTGGACAACCGTGGAAGGGGATCTATGTTGTAGCTCTATTATAGCAAAACACTAGAGTTATCTTCAAGGAAAGAAAATTCACTTCAACTGTCTTCAGAGGTTCTTATCATGCATGCAATGTACTGAGTGGATTGACATTGCTGCCATTTTGGTATCCAAATGCCTTTATTGCAGCATTCTAGAACTCATCTTTAACTTTACACTCTTTAATAATTCAATAATTTTTTTTTAAAAAAATAATATTTTTCCTAGAAACCAGCAACTCATAGATTGTACTATATTTTCACAGACTGACCATACCATCCAGCTGACTACGGAATTCTGTTCTCGGAGAGGTTCAGCTGAACACCACTCTGTTCTCTTTTCACTGGCAGGCAAAGGTCTCTCATTTAAACATGTTTTTGGCATTTAACTGATTAATGTAGTGCAAAAAGTTTGCTGGTTTTAATGTGTTTTTCACTGTTCTAATGCTTCTTAGCATTAATGCTTTTTCAATCTTTATGTTACAGATTATTTTAGTTATATTACTTTAATGTTTTAATATGTAAGCTTCTTTGGGTCCCATATGGAAGATAAATTAAATAAAGAAGGAAAGAAACTGTCCTGATTTGGCAGGGACATTCCTTATTAATCCTTTGCTGTCTCACTTTTCCTGCTGCTTTTAAAATATTCCTGTTTCTCTTTCTTTTCCCCAGTCTCCTTGGCTTACTTCGGCCCTTTCCACACAGCATTTGCAATGCGAAGGGGTGCTTGGAGTGTTGCATGACTGTGAGGAGCAATCTACATGACACACTCACAATCGCATGATGCTCCAGGGGACAGCAGGTGCCGATCATGTGCCTTTTCATTTTTGGCTGGAAACCGAAAATGGTGCATGATTGCGCATTGCTCCTGGGCCCTGCACGCACTTACCTAGTGTGCGGAGTCTCCAGAGCCACACCAGTCGCACTTCCTGCACTGCGGAAGGAAGAGGCAGGGATCTCACATGAGCAGGCAGCTCGTGCAGAGCTGAAGCAGCAGGGATGTGAGAGTGTCTCGCTGGAGGCTGCTCATGTTATCCCCGTACCCCAGCGCTGGAAAAAGGTAAGGTGCGGAAAGGGCCATGCAAATGGAGTTCAAAGTGCAAAAAAAGTTTTACTCAACATTAACTCAACATTGGGGGAGAAGTGAGGTGGAGGCAGAATCTTGCCCTTACCTATAGCCTCAGGCAAAAGCAAACTGCTGTAACCTCTGCTAGATTGATTGTTCTTCCTCATTAATAATTTTTGCCATCTTGAATGCACTTTGATGTTACTTGGCTACATGCATCCTGATTTTCATCTGTGAAATATTAAAGGTATGGGAACATTGTACAAGCACTCCTGTGACTGTCTATTAATTCTGTAGTGTGAAATCCCAATGTCATTAAATATATTCTCCAGAAAAGATAGCTAAGCAGGGAAACCCCAGGTATTCATTCTATCCTCTTAACTAGAGAACCTCCTGCTGCTGGGAGTAATTCAACCAGACATCTTTTGTTCTGTTATAGAAAAAAAATTCTGTTGGCTGTCGGCTGTTGATCTTCCCACATGATGAAAAGTTTCTTTTGCTCTAACTAATTGTCTCATAGCTGCTATACTTCGGTGGAGAAACAGTGCTGTTGACCAACACTCAACATCTTTCACATCAAAAAATCTTCTTCAGTGGCAACTGAAGCCATTTCTTAAAAAGAAAACAAAACAAAGCACTCTACTGAATGTCATGTATATTTTTTTCTGTTTTCTTATAAAATGACTAATATTGAACTCCATACTGGCTAGAAAATCATACCATTTTCAACCCAGGCCATTTCCGCACTTTACCTTTTTTCGGTGCTGGGGTGCAGGAATCCTGCAAGCAGCCTTCAGTGAGAGGCTCTCACATCCCTGCTGCTTCAGCTCTGCACAAGCTGCCTGTTCCCGAGCAGGCAGTGTAAGAGCCCTGCCTCTTCCTTCCGCAGTGCAGCCTGGGACTTTCCCAGGCTGTGCTGGGGCAGGAAGTGCGACCGCCATGGCTCCAGAAGCTCCACACGCACAGCAAGTGCGCATGGGGCCCTGGAGCAATGTGCAATTGTGCACCATTTTCGGCTGAAAGTCAAAAATGAAAAAGTGTGCGAGTGGCACCTGCCAGGCCCTGGAGTGTCACGCGATCGTGAGTGTGTCATGCAGGTCACTCCTCACAATTGCACAATACTTCAGGCACCCTTTCGCATGGCAAATGCCATGTCAAAAGGGCCCCAGAGAGGTATTTCTTTCTTTATCAGTGGCTTTACAAGTTATTTATTTCAGTTAATGACTATGGCACGCTAAGATGGCTTTTAATACTATTACTTTCAAAGCTTCAACACTCAACACTCAACCTGCAAAAGAGTTCTTCACTCAATTCTGCCTTGGCACTTGCCCATGTGTTAGCTGACAAGACCTGACATAGATTTTTTTTCCCCTTTACAAATACATAGATTTAATTCCAGATCTTAGAAGAAAGTCCTGGAATTCCTTTAAGAGGAATATCTCATTATGTTTTTTAATTACAGTCATCCCTCCACATTCACTAGGGTTAGGGTCACAGGACCCCTGTAAAAGTGGAAGAACTGTGAAGAACTCTAGGGCCTCCCAAACCATATTTAACATACAAAAAAGTATGATCACCATCTTCAACCCAGCACGGATTCCTTTAAGGCATCAGGGTCTCTTCACATGGCAGAAGTGGGTGACTGATGGGGCTTACTGCCACCTCCACTGCTGCTCCATACCATTTTAATAGGGACTGACAAGCCTCATTCACAGTTTCTCACTCTCATGAGGCTTGTAGTCCTTATTAAAAATGACATAGGGAGGCAGCAGAGGTAACAGCAAATAATTCATGAATAATCAAAGCCACAAAAGTGAAACTTGCAAATATGGAGGGCTGACTGTACTTGATTTTACACTTCATTCATTACTTTTCAGTCTCCTTTTGCACAGGGGATGGGGAAAAGTCTATTCCAAAAGAAAGAGAGTGGTCTCAATTCTGGGGGAGGGAGGGAGAGCCTCTCCAAATGCCTTGGAAACATTTTTGCCCAAAGTAGTGAGAAAGTGACAAATTGGTTCTTGTGGGTTTTTTGGGTTTTGAGACCGTGTTCTGGTTGTATTTTCTCCTAGCAAAGGACAAGAGGGATCCCCTAACTTCTGCAGGAGTTTACCGCATATCGTGCACCTGTGGTCAGGTCTACATAGGGACCACAAAACGCAATATCCAAACACAAATCAAAGAACATGAAAGATACTGCAGGCTGATCCATCCAGAAAAATCAGCAGTAGCAGAACACGCTATAAACCAACCCGGACACAGAATGTTATTTGAAAGCACAGAAATTCTGGACTATTCTAACAACTACCAGGTCAGGCTACACAGAGAGGCCATTGAAATCCACAAACGCTTGGATAATTTTAACAGTAAAGAGGAGACTCGGAAGGTCAACAAAATTTGGCTGCCAGTATTGAAAAACACCAAAATCAAAACAAAAAGATACTAACGAGCCCCACTTAGGCTCAGGAAGTCTCCCTCCAGGAACAAGTATTCAATACACACAATAGGACTATTATGCTAATTGCTCCCTCCCCTCTGGAGAAGGAGACTGGCATATAGATTCTCCACTCCACTTCCAATTCACCATTCCTCTGAAGATGCCAGCCACCAATGCAGGTGAAACGTCAGGAGAAAATACAACCAGAACACAGTCTCAAAGCCGGGAAAACCCACAAGAACCAATGGATTCTGGCCATGAAAGCCTTCGACTCTACAAAGTGACAAATGTTACTCATTTCACAAACTTAAAAATATTTTACGTGGAGAAATTGCTTTGAAAAAGAAACATCTTAATGTCATTGTCATCCTTCCCCTCAAAGAAGTGCATTGTACGTAGTGTTACTTACAATGTTACTTTCAGACTTTGGCTTTATCACATTTGTACAATTAGATGTACCTACCCAATACCTGTCAGGACATGTATGCTAGCTGAAGAACATGGGACTGGCCTATGAGGTATCAAACCTTAGATCCTGGCCTTGATTTGAACTGAATTGCACTTAATCTTGATTCAGGCCATTTCTTCACGACAACACTCTTCCACGTCGTCATGCTGCATTTCAGGTTTGGAAGGGAGCATGTCAGCAATGCTACCCTCTGCATCTGCTCACTCCCTATGGAAGAAAGCATGATTGCTCCACCTCTTTCTTTTGCAGCTCAGCCGGGCATTTGTCACTGCTACACTGGGGAGGGAAGCATCGCAATCGTGCTTCTGCACAATGGTAGTATGGGAGCACTGCGTGATTGGAGATGCAAAACAGATTTGTTTCTGTTTTGCAAATGCCGCACAAGTGTGATGCTTCACAACAGGAGTGGCAGGATGGAGATGACATCGTGCAGAAGCATGACCTGCCAACCACTGCCATCCTGTGGCAGAAGTGGGACAGCAACTTTGTGTGCAAAGGGCCCCAGTTTGGACCAGCAAGGGGGAGTTTTTGGCCCTCATTCTGATCTCACAATTTTGCTCTCTGCATGTGAGACCTCTATTCCAGATCCCATCTAAATTTACTTCATGAAGATAAAGGTGACATAGTGACTAGCACACATTCTCCAGGAACCATGCAAGATGTGGTTCCTAGAATCTCTGATATCCCATGGTTCACAGCAGCCTTGCATGATATGTTCCTTAATATCTAATGAAGGTTTGTGACATAATTGTTCCCCACTGTTCCCTCAAAGTAAGCTTAGGTAGAGAAAGTACACAAAGCAGTAGAAAGAAATCATGGCAGGGCAACAAACCAGGCCAAAATTTTAGACGCATTCAGGATCTCCACATAGTGTGGGCTCAGGGTGTGCCAAAACTGATTTTATCTCCAGTCCATCAGTTCTCTTGGCAGTATCACTTGTCCTGGGTCCATCTATGCTATGATAATGCACTGTCCTTTTTCCAGGATAGCCAGAGACAGAATTGGTTCTTAGTAACTTAAAAGAAAGCATGGGAATTAATTTATTTTCTTTCTTAACTGCAAAAATAGAAGATCAAGGCTTGTATTTTCCTCCAACTCACAGTTCAAAATCTGAGAGATTTACACTGTTAATGTAATTGCAGGAAAGCGGGAGGGAGAAGAGGGTGCAATTTAAGCCAGTAGATTTCCTTCCCCTCAAGGAGGTTTCACTGACCTAGTTCCACAGTCAGCCAGACATAACATGGCAGCCATGTGACCCAGCGTCTCCGTCAAAACAAACCATTAAAAAAAAAAGCAGCAGCTTGAGAGACTGATTTAGGACCCTCCAGTCTTTAAATGATGTCTGGCATCTTTGATCTGTTAACTATTCACAGGTGGATGAAAGGGGATCCCTAAGACAATTAATGGTGAATGCCACAGGTTCAGTGTTACAAAAAGCAAAGCTACAGTTTTAACTGATAAGCAACGTGCACATGTGTGAGGGGACGTTATATTAAGAACAACGACACCCAGGCAGTGTTAAATGATTGCCCAGGAGATGGAAGAAATGAAAAGCAACAGCCAAAAAGCACATGCTACCTAATTTCCACACGGGAGAGAAATAATGCCAGAAGCAGTGATATACACTATTCTATCCATCAGAAACACTGGATGTGAAAGAGGCTAAATATATCAGTGCAAAGCTTAAAATGGAGGTGAGAAAGCATACAACTTTGTTGAATATAAACATCTATGCAAGTGCTGATTGGATTTTTTTTTCATAAACAATAAACTCCATTTTGTTCATTGATGCCATCACTTATTTGGAAGGCACAGAAGAGATGAATCAGTTTTTCTCTCTTCTTGCTCCTTCCCTCAAATGCATTCTCTGTTTCCTATTCGGTATTTGGGGCTTAAAAGAGATGCATCCCAACAGGGTTTGCTGAAGAGTACCCATGGCAACACTTGAAACCATGGCTTGCTTTCTTCCCTCTCCCCACGACTAGAATGACAAAATATCTATTACACCCTACCTAACAGTTTGTAATTATTGTTATTCATTTGGAATGGCAAATGTTAAAGGGATTCTACCCAGCAGACACTGAGATAAACAGTCCTCCCCCCAACACTACATATGCAGGGGTGCGGGAAGGAGAAGAATAACACTGAATTAATTTCTCTTACTAACAGTGGTTGGTGAGGTTCTCTCTTTAGTCATCTGCTGTTGCTGGGAATAGAACTCTGGCAGTTGAAGGCACTTGGCAGGAAAAATTCACACACACACACACTCATAGATACTGCATGCCAAACCACTGAACCGATATGTCTCCTTAAAGAGTCTTTGTATGAGAATCAATAGGTATGGCTGAGTTGCTGACTCTAGATAGTTGTGGTGGGCAGTGATTTATTGGCAATTTGTAAATGTGGGCAAATGGCACATTATTTTTAAACTCCAAATGAACAGAAAATGTTTGTTCCCATGGGCCAGGTGCCTGGCAAAACGTTATGAATGCCACAAAATACAGGATATTTATTAACAATATGGACAGTGGCCCATGTAGTCCCCATGGTTCTGCAGCTAAAATTCAACAGAAATTAATTCCTTTGAAACCTCATTCTGTCCATGAGTGGAGCTGTCACAGTTCATCAGACATCTGCATGGTGACTGCTACTGTAAAGGCCTGGGAAAGACAAGCATCTCAAGCTCAGCTTAGTCTGTGCTGCAACTCTTGGGTGGTCAAAAGTGGCAAGGATCTCCTGTTGTGTTCTGTGCTTCTCCATTCCCACACACAAAAGATGAGAACTCTATTTTTCGAAATTCAGTATCCAGAATCCTCCAGCCTGCAAGGTCAGTTTCCATTCTGGATAAGGAATTTTGGGTGTTGTCTTGTTCCTTCATTACTCTAAAAAAAGAGACAGAGAGAGGGGGAGACCGTTTAGGAAGATTTATATTGTACTCACCCTCCAAGGACCAGCCCTACCATTAGGAAGGGCGAGGAGGATGTAGTGGCAGCAAAGTGTCCAATAACAGAATTGTGAGTGCCATACAGCCTGCCCTGCTCTCCCCCATCCTCCCTCCCTCCTTCCCTCCCCCTCTCTCTCACACACACACAAACTACTACCACCAAAGTAGCATGCTAGCAAATATAGAATAGCTTTGTGAGGTGAGACCAAAAGAAACACTGTTTCCTATACAAGAAAACCACAGGTGAATACTGTTCAAGAAGTTTGAAATTCAGCTTTTTTTCTGCAGGAAACAACATTTTTGTGCAGAAAATACTATCCTGATGCTATTTCCTAAACAAAACCAAAATCAAACCAAAACAAAAACATTCAAATTTTGTGTGGAATAAATCCTGAAATGTGAATAATCATTGTTTGAAAAATATGCTGTTTTCAAAGATGTTTTCATCATTGGAAAGAAACCTGCTACAATTACTCATTGTTTCCATTGAGAATAAAACTGGTAAGAATAAAAGCCTGAATTTTGTTACTAGTCCTACTTAAGATAGAACTATTGAATCAATGGGATTTATCTATGTATTGATTTACCATTCATACTACATTAACTGAGTCTAGTTTAGCTGGGGCTAACCAACAGGATTCCAGATAATCTCTTACATTTTTCTGCACTACTTGCTAATTTTCTAGTGCCAAACTTTTTAACGTTTCCTAGAAAAGACTATTATTTCACCACAGGGTTAAGATAGGGATGAAATTGTGTCCTGGGATTCTTAGGTTATGCTGAGTCCTGTTCCCTTTCCAGATAGTCTACTGCAAGTGGGACAGCAGTGGTTAAGTGTTGGCACTGCTTTGGCGTAAGACAAGTAAAGTCAGTGTTCCACCCACCCATTAAGCTGACTGCTAAAAAGCAGTTAGTTTTCTTATTAGGGTTACCAGACATTTAGTTATATCCAGACGTTTGCTCATCATATCTTTAAAAGCCTGACTGCCTGGATTTTTGAAAAATTGTTGTTTTGATTGGATTTTGGAGGAAGGCCCATCTGACCAGAATTTCCAGTTCCAGTGGTTGTTCTTCCAACTGAATGATGCTTTGTCACTCCATCATGCTGTCTGATTCTTGGGATGAATAAGAATATCACTGGGTTTTTGATAAAATGACCTCCCCTGAAACCACAGTTTTTTCTGTAAACTTGACAGAATGAAGTTGAGCTTGGAAAAAAAGTGGAAGAAAATGGAGCAGGGTGATTCATTAATCCAGGCAAAGCCCTTTGAGTCTTTAGCTCTGAAATTCTCTAGCTCTGAATCCCTGACTATTCATCTACATTTGTCACGTGGTGTTAAGATTGCCACTTCTTTTCTGGCAGTCTACATTTCATTAACAGCTACATGGCAGGCAAATTCAGCCTTCTGTCCATGTGGGGAACAGCTGTACCTACTGACTTTGGACACTGCAAATGGCTGAGAATTTCAAGTCGTTCAGTTCTGATAAGAAAGCACCAAAATAAATAGGTTTCTTTGAAGTCTGCCAAAAATCTGAGGTCCAAAATATTCCTTGCTTGCCCTGCTGGTTGAGAAGGCAACAATGGAATCATCCAAACCTAACCTACAAGAATCAGGTACTCAGCAGAGTAGAGGTAGTGGTTTTCTTGGGGAGGAGTGGGTATGTTCTCCTGGAATCTGTTATACAGAGGAAAGGGGAAGTTAAACATAGACAGGCACTCTGGAATTCAGAAAAGTTGGTTTCAATGAGCTTAGGGAAATGCTGGGTGAGCTCTCATGGTCAAAACTGCTTGAGGGAAAGAGGATTAATGGTGCATGGGAGTTTTTAAAGGTAAGATATTGAAAGAAAAGTTGCAAACAATTCCAGTGAGAAAGATAAGAAGGAAGTGTTTAAAGAAGCCAGGGTGGATGTACAAAGAACTTTTGGATGAGCTGAGATTGAAAGGACACATCTACAGGAAATGGAAGGGGAAAGTCACCAAAGAGTAATACAAACAAATAGCCAATGCTTGTAGGGAGACAGTTTGAAAAGCTAAATCTTAGAATGAGCTCAAGCTTGCTAGAGAGGTTCAAAGGCTAGAGAAGTTCAAGAGCCAGCATGGGTTTCTCAAAAAACAAATCATCTTTCTTTCTTTCTTTCTTTCTTTCTTTCTTTCTTTCTTTCTTTCTTTCTTTCTTTCTTTCTTTCTTTCTTTCTCTCCCCCTCCCCGTTGTGCCCCATCTGAAGACCCAGACAGGACCCTTTCCAACATCCACAACACAGAGACATGAATGGGATAATATTTGCTACAGCCAGCATAGGAGAACAAGGGACAGCCCAGGAGATCCAGAGCATTTATATAGTAAGGATGTATCAATTAGGCAAACAGCTGGGGAGGCTCTCAGCCTATATAAAAAGAGAGAGGAATGGGAAGAAGCTGTTGAAGACAATTGATCTTATTGGTGGAAGCAAAATGCCTCATGCTCAAATCGCTTGCCCCTGGAAACTTTGACCCTTGCTTTGTGTACAAACTTTGCTACTGGACTGTCCCTCTGACTTTAACTACAGACTCGGACTGCAAAAACAATGACTGTTAACTGGCTAACAAACTGTTAGAAACTTTGTTTGTGGCTGTTGATAAAAGACTCTAATTGAAGAGCTGTAAATCTTGGCTAGCTGCCAGCACAGGACACTGCCCTCTCTTATGATAGGGGCCCTTTCTGCACCTTACTTTCTTCTGGCGCTGGGGTGTGGGGATTGCGTGAGCAGCCTCTGGCTAGAGGCTCTTGCGTCTGGGGTCCTTCAACTCCGCATGAGCTGCCTGCTCACATGAGACCCCCACCTCTTCCTTCTGCAGTGCAGCCTGGGACCTTCCCAGGCTGTGCAGGGGCAGGAAGTGCAACCAGTGCAGCTCTGGAGGCTCCGCATGCCAGGTAAGTGTGCGCAGGGCCCGGGAGCAATGTGCAGTTGTACAGCATTTTCAGCTGAAAGTCAAAAATGAAAAGGTACACGATCAGCACCTGCCAGCCCCTGGAGCGTCGCGAGATTGTGAGTGCGTTGTGCAGATCACTCCTCACAATCGCACAATGCTCCAGGTGCCCTTTTGCATGGCAAATGCCATGTGGAAAGGGCCCAAGTTACAAGCAAGGTAGATAAAGGCATCTATGGAAAAAGTCTGCCAGTGGTACTCTCAGACGGAGTTGTAAATTTGTTGACAAACTGAACCCAAAGAGTGCTGGCCAATGGTTCCTCTTCATGCTGGAACTTCAGGATTCTGTCCTGGGTGCTTCAAGGTTCTGTCCTGGAGTAGGTGTTCAACAGCTTTATAAATGACTAGTGTATCTACCCAGTGTTGCCTGGGATTTTATTTTTTCATAGGTAATATTGTTAGAAAGATTTGAGATCCTTTGTCTCTAATTCCCCAAGCTGTCTTGTCCAGTACCTGTAACTTTTCCCCATATTTCCCAATCCAATCTGTATTCAGAGGTATTCACATATAGAGGTTGGGCTCCTGAGGGAATACACTGCCCTCCTCTTTGCTGCTAGGGCTCATCTCCATAGCAACTGTCCAGGCCCAAGAGCTCTCTGACTGAGAATTCTAAAGACCCCTCCCTAAAGTGCAAACCCCAGGATTCCAAAAAATCTTCCCAGGCAACCAACCATATGAGGTCTTCACCTGACACAGCCAATCATATGAGATGAGGTCTTTGCCTGACACAGACAAACTCATAAACTTTGACTTTTATATATTAGATTTAGATGATAGAGTAGGATGTATACTTAACAAATTTTAAGATGATAGTCATCTCTAAATATCAGAAGAAGGTGTAACTAGCTTGTTTTTTGCTTCAGGGGCAAGAACGTGAACCAATGGACTCAAATAATAAGAGAAGAAATTTTATCTAAACAACAGTAAGAAGATCTTTAATGTAAGTGCTGTTTGACAATCAAATATATACTCTCAGATGGTGGCGGTCTCCCTCAGATGGGGAAGGTCTCTTCTTTAGAGATCTTTTATATATATATGTATTTTAAATTCTCACTACATATACATGTATTTACTAATTTTAGCAATTACTAAATTTACAAAACTTTCTGTCCCACTCTTCCCTCCTCCTCCTTTTATGTCTCCCATTCATGCATTTTTAACAGTGGATTTATAATTTAATACAATACCTTCTTCTCATTAATAATACCTCTATTAAATCTTCTGCCATTTCCCTTAAAATTCCATAGTTTTTCCTCTTGAAATAGTAAATAAGTAAATACAGAAATATAATCTCAATTTCTACTTATTTTTTTAGCCATTTTTGACTAATATAGCCTATTATTGGTCCACACTCTTTTTCAATGTTCTGTAGTCTTCTCTCTTTTATTAGTCCGGTAAACATTTCCATTTCCAACATATCTAATGTCCTTAATGTCCAGTCCTCCAACTGTGGTGTTTCTTGTCCTTTCCATTTTTGAGCATAGACTATCCTTGTTATAGTGATCATGTATAATAATAATAATTTATTATTAACCTTCAATTCTAATTGTTTATCAACCATATTCAATAAATATAAATATTCAATAAATAAATATAATTCAAGTTTCATTTCAAATGAGATATTTAGTATTTCACTAATTATATTGTGAATTTGCTTCCAAAACTTTTTAACCTCTTTACATGACCACCACATGTAGTAAAAAGTTTCTTTCTTTTCTTGACACTTCCAACTATTCTCTTGATACTTTTTATAAATTTTATATAATTGCCATGGTCTTAAATAGCAATGGTAGAGCATTTTAAATTAATTCTCTATTAGTCCTGTATTTAATGCAAATTTCAGACCTTTACTAACTTAATTGTGTGACCAATATTCTTTAAAGAATGTATGATAAAGTGAATATTTTTGAATATTATTGAAAAGAGAACTGGAACAGGAACAGATTAAAGAATGTATGATAAAGTGAATAATCTGTTCCTGTTCCAGTTCTCTTTTCAATAATAACTTATACAAATCAGTAACTATTCTGGATTGATTGTTGTGAGTTTTCTGGCCTTTGAGGCCTAGTTTTCTCCTGACGTTTCACCTGTATCTGTATACGCACATACGCACACTTGTGTAGTCCCAAGGTGGGAGAGAGCAATTTTCATGCGTTACAGTTGGCCTGTGTGATGACCTATTGTTAAATGGGATATCCCGCAGGGTTGTATTGTTAGTCAGGGGATATGTATAACAGTGCATAAATTACATTATCCATCCGTTGTATTGTTTCTTATAGAGGGACTTCCAGAGTCTGGGTGGTGTTCATTGGCATATTTTTGAGTCTTGATTTTAGTGTTCTTCAGTACTGGTAGCCAAATCTTGTTTACTTTCTGAATTTCTTTTTTCTTGTTGAAATTGTCCATGTGTTTATGAATTTCAATGGCCTCTTTGTGTTGTCTGACATAGTAGTTTTCAGAATGGTCCAGACGTTCTATGCTTTCAAAAAGCATTCTGTGTCCAGGTTGGTTTATGACATGTTCTGTCCCGAGAACAAGGGGAAAAAAGCAAAAAGTCAACCAAGGCTTACTCTATATAGATACAGCAGAAATAGCTCCGCACAGCTATGGAAGCATGCCAAGCAACCGAGAATACCTTTAACAGCAGATGCACTAAGCCAGTACCACTCACCCACTCAGCTTGCAAATCTTCCAGTTTGGAGGCTCTTTATTCTTTGTTACAAAATATCTACAATATTTATAAAGTCCAGATGGCGATCCAGCATTTCTAGCTTGCTCTTTCCCGCAGAGCCTCTGGCAACATGCATCAGGCAGCATGTACACTTGTTGGCTGCGATTGTGCTACCTTTATACAGACACCTAGCCAATCCTTGCATTGTCTGCACCTGGTGCTCATCAGCATGACTCAGCACAAACTAGCGCGAGTCACATTCCTTTCCACAGGTGCACATAACAAGTAAAGCAAACATGACATTTACACTTACATGACAAAATATTTTTCTAGAGGTTTGGCATGTTGACATGTTCTGGTACCACTGATTTTTCTGGCTGGATCAATCTGCAGTGTCTTTTGTGTTCTTTGATTCGTGTTTGGATGCTGAGTTTTGTAATTCCTATGTAGACCTGCCCACAGCTGCAAGGTATGTGGTAAACTCCGGCAGAAGTTAGAGGGTCCCTCTTGTCCTTTGCTGAATGCAGCATTTGTTGAATTTTCTTGGTTGGTCTGTAGATTGTTTGGAGGTTATACTTCTTCATCAATTTCCCTATAAGGTCAGTGACCCCTTTGAGGTATGTAAAAACACATTCCCTTTGATTGGCTACTTATTTTCACTGCTGTGTTTTTTTTCTGGGTCTTGGGGTTCTTCTGATGTCGGAACTGGAGTAACCATTGGCCTATAGAGCCCAGTTTAGATGGTTCAGTTCATCTTTCAGGGATTGTTGTAAATCTCAGAAATCAAATTTCTGAATTGCTTGAATGTATAATGTCTAGATTGGTACAGTCTTTCTCAATTCCTTCTAATTTAAGATCCATTTTAAACTTTTCTTGCAGCTATCTGTATGGGAACAATTGTAGGTCTTTCTTGTGCCTTCAATTCTTCTCTTGTTTTTAATCTCAGTGTTTTTCCTTCCCAAATCAGGATATTTTTATATCTCAACCAATCACCTTCTTTTGATCTTCCACCTATAAAAATGTCTCTTGGGGAAATGTCCAGTTTGGAATTTTATTATAAAATTTGCATTTATATATCATCCATATTTTATCCAAAGATGTCCTAATGTATTGATTTTGAAAACCTCTATTTCTTTTTTGGTTGTACTATCAGTATGTATGTTACACACAATTTACATTGAAAACTTCTAATTGTAGCAGTCTTTTATCTTCCATATTGATCCAATCTCTTAACCAATCTAGACCACAAGCACAATAGCATAATTTTAATTCTGACAACCCCATTCTGCCCCTTTCCTTTGAATTTTGCAATATTTTCCATTGTACCCTTGGGTTTTTTCCCTCATCCAGATAAATTCTGTAATGTCTTTATAGGCATAATATTCATAATTATAGGTAGATTTTGAGAATATTATTTTTGGAAGCATTGCCATTTTAACTGTAGGATTCTGCTCATTAACAATAATTTCAACTTGTTTCATCTATTGAGATCACTTTTATTTTATTCCAGATTTTTTGCAATTATTATCAAAAAGTGCTGATTTTTTTCTTGTTATTCCTAAATATTTTTTTTCTTTTCTATCTTGACTCCTGATATTTCTTCCAACTCTTTTTCTTCATTCTTTGTCATATTCATTGTAATCATCATCATCATTTTTTGTTTATTAATTTTAAAACCAGATACTCATCCATATTTGCATAATATTTCCAAAACCTTCTCTGTACATTCTTTTGGTTCCTCTAAAACTATAACCAGACCATCCACAAAGGTGTGCAGCATAAATTTGTTTCCTTTTATTTTCACTCCTTTTATAAGTTTGCCATTTCTAATCCTTCTATTCAAGATTTCAAAAGTTGTTATAAATAGTAGTGGTGACAGTTGGCACCCCTGTCTTGTTTCTTTCATAATTTTAATTGGTTTTCTCTTATCTCCATTTAAGATTATTTGTCCTTGTTGGTCTCCATACAGTGCTTTAATCGTGCTCATAAATTTTCCACCTACATTCTATGTCCTATATTTCAAACATAAACTGCCATTGTATGTTATCAAATGCCTTCTCAGCATCAATGAAGATTATGATTCCCCCCTCCCCCCGGGTTCTGTTCATAATGTTTTATGGTATCTACTACTATTCTTATATTTTGTTTTAATGTTTTTCTTAGTAAAAATCAGTTTTAGTCTTTATGAATCCAATTTGACAATACCTCTTCCCACTTGTCTGTCCTTACTGAAGTAAAAATTTTGTAATCCATATTTAGGAGTGATACAGTTCTATAGTTTTTGGGTTCTTTAAATCTGTCTTCTTTTGGTATGAGTTTAATGTTGGCTTCTCACCAGATTCCTGGCCTAAACAATTTATTTACCTCATTCATTGTTGCCTACAAAGGCAATAGTGTTTCTTCATCTAATTTCTTGTAAAATAATGTGGTAAAACAATCTGGGCCTGGTGATTTAGATCTTTTGATTGCTTCTTTTATTTCCATTATTATTATTGGATGACTTAACAATTTATTGTGTTCTCCTGTTATTTGTGGTTATTTGTGGTGTATTTTGCTTTCCTATATATTTAATTAATTTTTCTCTTATTAAAATAGGATATTTTTGTTCTTTAAATAATTTAACCTAGATAAATATATGAATAAAATAATATTTTTGTGAGTTTTTCTTTATTTTTTCATGATCTGTATGAAATAATTTGTCTTCTCTTTTCTCTAGCAATTATTTCTTATATTTTCCTTATTTTATAAGATAAACTTTTACCCAGTTTGTTAGCATGTTCAAAGTATTTTTGTTTTCTGTTTTGTTTTGTTTTCTATATCTCAATTTTGTTTCTATTTCTTCTGCAGTCATGAGAGACAGTTGTGTCTCAAGAACTTTTCTTTTCTTTGTTTTATCTTTTTTATGCAGTTTTCAATTATTCTTTTCTTGAATTTTTTTGCATTTTTCTTTTTAATCTTTTCAGATTGTTTCCAAATAAAGAAGTCTTCCATAACTGCCTTTCCAGTAACTAAATTATATTCATTCTAGTCTCTTCTTTTATACTGTATTCAAGATAAGTTTTAAATGTTTCCTTTAAAATGTCTTTGTCTTTTAGTAAGTTATCATCTAATAGGCCATTTCCACAGTACACTTTTATAGCGCAATTATTCCACTTTCAACATCCTATGGAATCCTGGGGTTTGCGGTTTCAGGAGGGGTCAGCCAGCCCCTCCCAAAACTGCAAACCCAAGGATTCCATAGGATGTTGGAAGTGGAATAATCGGACTGCCGATGGAGGTGTTGCGGCTATCCGATGGAATTCACGGTGCTAGTGAATTCCGAAGACCCAGTGAGGTTGGAATCTCCTCATTAAACTGATGATCTGAGGATAAATGACTCCTGGGTAAAGGGGGACATGGACGAGACTCGAAGGGGACCCAATATCAGCTTAAAGTGTACAGGAGTTGGTGAGAAAGAGGGGACCTGTGCATGGGAAGAGCTGACAGGATTGCAGAGTTGCCTTTACCACACTGGGCTGCCCTGACAGGCTTAGCCACGTCACCATCGTTCTGTTAAACTTTTTTCACCTTTTGAGGTTTGTAAGAGTTAAAGCATGACATTTCCAGCTGGGGTAAGTTAAATCTGGACGGATCTTCACTGAGAGGATTTAAATGAACTTAAAAAATTTTATCTACTTTAAGCAACGTGTTCTGGGATTTTGGAATCCCAGAACAAAATAGGAAAGAAGAACGCTTGAAGGTTTGCTGTTACTGAATTCCTGCATCCCGTGGATATTAAAGGGTTAAAAGGACTAGGAATAAATTTGATAATTGACAGTTTTATAAATTATTATTATTGAGACATTTTGGGACACTCAGAAAAAATACAGAAAAGATACTAGACATCTGCATTTCTCACATGGAAGGAAAGTAGGAGAAGGCTTTAAATATCAGTCTGTGAGGAACTACCTTAATTAATTCATCAACCTACTAATCAACCTACTAATTTGTTAAATTCACTAAGTATTAAAATCTGTCATAAGAACATTGGAATTGAGACTCTATTGAATTAAAGTAAAAAAAGGAGCTGAGACATGCTGAGTGAAATAATGGAGGAGATCAGATGTTGCTGAGTGTGAGAGATGATCATAACATCAGCCCGTTAAGGAAGGAGTGGCAGCAAGAGCGTAAAGCAGAGTATACAACGTTAAAAGCAAGACAGAACTTGTTAAAAACATAGTAACCGAATGGAAATAAATGCATAGTAATCGAACGGGAAGGAAGAAGAAAGAAGAAAGTTAGATTGGAAAGAATTTAAAATTATGGAATTTTGGAGGATTGTTCTAAAGAGGACATTGTGATAAAGGGGGGAAGGGTGGGGGAGTGGATTGAAAGTAAACGACTTGAGTGACTGATTGTTATTACTAAGTAAAATATGGGAATATTGAAATACAGACTGAGTGGGAAATAAAACGGAATACTAATACAAAGATCAAAATAAATGTGATTTTATGTGCATGTAGATTTGTGACATAGTAGTGCCATATTGTTAGATGTCTGAGTAAATATATAGGGGAGAAACGTGGTGATATTACTGTATAATTAAGTGCTTAACTGCATAAAGTTATACATAGAGCTTCTTACATAAGAGGTTTTGGAAACTTGACTGGATTATACTAAAGGGGAATTGCTTTTGAACTTTAACAGTTTGATCATTGGGTGCCTGAGAGTTTACACTACCTTGATAAAAGAAATAGAATGATCATGTTTTTATTAAGGAAGAGAAACAGCTGCCAAAGATATATTCAAGGTTGTCCCCATGGGAACAACCCAAGGACATTTTTGGAAAAGAACATTAGACAGATAAGAGTTTGCAAACTATAGAAGGACAGAAAAAGGGGAGAAGGATTCAAATAACAGAAAATAAAAGTAGAAATTATTCTTGAGAGTAATTCAATAAGTAAAAAATTAAAGAAAGGGAAAAATAATAATAGTAAATGAATAATATAAAATAAAAAATAAAAATAAAATAAAAACAGACAAGATGATGGCAGCAGGAAAAAGGAAAGCAGGGGTGGGAGCACAATCACAAATACAAACATTTGTTTCAAAGAAGAGCTTCTACAGAAATCAAGATGCCAATTACAGAAACAAAGACAGTTACAATGGAAAATCAGAGCATGACACAAAGTGTTGGATTTGACATAACTGAAGAAATAAGAAAGTTAACAACGACATTCAAGAATGAAATGAAGGAAACAAGAACAGAAATGAAGCAAATGAGAACAGAAATAAAAACAGACCTTAAGAAAGAACTAGAGACATTTAGCACTAAATTAGACAACATCTCAAAGAATTAAAACATGTGAATGAAAAGGTAAAGGAGGTAGAAGACAGAACAACAAAGATGGAAACACAGACATTGAAAATGGAAGAAAGGACAGAACAAATGGAAAGGACAACACTATTAATAGATATAAAGAACAGAAACAAATCGATTAAGATAAGAGGTCTGAAGGAGTCTTCACAGGAGGACCTATATGAAAGACTAACACGATCTCTAGCACAATTCATAGGATGGGCACTGGAACAGTTGAATCTAGAACTGGACAGGATCTTCAGAGTTAACTCGGTGGTCGCAAAGAGGAGGAATATACCATGAGACATTGTAGTATATTTCCTGAGGGAGAGAGTAAAGGATGTGGTCCTGCAACATAGCTACACAAAGAAATTTGTGGTGGAAGGGAGTGAATTGAAAATATATAAAGATGTACATCCCGCCTTGTTGAAAAGAAGAAGAGATTACAATTTCTTGACACAAGTTTTGAGAAATCATGGGATAAGATATACATGGGAAAGGACAGAGGGTATTTCATTTCTTTGGAAACAGAAAAGATTTGTGCTGAACTCAATTATGAAAGCAAGAGAGTTCTGGAAAAGGTATAAGGAAGAATTAAAACAGATGAGGTTTCACAGGAAGAGGAAGAGGGAAAAACTAAAGATACCCTACAACCCTTACAAGGATCAGAAACAGAACAAAGAAAGCAAGAAATAAAGAGGAAACCCATGGAAGTAGAAAAGGAAGAAAAAACAGAAGTGGAGCAAGAGGAAGAAGTGGAAGAAGAAGGAGGAGGAGGAGGAGGCGAAGAATCAAACTCGATACAGGATTTGGAATTGGAAGAAGGAATAGAAGAGACTGAATAGGGAACATTATAATAAACAAATATAAAATGAAATTGAGAATACTTTCCTGGAATGTTAGGGGTATGAACTCCTCCCATAAAAGAAAATGCATTTTTCATCAATTAGAAAAAGTGAACTTAGATATAATTGCAATACAAGAAACTCACATCAAAAATAAAGACTTAAATTATATTAAGAATCCTAAATTAGGTCAAACCTTCTCATCATCAACTAATAAGAAGAAAAAAGGAGTAATTATCTATGTAAATAATAAATATGAGGCAAAACAAATTTATAATGATAACTTAGGGCACTGTATAGCTGTTGAAGTAAATATTATGGATTTAAAATTATTGATTGTCACAATATATGGCCCATTAGAAAATAAAAGTAAATTTTACCAAAAGTTATTAGAAAAATTATTGGACCTAGATGACTATAAGATGATTTTAATGGGAGATTGGAATGGAGTTTTGAATCCAATTATAGATAGATCTAATAAGAATAAAAATAAGGTTGGTAAAAACAGTCAAGGGAAACTCCCTAAATCCTTTTTTGATTTATTGGAATATATGTCCTTAGGGAAAGTTTGGAGATACGTAAAAGGAGAAAAAGAAGAGTATATTTTTTTCTCTGAGCGTCATAAAACTTGGTCTAGAATAGGTATGCTTTTTATTTCATTGGATATGATAAAAAACATCATGAAAATGGAAACCCTTCTGAGAACATTATTGGATCATTGCCCCACATTATTAACCATTCAACAAGGGGAGAAAAGGTTTAATTGGACAATGAATGATAATTTATTGAAAAATGAATTAGTAATAGGAAAAGCAAAAGAGGAATTAAAAAATTTCTTGGAGATTAATATAGATAAGAGCCAAACAGCACAAACAGTATGGGAAGCAAGTAAGGCAGTAATGAGGGGGTTCTTCATAAATTAACAAGCTCAGATAACAAAATGTAAAAAAGAAAAAGAAACACGAGTGCAAAAGAAACTCCAAGAGAAAGAATATGAATTAAAAAAATCTACAAGATTCTAAAATACAAAATGAAATAAAAATGTTAAGAAATCAGTTATCATTATTAATGATTAATGAGATGGATAAGAAAATGAAGTTTGTAAAACAAAGACAATTCGAGCAGGCAAACAAACCGGGGAGATGGCTCTCATAGAGATTGAAAAAGGAAGGGGAAAAACGTAATATTAAAGGTATAAGAGAGGGTCAGAATATTTATTATCAACAAACAAAGATTAAAAATATTTTTGTTAATTACTTTGAAGAGTTGTTTAAAAAAAGATCACAAACACAAGAACAAAAAAATAAAATGATGAAATATTTACATCAAACAGAAATTACTCGATTGATGGATAATCAAAGAGAAGATCTGGATAAACCAATTACTGTACAGGAAATCATAGATGCAATTTGATGCAATTAAGAAATTGAAAATAGAGAAAACTCCCAGCCCCGATGGTTTTACGGTGTTATATTATAAAACCTTTCAAGAACTTTTAACATCTCTGCTGTTACAAATATTAAATTCTATTAAGCATCAAGAATTCCCAAATTCATGGAAGGAATCAAATATTGCCGTGATTCCCAAAGAGGGGAAAGATAGACGGGATCAAAGAAAGTATAGACCGATCTCCTTATTAAACGTTGATTATAAAATTTTTGCTTTAATTTTAGCAGAGAGATTAAAGAAGACACTGGTAAAATGGGTGCATGAGGATCAGAACAGTTTCCTTCCCGGAAGATATTTGAAAAATAATATAATAATAATTTTGGACATAATAGAGTACTATCAAAAATATAACCAGAAAAAAATGGCATTAATATTTTTCGATGTGGAGAAAGCGTTTGATAACATAATGTGGTCTTTTATGTTCGAAACAATGAAGAGGATGGGAATTGGAAATAGATATATGGATTGGATAAGAGCAATTTATAATGAACAAAAAGCAAGTTTAATCATAAATGGGGAGAAAACAAAACAATTTGAGATATATAGAGGTACGAGGCAGGGATGTCCACTCTCACCATTACTTTTTATAAGAGGTCTGGAAATTTTGAATAATAATATAAGGAATAATATGGCAATTAGAGGTACAAGAATAAGAGAACACGAATTTAAGATGCAGGCTTATGCAGATGATTTGGCAGTAATCTTAGAAGATCTGATAAATAGTATTAAGGCACTTATGGAAACATTGAAACAATTCAGGGAAATAGCAGAGTGTAACCACTCAGAGGTGGTTTTGCCAGTTCCTGCCTTTGAATTATAGCCTACAGCACCTGGTCTCCCATCCAAGTACTAACCAGGGTTGATTCTGCTTATCTTTCAAGATCAGACAGGATATGCTGCCTTTAGGGTATTTAGACTCTCAAGTTGGTATCCTAGCGAATTAGTTTCCTAAACCTTATACCAGAGCTTACACTGTAGCCCTAATATCTAAATATGCAACTGTATACATGCAAATTCATGTAAAAATGCATGTTTCTTTACATCATAACTCTAACCCAGAGGTCTTGATTTAACAGTAGCCACACTAGTTTCACTAGCAGCACACATTTTTCCCCCAATCTGGCATTAACTTTGGTCAATGGATCCCTATTTATTTATTAAAAGCAATTTGGCCATATTACCTAATAAAGCACAAATGCATTACAAGTATGTCCCTTTGGCAGAGTCTATGGCAAAATAATATTGCCCTCAAATATGATAATGTTGCACATGAAGTAAGATTAATTAAAATTTAGAATCTACAGTTTCATGATGGTATCTTTCAGTTGTTCAGTTTTTACAAAAGGCCCTTCAGTTGTGTGCTTTTTCTGTACCTCTGGGACTGTTTTCAAGTCCAGTTTGTAATTCCAAAGAAAATAACTGAGGCACTGCAGCTTGGTTTTTGTTTGGCAAGTCTGCTTTCTAAAGAAGTGCAGTCTTTTGGTCCAGCTTATTAGCTGACTCACTACAAACCGCACCCCTGAAGGGAGGTTTTTATCTCTCCCTCTGACCCACCCCGTATTTCAGTGAAAAGGCTGAGAACTGTGCTGTATCTGCAGAGTTTTTTAATGAGAATGTTATACTAAAGGCAAATAACAATACTTGATAGGAGTCCTATGCAAATAATATGTGTGTGTATGTGAAAGAGAGAGACAGATGAGAAATTAAAGCTAAGGTTTCATGTTGTACACGAATAGCTTACATTTCTCATAGCATATTTGTTTTCTGTTGTCTGAGCCCGCAGTGCTCCATTAGACACATCACACATATTCTTTTCCCACAATGACTGTTTGGAACCTCTTACTACTGTACAGAAGGGCTGCTCAATGGGATGAGGCTTTCTTGAGCAAATCTTTCCCAAGACTGAGGACTGACTAAGGATGGAAAGAATATTCAAAAAATTTGGGGGAAAAATGTACCCTGAAATATCAGCAGGGCATGAGTGTTTGGCAAGGGGCTCAACATACCAACATCTCAGTTGGAGTTGCCTCAGCTCTTCCTACTGGATACTTAGCCACTGTAGATAAAGCAGGCAGCAAAAACCCTAACAGGTGCTGGAGAAAACATCCATCACCCACCCTGTGTAAAAGACATCCAAGTCGGCCCACAGACTCTGCCTTGTCTTCTGAAAGCTAGAACCTGAACCTTGACTACTCTTACGCACATCCCTCTGATTTTTTTTTTTTTTTCATCTTCAGATTAATTCCTTGGCTTCTTGATCTCTGGAAAGCTAAATACCCATACGGCCTCTCCTCAAAGTGAATTGAAGAACATGTTTCTCCAGTGTTGGGAAACTCTGGCAAGGAGAATCCTAGTCTGATAAGAACTTTCACGCTTTGGCACTTATTCTCTGAAAAATGTATACATGGTTGTTTTGTGCAGAAAACAGCAATAAAATAAAATGCACAGGAAGCAGCAATGCTATTTTCTTTGCAGAAAATGTTACAGCTGGAGATTTACTCTGCACACAATTCACATATGATTTTTGGGCAGAAAATAGTATATTCTGGACAGAAAACAGCACTCCCTTCAAATGATAATATTTCTACACAGAAAATTCTGTTTTCTGCACACGCGCACGTGCGCGCACACACACACAACCATGTGAAAATTTTGTGCAGTGTAAGTCCCAGAATAGAAATAGTCTTCAAAGACTTTCTTTCAGAAGGAAGAAAATTGTTAAAATTGCACATTGCTTCTGTTGAGAATGGAATTGGGAAAGAATTACAGCCCTAGAGCTGATTGATAGAAAAGAGAGAGTATACGAACAAAGTGAGTGCCACATCTATGTGGCGAATGAAGCACCCATTTCCAGTGATTAAAATACAACTTTTTTTCACAACCATTTTGTTGTATCATAACATGTAAATTGACTTTAACCTACTAAATTTTATTTAATCATAAAATGACTCTAACCTGTTTTCAGTTCAAGATATATTTCAATAAAAAAGAGTGGCAACACTGACAAACATCACTGTATACCTTGCGATGGCGTACAAGATACTATATGGTGGACCAGCCAAAATTTGTACATTTTGTAGTAGAGAGTGTCAATCAATGAGATTATTTGAAAAGGCACATCAGCACTAATGATCACCTCTATTCCTTCAACTTCATTTTTATAGATACCATTTCTTTTGGACTTTCTTCATTGCTTGTGATTGCTACCAACATTCCATTCCTCAACATCCTGTAGATCTGTGTACACTCCGTGTTTGCTTAGATTGGAGTGATATGCATCAAACTGATAATAGATCCTAGGATCGTACAGAGAACTCTAAGGTATGGATCTGACACAAAGCAATACAGTATAGATTAGATTGTGCATGCTCAGAATCTTCTTCAAGTCTGTAGACTTACAGATGTTTGGAACTACAAATGGTGTCAACCCCAGCAAGCTTGTCTATTGGTAAGGAATGATGTGAAATGTGGTCCAGCATTTGAGGGATTAGAGTTTCTCCATTTCTGAAACAGGTGTTGAAACATTGGCCCTGACAAATAGGAGAGAGTTTGAACCTTCTGCTTCACCCCAGGCCTAACAAAGTTTAAATATCAAGTGCCTGTTCAATTGAGCAATACATTCTGTTCTCTGTTCTCCATCTTTCAGCAGAAATCATTGGTTCCATACCTAAGAAAAACACACTCCTAGCTCTGGCAGACAGAAGATTATGAGATAGACAGGTTTTCTCCATGATCTGTTGGGTTAACTCTGCCCAATCTTGCATCAGAAAGCAAGGCCTAACTGTTTCATCCATAACCCATTAAGAATTATACTTTCATTTATAGTACACATTAGAATGAAGAAGAAAAGTTTAGGTTTTCGTGCTAACAAGAACAGTTTGTAGAGAGAAGCATTGAAAGGCACAGGTGAAAAGAAGAGTCAAAATTCAAGAATTACACTCATTACACTCTAGATAATTTTCTTTTGAAACCTATTTTTATGTTATTATTACTTCACAAGCATAGTGTCTGGACAGCTTGCAGGAAACAGTAATTTAACATTCCAAATGTAATCTGAATAAAGCCAATATTTTTTTTCTTGGTGTAACTGATGCCAAGTGTGTGTTAATGTTAACGTGTTCAGACCCTGTCTCATTTTGCCTAAGGCAACATGATACAATTAGGCACGTGCAAGTCCTCAAGTATGGGAGCATTTATGGTTTATTGTTCTATTTCATGGAGCACTTGAGGATTATTTCATGATTGGACTATGTCATCAAACTCTGTCCCTTGCCTGATTTTCTTCATGTTGCTATAATGAAATGTCAATGCAGACAGCCTTGTTTTACTGCTTCTAAGTACCAGTCTCAGACACCAATATCTGCCTCTGTTGCTACAGCCTTTAATTTAGTCTACTGTCTAGGAAGTGGCCTGTTTCATTGCTTCTTCCTTTTAGTTGACTAAAGAAAACCCTGGCTTTTGGGTGAGGGAGGAAAACAGCTGCACTTTCTTAAAGCACAGAAACTTTGGTCATTTTTTCCCATGATTTCTACTGACTTGCAGACAGACAGAGCAAGTTGTTCTGAAATATCTTCATTCACTACTCTGCACTTTTCAACCGAATCACAGTTCCTGCCATCATTCAGCTTTAGGTCCCTCTCCAGGTATTTTTTTGGACTATATCTTACACCATCCACCAAACAGCATGGCTTTGACCATGCTTTATATCCCCCATTCAGAATTTGGATTTTTTTTGATAGGGGGGAGCCACTGCTTCCCAACTGACCCAGCCAACATATGCATATACAGGTACCTGAGAGAGGCTGGCATCTTGTTACTGGCATATGCACATATGTAAGTCTCCCCTACCTTTGTGAGTGCTGCAGGGGATTGGTATTCTTTTCTTCCGTCTTCAGTATCCAAGCCCTCCCGTGCATACCTGCAAATAGGACCCTGGCATATCTCAGCAATGATGTAATCATTTTGTATCTGGCTACAGAGATATAGCCAATGCTTCTCTGCTTCTCCCTGCTCCTCATGAGACACATATCACGAGGGGAGCTTCAAAAACTATATGGTAAGTCTTGTGTAGGTCATGACTGAATCATACAGGATTACAGCCACAAATTCCATGTTACTTCTAGGGAGAAACGCTATCCGGGTGTCTACAATTTTAATATTAAAATATAGCTCCATGCGCCAGCGTAGTCCCCCAAAAGGGCATGTAGGCAGGCATGGTCGAAAGACTGAAAATCAGGTCAGGCTAGTAAAATCCCCAGTCATGTAGCCCCAGGAAACCTCAAGATGCATAAACCCACAATAAATAGCGCCTGAGAAACTGACTTGAGGAGATTAGCGTGTCTGCCCCAAGTTGAGCAAATATTCCATCAGGCGAGGACCATTTACATGAAGTCACACCACAAACTAACACAGCCGAAGATCCTGAGACTTTGGCAACACCTTGCAATCCCATCACACAAAGGAAATTACCATGGTGGAGCTTCATTATCGCTCCAACACCCATTGGTCTCCCCACGAAAGGATTAGTCCTCCAGGTACTTTTTCCCCTACAAATAGTCCCAGTTTTTGAGCAGTTCTTTGGATCCCTCCCAGTCATACCAGCAGACCGTTTCTCCGTCCATTGAGTGATCCCCTCAGCCTTCTTTGTGCTGAGCCCCACTTCTTTGCTGCCTTCTCGGACCCAGGACTTCGGGACAAGGTGCAGTATTACCCCAACAACACCCCTTCAATACTCTCTCTGTCCAAATTCCTCTCTTTTGCTTCTCAATAGCTCTTGGGTGTATGTGTGCATAACTGCGTTGGTGTGTGAGACTTGCATTCAATAAAATCATTTATTGGACATTTTGGTTTGGTTTTTGGCTTGGCCTGACCCTGTAAAAACTGGGTAAAAAGACCCCACTAGGTTACCCTGCCTCTCACATTGTTGTTGCTTGTGTTCTGGCTAGTTTCCATTCCCCATCACATGAAGCACATTGAGGTGTCCCCCAAGGGACCCCAGAAATCAGGGTAACATCCACTTTCTGAGAAAACATGCATACGAGTACAGTGTCAGTTGCTACAAGAACACGTCTTAGTTTTGGTAACTTTATTGACTGTTATAGTTAATGTTAAGTGTATTCCTTTAGATATGGGAAGAATATTTTCAAGATATTGAAGAAGGTAGAAAAGTGAACCACTGACAAGTGAACCCCTGACAAGTGAACCCCTGACAATAATAATACTGGACCAATGAGAAACTTTGCAGTTCAGGACTCATTCAATGCAAAATTCACATGTGATCATTTTGCCTAGAAAACAGGGATTTTCTGTGCAGAAATATGTATATATTCCTGCACTGAGCTGTTATTTTCTCTATATAAAATGTTTTCTAGGCAAAACAACCTTGCATGAATTTTATGCAGAACAAGTCCCAAACTATGAAGTCTTCAAAAACTACACAGTTTGGAAGACTCTCTTGTAGTGAGAAGAAAATTGCTAAAATTACTCTTTGTTTTCTTCAAGAAGAAAACTAGTGAAGAATTACATCCTATATCCTATTAATATTGACATCAACAAGTATTAGTATAATATGGAGAATACTTGAAAATATGAGACTTCTAAGTCTGCAAGTGCAAGCCAGCATGATGTACTGGTTTGAGCATTGGGCTACAATTTTGGAGACCAGCATTCAAATCTCTGCGCAGGCATGGAAACCGACTGGGTGACCTTGGGCAAGTCACACTCTCTCAGACTCAGAGAAAGGCAAAAGTAAACTCCCTCTGAACAAATCTTGCTAAGAAAACCCTATGGTAGGATCACCTTAAGGTCATCATCAGTCAGAAACAACTTGAAGTCATACAACAACAACAAGTTTGCTAGTAGCTGCTGCTTTGTGAGTGCTAAAAACTCTTTATGAGCGCCAGTTCTCAATACTCTCAAATAAGGGCTTTTGCAGAAGCTGCTGTTCAAACAGATGCCATTGCTTGAAAGTAATATACATAAGTCTATACATTTGTATCTTCTCTCTTCCTGCCCCTGGAGGTATTTCATTCTACCCTTAGAATTATTCCCTAATGGTAGTCCAGGCATTAGGGGCCCCAGTAAATGAGGTTTCCCAGTTCACCTGATAGTCATTCTTATGCCAGGTGTCTATGGGAAACCCCATCTTGCAGTACTTCTGGCAGTTGCTGTATCATCATACCAATATTCAATATACTGGCAAAAGAGGAAGGGAAAGGAAGGAAGGAAGGAAGGAAGGAAGGAAGGAAGGAAGGAAGGAAGGAGTGGAGGAGGAGAGAAGATACTCCTTACTGTACCAGTATCTAGGTAAATTATTGCATGAATGAAAGTGGTAGGGAGACATTCTAGTCTATTTTAGATTACATTTTAAGGCAGATGCAACTTAATGATGTCAAAAAATAGGGTGCGTTTATTTCAATTTTAACTTTTCAGAAATAGGATATAGGTCATTCCAGGATGTAATGTTTGATCAATATTGTCGAGGCTTAAAATACCTTTTTATTCCTAGGTAAATTATATTAAAGTATAGTTAGGAATTACCTCTATCAGATTAAAGAATTAGTATGAAAAGTATATTTCCAAAAATGGGATTCCCCCCACTGGAGTATACTAAACTTATAACATTTCTTAAGTAATTTGTGAGAGCTAACTGTGTGCTGGCTCCCTTTGAAGTTTCTAAATACACCTGTAGTTTTAAAAGTTTGCCTTTTCTTTGAAAAAAAAATCCTTAAAATTTCATAAGCCTAACTAATAAGAACATGAAGTATTTCATTAAATGTTGCTTACCACTGCTAGGATAACTGAGACTTGCCTGGGGGGAAAAAGGTAGGTTATTATGTGTGTGTGTATTCTTACAAAGGATGTAGGTTATGGTGTGTGTTTCATAGGGAATTACTTAAGAGTGTAACAATGCAGTAATAAAATCTCAGATGCTTTTGGCTTGTAATTCCCATTGGCCCTAGCCTATGGTGAGGAATTAGGGGTGATGTAATCTAAAACATCCAAAGGCAGTTGTCCATCCATGCTACAGAAGATCATTGTTGGCCTACACTGTAGTACTTACTATATTTGTTCTGAGACTTCTTTGCTTCTGTGTTTGTCTACTTGAAGTTCTTAACTGTGATATCAACTACTGAAATCTCAGGAGTGAAGAGTCTCTTTGTCATATAGTACATATGGGAACTGATGGGAATAGTACATCCCACCAGTTTCCCACCAGTTTCTTCTCAGCTGATTACTGGACCCTTAAGAGTGCTCACTTGGGGCCCTGCCATTTGTACACCTAGCATATGGAAGAGAGGGTTTAACATTATAGCACATCTAACCCCATATATTATACTCTGATACAGTAGTTCTTAATCTTTTCTTTACCAGGGATGCCCTTGTACACATAATTTGTTTGCCAGGGATCCCCAAGACTCAACTTAAGGTTTAACTATTTAAGTTTAGATCTAAACATTCAGATATTTCTTCAAATATTCAAATCCCCATTCAGACACTGGGTGACCTTGGGCAAGTCCCATTCTCTCAGCCTTAGAGGAAGGCAAAGGCAACCCCCTTCTGAACAAATCTTGCCTCCTCCCAAAAAACCCCACTCTGTGATATATTCACCTTAAGGTTTTCATAAGTTGGAAGTGACATGAAGTCATATGTTAACAAAGTGCCACTGGCAGAGGGAAGTTCTTTAAACCGTCATGTTTCTCTCCTTTGAAAACTGACATATGTTGCCTATGCCTTTCTCTGAAGCTGAGAAAATGCGACTTGCCTGAGGTCAGCCAGTGGGGTTCCATGACTGAGTGGAGATTCAAACCCTGATCTCCAGAGTCATAGTTTAGGTTCACACACATGCCTGTCTTCACGTCCCTTTCATCAGGCATGTGGCAACAGGGAGACTGAGGAACACAATGGCAGGTGTATACACACACCCAAACTAATCCCTTATTTGTAAACAAGGGAGTTGTTTCAGCAGCTGCACACACACCCACTGTTGCATCCCTGTTGTTGTTGCTGCTGGTATTAACAAGCAGGGCTCTGTAGGCCTCATGTGAGGACTCTGCAGATCCCCAGAGGTCTGTGGACTCCAGGCTAAGACCCACTGCTCTGATAAATTATGGACACATGTGTTGGCTCTGCCCATAAGCTGCAGTATGTTTGACATCAGTTGACAGCTATAAAAGTAGGCCTTGTCCACATGAATGAGGACCATGATCGGCCCACTGTCGTACTTGCCTAGGTAATACACACAAATATAGATCCGTTTCACACTGTCACTAAGGGAGTGGCTAGCATGTGCTTCACTATAGACAGGATGTGGATAACTTGAACACTCCTGATGTGCTACAAAACTCTTCATTGTTGAGCAGCAGAACATAAGAATAAAGTCCATCCAAAAACATCGACTCTAAGGTAGTGCAAACTAGAAATCAATGTTCCTTTCTATGATATTATAGTTGGAATGACCATTCACACATGCAAGCAGTCACTCAAAGTTCTTTGATCCTTTACTGAATATTCTTGGTGAACTAGGCCAAAATGACTTTCAAGTGAGATCCAATTTCTACCTTACCTAGAGAGGCAACCAATCTTTCTCCTATAAATCTATGCAACATTCATCCATTTCTTGGCTTCTTAATAAATACTTAATAAAAACAAAAACAAAACAAAAACGGAACCAATCATTTGCATGAATGTTAGAAAACCTATTTGTTTCCCTTGCACTGAGACAAGAGTCTACAGAAAAAGTTGATTATGAAGTTAAACCTAAGGCCCTTTTCGCACCTTACCTTTACAGTGTGATGAACTAGAGCCCTCACGATATTGCTAATATTGCAAGAGGACCAGTAGAGACTCACTTGCAGTCTGCACATGGTAGGGCATTTGTAGAGAGCACCAGTCCCCGCCTGGTGCCTTGTCCGCATGTCGGCATCCTGGGCCATGCTCAGGTCCTGCCATGTCCCCACCCCACTGCCCTTGATTGGTCGGTGGTTTTTCTTTTTCTTTTCATTGTTTCGTCAACTATTGTGCTAATGTTAACATGATAGATCTTACCAACAGGCTATTTCATACTATGTTGGTAACGTGCTAATGTGCTAACGATAGCGCTGTTTTTTTTTTAAAAAAAACACAGTTGGAAGGACCCCAGGGGCTGCTGTCGTCTCAAGTGTGAGTGGCGATGCAGCCCCAGGGTGGCCTTTCGCGGCAACATGTCGTGCAGTGTTCCCTGCTGTGATGGGGGCAGCGGCCAGCCTGCTGCTGGGTGAAGCATCCCCTGGGAGTTGCTGCGTGAGGGACAGGCAGCAGGGACTGCCCACACCCCGCCCACTCCCGGGTCCTTTCCGGAAGCACACTGGACGACGGCTCCACAGGCCCTCTGGTCACGCAACTGATGCGTGAAAGGGAGCGCTATCAGCAGTATCCGCGGTCATGATAGCAGCTGGTTCGCCAGAACGTCATGCGGTACTGCGGCTCATGAAGGGGGGAGGGAGCGTGCCTAATACGCTTTAAAAACGCCATGCAAAAAGGGCCTAAATCAGGAATAGCAATACATACAGTAATCATGGTGATGTGTGTGTGTGTGTGTGTGTGTCTTATCTGCTGTTTATACAGAACCTCTTATTGCAGAGTGCTTACCATATTTACTACCTTGGATCCTGTGTGGAGAAGTTGGGTATAAATTGAACAAACAAACAAATAAATAACTATATCTTCTTCTCACAACACCCTTGCAAGATAGATTGGTGTGATCCTTATCTATAGGTGAGACACTGAAACTGAGAGGCAGACATGGACATACCATAAATCCAGCATGTTAATGAGACCTGTAAACCAGTACCACAAATTGAAGCTGAACTTTCTAATTACTGGCTAGACTACAGCCTTTCTGTTTCAGTTAAACTGTGACTATCCTGCCTCTGTAGCTAAATACAAATGGAATAATATTTGGAATGAATCTGATTTCTAGCAATCCACTCCTTACAGAATTCTGTTACAGTACACTATTTTTCAAGAATGCAGGAACAGCTGATAGGAATAGCAGAGAAGCGGTCAAACTTGAACACCTTCGATTTCCATAGGAAAGAGGTAAGTATGAATGTAACACTCCTTCTGAAATCATGCAACTTGAAAGTGTTCAAGTGTGGTTTGATTATGTCATAATTTTAATAAATTCAGATAGTATTTTTTTAAAAAGATATATTTTTTCTACCCAAATAAACTGCATTTGGTGTTGAGAATACATAACCAAAAACCTTGAGTTTTGGAACAGGTTGAACAGCAAAATCCAGGGGCTCTTAAGGGTATCCCCCTGTGATTTTTTTTCTCATTTCTAGAAGCTGAAATGGAGGAAGGCCTTTGTGTAACTGCAATCTACTACTGTTGCACTAGTTTTCTCAAGACTATCAAAAGAATACATCACGGTGAACACAATAGTTGAAATACAATTGCCTTTCTCCAGGGTGGGCAGAAAAGTTATGTCTGGCAGCTGGAGCTTTAGAGCAGCTGACAAGTTACGTTTTTATGACCAGCTTGAAACAATCTGTTTTGACGTCTCAGGAATTACCAGAGCTTCTCTGAAAGCCAAGCATGCCGTCAGAACCCCAACAAGCTCCTGTGCAGAAGTGAAGTTTAATTAAGTTACCTACTGAGAAAGCAGCCACAGGAAAACTTCTGAGCTGAGCACTGGATTTTCAAGTCAGTCAAGGGCATCCATAGAAGACAGATATTTCACAACCCAGAGAGTGTTTGCCAGAGTTCTTATACAACCCGGTGAATGATACAATGTTAGTCCACCTAGGAATTGTACTAATCACATTTTCAAGTAAACAGAAAAAGATAAACTATTTTTTAAAGATTATTTAGAACAATGTACATTGTTTAAAAAGCTACAATTAAATTGTCAGCTAGATTTATATTACTTGGTGCCCTCTTTACCATCTAGATCCGCCATTAGTATAATTCTGCTCTGACTTTTTTTTAAAAAAATCTTTAATCTGTTTGGGGATCATCTGCTGATATTGAGGTGGAAGTTTTAACTTTCTTTTCATGCCTTTTGGAGAGTTCATTCATTATACCTTTGCAAGAATGCTTTAGGGCATTAAGATACACATATGACTTGTTTAAGCCGTGAAGAACATAAAAAAGAACACAGGAAGCTGCCCCATACTCAGAATTCCTTATTGGACTACTTCTCCCAGAATCCCCAAATCAGCATGACAATGAGAGTTGTAATCAAAAAAAGGAAACTTTCCAAACTCTGCTCATACTAAGTCGAGCCATTAGTCTCTCCAGTGTAAGGATGCACTGTAATGTCATGGGTTTGTATATAAAAATGTTGCTTGATTTATTGAGTGAGTATGAGGTAAACAGGTTTTAGTTTGGGGGAGAGAATAGAGTGTTAAAGTAAATGGTGATTGATGAAATGTACCAGGAGACTTTTGTTAGGTTATTGGTGAATGAAAGTTGAATTTTCAGTCTGAGTTGGGAGTTAGCCTCATGTTAGAGCTAGGTAAGGTATGAGAGGGGTTTGTGTTAGACTAGTGTTCGAATGGAGTTTGAGTTGAGTGATTGGTAAGGGTCTGACTTAAGGTGAGTGGCGGCAGTGTGGTATTTAAATGTTGTATATAAATTATCTGCTGTGTTATGGTTAACCTCTGTAAATGAAGTTCTGTTTTTGGTTTTATATACTTTTAGTCTCTGGAATTGCTACCATTCTGAGAGCTTGGTTTCAGACAAGGTGCCTGTGGTGGCAGCATTTAAAGTGGAAAGGTGGTATCCTGTTAGGGATAAAAGTGGTATAAATCCATAAAGGAGCTTTGAGGGCATTTACAAAACTAAGTCCTTACAGAGGCAGAGGTAGGGATCAGGGAAAGCCCTCACACTGAGTGTTTACACTGAACGTTATGAAAAGTTTCACATTTGGTGGGTAAAGATGCCCCACATTTGGCAATAGTGGTGAGGTTGCCTAAGAAGAATCCTCACAGAGTGGAAAGCCCCACACTTGGTGTATACACAGGCCCTTTCCGCAACTCACCTATTTTGGGCACTGGGGTGTGATGCTCACATGAGCAGCCTCCGGAGAGAGGCTCTCGCTTCCCTGCTTCTTCAGCTTCGCACAAGCTTCCTGCTTGCGTGAGAGACCTGCCTCTTCCTTTTGCAGTGCAGCCTAGGACCTTCCCAGGCTTCACTGAGACAGGAAGCGTGACCTGCTCAGCTCCCGAAGCTTCACACGCAAGGTAAGTGCGCACAGGGCCCCGGAGTGATGTGCGATTGCGCAGCATTTTTGGCTTCAAGCTGAAAATGAAAAAATGCATGAACAGTCCCTGCCAGACCCTGGAGCATCGTGCAAATGTGAGTGCGTCATGTGGACCACTCCTCACATGTGCATGATGCTCAAGGGGCCCTTTCGCATTGAAAATGCCATGCAAAAAGGGCCACAGGTGGGATAGAGGGTAAAACCCTCCCAGAAAGGGTGGAAACCCCATTGTTGGTATAGGAAGTGTGGGATATAAGCTGAAAACCCCACATTCATCACTTTTCAACTCCAAGGAATGCAGACACTGGCAGAGGAGTTCTCAGACACAATGGCAGTGGCACTTGTTAATACTGCACAGAAGAAGGCATGGTAAAAGCCTTTTGAATGTTTTTTACTATGAAAACCATATAGTGAGACAATCCAAAATGAAACTAGAGATAATGCCAGAGGATGAGACTCCCAGGTCAGGAGGCACTCAATGAGTTACTGGGGAAGAGCAGAGGACAACTATGAGCAGTTGTGGCTAATTATACAACTGGACTCAAGCCAAAAGGATGTTCAGCTGTTTACATGCTAAGAGGTAAATGGAAAGTCTGAAGGTACACATTATACATTATAGGGATGTGGAATGTGGGAAACTAGATAGAGTAAAACAAGAAATGCAATGTATAAGAACTGTGATACTTGGAGTGACTGAGCTAAATTGGACAAGAGTGGGACATTTTGAGTCAGGTAACACTGTGTTTTACTCAGGAAATGAAAATCTAAGAAGAAATGGGCTGGCATTAATAGTGAGGAGCAAAGGAGCAAAAGCAGTCAGAGGATATAATGCAAAGTCTGACTGAATCATATCAATAAGATTACAGGGAAAACTCATCAACATAACCACAATCCAAGTTGATGTTCCGACTATAGGGGCAAAAGAAGAAGAAACTGAAAGATTCTGTGCTGGACTCAAGGAGAAAATTGATCACACACCAAAACAGAACTTCTTGTAAATCATAAGTGCTTGGAATGCAAAAGCAGGAAAGAAAAAGCAGAACCAACGACTGTAAGAAAATTGGACTTAGAATCAAGAAATGAAACAGAAAACTGAGTGACTGAATTTTGTGAGGTTAACAGTTTGTTCATCACAAATGTATCCTTTAAGCAATAAAGAGGTATTGTATACATGGATATGGTCTGACAGGCAACATAGAAATCAACTAGACTACATAATAAGAAACAGAAGATGGAGAAGCTCCATTCTCTCTGCAAGGACATGACCAAGGGAAGATTGTGGCACAGGCTATGAACTGCTGGTATCAAAAATTAAAATAAAGCTGGAGAAGAGCTTTAAAGCAACCATTGTGCCACAATACAACCTGAAGAATATCCCTCTAAAAGTTAAAGATAATGTGATTAACAGATTTGCAATATTAAGCCTTATGGAAATGGACCACCAAAGGGTGCAGAAGTGAAAAATGGTTGGGAACTGCTGTCCTGTATGAACCTGTCCATGTTTTGAAATCTTTTAGGAAGGTCCTTCTTCGTGTCCCTCAACCCTTACAGGTGGGAACATGGGACAGTGCTTTTCAGCGGTTAGATTCAGAGAGGTTAGATTGACACTTTTCTTCCTATCTTTCCCCAGACAGATGAAGACTTTCTTGTTCTGGAAAGCCTTTGAGGACTGATTTTTTTAAAGAGGAACACTGGCTTTACATAACGTGCTGGATTTTTATTTGCAGCAGCTGCTGTTATTTAATGATTTATTTTTTTATAATGATTTTAATTTTTGATAGTTGTACATTGTGATTTTTTAAATTGTCTTTTAACTGTTGTAAGACACCTTGAGTCCCAAACTGGGGAAAAGGAGGAATATAATCGCACTCGTAATCATAATCACAATCATGATGATGCAAGGAGGTACAACAGAATTGTGACCAAAAAACAGAAGAAAGTGCTAATCATTTGGCCACTTGTAGGATGTTATTGTAGCTATGGCAATGAAAGAGACTTTCAGAAATTTCACAGCCATCTATAGGATCAGGGGATCAGGCCTCAAAACACTACCAGTCACTATTAACATACTAAAAAGTGCTACATTTTGCTTTGGTCTTAAATGCCATAGATGAACCCCATGCTGACAGCTTTTAAAAATAGTTTCTCTTCAAAACACACAGTCATTCACGGCCATAACACAGTTATCTGTGCCTTATGTAAAGCTGGTTTATTCATCCACTTCCCTGGGTTAAAGGATTTGGAGGCGCCAGTAATACCAGCTTTAGAGGTGTAAATTACAATGTCTTGTACATATACTGGAAGGCTCTCTAGAATTCACAAGTTCTAAAGGCTTGTTGAAAACAGAAGGAGAGAGAAAGAGAGAGAGAGAGAGAGATCTTCACCAACTGCAGCTGATAAGATTAAAAGCCACTGAGCATTTGTACTGTGAGCCAAAAGATTCCTAGATTAACTTGGCCAGACATATTCAAGAGAAAAAGAAGTGTCTCCATGAATCCTTAAGGGAATGTTCTTCACTATAAGGTTTGGGGGTCACTGGTAGCTCTCAATTACAGTGTAGATCTATCCCTGCCTGTCTCACTCATTTACTTTATTGGTCAAAATATCCATTAAGAGAAATATGTTTTCCTTGCTATTAACAAATGATCTCTCTGACATTAGAATTTCTTCAGAGATATCTGGTTCAGAAATCAGGCTGTAAATTACTATAAGCCTGCATTTACAATGTGGTGATTATGATGATTAACAAAATAAGCAAAATGTAGGATAGGTGTGGAAGATCTTGTGCTATGACAAACAAATGTCTTCCACCACCAGAGATAATACGTCTTCTAAATAAGTGCTAAGTGTATTATCTAGTTTCACCCCACCTCTTTTTGAATGTAGTTGCTCATTTTCTAACATCTCATAGCCTTGCCTTATTGTTTCATGGGAGGAAGACTGTTTTGACAGGTGCAACAGCATTATTTAATGAAAACAACCAGCAGCAGTGAGCAGAACAAGAATAGCGTAGACAACCCTCCACTTTCCTACTTATGGGACAGTTCACCTTGGAAAAAAGATGAGTACGTATATGGGCAGCCATAATATGAGATGCGTATAGTCAGCCATAATAGAAGTATATAAAATTATGCAAGACGTAGAGGAAGTGAACAGATAAAAAGGTTTCTCTCTCTCTCTCTCTCTTTCTCTCTCTCTTTCCTCTCATGACATTTGAATGTGGTGTCATCTGTTGAAATTGAATGGTGGTAGCTTCAGGACAGACAAAAATAAACCCTTCTACACAAGGCACATAGTTAACTGTAAAATCCACTACAATAGAATGCAGTGTTGGTCACCACCCAAGGGGCTTTAAAAGGGACTTATACAAATTTATATATGGTAAGGCTATAATGGTTACTAAGCATGATGGCTATATATTAGGGTTGTGCACCAAACTCTCAAGTTGAAACAAAGCCCTATTAAGCAATTTGAATGTAGGTCTAATTTGAGCCAGATCAATTGGAATCCAATCCAATCTGATCTAGACTCTGAAGCCAAGTCAAGATTTAAAAATCCAGATTGCCAGTCCAGCTCCATCAATTTACATTGGAAAGCCAATATACCTATATACAAAATGGATAACTCCATAAAAACTGGTGATACAGTGGACCATAAGGAGAGGATTGCCCAGGCAAATTTCAGACCAGTAGCTTCAGATGCTTTCTGTTTGTTTGTCTTTTGAGCTAAGTACCTGTAAGCTTTGCTGTAAGCTTTCCAAGGAAAGAAAGAAAGAACTATTTTAACTAAAGCTATTGACTGTATGGTGTTGAGAATCTATGCTGCTTTTGTCCTGGCACCATGCCCTTATTGCTACAGTATCATCTCAAAGTATCTTCATCTATCGATGAAGAACTGCATGAAGAAAGTGGAAAGGCAATCGGGCAGCAGGCAAGTAGACAGAAGCATTACTAACTATCGATAAAAGCTAAATTTAGCGAATGAATAAAGAGATGGAGGAAATGATCGATTTCAAACACTCCATCAGCCTGAACACTGTGATTGAAGAACTATAGTGTTAGAAACCACTAGAGGTGTCAGCATGCAAAGCCAACTCTTCTCTTTCACTTCCACATCACCTGACCTTGGTGTTTTCCTTATATGGAGATGCTGAAGACACCCTGTCTAGCTTTACCCTACTTATTTTTGATATCCAAATCTCAGGATAGGTCTGAATTTGGACTGTTCCATTCCACTGCAAAACCAAATTAAACTGATCTGAATGGAGCTGGAGCTGGTACGAATTGATCTGAATTAGCCCAATTCACTTCAGGATTCAGAATTCATTTGAATTCGTTGCACAGTGTGGTTATATGTTATCTACCATATTGCGGCACTATGCCTCTGGATATCCATTTAGAGGGAAAACAAACAAAGGGAGTTGTAGTATTTATGTGTTCTGCATAGGCCTTCCATGAGCATCTAGTCAGCCATCATAGGATTGAAATGCCGGCCCAGATATGCACTTGGTGTGGTCCAACCTGGCATTTCTTATGTTCTCAACATTGCTCCCTCCTGCAATGTTCACCTGTTCATTCCCCAGGATCTCAGTCATCTTCTCCATTCCTCCTGCTCCTTGGTAAGTTGTCACACCCCAGCTAATCCTTCCTATTGAGTTGAGCAGTTGCATAGCCTGCCCCTTCTCATCTCATATGACTGGCTCTCCATCACTGAATGAAAAAAATATATATCAGAAAATGACTAGATGGGAGTGAAACATAAGAATGAATAATGTGAATTTTCCAGAGTCAACACGAAAGAGGAAACTAGAAATGTCATCTGAGATCCTCTTTCATGCTGGTGAAGCATAAAATTACAACAGTATGTTTCTGCTTGCAGTCCAGAGGGCAATGTCTGCTCCAGTTTTCAAGCTACACAATAACAGGCAGATGGCAGCAGGTGGCACCTCCATGGCCAATCATGAAAGAGGATATGAGAGCAAGGAATGGGCTTGCACAGAAGTGCCTTTTGGCAACCATTGCACAGCCATGGAGAAAGCAATGCACAAGGAGAAAAGCCACTGGAAAAGCCACAGATAATGCATTGCACCAGCACTGTACCTTCTTCTACAATGCCCAAAAAATTATTTGTACAGATACAGCCTCTAGTTATGCCAACAGAAGTCAAAAGATTCTGTCTCTTAAGTCCAACAGAAACTGAAAAACCCATTGAGAGGTGTGAGGGAACAGGTTTGGTTGGAAATCATGGAGGGAAGTTTCAAAAAAGAAAATTGGAAAGATGAACCCTCATATACCCCAAAATGGAAAAAGAAAACCTTTGAAGTGTATGTGTGTATGTATATTAAAAACAGAATGGTCAGAATCCCATTGGTGACATATGCAGGCATAATTCCAAATTATATCTGTATTATGTATTCAGTGGTCATGACAGACAGTATACAGCATATCTATCACAGTTACTCCCTTCTGATGCCACCCACCTCCTTGACACTGAAACACCCTCATGGGTGAGGGATGAGCTTTGGTGGTTAAGTCATATTCGGTTATGTTCCTGCATCTGGATGCATGGAAAAGCAAGTATTTTTCTAGATTCTTCAGGGGCCCTCTGGAGGTTCAGGAGGATATTTTTCTGCATCCAGTTGCAGAAACACAGCCAATTGTGGCCATCTAGACTTTCACCCAACCACTTGAAGGATGTAGGGAGTGCTGAAGTGGCAAGTGGGTAGGAGGCATGGGGGCAGGGACTACAGTTATATCTGACATGGTTTTACATCCAGCTCTACACAGGATTTTGGCAACACTTTTTTTCATGTGTTTAATGAGAAAAGGTATTGGGAACAGATCAGAAAAGATTAGAAATGTGTACAAATGCAGAACAAAGAGAAGAAGAAAGCTTATGTGGAAAGAAATCCACTTCTACTAAATTTGCACAGTGGTAAGTTAATATTGAGTTCCCACCAAATGTTTTGTTTTGTTTTCTACAAATGGCTTTTGCTTAAAAGTACTGAGACTAAAAGAAAGTAAATGATTAAAATAAGATATGTCACTGGTGCTGAGTCATGGTTTAATGCACCAGTGAATTAATCTTCCTAACACAGTTGTAGTATATTTAGACAGTATAGATCAGGTGCTTTTTTTTTTTAAGGAGTGCTCACGAATTCAATGATGAGTCATACTATGTGTTATATAATCAACCAACAGGCATCTCTCTCTCTCAATCTCTCTCTTCCTCTCTCTCTCTCTCACACACACACCTTTGCAGGAACCTGAGTGTGTAAACTAAACTTAATACCATAAGGTTAAACCTTAGAACCTGGGAAAGTGATTCATTGACACCAGCATTAATGATTTCTCATTAATTAATTCATTATTTGAAATGTTAGTTCCCAGGACAGACCATAGGATTGACAGAGGATGCCGTGAAGGTTGTTGTCATTGGTCTATATGAGAACACTTCATTATTGACATATTCAGAAGTGCTCTTTTTATTGTTTTAAAGTTCCTTTCGCTCCAACACAGACTTTTTTCCCCCAGATGGACTACATAGCCCATATTATTATGTTGCCTGCAGATCTTGAGAGTCCAATACCTCTGGAAAATAACAGATGGAGAAAGGCTGCTTGTTAAGGTAAATCTGTCAATTTTGCTTTTCCTCACTTTCAGCTTTTTTTTTTAAAAAAAAAATCTTACAGTAAGTTCCTTCCATTGACTTTGCAAAGGAAACCGCAAACACATCAAAACCTCAATAGAATGAAATTTTTGACAAGAACTTCATCACAAAATTCAGCAAGGCATGCTCTTGAGAGGAGTGGTATTCCTATCTGCATATTTTTCTGTGAAATTGTGAATGAGCCTGAGTCACTTAAAGATCCACATCAGCTGAAATCTGAAATCATGATCATTCAGTTATCACTTCAGTAGAAATTGGGAATTGTGTGTGTCTATTGTCCACACAGACAGGCTTTAGTATTTTGTCTTCATGATTACAAATACTAGGATGCCTTGCCTCCACGAGCAAATCCACATATATGAAAATATCTGGGGAAATGGACTGAAGTAAGCTATTGTCATTATAGAATAAATGGAGGGTGAACCAATGCAACACAGATTCAAACTGAATGGTAATAATGGTGATGGTAATCACGATGGTGGTAATGGTGATGATGCTGATGTATAATTTCTTTGGAGCACTGAAAACTGAATTGAAAATGTTACTCTTCTTAAATTAGTAACATAGAAAAGTAGTGTAGATGTCTCCTAAATTTGCTTATAGAATTAAGGAAAATCTACAAATACTGTGTTAACCTTAAGAAAATAAGAATGCTTTAATATCAATATCCAACTTTTTAATATGCCAATTTGAGGCTCCAATATCAAGCTTTCTCTAGATTGGTGTTGGAGAATACTGGAATAGTGAAATCCTGTAATGATTTTCAGCTCTAGCAGCACTGAGCCTTTATAAGGAACAGTGGCATATAGATCAAATAAATAAAATGGCCACAATTGAATTAATTATTCCCAAACTGACAGAACATGCAATTATGGTATACTATTGAATTTAGCCTTTTATCTCCAACTGAATCTGTGATTAAGAAAAATCCATAAATAAATTCGTATAGTCATTACAGCACTGGTACATACATGTGTATCTCTATCAATGTTGCTTAAGGCTTACTGTATGAAGTGTATAATGGCTCCATCTTTTAATGATTGGTCAGAAATAGAAGCTGAAGATTTATCGTTTCTTTCTCTGAACAAATGGACAGGCTAGGCATGCACCTAAATTGGATTATCGTCTTGATGCAGCCTCTCTAAAAAGCATCTATAAATAACTCATCTTTAATCTCAGTTTAGTTTTTTTTTAAAAAAAATGTGTGGATTCCAAGGCTATGAGGACACAGTAGAAGAAAAAGTGCAATGCTGATGCAAAGCAACAGTATCAATAACGTTAATTACATCACAAATAATATTTATTCATTTATTTTTCAAAAAGAAGTATTAAATTAAATTCTCTTCTACTATCATGTGACAAAAAATCAGTTGCATTGGACTTTGTATTACTATTTCAAAAAAGTAATGTCAAAGACTGTTAGAAGTCAGATGCAATGATGGTTAGCTGAAACTGTAAAATTCAAAATGCAATATTTGGCCACAAATTGTGATTTGAGTGGTTTAATTTGTCCTCACATTAATCCTGTAGAAAATGTCTGATCTCCTGATAATCTGGTTTCAGCCATATGCAGTTCATTATATAAATACATATTGAGTTGTTTTAGATATTTACATCCCCAGATTCTAGAACAGAGGAAAGAGAAATTAATGATGATAGATAGACATGCCACATTTGTGCTGAAAATTTGTTTAAGCTTATTGCAACCTTTTTTTTTAAAAAAAGGCTGATTGGCACGAAATGTGATTATTGGTCCAGCAAGACAATTTTCTGCTTGAATGATGTCCTCTATCATGGATTTGTCCTTAGTTATATCACAACCCATTTACTAACAAATAATTCAGGGCGAAGGGCAAGTGGATTAGGTGACAAGATTGTCACCACATGTTCATTTATTTCCACATCTGATTGAGGTATGTTGCTGGGATGCATAATTTGCATCAATCCGCAGTAAAGATGCTTTAAACATTTGTTTCATCCTAAGCAACCCCAGACTTTGAGCTACTTTTTGTGGGGCAGCAGGGGAAAGAAAGCAGAGAAAACTTTCCTCCCATGAACATTCTCAACTTAACTGAACATCTAAGTCAAAATCAAGATCATTCGATTTATGGATCTCTTTGCATGGAACATTCATAAGTCCATTGCTTAGGGACTCTGTGTGCAAAATCAGTACAGAGTTAAAACCCTCCAGGCATCTCAGCATCAAAAGTTTGATCCATCTGCTTGCTCTTTTGGGTTGCCGCTCTGCTACCATAGCAAAAAAAGAAAAGAAAAAGGAAAAGAAAAAAAGAACAAGGACCTTTTTGGGGGTTTGTTGGGGGAAGAGTGTTTGGAATACCAAATGCCAATGAGATGAGAATAGGATGTTTGTCTGAGTTTACTGCTGGGGCAATAGGTTCATTGGAACTCGAATGCAGACACAACAAATAGTAACTGAGAAATGACAGTAGGGTGAATGACCTGCTCTAAGCCACAAACAGCTTTGCTGTCTGTACGGCAGATGATTAAATGTCCTATTTTTATTCAGTCATGTTTGCTAACTCAGTAAGCCACAGACAGTTAACAGAAAATTATTCTCCCTCTCTCTGTCACTCTTTCAAAAAAGCTATTAGTTATGAAATTCATCACTTGATCCAGAAATGCAGAAAGCAATGTATATTTATTGACCACAGTTTTAATTGACCTATTTGTTTTGGCCTTGGTAGGCCAGTTGAATGCATCTGCCACGCCAGGCTCAAACTGATCTCCTCCCCACTCCCCCACCGCCCGTTTCTAAAACAAGCACAACAACACAATGCTGTCAACAGACTTAAGCACCCAAAGCTGGATGAAGCACACTTTGTAACAGGCCACAGCAGGGCATGAATAAGAGCCTAACATGATTCATTAAGCAGGCTTATTGATATGCCAGTGATCTTTAAACATTAGACAATTAACGGAGCTCTGCCAATCTCTGGAAATGCATGTTGTTCTAACAGATATTTGAAAAGGAGACCTCTCTGCCCCAGTGGCAGTTTTTAACATTTAGAGGACATTACAGACCAATGACATTTTAGCCACTGGAACAAAGTTTTTTTTTCATGCAAACAATTCATTATATGACTTTCTGTGGACCTGCAATCTTTTTCTACTCTTTACCTACAAATTGGCTGTGATGCTATAGATAAGTTCGTATCATTAGAGTTCTCAGTGGGTTATTCCATGTGGTCATTGGCTCAGAAAATGTTGAGGGCCATTTCCGCGCTAGACCTTTATAGCACTATTATTCCACTTTCAACATCCCATGGAATCCTGAGGCCTGCAGTTTGGGGCGGGGCCTCAAAGCCCCCTCTCTAAACTGCAAACCCCAGGATTCCATAGCATGTTGAAAGTGGAATAATAGTGCTATAACGGTCTAGTGTAGAAATATGGAATGACGTAGTAGAGGCCAAACTCCATGCTTACAGTATGTAAGAAGTGGCCACAGCAGGACCTGGGGGTCTTTCTTTGGGGAATAGATGCTCTCTGTTATCATCTAAACTGCAGCATGGAACACTTTACTGGTCAGCAAAGTAATCCCACACTTTTGACAGGCTCTGTTAACCTAGGTTGGCCACTGGGATCTCCTAGACAGGAAAAACTACAAAGGCTTTCTATTTGGTTAGAGACCTGGTTGAGTAACCAGAGGAGAATGGAAGACAGGCAACTAAGATAAACTCATGACATTTGATATGTTAGCAGCTTGGGAGTTGGTTCTTGAAAGAAAAATGTGAGGATGAACCCTCTCAAAAGGAAATGGTGCTAGGCTGAAGGAAATGGAGTTGGGTGGTCAAAGGGCAGTCAGAGGGAGGAAACTGATGGAACAAGGGCAGCCAAAGATGGTGTGAATTGGCACTGAAACTGATGGAAGACTGTGGAAATCTGTGTTCAAATAGAAGAAAATCCCAAGTAATGTTTCAGTTCTAACAGGCTGGTTAAACTAGTACAATTTGGTACTACAAAAGCTTGTGAAACTGTAATTATAATTGGATTATTCTAACTGCAAGTGACAATGGGACATACCTATGGGAGGACTTGGATGCAATGCACCAAGTAAGATGTCCAAGTCAGTGATGCAATCAAAATGCACAAGAATAAATTTCTGACTTAACCTTCATTCTTTTATATTTCAGTTACATAGGGTAACAGAAGTGTATGTAGGAAGGGGTTAAAATATACAGGCACAGCAGCACCTTAGTAACATAGACTCATACACACACACACACACACACAATTTCAGACAGATAAGTTTAGAGAGTTTGTGCTATTACCTGAACATTTTTAAAGGAAACCACTTTTTTGTATTTCTTTGTGGAATGGGATTCATATTTTAGGGATAGTCCTTCATTAGAAGTTTTCTGGTTAGTTGATATCAGTATGCTGGTGATATCAAGCAATACTCTTCCTTGTCATCTGAGTTGTCTAGAGCTGTGCAGATTCTGGACCAGTACTTGGAATATGTAATGAGCTGGGTGTGGACATAAACATTGATGCTGAATCCTGATAAGATTAAGGTTATATGAACTAGTGGCTAGGAATAGCTTGAGAGTACTCCAAGATCCTTTTCTCCCACTGGGAGTCCAAGGGGGATTTGACTCTTGAGTTGTTGGGGTTTGATTTTTAATAGACGCTTTGTAACACCACATTTTTTCATAAACAAGATGGAAAGAATATGAGATGGGAGAGGCAAATGAATGTGGGAGAAGACAAATCTGACAGATTCATCCATCCCTAGTTTTTTAATCTCCCACTCAAGTGGAAGTGAAATGCTCTAGTGTTTCTTTCAGAGCAAATCCATCTGGAAGGCATTGTCACCTAATCTTTGCAGAACACTGTAAAGGAAGAAGCAAGATGATGGTGTTCTTGCCCATATTCACACTTTCCCACATCTTCATTTTCTTCTCTTTCTGAACAACTTGAATCTAAGAGTACTGAGCAGGTAGATCGAGAAGCTACCAATTATTCTGTAAACACAGATGGAGAACTTCAGGCCTTAGAACTTAGCGAAGAAAAGAATACTCACAAATCTCCTTGTCATCAATGAGAAAGGGTGGTTAGTATTGTGCTATGGTTCCATTTTAAATGACATGACAATGTAAGGAATCCTGGAATATGAATTTTAGAGAGGGACACTTATAATTCTCAGACAGGCAGCTCAAGGGTCTCAACAAACTGCAGATCCCAAGATTTCATAGGATGTAGTCACAGCAGTAAAAGTGGAACCATAGTGCTACAATTGGGTCAAGCGATAGGGTCCCAATTACGATCCTCTACGGTTTCCAGGATGTCTGCAACCCTTTCCCAATGACAGATTTGGTGGCTTCCAAGCTTTCTTGAATTTTTTTAATATAAATTTATTCCAAAAGGTTTCATTCTCTAAGGCTCCCTTACTGGTAGTATTTCCTTTCAGCTAATTATGCTGTTATTTTTGGTCTTCCCATTTTTTCTTTAGTCCAGCTCCCCATTAGAATGTAGATACTGAGAACTTCTCTGAAACTGAATTTTGCCCTCAGGCTGAAAGAATTCCCTCACTTGACTGTAAATATCTCTGACAAACCCATGGATCTGCTCTGAAGACCAGTGTCTTAGGGAGATCTTTGTTGGACAATATGGCTTTGCTGCAAAACCATTGTATCCTAAACTCCTCACAGTCTATCATGGTTCTTGCTCACCATTTCTTATAAGCCCACTTGCCATGATACTCAAGGGTAAGAATAATCTCTGGCTCTTTTTATATGGATCTATCTCATTCAATAAAATTAGCAAATTGCTGTTCTAGTGTGAAGAACAAAACATTTGCTGTTTGTTCTGTTTCCCATGGTGTGTCATTAATAATATCAGTTGTCTCAGATTCAAAGCCAAAAATCATATGAGGAATAAACAGGATCAGAAGGAGGTATGGGGTCTGTTTTTATGAATTAATCAACTGTTTGCTGAGATACTTCACAATGTCTTTGCTACTGGTGTAGTGACCTAGTCCACTATATATAATACATACAATACTGTGTGGTGTGAAGGAAAAGCATATGGTAAGAAGGTATAAAAATTTAATGTTCTCCAATCTGTTTACTTATTTCAATCAGCTACCATAATCATCACCCACTGTGTACTTCATTTACATGAGGAAGTGCTTGTGTGCTTCAACAGAAGAAAATCCTATGCAATGTGTCAATAGGCTGGTTAATTATAATTTGAAAGCTTATTACCCACTTAAAAGATTATGACATAATAAGGTTACATCTGTGCAGGAGTTTTACCACATGCAGAAAGATGGTGTAGTCTGACCTCCACATCAATTGCACACTTTGGATTGTGACTATAACGTACATTGCTCTCATGACTTCCTCCATTTTTCATGAAACTGTATGTGTTCTATTGCAGATTGAAAACAATGGTAGCTTGTACATTATATGGCTAGGAACTGGTCTATACTAGGGGTAGGGGAAGTGCAGCCCTTGGACAATGGGTCCCTCAAGGTTACTTGTGTGATTTTCCATAGCTACCTGGTGCCAGTAGATCTTTTATATATAACCCCCAAATGCTGCCAGGATGTGTGAGCATGGAAATTTCTTCACATTTTTGCTTCCCTGGACCATTTTAGGTCCCAGAGAGGCCCAGGGAGAGACGGATAAAAACCATGGAGAAATAATCCCCTGTGCCTTCTAGAGGCACTTTTGGTGCATTTAGGAGGTTTAAAAATTCTGAAAAATTTGGGGAGGTGTGATGAAGAGATGCAGCCCTCCAAAATCCCCTGAGGGTGTGTCCCCCAGCACCCAACAACTGCCTACTACTAGTTTATACATTCAGAAAAATAATGGAGAAAGACCTCTATGCAGGTGTTAACAAAAATGTAGGCAAGCATGGAAAGGATGGCTCTATCACAGTCCTCCTCATGTTGAACAGGAAAGGCTGAAGAAAGAGTGAAACTGTTTGGTAGAAAGTGTTTGTATCTGTCAGTATGATCACAAATTTCATATTTAGAAGTCCCAACCACACAGAAGTTTTCAAATATGTTCAGCTGAATGTGATTATAGTGTTACTGCAGTCCAGGTCTATCCGGAGGAGAGCACTCGATATTGCTTTGATATCAAACAATTTGGCTTTCCTCTGCCACCCCGCTCCATGTGTTTGTGAAGCCACCAGACAAGCATGTAAACAGGCACGGCCGATAATTGCTGGACATTCCATTCTCCACCCAGGCAGGCCAGATAAAGCCGGTTCGTTGTTTCAGGGACCTCTCTGGCAAACACCTCATTGCATATGCACGATACTAACAAATGCTCCCTGCTCCGAGCAGGCAACTTGACAAAGCTGTACTAAGCGCTCCGCATTTGCATACTGGCTACACTATTGTTAATTCGGCTCTAAGTCAATCATGCTAAATTCTGACCTTTCCAAAGCTTTGTCCTGCTCCTAAATCACATTCTTCTCACCAAGTAAGGTATGGTCTGCAGTCACAATTCACCCTATAAAAGCCCCTGATTCCAAGACCCTCCTTGGATCGCTCCGAACTTCCAGACCGCCTTGCTGCCGCTTTGTTTGGTGATCTGTCCCCTCAGTCCCACCCACTGAGACTCCATACCAACAAACTCAATCTTCAGACTTCTCCAGGACTAGGAGACTGGTGTCGTATAACCCATTTCCCTCTAAAAATCCCTACTCCAAGTCACTCTCTGATTCCTTAGTTATCTGTGTGATTGTGGTGTCTTTAATATTTGTCTGCACTTAATAAACATCATTTCATTACTTTAACCCATCTGACTGCTTGACTGACCTGACCCCGTAGATGCTGGGTTGCAAGATCCTGCTAAGTTACCCTGCCTCTCGCTAGCTTTAGTGAACACTCCAGCTAATTTTCCCCAAAGCTGTGCTGTTGTTTGGTTATTTAGGTGTCCCTCCCAGGACCCCCAGTATACAGGGTAACAATAGCCCATCCTCAGATTTATTTATTTGGCCAACAACAGTGATTGGCTTTGAGGGGAGGGTCTACACAAACATACCTGTGTGTGCACATATCACTTACTTATACACCATTTTGATATATGTGTGGAGACCTATTCTCATTCTTGAATGCAAGTGAAGGAAAACATGTCTGAATGTTTTCCCAACTTGAACAAAACAAAACTTTGCTACACAGAGAAAATCAACATGCCAAGCTAGAATCTGTTCCCTACTGAGCTAATATTTGATGTACAAAAAAACAGACTGAAGTCTTCAGACAACTTTTCATGATCCCCTCATGGTCTCAACTTAACCAGACAGATTCACTGAAGTCAAAAGAAAGTGACTGAATAATCACATTCTTCTTCTTTTTAATGGAACAGGAAAATTGAAGAACAACAAATTATCTCATTGTTAGGGCCATTTCCGCACGGGTTGAGGGAATCACCCCATGATGCTATTCACCATACTTTAGGGCTCCCCGGTCTGGTCCACTCTTCTCCGGAGTAGTCCGTGGCCACTGCTCCGCACTGCTCCGGGGATGAAAATTGTGCTGAAGCTTGCCAGCCTAAAGCCTGCCCCAGGCAAATCGCAGGCTCGAACCAATGCGATCCTGAGAACCTGCATATGGGAGCAGGCTCACAGTGGCGTGCTCCATGCTTTTTGAAAGATCTGTTTTTAGCGGTCTTTCAAAAGCATGCTGGACGACCACTTGGAGTCATTTGGGAGCAGGCTGGACTGCGGATCTACGTTAAGTAGGTCCAACCCAGTTTGGTCCTAGGTGCAGACGTCCTCCTTGGAGGACCCTCTGCCCCGTTTAAAAAAACCCATATGGAAATGGCCTAAGTGTCTGCTGTGACATGTTACCATAATCTAAGGCTACAAGTTTCATGAATCAGCTATGCATGCTTTATAGTTGTTTCATTTTGAAATCACTTGAATTTCCTATTAGAGAGAATGACTCAGAGGATGAACCCAAATTAAGAGGTCATACTAAACAAACATGCCTAACATCCTTAATGGATACAGTTCTTCCCCAAACCCAAATACTAAGGGCACAACATACAGCTATTTTCCGCCAACCACTTTTACTTTATATGCATTAGTATCTGCAGCCAATGGTTACAATTAAATAACTGACATAGGCCAGAGTAACCCACGTTCGCACTAGTATGTGCACTTTTTGGGGTGTTATAGAAAGAGGCATTCAGTACTCCTTATGCAGTGCCTCCCACCACAGCTGTAGAAAAGTATCTGGGAATCTCCCTGTCCCCCTGGCTACTGACTGAACACAGAGGTGTATCTGAATAAATTTAGATACACTTTGCATACCTAAGGAAAAAAAGAGCAGCACTGTGCTAAAGACAGAGGCTTTTCCTAGTTCCCCATATATATAACAGCAGTAGATGAATTCCTGCAGCCAATTAGTAGCAAGGGGGTGGAACTACGGACACAAAGGAGGAGCCCCTCCCCACTCAGGATGGCATAGGTCTGCTGGAAGAGACTTCTTTCCCAGCATGCTTACTGGATTTCAGCCATTGACTTCAGGTTGTTATACAGTACAAGATCTATTGAGTTTTACTAAGATGGGATTTGACCATTCCTTGGGTCCTTTCTGCAACTTACCTTATTCTGGAGACATCTGGTGCAAGTCCTGGTGTTGTCTCTGCCTGGAGGGGAGCATGATAAGAGCACTCCTCTCCACACCAGCTGCCTCTGCAAATGGAGGAAGTGCAGTGATGCTGGCTCTTCCTTCTGCAGAGCAGCTGGGTACTGTTCTAGGCTGTGCTTGGGTAGGAAGTGCAGCCATTGTGCTTCCAGAACCTCTACACACTAGGTAAGGCAGGCAGGCAGTGAGAGGGCTGCATGATCACCAGTCATTGATGGGGAAAACCTGTCAAAGATGGGACCCAGATGACATCATGCAGAACCGTTGTCTAAGTCCTGTCCTTCTCCCATCCCCAGTGCGGGATAATGACATCCTGCAGAAAGGGTATTGGATGGTTTGGGGAGGGAGGGAACTCCACACCAAGACTGAGAAATTTATTTGAGTTTTTTTGGGGGAAGGGATGCCACTTCACATACATAAGTCAGCATCATGTTAGTTAATATATGCAAGCAAAACTCCAAAGTATATCTGCCTGTGTCTTTTTTTGGACAATGTGGAGTTGGTACTTTTTTTCTTTGCAACAATCAAAGCTTTCTCCCCCACAAATCAACTTATTATTTCTACAGTATCCCCTCTCCACAGCCATGCAGTGGTTAGTCAAGAACAAGGAGGATTGGAGAAGGATCTATTTAAATCCACACAGACACATGCAGAATGATTACAGTAAAAACTCTGGAGAACCCCAATAGATCATGGCAGATGATGTCATCAGTCTGCATCCAGATATGGAAATATAGTCAGGCCCTTTTTCAAATATCACCCCTCCCATTCTCCACCAGCTACTGAAAGGCTGTGGAGGAGGTCTGCAGCAGCAACTAAATGATGAGTCCAAAGTGTTGTTATTGTTATGTGTCTTCAAGTTGTTTCTGACTTATGGTGACCCTGAGGTGAACCTGTCAAGGGCATTTTCTGAAGCCGAGAATGTTTGACTTGCTCAAGATCACTCAGTGGGTTTCCTTAGTTCATCAGGGATTCAAACGCTGGCCTCCACAGTCATAGTCCAACACTCAAATAAGTACAACATCATGGTTCCTTGAGTCCAGAATAGAAGTTGAAAAAAGGCATGCAGTACAGTTTTGCCTGCTGAACATTCACACGATGCTCAGCTTTAGAAGGCAATCCTAACTGGCCAAGATGACCAAGGGCTAACTGAGATGACTTGAGGCCAACTGAAGTTGCGCTGACTTTACACTTGTTTCAGTCAAAGGATGTTGGAAATTCCTTGGCAGCACTCTTGCCTAACTTGGTGCCAGGATCAAGGCTGTGTCCCTGGGTTTGGATGTGGCATAACTCAGCTCCTTCCTTGCTCATCAAGTCTGCCCTTCCTCCACCCTTCTCTTGACTCTTCTCTTGACATATTTCAGCCAGCAGAGCACTTCAGAAACGTCACTCAAGCTCAGGAACACCATTGAAGAAACTTGACAGATATTCTAAAGTTGTCTCAGAATTTAGCAAATGAGGGGAACAGAATGGGGGGAACAGAAGCTTCCTTTGTGGCATAAAGGAGCACTCTGGAAACCGGAAGACCAATTTGGTTACATTGCTACTTCCTGGAAACCTTGAAAATAATGCTACATCACATTTTGTTGAGTCATTCCCACAATGTTCTGAGAAGTTCAGCTGGTGAGACATGCCATAAGACATTCTTCACAGCCTCCCACTAACGTTACTTCACAGTGCCACAGCATCTCATGTGCCTAAGGCATTCCATGAAGTGAAAAGAGAATGAAGTTGCACAGCTTAGTGAAGTTAATTTTTCTGGAGCAAAACTCCCAGAAAGCCCCAGCTAGTATACCAATGGCCATGCTTTAAGGAGATTTGAGGAACTATAGTCCCAGGAAGTGACTTTCTAAGCTCTGAGAAGCTGCAGAAATTTCTGCTTTGTCACTAGCGCAGGGCTAGTGACAAAGAAAAGAAAGGAAGAAAGAAAGAAAGAAAGAAAGAAAGAAAGAAAGAAAGAAAAAAGAAGGAAGGAAGGAAGGAAGGAAGGAAGAAAGAAGGAAGGAAGGAAGGAAGGAAGGAAGGAAGGAAGGAAGGAAGGAAGAGGAAGGCAAGCAAACCTCATAGCAACATCCCAATATCAGAAATATTCTTTCTCCACATCCTAGCAGTGAGTAGAAATTCAGTCATCATCTTCACAGGAAGAGAATATTTTGGAGAAAATGGGTAAGGAATTTAATCCCTGTTCTCATGTCCTGTATTGCCTTACCTCCTTCAACCTGGTCAATACCAATTAAGTCACATTCTTTGACTAAGCAGAAGGGTTAGATTGGATATATGAGAGGATTTTAAAAAATAATATTATTGTGCATGCAAGTAGAAGAGGCAGGGAGAAAACATGGTGCTGTTAAAGCAAATGGTGATTTTTCCACATGCTTATGTAGTGCCCACATGGCACAAAATCATGCCTAAAGTATTTCACTATTTGAATATAAATCAGTTGGAGTGCATGTAATTCAATAATCTCAACTGAGTAGGGGACTTAACAGTAAAACAAAAACATCTTTTGTCACTTTGTTTTTCTCTTCCCAAAGTTTGGATTGGATTTCTGCCCAGTTGGGCACTGGCATTACAAACATGTGACTAATACTCTTCTATTTACAGTGTTGAGGGGTTTGGTGCTGGCACAACATGGAGACTGAATAAAGCAGAAATTTCCATGGCAGATCAGTGAGTCATTAATATTTCTCACCATATTATGCAATAGCAATCCATTTTGAAAAGTGGGGAGGAATTAAAAAAAAAAGTTGACAGCTTGACAAAACTGAATGAAAGACTTGATTTATAAACATAACATATATGTGTTTTGCAATTTTTGAAAAGCAGAACACAGGCACGCTGTACAGAAGCAGGATTATTGCTGTTATGGAACAGTAGTAGTGCATGATGCATAATTAAAGGTGGAAAAATTTTGGCATAAAGAAATATATCTTTTGTTGCATTTAGGAGGATTACGATGGATTTAGATGAAGTGGCAATAGACACCCCTTGTCTCGTTCTCACAATGACATCAATGTTATGGCACAGATGGAAGACAGATCATAGATATACTTATGCCCAAATCCCAGTCTTCACCTTTAATTTTCTCATGGACAGTTTGCTTTGCAAAAGGTATAAAGACTTAATGGAAGACATGATTACAGCTTGTGTGGAAAACATTTAAACTGGAAAATCCAGCTCTTAAACTAAGTGGAGTTTATATATTTGTGCATGAGCATGTCTCTGGGATGTATCTGTCATTATATTTTCTGCTGTATTTTTCTATGTCATATCACAGCATAGTATAAAGTCTGAGGAGTAGTCTGGTGGTGATGTGGAGGAACAATGCCTGAAATCTGGCCTTGGACTCTGAAAAATGAAGGCATGTTACTCATTACATTCCAGAGGACAACATGAACCAGTTTGGGTGTCTAAAGAAGGAAGGAAGGAAGGAAGGAAGGAAGGAAGGAAGGAAGGAAGGAAGGAAGGAAGGAAGAAAGTAAGTAAGTAAGTATCAGTTAGTTTGTTAGAAGCAGCAGCAGCAGCAGCAGCAAACAACATAACATACAATTAAATAAGATTCCAATGAAGTAAAGGAATAGCTATGGGCAAACTGTTCTGAAAATGGGGAAATGTATGAAAAATGTATTGTGTGTGTGTGTATGTACACGCACATGTGCATATGAATATGTACAAATGATAACTCAGTTTGGAAAAAATGTGCATAAAAACTTACACACTTTAAAAATCTATACGGAAACAGTGATCCTCCATCATGACACACAGCTACAGTGACAGACTTCTGTCAAGACAGCTATGTCTTCCTATGTGACCCCCAAACGCCCCTTAGAATCCAGGCAGAACCATGAACACAGGGAATTCTGAGGCACTGAGGAGTGTGATGGTCAATGAAGAAGCATTCACACCTCTCCTGGCAGTGAGGTGCTTTTCAGCAAGCAACTGTGAAGAACTCTTTGGGGTCCTGTTGCAACTCCTTATCAGAAAGTGACTCATTTCTAGGAGACAGGTGGATATTTCTTTGCTTATCACCCCACTTCTCAGTGCCTTGGAATTCCCCATGTTGGTGATGCTACCTTATTTCTAAGGTGGTTTCTTGGGGGGGGGGGCGGCTCTTGGTCATTGCATCAGTGAAATATGGATTCATAAAGTGGTGACGTTTTAAGTCTAGCTTACAACATCATTAATACTGAACAGCATGCCAACAATTGCAGTTTTCTAGCACATATGTTAATTGTGCTGTTACAGAAGTGTTATACAAGAGCAGCACCAGTGTCCACTAGGACTGCTATTCTCTTTCTACTTGCCAATGTATAGTTATTACAGTTAATATGAGATAATGAGCAATTCTGAAGAAATATTTCAGCTCATATTTATACATTCATTACATGAATAACTGGCCACAACACTGTTCAGGCAAGGGCATGTATGTTCAAAGTGACAGCCTGAAAGAGGCATTTATTCATTTTCAAGTGATGGTTCTCTCTATCATGCACAGTAGGGTTGAGGAATATTTGAGTTTGGCCTCCACAAATTTTTTGCCTCCTCAGAGCCTGAAGAAATAACATTTTGCACCAGAATTCCCAGAATCTCTGCAAATCCACTAGACATGTTGACTTGGAGATTATCAGATGTGCAGCCCAAAAAGTAGTTTTTTTCAATCTCTGGGCCTACCACTGCTGGCACCCCCTTCGACATGGACATTGGTAGGAAATTGTAGCCTCCAAAAAATTGTAGTCCAAAACATCTGGACACCCTAAAAAGAAGCTTCTGGCTGTTCTGAGAAACAAACATAGGTGCTTCTTTGAGAACATCTAGCTAAAAGTCTGAATGTCTAAAGGCAAACAAACAAACAAACAACTCAACAATCATAACACAATATCAACCCTGGTTTAAGTCTCGATGGCTTGTTCGGGCATTTGGCATTTGTTTGGTCACAATTAACCAAGATTCCAGGTTTCAACTCCATGAAAAGCTGCCTCTCCCTGGTTTGTTTATTGAATCATGCAAAAAGAGCAAAATAGGAATGAATGGATTTCTCATTCACATTAAGGTTGAAGATGCCAAAAATTTTGTTACGCGTGAACAAGATCTATGTTTCAGTTTCCCAGTCACTTATTTTGCTATAGGCAAGATAAATTCTATCTGACAATACTGACATATGACAAAGTCAGAAGCAAAGACAGCAACAGTAACAATCTGGGATGCTTTTCTGTAGGCTTTAAACAGGCTTATTAAAGCAATGTGTAGAGATTCCAGTAAACAAGTTATGGTAAGATATTGAATGCTGTGGACATGCTAATGTTACAGTGAGGAAAAAAACAACTAAGAAGATGTGGTTTAAAACACAGAAGATGACTTACATTTTCACATGAAGCAATAAGGTTTTCACATATTTAGAGGATGGTGTCTGCATTTCTGCGGCTGTTAACCAGGTTTGCATAAATTAATAAAAATAGATAAAGATTTTTTTAAAAAAAAATGAATGTGAGAGCAATTTTTTTTAGCATCAAGGATGCTTAAGCAGAAAATGAAATCATCATCATCATCATCATCATCCATAGGTAGAGAAAGGGTAAGGTCTGGCAGTCGACACCAGATTCTGAAATGGAAGGAGAAATTCATGGAAGAATATCTGATTTCAATATTTTCCTTCAGAGAGCACATTAAATAATTGGATATATGAATATAGGAAAAAGGTCTAGAAGAGAAAAGTTTGCATATAGAATACCTAAACCTCCCTCCAATCTGTCACTTTTCATTCAAAAAATGCCTCCCGTCTCCAACTTTACAGAGATTGTCCACTATTTTTGAAGGTAGCCTCTGTTTCAGGAGTGAGGAAAGTCAGGCCCTCCAAATGTTGTTGAACTATATATTTTGTCATCCTTGAGCACTGACCAGACAAGCTGGGATGATGTGAATTCTAGAACAAGAATCTCTAGAAGGCCACAGGTTTCCAGCCCTTATTTGAGATCCATCCCAAGACCAGTTTAAAGTTAAGGACTCTAGAAAAGGAAAGCAGGGGCCTTGAAGTCACCTGTCAACAATTAGCATCTGGACAGAGCACACAGAGTAGATATACAAGTCACAGTATTTTCTATTATGGCCAAGTGCATTGCATTTCTGTGTAATCATGTCTAATTTGCATCTATATGCATATATTAGCAGAAGCAAATTTTATCCCGGTCTGAGCCATCCTTCACCCTCTTTCTCTCATGCGTTTCCTCTTTATTTTTGGTGATGCTCATGTTACAGACAGAAGACCAATTTTTAAAGAAGGAGGAGGTGGAAGAGAAGTAGGAATAGTATATTGCCACTGACTTTTCCAGTGCATTTTGGGGTCAAATCTCTGCTTGTAGGATTTCCCTGCCAATAGACTGCAATGATCTCTTCCAGTAAGGTAAGGCCCACCCTGAGTGCATGAAACCAAGCCAAGAAAGTGAGTTGATGAGTATAAATTAAAAGATGGCAGGAAATGAGGAGCATTCCAGACTGACAAGTGGAGACCTATGAGCAAGAGGAGAAAAACAGTACAATGTTTCAGGTGTTTTTTCCCACTCTGTAAATCATGACACACCAATTGTGGCATCTCTATGCATGAATGGTACAATTGAAAACAGCATTTTTCCCAGAAAACTCACTGCCAAGTGAAGCCTCCTTATAACTCTGTGCCAATACACCTGAGCAGACCTTAATCCCTTGCCCTGTTGTCCTTCCTTCAAAGAATATTCATCTCATATAATTCACACAGGGCTATGGGCAGGCACTGGCAATTTCCCTGATATGCCAGACATGATCAGATTTCATGTTCTCTTTCACTCAGCTATGCTGAAAGAGTAACCTCGATGTGCTGATTCATGTTGAGTCAGATACCTGTTGCATGGTGTCAAATCACAGCATTCTGCTAATGTGTGAGGTTACTCACCACTTACCAGTTTCATCCTATTGGGTATATTTGGAATGAATTTGTACATGTCTTAAATCTTCTCTGAAATTCAAGACTTTTTTCCCTTTATTATAGTAGAGGGATTAAGCATGACAGTTAAAAACAGCTTCCACACGAAGAAGCAGTAAATATTTATCAGATGGTAATAACAAAAGATGGAAATTGGGCATCATCATCATCATTTTCAGTTTATAGAACCCCTTTCTTCTCATGACACAATTGAGTGCCCATCTATGTTGCTTGCATGGCATAATAGTGGCTAACACGATGACTACCCTGGCTCTTAGATTTTTAGAGATCGAAACAGCATTTAAAACTCAAAAGATGACTCAGAAAAACTTAATGAAATAACCAAATGCAAACATTTTTGTTTGAACATTCTTCTTATCATGCAGTGCCTCATTTGGTTGTGCTCTGATTTTAATAACATCACTCAGCAGACAGGATAGCCTTCCTTGATCTTGTTTCTCCCTATAACAACTCCCATCAAACAACCAGCATAGCTGGTTTGGTACTGTGGAAATTAGATTCTGGTACTTCTTGAGGGCATTGCCTGTTGACTTGTGGTGACCCCATGAATTTCATAGATTTTTCTTAGGGAAGAAATACTCTGAGATATCTTGCCATTGCTTTTCTCTTAATATAGCCTACAGCACCTGGCATTCCTTGGTAACTAGTTGGGACGGACTCAGATTAGCATCCAAGATCAAATGGGATCTGGCGCCTTCAAGGTATGTAGGAAAAGCCTTGGGGAGATGGAATTAATTTGGTATGTTTTATAGCAGTCTGATCTAGCTGTGGCTGTTTGGTGCCTTTGAAAATTTAAATTCACATTACGTCGAAGACATGTCAGAATGTGCATTCTGAGAGGAAAAAAAAAAACTTTACTGCACAGGCAAGTACATGTTATGTGAGTCATGTGCATTAAAACATGCCTGTGCTTCCCAAAGAGAAAGTATATGGGGGGAGGGAAAGACGTGAATGGAAGCTGCCCCAGCCCTAGACCAGCATGCTGTTAGTCACAAATTGAGGGCTATTAATCACTAATTAAGGAGCAAAGAAGCTCGCACATCAAAAGTGCTGCTTCATGTGCCAATTTGTCTAGAGCCAAGGCAGGGTACAATTATTAAGGAAAGTTGTGTTTTTTTGCTATTTCCTCAGGGCCTGAAGAGAAGATGGGAATTCTTTGAGAATTGTTTCCCAGATCCTACTGTTTATTTTTTCCCTTATGTGATCATAAGAGATTTGCTAGTTCCCACACACAGATTACTTTTCCTCTTAGTTCTTCCATCAGGTTAAGACAGTGCTCCTACTGAAAAAGTGACAGACCACAGTCATCTTATAATTTTGATCAGTGGCAAATTAAACTTATTTAGAAATTATATGCTACTAAAAAGTATGTTGTTAGATCAGAAATCTGCTTAAAAAATCCGGAGCTCATGTTCTCACCACTTTAGGATTATTTTGGAGGTTGCAGTCAAAATAGTAATTTCCAAGCCTAGTTAAATGTACAGACCCAGAATATAAAGTTTTAAGCCATCAGTTTGAAGGCCTTCAGATCATCTGTTGTCTTGGGTGCTGTCTGAAGCCCATAAGCTGTTTCACTACATCACCTACACAGCTGAAGAAATAGGTTTCAAGACAGATCTGTCCAAGAATGCTCCTGTGTGTGTGTGTGTGTGTATGTAACCAAGGCTTGCAAGGACTTTTTGGTTAGCTGGGATGCTGCTGCTATCTGCTATCCCCTTCAATCCTCAAAGCAGCTGAGGGAAAAACTGAATTTTGTGATGTGATGGCTGAGCTTGAGGACCTAAAGATGGTACTGCACAACCTGGTAACATCAAGATTGGACTTTTGCAAATGTGTTGTATATTGGACTACATCCCTACCAAGTTCAGAAACATCAGTTGGTTGAAAACACAGCAGCCAGCTTGGCTACTGGGAAAACTGGGAGTGTGATATTGCACCAATATTAAAAGTCACTCCACTGGCTGCCAATTAGTTTCTGGGCAAAGTACAAGTGCTGGTTATCACCTTTAAAGGCCCTGCACATTCAGGTCCTCTGGGGGACATTTACTTAAACCAGCCAGGACTAGACTGGCAACGGTTACCCCTAGACTGTGGAATGACCTGCTGGAAGAGATCTGACAGCTAAATATGCTGTCTGAATTTAAAACAATTTCTTTTGGCGGGCCTATCCAGATGATTTTAAATTGTGAATTTGAAATATGTAATGACTGCTTTAATAGCTATTTGTATTATTTGTAATTTTAAACTTATATCATGCATCTTAGCTGTTGCTTTTAATTGATTTTTTTTCCTAACTAATGTTGTGTGTTGTGTGTGCTAATCTGTTCTATGGGGAGAGGGAGTTAAGAAATTGTTGTTGTTGTTGACAACAATATATTGTCATGAACTATCTCTACTGTAACAGAAAGCAGGTGTGCATACACACATATGCATACCCACCCAGCATCCATTAAGAAAGAGGGACTGATCAGCACAAATCCTGAAAACATTAAGGCGTAACTTGTGGGTGGTGGCCCAATAAGTATGCTTCCAAGCCCCACTCTCCAGATATCCCCACAAAGCTAGCAGTCTCATCAGCATTCCAGATTGCAGTGACTCTGCAACCCTGTCTGCATAAATTCAGCTACAAAGTCCTCTGCAAACTTCATGCTCCATGTTGGTGCACTGCTGTGTAAATATGGATAAGGTGGAGAGGAGGATTTTCTGTATGTTCTCATCATGTCCATTTCACCTCCTGGCTGAGATCTCGTATGGCACAGAATAGCATAAGAGTTCTTCAAGCAGAACATGTCTCTTCTCAACACCCGCAGACTCACTGCAGCTTCAACCATTCTCTCCCCTGCCATGGCCATTTTGTGGCTGGTTAAGAGCTTGAGGGATTGGAAAAACATCTGGCTGTGTCACAATTGCCAGAAACAGAACATAGGGACATAGGCAGATGACTCTCCAAACCCCGCCCCAGCTTTTGTATCAGCCACAGAACGGCTATGGTGGGGGGCTGTTGCAGCTGAATAGTGAGCCAAAGCAGCCTTTTGGTCATTGAAGAGGGTAGAAGAGGATACCAGCCACTGCAAAGACCAGGTCTAAGATGGGGCTTATACCATAGAATGTCAGTCTCCATGTGTTCAGGGAAATATTAGAACATGGGTACAGCTGCTTGAGTTTTGGTCTTTCTTTGGAGGTATAGCTATGGGAACTGTGATAATGAGTGGTAGCTCTTCAAAATTTAAAACTGCCTCTTGGACATTCCCTTTTCCCTCCCAGCAATTTTCCAAGGAAAGAGCTAAAACTGAGAAGAAAAAGACAGATAAGGAAACAGGGCAATCAATAACAACTAAACTTGCCAAGTCAGCAGCATCCCATTCCATGCAAAATTTATATCATTTTCTTACAGTTCCTGAGCCAGCATAGTGTAGAGGTTTGAGTGTTGGACTAGAGCCCTAGAGACCAGACTTCAAATCCCTGTTTGTCCATGGAAAACCAATGGATGGCCTTGAGCAAATCTCTTACACTTTCTGTCTCAGAAGAAGACAAAGCACCCCCCCCTTTTCTGAATAAGTTTTGCCAAGAAAATTCCATGATAGTTTTGCCTTAGGGTCACCATAAGTTGGAAACAACTTGAAGGCATACAATAGCAACTTACCAGTCCTAAAGTTTTCTTTTTAAAATTCCAAAAAGGTAGTTTAAAATGATGAAATATGTAACAAGTAACTAAATTTAAGGTGCTCATAAGAAGTTATATAATGAAATATTTTGAAAGATAACTTTCAATGGTCTGAATCACATGCATACTCCTAACTCCTCCTGAGGCAGAGTTCAGCTCTAGCCTGAAAGTCTGTAAAGTTAATGTTGATAGTTCTAGTAAATTAGGAGGCAGAAGTTAAATTTAAAACACACAGGCAGTGTGTGATGTTTGAAGATGTGTCAGAAGGAGCTGAATTTGGTTCAAAGCTCTAGGCCTGTCACATTTGGCAACTTCTACAGTTCTGGAGCATGCTAGGGTATGTGCAAAATAAAATATGCATGCACACACACAAACTTGCACACTATACAAGTATAACACTATGGGCCTTTCTGCACTACACTCTTATAGTGCTATTATTCCACTTTCAACATCCTATGGAATCCTGGGTTTTGCAGTTTAGGGATGGACATTTAGAATTCTCAGCTAGAAAGCTCTTTGGCCTCAGTAAACTTAGCAAACTACAAACTCCAGAATTCCACAGGATGATGAAAGTGGAATAATATCACTATAATAGTGTACTGCAGAAAGGCCCTATGATTCTACTTCATAGGTTAGAACCATGGCTCTTAATAATGAATCATAATGCTCTAACTGTGTAGAGTGAAAGGCCCCATAGTGTGAAACACTGAAGGATGCAGTGATGCCACCTGAAATACAGGATAGGGCTCCTGTCCCATTAATTATTGAGTAGAAGAGGAAATTTGGGCAGGTATCACTTCTGTGGGAAGCAGTGCTGGCTGGAATTCCATCTTCTGCACAAACAGTAAAAGTAGAGAAGCCTGGGACTTTATTTCACCTTATAGCCCAGGAAGGAAGTGCCTCAGTAACTCTCTTGAGCTGTAGCCCCACCCATAGGCCAAAAACATTGTCTTTGTTCTTTAAAAGTTTCATTTTAGCAGCCTAATTGTTTGCCAGATTGCATTCCTAAGGAACTGAGCCCTGGTGGCGCAGTGGTTAAATGCTAGTACTGCAACCACAAGGTTGTGAGTTTGATCCTGCTGGGCTCCAAGGTTGACTCAGCCTTCCATCCTTCCGCAGGTCGGTAAAATGAGTACCCAGCTTGTTGGGGGCAATTAGCTAAAATACATTGTAAACTGCTTAGATAACACTCAGTTGATAAGCGGTATAGAAATAAATGCTATTGCTATAAATGCTATTACTGCACTGGAACTAGTGCTAGGATATGCTGCTAGGTTGCACGGCCATTTATTTTTCATCACTATTTTACCTGAGACATCTGCAGGTAGAAATTAGTTTCTTACTACAAGAGCAGTTAAGCTTGGTGTTAACGCTAAACCGATTGTGAAATGCTCTTGAAAGGGGCTTATGATTACGGTATTTTAAAAAAAGTCTAAATAGCCAAATCAGACATATGTTTTAAAAGTTTGACAGGAAAGGAGATTAAGATTGCAGAGAATGGCCAATAGTCATCATAAATATAGAAAAAGCTGAAAATCCACTCAATCGTCCAGACGGTGTCAAGAAAAATAAGTTCCAGGGAGATATCTGTGTTAATCTGTTGCAAGAAAAAAAGGAACATGATGTGACCTGTAGTAACCTTGAGGCCAGACCAAGACATTATGCTGCCTGGGGTAGAGGACAGCCAGCCTCCTGATCTCTACAGTCAGAAGCTAAAGTGTAATAGAACAAGAATTTGCAGGGACAAAGCACAGAGATCTTTTCTTTAGCAGGGACAATGGTGTCATTGCTTTCAACTGTTTTATTCTTTTTGAGTTTACCTGCAATCACCATAGTAAAAGAGGGGAATGTGTTGCTACAACTGAAACCCTTTCACACTACACAGATGTAACACTATGATTCCACTGGTTCCATCCTATTAAATCCTGGAAGGAATATTTAGAATTCCAAGGGGGAATATTTTGAATCCTCAGTCCTAGTGCCTTACCAGACTAAATATATAATACAAGGGAAAGAAAGGGTGAGATGAATAAATACAACTGCTTGAATTTTTGGACTCTTCTTGGGGCTGTGGCTTTGGAGGTGCCATGGGGAGCACAGGCACCTCAAAATTTAGTGCTATACCACTGCAGAGAGAATCAGGCTAGCTTAGCACACTGGTATTGAATCTTTGGCCCACTGGAAGTTTTAGACTTCATCTTCCCCAAGCCACAATGACCAGTGGCCAATGATGCTAAGAGTTAGGCCATTTCCACACTAAACTGTTATAGCACTATTATTCCACTTTCAATATCCTATCGAATTCTGTGATTTGCAGTTTAGGGAGAAGCATTTAACATTCTCAGCCAGATTGCTCCGAGGCCTCAGTAAACTATAAACCCCAGAATTCCACAGGATGTTGAAACTGGAATAATGACACTATAACAGTCGAGTATGGAAATAGCCTTAAAGGCCCTTTCCACATGTGGGCAGGGAAACGGGGAAAGCCACACTAAAACGTGGGCTTACCTTGTCCCGTCGCTGCGTGGATGAGAGTATTTTGCTGCTCTCCACACAGCAGCGTCCCACGGCGTACTCGGTACCTGGCAGCGCCCAAAATGGCGGATTTTGACTGGCGGAGCCTCTCCACCAATCGGAGAAGCCCACCAGCTGGAAATCCTGCCCCCTGCCCGATCTGCAGGGGCGCCCTTTCACACGTCTGTAAATCCATACGGGCGCTGCGACGGGGCTGCGCGGGGCTGGACATCCTGTGCCTTTGAAAAACCACATAAAATGTGGTTTTTCAAAAAACCACATAAAATGTGGTTTTTCAAAAGCACGCGGCGCCGCCACTTGCGGGTGCCCCACCGCGGATTGCGGTGTGGAATTACTCAAGAGTAATCCACCCGAATTCGCGTAATGGTGTAGACGACCTCCATGGAGGTCGTCTACACCGTTTTTTAACCCCATGAGGAAAGGGCCGAAGTCTAAAACATCTGAAGTGGCAAAAGTTAAGAAGCATTGGCTTAGGTAACACTTGATGGGCTGTAGAGCATAGAGCTCTATGGTTCAATTTTCACTACCACTCACTGTCTCTCTCTGCCTAATGACAGAGCTGTCTCTGTCAGAGCAACAGAATCTGTAAGGAGAAATAGAGTTCCTATTGTGCTTTGCAAAAGCAGTCATCTTCTTCATGCTAACAAGTACAGGCCTACCTTAGTTAACAAAGCTCCTGACACAGAAGTTTCTTTTTACAAAGTTTTCTTATGGAAGCCCAACCCAGCTCAGCCCAATCCAGCATGGGCATTAGGAAGATTGTGAAGGAGTGTTGGAAAAAGACAGATGTTCAGGGTTGGGTTGGAGCAGCATGCTTTCAGTAAGCAATGCAATAATGCTCACCCTGGGAAAGAATGGGATACCATTCTAGGGTCCTTTTCGCACATTATCTGTTCGCGCTGCTGGGTTGGGGTCCTCACGCGAGAAGCCTTGGAAGGAATGCTCCTGGGTCCCTGCTGCTTCCCTGCTGCTTGGGCTCTGCAGCTTCTTCCTCCTCACGCAAGCACCGTGCCTCTTCCTTTAGCAGTGCAGCCTGGGACCTTTCCCAGCCTGCACTGCCCAGGAAGCATGACCGGCCTGGCTCCCGACGCACTGCATGCCAGGTAAGTGCACGTGGGGTGCCAGAGCGACACGTGAGCATACAGCATTTTTGGCTTCAAGCCAAAAATGAAAAGATGCGTGCCTGCTCTGTGTCCGGCCATTCAGCGTCGCGTAAATGTGAGTGAGTCATGCAGACCGCTTCTCACATTTACGCGATACTCAAGGGGCCCTCTCACTTCCAAAACGCCATGTGAAAAGGGCCCAGGTTATCCTACTTTAGCTGTGTGTGCTTATGTATAACAGGCAAGGTAAATTGTTGCATCCAGAAAGCTTACTGAGTGCATATGAAGAGCAAAACAGAAAGAAAAGGGGAAAGCAGATTAGCCAGCCTCACCAACTACCTTGGCGTGTTGATAAAACATAGATTACAGCAAAATGGAAATCATAAGTAAAGTGGAAGCCGGTGAAAGGGGAAAAAAATCAACCTGGCATGCATTTAGGAAGAAGCTTTCAAGTGGTCTCTAGAAGATTGAAAATGCTTTTGTTTACTAATGCAAGGCTTACCTGGCCAGGTTGTTTTGTTTCTCATGGTCACATTGTTAGTGTTGAAGAAAAAGTTTGCTGAAATATGTTGAACGGCTGCTTGGTTTTCCTGTGTATGAATCTATCCCTATTCTTACCATGTTCCTTCTGATACCAACATTTCTGTTAAGGAAGTAAAGCCCAGGAACACATTTGCTTTATTAACTGAGGTGCACTAAACTGTATGAATACATACAGAATTATACTCATTATCCACAGGCAGAAAACCTCTTTTAGCAATCCAGTGCATTATTCAAATCAGCAGGTATTAACATTCATGTTCAGTAATCTTGGTGTACCTACATATATTTCTTACTGTTGAAACAGAAGCTGTGGTTTGAGAGGAGGGAGAAATAAGGCACTGAAGTCATCAGGCTGATTTTGGAACATGTGCATGGAAGAGAAATTAAAGAGATAGAAAGCCTGTGCTGTACTTACAGCAAACAAATCCAACTTGGACTGAGTGTAGGAAAATTGAAGGAGTCTGGAACCAGAGGAGTTTCTGAGTAGACACCACAGCTGCTGAATTCTTGGGGGAAGCCCAGCTGAAATAAATACAGAAAGGTTATTCTAGTTCGTACATTAGTTTGGTGTAAGGAGGTCTTTCTCCTCCTTTTCTTTTCTTTTTTCTCTTCTCTTCTCTTCTTTCTCAAATTCTAATCACATTCACACAATGTTTCTTCAGGGCAATGCATAACATGCAAAGTGTCCCTGGATGAACTGGGGCAGGTTACAAACTTACATTATTAAAGCAACTACAGTGAAAACAAGGATCAATATGCTACTGTTCCTGAGTGCTCAGGTTGTTTGCCCTAACACTTAACTCTTATGAGTGGACAATGGCTCAAGTCCAAGGAAAGGTTACGTTTGTGAACACTGACACTCATTGGCCCTATGGGCTTGCAAGAAGACAAACTGTATATTTAAAAAAATTGAAAACCTGACCATTAAAGGGAAATGTTAGAAACTTTGCTTGATCAGTTGCAAGGATAATGTACTAGCCCACATGGCTACAGTACAATGCATTTCTAAAATCCAGTAAACCCTTCAGCAAACCAATTGTCTGTAAGGCTGCCATACAATACAATGCAATTGCCCATAAGGCTACCACAGAAAATGTATGGGTGATGACTTAGCGTACAGCTGGAGACTGACTTAGTGTTTTTACACTGAGTGCTTCTATGATTGAAGAGAACAGCCCTTTTGGAACTAGATAGTGGTAAAAGCATCTGCTTTTTTTTTTAAGCAGTATTTAACTAGCACTATATACTGCTACCTCTGATATGTGTATGTTATTGCTTTGAATTTTGATCTATGTCAGAAGCCACATTTGCAGTGTGAGAATCCCTGGTTTTATTTTCTCCTACCATCTTACTTTGTGTTGCTTGGTGCAGAGATCTTCAGTGGCCTTTCGTGGCTTCCATGCAATGAGGCCATAGAGATTTCCGCATGAGACTGTTATAGTGCTATTATTTCACTTTGGACATCCTATGGAATGCTGGAGTTTGCAGTTTTGGGAGGGGCCAACCAGCTTCTGACTTCAGTTCTCTTCCCCTGACTGCAGAACTAGGTGCAGCCTGGTAACTTCTTCTCTCCTCACCCACCACCAATAAATGACTGTGAGAGTGCTTCCAAGGCTTGAAGCCTTGGAAAGAAGAGAAAAGCGGGAGCAGCACATTCTAATGCAAGATCATGACCTATATGTCCTATTTTGTAAGCCACTGAAAAGAGTTTACAATGCAGGGCAATTGCAAATATTGTAAATCGGTACATAAATGATTTATAAACTTCCTTCATACATACTATCAATGGGATTTTTTGGAAATCCAAACCCTTCCACCAAGCATGTACATCTTGTTGACTACAACAAGACATATAAGCTATCAATAAGAAATACTCAACAGGATTGATCCACATAGAAAAAAAATCCACTTAAAACAAGATCCTTTTGTCAGGTCACATGATAATTTGCATGTCAAATGATACTTCCATCAAGAGTCATGGGTAAGTATTGAAGAACATATGTGCATGTGCTGCAGCCACTGACTTTTGGAACCTAGTTTGTTGTATGCCGTGTCTGAACACTGGCAGGGTTTTCCAACCTGGAGAGATAATAGGGATGGAATCCAGAAAGGAGTGATCATCAGCAGAAGGGTAGCATTCAGTTTGTCATAGTGCTGATTATTACAGATTGAATAAATTCCTATTCCAGGCCAAGCATTTGTACCAGAAGAAAGGCAGGAAATAAATTACTAATTATTTTTGCCTTGTACTAGAAAATGGTGAGAGATTGTACAAGTGAGATTGTTCAATGTGTCACTGAAGAGGAAGAGACAATGATAGTGATGGTGATGATGAAGAACAAGGTTGAAATCAATCCCATGTATAAAGATATCTCAACTTTTGAAGGGGGAGAAAACCAGAGGTAGAACTGCATAAACTAAAAGCAGGTAAGCACCAAGGCGGAGGGGGTTCCACCAATACATCGCAACTGTGTCACACATTTAGCATGAGGTTTACATCCATAAACATTTTGTCATACTGTTATTTGGAATCTTTTTGGTAACTTATGCTGGTGGAAGTCTCATTTATATTGACATAAGTTTCAACAGGAGTATAGTGGTGGTGAGGGATGGCAGTGAAAGCCATCTCTTTCAGGAGATCAAATTATATGAGCACCTTTTGCTGCTTTCCCTCCTGTCCTTTCAGGGCCAATGCTGTGCTACCACCACCTCCCAACCAGTGTATAGTGCCCTGTATGCTTCAATCTGGAGAGCTCTACAGAAGATTTTTCAGCCTTAAAAGCTACAAACAGAGACTGACACCCTACTGGGAATTTACGATGTCACAAACCAACTTCCAGATCTGCCCTTGAGAATTATGGTGTTGTGTTACAATCAATCATATTTTCAGGAAAGGTATATTGTCCTAGCTGCACCGTTAGGACGATTGTGCAGACAGAGTGAACAGCATAGGAACTGCACAAGGGTCACCATGCACAACAGTACAGCACTTTGCAAGACAAGCTGCCCTTACACAACTACAGTATAAGGGGATATGGCCTCCCAAAGACCCATGAGCTGCTGTTAATCCAGAGGGAAGTCATGACTGCCCTTTTCCCTATTGCAAAATTGTCCCCCATCTATGTGTTACTGCAGTTCCTAGGTCACACTTAAGGTGACATAGATATCATTTTGATATCAATATCAGGAGGAGCCCTGGTGGCGCAGTGGTTAAATGCCAGTACTGCAAGCCAAAAGGTTGTAAGTTCGATCCTGCCGGGCTCCAAGGTTGACTCAGCCTTCCATCCTTTCGCAGGTCGGTAAAATGAGTACCCAGCTTGTTGAGGGCATGTATAGAAATGTTTCGAAATACATGCTATTTGTAACTTGTTCGCCGCCTCGATCCATATGGAGAGGCGGGATACAAATAAATAAATAAAAATTTGACTTTCTTCCACCACCTCTCTCCACGTGTTTGTGAGGCCACCAGACAAGCACAAAACTAGGCATGGCTATAATCGCTGGACATTCCATTCTCCACCCAGGCAGGCCAGAAATCACCATTTTAGGAGACCTCCCTGCAAACACTCTATTATGTATGCACGCTACTTACAAAGAGATCCCTGCCCAGAGCAGGCAACTTTGCAAGCTGAATACTCAACTGTCAAGCACTGTGCATTTGTATATTGTCTACCTCTTTGTTAATTCGGACCTAACTCAATCATGTTAAAATCTGACCTTTCCAAAACTTTGTCTCGCGCCTGAAACTCATTGTTTTCCCCAAGTACGGAATAGCCTGCAGTTATATTTCCCCCTATAAACCCCCCCGATTCCGAGACCATCCTAGGATTGCTCCTAAGTTCCATCCCGTCCTGCCACTGCTCTGCTTGGCGAGCCATCCCCTCAGTCATATTGGCTGAGGCTGCACAACTTTGGACCTTCGCAGTGATCTATCCGGGTTTCAGGACAGGTGTCGTATCACCCAATTCAACCATCCCTCTGAAGAATCCCTCTGTCCCACTCCAACCTTTATTTTCTATAGCTATCTGAGTGTGTGCATTGCATACACTGTTTGTCTGTATTTAATAAAGATCTCAATTATTCTTATAACTTGGTGTGCTCCTTGGCTTGGCCTGACCCCATAGACACTGGGTAAAAGATTCTGCTGCATTGCTCTGCCTCTCGCATTGCTAGCTTGTGCTCTTAGCTATTTTCCCCAAACTTAGTTAATTGAGAGCACATATAGTGTCCCTCCCGGAACCCCCAGTAATCAGGGTAACATATGGGGTGCCTATTGGTGTTGTGAGAGCCCCCCTTTCACAATGAGACATCTTGTGTGGAGCCCCATTGTACATCATCACAATTCTTTAACATGGATGTGTATCACATCAGTGATGTAGCTGTAAAGTTATGCATCGCAGTCTGTGATACAGAATCTCAGAATATTTAGAGTCTTGAACCCTATCCAGTAGGACTTCCTGAGGTCCTTTGGTAACTGTGTGGTTACTCCCTGTGATTAAATGCCAACATGAATGACATTTATGGAGGGATTATTCCCTGTGCAACCAGGCGATACATATTAGGGTGCCATTGCAGCATTGTAGACGTTGAACAATTGTGTTGTGCGTATTGGGAGGGAGTTGTGGTGTTATAATTATGTTTCTACATTAGCTTGTCTCTCCTGGATTCTGAGCAATGTATGTGTGTATCTAGGGGTGCGGTTTCCAGTACCCCTTAGGCAGTCATAATGTTGCCAAAGTCCCCAAAGGTATAGCTGGCATTTTTTAGTTTTCTTTCCACTATGTTTTCCCTTTTGACTTGGGCTAAATGTAGTGGTGGCAAACTCTTAGGAGTATGACCAGCATGGCAAATTTTGGCCAATCAGAATCTGATGCCCTGTAGCTCTCAGCATTCCTCCCCATTGCCTATACAGGCTAGCTATCTTGGGAGTTTTAATCTGGTAGCATCTGGGAAGCCATAGTAGTCCATCTCTGTAGTACAGAATTTCTCTGACAATAATTTAAACTACAGGAGGAAAAAAGAAAAACCCTCTAAAACTTATCAGTATGAATTTCAGTGCACCCACGTATTACCTCTACCAATTTTCAAAGAGATATTTTGGGTGTGTTATCTAGTGATTTATTCCACACAACTTTGAAATTCCTTCAGCTTTCCAGTTTTTAGGCACTGAAAATTCACCATGTATCACATCTTGTCACTCCTGTGAAACACTTTTTGGTTGTTTGTAGAATTTTCCTTCTCTCTTAACTGTAGGAATTTGAAAAGCAGCATGGATTTATTTCTTTGTGTGAAGACAGCTGTTGCATCCTAACAGTCTTTTTTTTTCCAGCAGAAATGCCTTATGATAGAATTTCTCATTCAAATACTGCTATTGAATTGAATACAAATTCAAGGTGTTGTTGTTAATGTTTTTAATTACAGTTTCACAATATCCATTCTCTTTACTATAATTTCCTGAAAAAGGAATCAGTATGAGGTCCAAAGAGAAGCTAAATGGGACAGTAGCAAATATAGGTCTGGTGTTAATTACCAATATAAATCTCTTTTTTTAAAAAAATGTTGTTCTTACATGCCAGAATTTTGAAGTCTCAAAGTTTACAAGAGGCATTACACAATTTTTAATGATTTTTTTTATTTAAGAATATTTTTGTGAAAATAAAAGCATTATTTTTGCAGTATCACAGAAGACAGTGTGTTTTGCAGAAAGAACACTGAGAATTTTCTGTACGATACTTTTTTTTGTGCAACAAAGGCTGTCATCCTTTTCAGCATTTACAATATCATAAGCTGGACTTTTGATATTCTAGCTTCTAGGAATTCACATTTACCATCATGAATAACCAAACATGACCTCAAAAATCTACTTTTGCAACCTGGCAGTGCCCTAATCCAAATATTTCTGAGGTACAGGAGATCCTGGTCACAGGATGCCTTGAGATAAGCAGTTGTGGTAGGACCTGGTGTGGGGGAAGAGTCTTTCCAGTTGCCTGATGCCTGACCAAGAGAGCACTGCAGATGTCATTTTCCAGTGTTCTAATCTCTCGTGTGAGCCTGTGAAATTTGGTTTGGGTAGGGGCACCATCAGTCATAACTGAGAACTTTCCAGACTACACTGTTATAGTGCTATGATTCCACTTTCAACATGCTATAGAATCATGGGGTTTGAAGTTTAGAGAGGGATATATAGATTTCTCAGCTAGGGTACTCTTTGACCTCAGTAAACTACAAGCCCCAGAATTCTACAGGATGTTGAAAGTGGAATAATAGCATTATAGGAGTACAGTGCAGAAAGGCTCTGAGAATGACAGTGCTTCATCATCATGACTATAATGATAAGCCTGGATCTTGGCCAAAATTTTCCTGAAAAAAAAAGTGCCAAGATAGTGATGGTTGAACATTTTGGGCATGGCCTTCCTCAATGTTTTGAGAGATATTCAAATATTCAGAAATATTCAAGTATTCTCTCCATCCCTAGTGTCAATTATACAAGTATAAACTTTGCTTAAAAAGCACATGTTGTTTGTCACCAACATATGGTCATTAGAGTTACATTGCGTCTTATATGGATATGCTATATAGCTATTAATAATACATCGACTGGCAGATCTCTAATGGTGGTATTTATTTATTTAAAGCAGTTTTACTCCAGACATCATTTGAAAAGGCTCCCAGTAGGGTATGCATAAGATCTGTAACAAACAAGACAGTGTCTGCTTACAGACTTCTAATCTAAAAACAAAAAGAGATGCATGCATTTTATAGAATTCATAGGATCACAGAGTTGAAAAGAGCCCCAATGGCCATTAAGTCCAGCCTCTCAATCAGTGTTATGGATTTGGTGTGCACTTTTTCAGAACTGCATATTTTTTTCAGCGGGGAGGAACATTTTTGTGCCCATGTTCAAAATATACATTTTTTTAAATGTACTGTTTCAAATGTATCAATTCTTCTGTGTTCTTTTTTAAATGGATACTTTTTGTATGTTTTTGTGGGTGTACTGCATCAAGAAAATAGTGATGTTGAGGTCTAAAAGTGTTCCAGTTTGTGTTTAGCTGCAGAAAAGTTGCATCAGGTAAATTCTGCATTGAAATAAAAACTGAATAAATTTCTCAATGATTTATAGGTGAGAATTTCATTCGGTTAATTTTTCTTTTTAAATGAGGATGTATAGAGGTGCATTGATTTTTGCATGAACAAGTTGGAAATTTCAAAAATTTGAATACAAGAGAAAGTAAAACTACAAGTGTCATAAATCTGGGAATCTCAAGGTCAATAATACATTACCAGAACCTGGCCAATACCTGTGCAAGCTTTCAATGTTATGTCTCTTTACACTTACTTCTTTGGTGCATTTCTTTCTTTCCAAAAGAAAACTCAAATAGCTGGGGCCTTGTTGCATTCCATTTAATTAGAATTCTCCTCATTTTTTTGTGACTGTTCTAAATTCTTCCCTATTGTGCTATCAGAAGCAGGAAAAGTCTGCTTTTCAAGATTTCAGTGCTTTGATTAGGAATTCATCAGGAATGTATGCACTGTGGTTCTGTAATATATTTTTGATGTGGTATTTGATTTTTGTTTTGTTTTGTTTTAAAAACAACATAGTTGTCTACCTTGTAGTTTGTAATCCTGAGTGGATACTGTCTTGAAAACACGACATTTTGACCCAGCCAGTGGACTTTTATTCATTGTCGTAAAGTATTTTGGTTGTACAATCAAGCAAGAACGTAACATTGAGTATGAAGGGAGTGCTTTATACAAACAGTGTGTTACTTCCCTCCTCCCTCTTTCCCCACACCCTTACTTTCATTGTGACATAAATGAGCAGTTGCAGGAACAAAAAAAATAAATAAATGTTGAGGCATTTATACCATGACATGAAAAAGGAAAAATGCTAAGGTAAATTTACAAACCAAATTCTAAGCAGCTGACTTTTCTTTTGATCATGCCACAAAGCACAGATGGTTGAGAGAAGCATATGTCTTTTTATGACATAGGCAGCTGGTTCAAACTCCTGGGCACTAGTTTTAAAGCATGCCACTAACCACAGGCATGCAGCAGTGAAATCAAAACTCTCACCACTGTCATACAAGCTCTGATTTTCATGTCAGAGGATACTGTAGAAATCAAATGGCCTCCATTTACTCTGTATGCTGTGTCCATTGAATTTTAACTGTCCTTAAGGCCTGTTAAAACCTGAGGCAGCATGGTATAGTGGTCTCAATGTTGCACTAGGGTTCCAGGAGACCAATGTTTGCATCCCTGCTCAGTTATGGAAACTCACTGGGTGACCTTGGGTAAGTCACACTCTGTGAGTCTTAGGGGAAGAAAATGCCAAAGCTCCACTGAATAAATCTTTCCAAGAAAATCCTGTGATAGGGTTCCCATAAGATGGAGTTAACACGATAACAACAAAGTCAACAGCAGCAGTGACAACAACACCTGTTAAATATGTTGATGTCCTAATCTATTAGTATGTATCCCCAGACATATTTTGGATAAGTAGTAGAGTAGTTGCTTTTTGCTGGACATTTTGGTGAATTAGCCATGGAAAAAATGCATTCCGTACCTCTCTCAAATCCCACCGTTGCTAAATCAGAAACCTTTCACCAGCTTCACAACACTATCAAACTTCAGTAGCTCAGCTGCAGAGTTGAGGAGGAGGTAACCTACAGAAACTCTGGATTAGTTAATTTAAAGTTGAATGTATCGTCATTGTTGGATGAGAGCACAACAAGACTCCAAAAGTATTGTGGGATTTAAAAAACACTCCATGTCCAGATGAGTGTTTGCACTTACAGGGTGAAGTCCGTTCTACCCTAATGACTGAATATGATTAATCTACTGACAATCAGAGCAGGTAACTTCTAACTTTGCCACATTCTGGTCTGTCAGCATGGACACTTTACTTCACTGTCCCCAATATGTTGTATGGGCTGGGTTAAAACATTACCCCAAATAGCAAGCCAAGAGATGCAATGGAATATCTTTTTGTCCCTGATCATTTCTCATTGGTTATTCAGACCCAGCTTCTTTGTAGAAGTGAAAATATATGTGTGACAAGTGGTTGAAACTTGATGGCATTTTTCACAACTGTGCCAGAGACAATGTTATCCAATTGTAGTAGCTCTACTGTTTTGTACATTTTGCAACACAAAAGTACATTTGAGAATGAATGTGACCCAGGGCAAGGGTTAAACCAATTATTCAGCTCCATCTCAACTGAGTGCTTCTCTTTGGAAAATGGACTATAGCCCAGTGGTAGGGCATATGCTTTGCAGGGCAGAGCATTCCCAGTTAAGTTCCAAGCATCGTGGTCTTAAAAGAATGCATTGGGAACCAGAAAACCCAGGGCCCTTTTCACATGGGCTTTCTCTCGCGAAATAGCCCTGTGAGCCTCGCGGGAGTGGGAGCACCGCTCTGCACAACGCACTCCCACTTCCTGCAGCGGCGCGATCGCGGTTTTTTTTATTTTCGCTTTGAAGCGAAAATCACCCGCGCTCGTGCAACGCTCCCAGCGCCCACGCGCACTTACCTCCTGTGCGGAGCATTGGGGAGGCGGCTGGGTCGCTCTTCTTTCCCTCCACCCCTGTGGAAGGAAGGGGCGGGGCGCTACCACAACGGATGCACCAGCCTGCTGCCTCGTGCGAGGGGGGGACGGACGTGCCAGCCTCCTGCTTCATGGGGGGGATGGACGCGCCATCCTCCTGCTTCGCGAGGGGGGCGGCTCACGCGAGAAGCCTCCTCCGGGAGGCTGCTGCTTCCCCCCTCGTTCCTTCGCCTGCAGAAAGAACGAGGGGGAAACGGCAGCCTCCCGGAGGAGGCTTCTCACGCGAGCCGCCCTCCCCCCTTGTGCGAGAAGCCTCAATGCGAAAAGGGCCCAGGAAACTGAATGCCTTTTCGCACCTTAGCTTTTCATGGTGCTGAGGTGCAGGGCTTGCACAAGCAGCCTCCAGAGAGAGGCTCTCACGCCCCGGTTCCCTCATCTCCACAGCTGCTGCCGACCGAGAGCCCCACCTCGTCCTTTTGCATTGCAGCCTGGGACCTTCCCAGGCTGCACTGGACAGAAAGAGTGACCAGCCCAGCTCTGAGGCTCCACACACAAGGTAAGTGCGCTCGGGCCCCCAGAGTGATGCACAACCATGCACCATTTTCGGCTTCAAGCCGAAAATGAAAAAGTGCATAAGCGGTCCCTGCCAGGCCCTGGAGCACCACGCAAATGTGAGTGCATTGTGTGGACTGCTGATCACATGTGGATGATGCTCAAGGGGCCCTTTCACATCATAAATGCTGTGTGAAAAGGGCCTGAGACCTTAGAAAGCTCCCACTGCCAGTCAGAGCAGACACTCCCAGACTAGCTGGTTTAATAGTTGGAGTTAATACAAAGTAGATCCCCATGTTCCATGGACTGCTGAAACCTGGGTGGAAATTGTGCAGCTTTCCAAATGTTGTTGAACATCAAGTTGCAGTAGTCATCGCTGGCAGTGTCAATTATGAGGAATGCTGGGAGGTGCGGTCCAACAACACAATTCCTACACCTGTGCTAAAACATCTGAGGTTTCCATTTATGTGTGGTGAGTGGAAATGAGATTCTTTGTTCCCAAACAATGTCCAGCTGTGTTTGTTTCATATCTTTAGGGGCTAATCATAAAATCCAGCTGGAATTACTACAATGGAATTTTCTATTCTTAGCCTTGGGGAAAGTCTGAACTGGGTAGATGAGGAAATGCTAGGGTAAGACAAAATGGAGTAAGAAAGGATGACTATCATGTTGATAACAGAGCTTATTTTTTCCTTCCCCTAACATGCCCAGCATTCCTTGGCTGGCTCGGCTAGTATTCATGTTAGCAGGAGGTTTCTGGAAGTTGTAGTTAAAAATAGTTTCCTAACTCTCAGTGATAACCTGCCATATTTTTGGCAACCTGTAATGCAGAGGTGGGCAAAGAGCACCTGATTGGCCATATGTGGACTTTAAACCACATTTGTAGCCTTCTAGCAGCCCTATATTGCCTGTCCCTCATACCTTCCCAATTTTTCTTTATTCTTTTTCCTACAAAGTAGCATAACAGATTACCTTTCCCTTTCCCCTTATGCTGTCTAAAATCCATGGGAATATTTTTTTTAAAAAAATCCCTTTGCGCTATTTTATGTCCCGGGGCTTGTTTCAAAACTAGGAAGCCACCTCCAGACAGCTTTGGGGGAAAAAAGGGCCCTTCTTTTTTTAGAAAAGGTTATGACATCCAAAAAAAAATAAATAGAGAGAAATGAGTTCCAGAGTTTGTGAGGGGCCTTTTCAAATAAAAAGACATAGGCTACTAGTGTAGGATAAGGGGGGTAGCCCTATGAGGTCTGATGGGGAATGTGTGTGACCCTTGGGCCTCTGGAAGTTGCCCACTCCTGCTGTAGTAGATATCCACTATTGTACTTCCATGATTTGTTATTATGTGCCTTCAAGTGGTTTCCAACTTTTGGTGACCCTAAGGCAAACCAATCACAGGATTTTCTGGGGCTGAAAGTGTGTGATGCACCCAAGGTGTCCCAGTGGGTTTCCATGACTGAGCTGGGAACCACACCCCGGTCTCCAGAGTCATAGTCCAATGCTCTAACCGCTACACTACGCTGCTTCTCATTTCCATGATACCTACTGGTTTTATCCTTGTAGTTTACTGGCCCATTAGGTCCTACTCACTTAACAAATAGCTGTGTTAGAAACAAAGTCTGAATCACTTTGGAATGCTGAGATTATTGTATTTTTTTAAATAAAAAAACCACTTTTCATATGAGAAACACTACATAGTAAATATTATGGTGCTCTATTTCACTTGCATCAAATGGCTAGGAAAAGACTCAGACATGTGCTTATATTACCTCTGTCTGTGTTTTGCTGTTGATTCCTCCTGCAGTGAGACTCAAGATTGAAAAAGATAAAAGCTGCTGTCAAAATCTCAGCCACACACATGAATGATCAATAATGCACAAAGCATGCAATGGAAACTTTAAGTTGGCATCTGTTCCAATCACAGTAAACACTATCCAGATGATTGTAACCTGACAAAGGACAACATTACAGACCAAAGCACTGGGTTAGGAAATGATGGAGAGAATAAGGTATGTTGGCTGGATTCACATTGTTCTGAAACAGTGCTACCTTGAGCTCTCTGGATGGAGGAGAAACTTCATCTGAGTTACCTCACAATTTCAGTTGGCGGTATAATGAAGAATGTAGAAATAACAAATTGCAAATAACTAGCAATTAATTTCTTTCCCCAGCAATTGAGCTATAAATATATTACATTACTGCTGTACCTTGACACATATAATATCAATTCTTTTGCAGCACAACTGTAATTCTTAGATGCAGCATAAAGACCAGCATAAGGTAGCATTTGAACTATATAAAATTCTCCCTCTAATATTTTGGGAGGGCATACCCCATGTAACTGTAAAGGTAACAGAAAAACTTACACTGCGAAAGAAGTGATGTTATGACCCAGTAAATTTAAAAAGACTAATTATACATAAACAGCTATTTGTTTGGGATCAAAAACTGTCACACATCACTGCTAAAAGATTTTCAGTGCTCAGTTGATGGTAACAGATGGTCTACTGCGTGGAGCCAGTGTGGTGTAATGGAGCCAACATGGCAAAAACTTTTGAGTATTGGACTAGTACTGTCTGAGAGAAACTTCAAATAACTGCTTAACTGTGGAAACCTGCCTTCAGCAAGTCACACTCTCTCAGACTCAAATGAAGGCAATGTCAAACCTCCCCTAATAAATCTTGCTAAGAAAAGCTTAGAGTAGGGGTCACCATACGTTGGAGTCAACTTAAAAACACCTAAAAATGGCTTACAATGTTCTCGACCTATAATGTCCTACAACAGAGAAAAGTTTAATACTCCTTTTAATAGATTGATTCCACCATAACAAGTGGTAGAATCATGCCCCTGAACAACCAATTCTTCTCAGCCTTTCTCAAGGCCAACACTGCAAATCCCTGTGGTAGATAATGGGTCCACCCCTGACCACAGGTGAAACAACTGGAAGATGGATTCCTGGGTAGAATCCAAAAAGGGAAACTGACTGACACAGGAATGACTCATCTGCCATCCTAACAGAAATCAGAATAGTATATGCCAGTTGCTAATGGGAAGGTTTATTCATCAGATTGTTCCCAACTACCTCTGTGTCCTTGAGCTGCCAAGCTAAGGCCAATGGAACCTACTGGAGCCTACTGATCTGTCAGGACCTACTGAGTGCACACACACAAAAAAATTTCAGTGCCACTGTACAGCTGTTAATTTTAGGCCATAATGCCAATAATGGGGCCACATTCATCCAAAGGCACAACCAAGTTACATTTCAAAAGTGATAGTAACAAGTGGTTATACCATTTTGGGGGTGGGGGCTAAGGCTAATTCAAAACATTTTTTAGATATGTAGTTATTTTTCAATGTTTTGTTTATTTAAATTATTTACATCCTGACCTCTGTCGAAGGATCTCAAACTGATGCACAATAAAATCAACATGATAATTTAAAATGATACAAATTCTTTTAAAAAGCTAAAAAGATACTAAACAGTTTGACTAATTAAAGGAAGATAGGTTAAAAGTGGTTAAAAGAGTTTAAAATAATTAGAAACCATATCCATGTGGGATATTTGTGCAAAACTTGTTAGGTCCCAAATGCTTTAGCAAAAACCCTATTTTTTTCTTGGTACCAGAATAATAGCACCACTACACTAGCTGGGCCTCTAAGGGAAGAGTGTTCCATAACTGCAGTGTCACAGCAGAGAACGCCTTTTCCCACATCCTCTCATAGTATATTGGCCTGACTCATGGGGCACAACACAAGACCTCCACAGACCTTAAGTCTTAGGTAGCAATATATAGGAAGGGGAGCACCTACAAGTATGGAGGTCTCAAGCCATTTCAGGCAGTAAATGCCATTGCCAGCACTGAGAATCCTGGCCAGAAGCATATTGTCAGCCCGCTCAGTTTCATTAAAACCAGTGTTATATGGCTGAGCACTTTAAGAGCCAGCGTGGTTTAGTGGTTTGAGCATTTGGACTACAATCTTGGAGACCAGGGTTTGATTCCCTGCTCAGCCATGAAAACCTATGAGATGGCCTTGGATGTGTCACACATTCTCAGCAGGTTCACTTTAGTATTGCTATAAATCAGAAACAACTTGAAGGGTCAGAACAGCAACTTTAAGAAAGGAACACTCTAGGAGACATTTTGAGTAGGTTGTTTGCCATCCTTTATCAAATCTACAATTTATTTTTTTAAAAAAAATGAAAAAGATAAGAAAAATATCAAGTATCTTTATGACTAATGCAACATGCCATCATTTCAAATACACACATGTGTGCACACACAGAAAGGAATGATCTTTCTCTTTAAAGTCACTCTCCAAGCTTTTGTTCTACTATGATATCCATGAACTGGGCCAACTGTTATTGAAGGTCCCATGGAACTCTTCACAGACTACCTTTAACTTATTGGGTTGTTCGCATTCAGAGATTAAGACCGTCTTCCCTTTGTGCAGTCCAAATCACTCAGGATAGACCAGACTGCCAAACTCTTAGCAGAGGATTACGGCTTCTTTGAATGAGCAATAAAAAAAAGCAATGGAAGATGAAAGAATTAAGAGAAAGATGCAGTACTCAGCAATCAATTTGTCATTTGTGGATCCCTGAAGAGGACAAAAGGTTGTAGCCCTGCCTTTCTCAGCCACTCTGATGATTCATCAAACATTCAAAGGAGCCTAAGGTAACAAGTTCAACTGATGTGAGTTGATGTTCCCTGTACAGGGAGGGGAAAAAAAGATGTGTAGAGAAATTATTTCTCTACAACATCAGCACTGTGTCCAACCATCTCATCTAATAAAGTGGTGCAGCCTGATACCTCAGACCCTGGCAGCTAGATCAGTCAGTGAATTCCCTGGAGATCAGTCAATAGCTAGATTTTTCCATTTTGCTAGACTGAGTATTAGTTTGGGTGGAAATATTGTTTTAAAACAAAGCTATTATGTGGAAAATGCTTCATATAAGATAGCTGTGTAAAACGATTATGACCACATTCCAGGCCTATTAAAAACAGATAATCAAAATCCCCCCTCCCAATTCATTTTCCATGGCATAAAAATTCTCCATGATCTGAACTTCTCAACTTCTTAGGCGTCTTGCATGGAAGTATTTTCGATTCTGAATTTTGTAGTTCAAGGAGATTTCATGCCTTCTCTACAAGAGAAAGTTAAAAAAGAAGACTGTTTCATCTTCACATGCTAGTCCCACAGACATTTTAAAGGGGAAAAAAGCACTATCATGTTTTCTCTAAATCCAATTTAAACATTCCCAGATCCTTCGAACATTCTTCATAGAATTTGATTTCTAGAACTGAATAGATGAGACCTGACCAGATAACTTTTTTTTTTAACCTAGAGGCTAGTATCCTGGACAATATACAATTTTCTGAGTTCCTCTCACATTTTCTGATGGTGTGATTCTCATGTGACAGGAAAATAGGTTGCTTGAACATGGCCTTCTCAGGCTCTTTTCGCACGGCATTTTCCTTGTGAAAGAGGACCTGGAGCATCGCACGATTGTGAGGAGCGATCTGCACGATGCACTCACAATTGTGCAATGCTCCAGGGTCCGGCAGGTGCCAATCATGCACATTTTCATTTTCGGTTAGAAACTGAAAATGGTCTGTGATCACACATTGCTCCCAGGCCCTGCATGCACTTACCTCGCATGCGGAGCCTCTAGAGATGCACCAGTCACATTTCCTGCCCCGGCGCAGCCTGGGAAGGTCCCAGGCTGTGCTGTGGAAGGAAGGGGTGGGGCTCTTGTGTGAGTAGGCAGTTCATGTGGAGCCGAAGGACCCCGGATGCGAGAGCCTCTCGCCAGAGGCTGCTCGCGTGATCCCCACACCCCAGCACCAGAAGAAGGTAAGTTGCGGAAAGGGCCTCAGTTGTAACGTTCTCCTTGTGGTGTTCTCCCCTGAAGTTGTTTTTGAAGAAAGTGGTCACAAGCATATCATTGAGACGCATTAGAGATGGACTTTCCTATTGTGTGTTTATATTTAATTTATGGAGTATGCCATAGCTATATGCTAAGATTGTTATGTTTATTTTTCAATGCTGTAAGTTGCTTTGTGAATCACCTGGAATGTTCCACTGGGATTATAAGGTAGGATGAAATGTGTGTGTGTGTGTATATATATATAAAAAGTTACCTCCAAAATTAGTCTTTAGCATACCACATTGAGTAGCATACCACAAAGAAGATAGCTCTGAGAATCTGACTGCATTATCCCATGCTGTCCTAGGATATTCACTTAAATGACCTACATTTTATTTAATTTAATACTATAACTGCTTCAGGAAAAATCCGTTAGGACTTTTTCAAAGCATGTAACGTCAATCAGTTTGAATCCACCTGTTCAAAAAACCATAAAATGAGAAGTCATCCAACGGACAGCAAGTTCATTGAAGAAGCAAGTTTCAGTTTCAGGCATTGAGGGATTGTTTAAAAAGGGCTTTTGATGTTGTAAAAACTATTTCAAGGGTTTGTTTTAAGTAAAACTTAATTCTGTATCTGTGTGAATGCAAAGAGTGCTTTCTTAATGAGATTACTCAGCATTGTTTTAACAATGAAGTTATGTACATCCAAATACTGTGGTAAATAGTTGTCATTCCTTGTTAGGCTTGGTAGGAAGAGGTCAAAGGGTTATGGTCAGAGTCACAGAATAGCCATGACAAGGCATTATGCCTAATCATGAAACAGCAAAGTATGTAGAAGGCATCTGACGTCATTCCCTCTTGCCATGCCATGACCCTACTTTCTCTGTCTCTGACTACGCCAGTTTGAGCTGAAAGGTATGAAGAGGGCTTCCATGTGCATTCTCATAAAAGGGAATGACCCTTCTTGAGAAGTCTAGAACCCAGATAAAAGAAGATTTCCAATTGTGCAGAGAGTTCTGTTCACTGCATGCAACAGAATCAGCTGAATCCTAAATAATACATTGAACTAGGCTGATTCATACCTGTTTGTATGAGTTCTGAATTGGGACAGAATGACCCAATTTGGTTCCAAAGTGAAATGGTGCATTCCAAAGTGCTTGGATCAAACCAGAGAATGGAACATTAAAAATTAGGAGGAAAGAACTAGAGGAGGACCATGGTCTTACCCTGGATTTGAATAGGATAAATCTCCACGTGTGGAATTATGGATTGAATGTGTTGTGCAACCCCTCTGTTGAATGAGCAACTGGATGCACACTAAAATGTGCAACCAAATGCAAAATTAGAAATGCATGTGCATGCACATCTGAATGAACAATGGTGTTACATGGATAACTCTGCTTCCATATCCTTGAACTGAAAGAATCAACACTCTGTCCTCCATCCCACTTATTTCATTGCTACCTAGAGTTTTTTTTGGGGGGTGGATGGGCAGGTAGTTGTCTCTACTTCATGGGAAGGGACACTTAGGTGTGATTGTGTCCACTGCCCTCAGACTTTCCACAGATCAGCCAGGACTTTAACAGGATTATGTGCCAGGGAAACTCTGCAACAAACTTCAGGAATCCAGCTATATCCCTAAACCTCCTGGAGGGTCTCCAAGTCCCTTGGAAGGTAGACCCCATCACTCCTTCTCATCTCTATGGACAAATGTTAATCAGATTGGCAATTAAATCATATTTCATAGACCCATAGAATGGTGTCCTTTGAAGTAACTGAGGATAGCGGTCTACAGGGTGCCCAGCATGTAACATGGCCCACACAGGTCTATGCATTGCATGCTACTCAGCAACTGCCAGGTGAGGCAGCCACTCCACTGTGTCTAATGGTAAGATCAGTCCTGGTCCAAGAAATAAAATGGTTTTCCTGTGGTCACAAAACTGAAGGGCTATATGCACCTTCTTCCAGTACAGATTCTGAAGACCTCAGATTTTGGCTTTGAAAAGCAACAGCTACTCAAATATCTCTCCAAAATTAACAATAATTTCCACTGAAGAATCATTTGGGAATTATCCTTCCTCTAAGTGCTTCTGCTGTTATTGGCATCAGGTCACTAGGTTAACCCACATAAGCCTCCACGTGCACGGAGGGTGTGTTCATGATTAAATCCCAGTATAAGTACTGACTGCTCAAATTTATTTTCCAGGAACAAATTACTAAACCCTTCCAGAGAAGAGCACTTAATGTAAGTGTTAACAAAGCAGTGTTGCCTCCCTCCTTATTTATGGATATAAAACAAGGAACTGCTTCTGTTTAAATGAGGAAAACAAATGAACAGGAAGTGTGGTCTCAACCCCTTTTTATTTCAGCAAATTCATTGTTCATGGGTTCCAGGGAGAGGATGATGGAAATAATGGAAAGACATACTATTAAATATTTGTGTCTTCTCTGTGCCTCTATTTCTTTCTCTCTCTTACTCACACATGCATATATATGCATTAAAGGAGGATTAGACGATTGCCAAGCTGAACAAATTTTTTCCATCTGTCTGCACTACAGAAGATGTAGAGTAGATATCAGTGTCTGAACTGACATTTACAGGACATTTACTCTGATGAACTGAAGGAATAAGTGGTGACAGGAGAGGAAGTCTAAACCACATTCACAAATTGAAAACAAACCAATCACTGGGTCCAGATGGTATCCTTCTGAGGGTTCTTAAATAACTTAGATATAAAAATTGTGATCTCCTAAGAAAAATATGTACCATCTCCATAAAATCATTTCTGTAATCTTGCCCACCAAAGAATTGGGGGCAGGGGTAATAGAAATTAGAGTCCAATTAGCTTTTTCTGCCGCCTCCTGAAAAAGAGGGTGAATAGAAGTCAGTGCTTCTGGGAATGGTATTTTACCTTTTAAATAGCATACCTTCCAACTGTCCAAATTTGGCAGGGACAGATCCAATTAACTCTCTTCTATCTCACTTGTTCAACTCTCTTTAAAATGTCCCAGTTTTTCTCTCCTCCTCTCAATTTCTCCCTTTGTCCATATCTTACTTCGGCTGCTGCAAACTGAGGCCATTTCTACCCTACACTCTTAACGGTGCTATTATTCCACTTTGAACATCTTGTGGAATTCTGGGGTTTGTAGTTTACTGAGGCCAAAGAGTTTTCTGGCTGAGAATTCTAAAGGCCCCTCCCTCAACTGCAAACCCCAGGATTCCATAGGATGTTGAAGGTGGAATAATAGCATTATAATACTGTAGTGCAGAAATGGCCTCTGAGTTGAAAGTGCAAAAGTACTTTGCACTCAATTAACTCCACTGAGGTGAGAGGAGTTGAGTCATGAAATTTTGTCCTTCCCAGTAGGCTCAGGCAAAATCAAACTGTCACCTCCTCTACTTTTTTCCTTTTGCCATCTCGACCACACTCTGATATTGCTTATTCATATGTATCCCAGTTTTCATCTGTGAAATGTTGGAGGTATGAAACAAGTTGCAGGACCTCCTTGTATTTTTTAATGTTTTTAAAATGTTTTTTCCACAAAATGAGAAGTGGGATGGGAAAAAATTGCTGTCATTAATTTCTTTTTCATGTTTTTTTCCAACGAAGATCTTGTACACACACACACACACACACACACACAGTAGTCTTGCACAACAAAACAGTCCCATGATTTTCTTGCACAAGATTGCTATTTTCTGTGCAAGGTCTGCTATGCAAGCAAAGTGTAAGAGTTTATTAACAGAAAGAAAAGTGTATGTTTATGTTTTGTTTTATTTATATTACACATTTTTCCCAATATGGGATCCAATATAGGAATTACAGAAAAATACCAACAGTAGATTTTTCTCGCTACAGTGGGACCAATGCTTTATATTGTGTTCATGTATCTGGAGTTAGGGTGAGGTGGCTAAGTGTGCTGTCAACATCAAACTACCCAGGGTGGTTAAATTAAAAGAAGGTGGTTGTAAAGTGCTCTGGAAGGATTGCTCAAAAATAGGCAATGAGCATTAAAATTGCAAATGTGCTTGGTATAAAATGATGCACTGTGGGGCAAAATAGACACTGAAAGGCTTTCAATGGGTGATAAATTACCAGGAAAGGGAACCTCAAGTTGCAGTGGCCAGTTCAGTGAAAAAGCTGGCCCAGTATGCAGTCATTGTAAAAAAAGGTAAATTCTGCAATGTTGCTTAGGAGAGGAATTGGGAAAGAAAAAAAATCACTATCAAAATTCCTTTTTACAGACATTATGGTATGACTATGCTTGGAATATGGCCCTTTCTTTCTACATAGATGTAGCGCTACAATCACAATTAAAATACCATGGCAAAATCCTATGGAATCCTGAATTTTGTGGTTAGGCAATACACTATAGCTCATTGGCTGAGAATTTTAAATACTCTTCACTAAACTGCAAATCCCAGTATTCTGTAGGACGTGACTATGGCAGTTAAAGGGGAATCACAATGTTATATTTGTGTGATAGTAAAGTGCTCCTAGTTACCACATCTCAAAAGGGATGTTATAAAGACAGAAAGGCGAAGAAGGGGATAACTAGAAGGACTGGGAGACCTGTGAGGAAACATTATAATATTAGGGACTTAGAAAAAAAAGTTAAGTAAAGGTGCAGCAGCAGCTGATGGCTTCTGTATCAGTGGAGTGGTAAATCCATTCTCAGTTTTAGTATGAACATTAAAGCAGCTATCCAAGGTATTGAACCAATTCTGAGGTAGAGTTTAGCATCTTGGATAGCTCCTTTAGAATTTATACTAAAGCCAGGAGGAGATTCACCACCCCACTGACATGAAAGCCACCCACTACATCTATAAGGGAGATATGACAGATGTTACAAAATAAGGTATGGCATGGACAAAGTGGATACTTTGTTGTTGTGATGGTGGTTATTGTTGTTGTTTTCCTTTTGTCATCATGACAGATCCCAAAGCCACCACAAGTGGCCAGGACAAGTAAAAGGAAGTAATTCCTCACACTTTGCATAGTCAAACTGTGGAATTTGCTTCCATGAGATGCAGTAATGATTGTTACCCCAAATGGTGGGTGACTCAGAGGTCCACCCATGGTGCCAGTGCCTCCATGGAACAGTGGGGAATTATTAGCTCAAAGGGAAACCTGCAAGAGTAGGGTAACCTTACAGAACCTTCCACCCATGCATACTGCTACTAATGCAGGGACACCAGTTGGAGATTAAAGGTATGTTATATTGGAGAATATCACAATCACACACAAAGTTCAAGCAGTTTCACAACCATACAAGGTGAACGGAAGGAAAGAAAGGAAAAATTGGACAGTGAGAAGTGAGGGTGAAGTGGGCAATATTTACCTATCCTGCAGAGAAGATACAAAGCAATGTGGCTCAGACTGAGGGGCCAAGGGTAATACCAGAATGGGAATCTGAGCAGTAGAGTGATGGCCTATGTCCAGAGTACTACGAGTTATCTGGCTCAAAGTCAGGGTTTAAATAGCCTGTTTCTGCCCTGAAGGGGTAGGTGTTAATGATTCTTTGGCAGAGCAAATAGTGGGATCCAGAATAGTCTAACGGTCTTAGTATTAGGTGACAAAGCACTGATGGGAATCATGATCGGTCCTTAATGTCTGGGCAGGTGAAGAAACAAAGGAGAATTTCAGCAAGAAAAGGGAATGAGTTGATAACAATCAGTCACTCTGTTGAGGCAGTTTCGGATGCTATTGTTTTTGATAATTGAGTTGTTGAGGGGTTACTGCAAGCCTATTAACACCACAGCTTCCTGACTGATTCCTTGATTATGACCTGGCCATACCCAGAGGTTCCATCTGGCCTATTTTCGTACTTTTTCAGCCAATGGTCTTTGCCAGCATGGTTTTTCAACCATAGCAGTGTATGATTTCTATTCTATGTCAAGTAAATGATGTCCATTGCCAATCATCTCTTGGAGTAGGGGTATATGGCATAGGAACATGACTGGCATCTTAGATCAATTTGGTAGGGGATACATAGGGGATAAGGCTGTCAGTGGCTACTGTTCACAATGGCTATATATTATCTCCTTTATCAGGAACAGTATGTCTCTCTACATCATTTGCTGGAGATCACATGCAGGTGGGTGCTGCTGCATTCCTGTCCAGCTTATAGGCTTCCCAGAATCATCTCATAAACATCTGTGGAGAGAGAATGCTTGACTTAAATATACCATTAGTCTGATCCAGCATGGCTGTTCTTATGTTCTTATGTTGGAAATACAGATAATTCTCAGGTTAAGGTTTTTAGGAAAGTGGGGTTTTTTTTTTAAAAAAAATCATCCCTGCTGATAACCTCTTTTCTGTCCTACATTTATGATTGCTTGTCCTGGTTATCAACTCCACTGGCTGCAATTCATTGAACCATAGCACTGTGAAATACAGGGACTGTAATCAATTCTTCTCCTTGTCCGGTTGCTTTTTATCTAATGAGGCCTAAAAGAAATGAGGAAATACAACCCACCACAGTTCTTTGAAATCCCACAGAGAACTAAATTGGCATAGCAAGAGGCACTTACATGAAGCAGCACATAGAGTAAACAGCAAATTCTTTCAGCAGAAATTATTTGCATAGATATCTGTGGCAAAGACAGATGAAGTTTTCCTCCTTCCTTTTTCTACTTTGGAACCTCAAAACATTGCTATTTGTTTATGCCTTCCTCTTTTTTAAAAAAAGTAGGGCGGAAGGTTAGGCTAATTAGTGGTAATGATGGAAAAGAGATCTTTAGTCTACAGTAACACATTATATTTAAAATGTTCATCTGAGAAAACATTAGTTCATGATTCATGTTCCTAACCGTCCCGGGCCAAGATCCATCTGGAAGCATTATATTTCTGCAGCTCCTAGGTTTGTCAGCAGTTGGGCCTTTTCTTTTCTTTTTATAATTTTATTAAAGTTTCAGCAAATAAAACAAACAATTATTTCTGCAATGTTTACATGCAATATTATTTCTTCTTCCTTTCCTTTCTGGATTACAATTATTAATATTTCCTCTATTTATTATACCACGTATCACAATAAAATGTTAGTAATCAATAATTTGTTAGTTCCTGCTATATTTCTCTACTTTACTTGTTACATGATATTTCAATGATTATTACTCTGCATAGTAATTGATATCATGAATTATGTATTGCCTTCTGTCTCCCCCCAACCCAAATCTGTAACAATCTTCCACTCTTTATTAATGTCTTCATCTGATTTCCCTTTTAGTCTTCGTGTAAGAATGTCCGCATTTCTATTTTCCATAAAGGTTGTCCACCACTGTTCAGTAGCAGGTATAGTTTCATTTTTCCAGAGTCGTGCGTACTCAATGCGGGCTGTCGTCACCATATTTAATATTATTCTCCAATATTTCTTGATGTTCCATTTAATATATGTGTCATGTTTAACAAGTAAAATTCAGGTATCATCCCAAATTGAATCTTCAAAATTGAACTTATTTTCTTATGTATTTCTTTCCAGTATTTTTCTGCTTTGGGACATGACCACCACATATGAAATAGTGTACCAGAACTCTCTTGACATTTCCAGCGTTGCCCTGTACCCGTCTTGTAAATTGTCTTTAATTTTTCTGGTGTCATGTACCGTCTATGAAATAGTTTGTAATATTTTTCTTTTAAATTTTGAGCAGCAGTAAATTTCTGTGCTCGTTGCCAACTCTGTTCCCACCATTCTAACTGTATTGGATGTCCAACATTTTGTGCCCATTGTATCATTACTGCTTTAACGGTCTCCTCCTCACATTCTTGGTGTAAAATTTCTTGATACAAATATGCTAATAAATGTGGTGGATTTTCTCTTAACAATCACAATAGATGGATTTGCTCTTTTTGTTGTATTCTATAAGTTTGTACATCCATTTGAAATCTTTCCTTTAGCTGTCTATAGGGAAACCAGGTTAGTTTTATTCCTTCAGTTTCCAATTTCTCTCTTGATTTCATCTTCACACCACAGTCTTCTGTCATTTCTAATAAGTCTTCATACCATAACCATTTGTCTGTGTCTGTCCATCTCCCAAAAGAGGCTTCTTACGGGGAGACCAAATTGGGTAACTGCCTTATGTTGTTCTTCTTGTAATCAGTCCATATTTTGAGTAATGATTTCCTTACAAAATGATGCGTAAAATCTTTATCTATTGCTGCTTTTCCATAAAACATATAGGCATGCCATCCCATTCTTAAGTCTGCTCCCTCTAACGTCAGCATTCTCATATTTTGAAGATTTATCCAAGTGAATGCCACTGCCTTGTGATATACCTGCAAGTCTGGCAGGCCTAAACCACCTCTCACTGTTAGGTCCATCATAATTTTCCATTTAATTCTTGGTTTCTTCTCTTGCCATATAAATTTAGTTATGTCTCTCTTCCATTGAACAAAGGGTTTGATATTTGTAATAATAGGCACATTTTGAAAAAGATAGTTCATTTTTGGAAGAACATTCATTTTTATCACTGATATCCGTCCCAACAAAGATATTGTAAGTTGAGTCCATTTTTCCAAATCTTGAGTTATCTCCTTCCATTTTTTATCATAGTTGTGGTATAATTCATTGTTTCTTTTTGTAATCCAAACTCCTAAATATTTAGCTTTCTGTCCTTTATTAAATCGTGTAATTTGTTTGAATTCAGCCTCTTCTTTCTCCCTCCTGTTTTTCGTTATGTACACTGTTTTTTCCTTATTAATCTTGAAACTGGAGTAATCTCCATACTCTTGAATAGTTTCCATTAATCTTTGAGCACTCTTGAGGGGATCATCCAAAAAGAGTATCAAATCATTTGCAAAGGTTTTAAGTTTATATTGAAATTTCTTTATCTGGACTCCTCTTATTGCCACATCTTCTCTTATATTATCATTAAGTATTTCTGATGTCAAAATAAATAACAAAGGCAATAGGGGACAACCCTGCCTTGTTCCTCTCAATACTTCAATCGGTTTGGTGTGTTCTCCATTTATAATTAATCTTGCCAGTTGTTGAGAATATATTGCTTCAATCCATGAGATGAATTTTTCTCCCACTTGTGCTTGCTTAATAGTCATCTTCAAGAATGACCAATTGACCATATCAAATGCCTTTTCAACGTCAACAAATACCATAGTTAGTTTTCTTTCATTGTGTTTTTCGTAATATTCAATTATATTTAAAACTGTCCTGATATTGTCACACATCATTCTCTTAGGTAAAAAGCCATTCTGATCTTCATGAATATGTTCTTGAAGTACTAGCATTTGGGCCTTTTCTGACTTCACACAAGGAGGTACCGGGTACTCTTTGTGCAGAGCAAAGTTGCAATTACCCTATTCCTGGTGTAGTCAGGTGCAGTTCTGTCTGTCCCATTCCATAAGCTGGGACAGACACTGATTGGCTCAGAAGGGGTGCTTGGAGTGCCCAGCCAGTTCTGGAGACATTGGAACAGCTCATTGTTCACTGCTATCCCAACTGCTGTTGAATGGACTGGTTCTTCCAGGATCTCACATAAGTACGCTGGTGGGCCTTTTTGCTCCGCTAGTATTTAACCAGATCTCAATCATAGGCTATTTCCATATGACAGGGCTCTTGCAAGTCATCCCATTGCAGTTCTGGCAAGGAAGAGAGCACAACGGGAACACTCCCTTCTGCATGAGACTGCCTCCCTGAGGAAGGAAGCACAATGGCTACGCCTCTTCCTTCTGCAGCTCAGCCGGGCATTTCTCAGGCTGCATTGGGGATGGAAGTATCACCATCGTGCTTCCTGCCCTTCCATAGGACAGATAGGCGTAGGAGCGGTGCATGATTGCAGGTGCTAAATAGATCTTATCTATTTAGCGAATACTCCGTGAGTGTGACACATGGGGACGGGATGGCAGTGGGCTGGTGATGATGTCATGCACAAGCATGACGAGCTGACCACTGCCATCTTGTCCCCATAATAGGACAGCCTCATTATGCAGAAATGGCCTTAATCTTTAAAATTAAAATGTACACCTTAAGTTAGTATTCTGCATATGCATGCCTACTTAACCTCCATGCAATTTATGGAAACCAGTGAGAAAGTTTCATTTCTTTTTCCCATAAGCATTTTGTGATTGGACTAAAAACTAGCATTTCAGTCCTGATGGCACACTTGTATTTGATTTCAGTACTATGAACTGAATAAATTGATCAAGTGAGGTCTCTTCCAAACCGGTCTAAAAAAGTATGAGTTCTCACAATGTAGCTCCTTGGGTTTTACCAGGCTTTACCAGGTCTGCTTGTTCCATTCTTCTGGCAGTGTGTGGGGGTGAGCTGTTTGTTGTGATTTTTGTGGACCTAGAGCTTAGATCTAGGGTACTTCCAAAGGTTTTTCAAAACTGAGGTGTAGTGCATTATGGTTTGAATTTTTTTCTCTCCAATTTCTTTTTCTAAAAAATCTAAATGTTATAATACCATAGTGTAAAAGCGCTGCTTCAATGATGCACTGATGTGCTGTATTACTTACTATAAATCTTTTTAAAAGAGAGAGAAGCAGGGGAGAAAGGAGGGAGAAGAGAAGGTAGCATATTGTTCTGATAGTTCTTGAAATTAAAAGGGAATTCACCAAGGGAGGGGGGAATAAAAAGCTGCAGCTGGTACTCGGAATTGCCAGAAAAATAACCTGGGGCAACAGAAGAGTCATTTAGACATTCAAATATTCAACCTACAGCAACAACTATAGCATCTGCCTGATATATTTGCCCCATTTGGAGAAGCCCTGATTCAGAACTGTCTGATTAATGTCCATATTAACTGTAGCACATTGTGCAAAGAAGAAACCAGATGACCAGTTTAGGGTTTAAACTGGCCACAATTTTTATTTGCATAAAAACACTATAATGACATTTGAAGATGATGAAGTGAAAGCCAAGACTGCCAGCTCTAGTTGCCCTCCCACCCAAGTTGTTTTATCCATAACCTCCTGAAGCTGCCTGTTTCCCTGGTTTGCACCAAACTATAATGTGAACAATTATAGCTTGATGGAAAGGGACAGTGAATAAAACACCATCTTGTGCAGTTACTCAGTATTCTGTCTAGGGCTGCCTCATCCATTTCAGATGTTCTTCTCCTCACCCATTTATGGTATATGGAGTTCAACACATTCACCTCAGTTATCACCAGTTGTGACAAAGGCAGCAATATTGGCTTGATTTATCCAGATAAACAATGTTTGTGAAAACTAAATAAATCACCCAGAAGTATGTGCAGGTTTGAATGACAATAAATTGGTTTGACAAGAGAACAACAAAAGCTAACTAACAACCTATCCAACAGTACATTCCTGTCCAAGCTTGGTCTGCGCTGGCAGCCAGGAGAAGCTGGTAACAAACAGAGGTCAGAAACTCAGCAGTAAGTTAAGTGGTCAGTTTACTTAAGCAAGGAAACAGCTTTGCAAATGAGAAGCAATAATGGTCCCAACAATGTCCATAAATCAGAGGCAGACAAAACAAACACAAGTCAAAGGTAGAAACACAGGCAAGGGCAGCGAACAGAAGCATGCACGGGAGAAATGGTCAGTTGATTGCTGACAAAGACTAGAGAGGAAAGGCTCAGTGATTATAGGCTACAGAGTCAGCACAGCTGGTGCCTGATTAATTGGTGCTTGGCATAAATTCCCTGGGAGTGACACAGGAAACCCTTTTGGTGTCTACGTTGGGCAAAGGGTAGATATGGCTAGATCATTCTCTGTGTCCAAATGAGCAGGGCTCCCTGCTGGGGCTGACACTTCTGTCCCTGGGGTGGGTGGTGGTACTGTCTGCTCTGCAGGTTCTGCTGCCTCAGACTCTGAGTCTGAATCTAGATCCTGGAAGCCCATGACAGTTCTCAGGGAAGGCAACTTTTTAGTGAGCCATTGTGAGATCTTCTTCTTTACCTGAGTTACTCCTAGGCCAAACTCAGGGTTCTGGCAGCTGTTTTAGAACCAACCTTGCTCCTTCAACTTATTTAGGGACAGCATTCCATGGGTGGGTCATGGACAAACTGAGGGAGTCCCCTCATTCTGAAAATTTAAGGGAGATGCTTTTGGCTTATATGTATGTGGGTGTACATAAAGATCTGTTTGTCTGAGTGTGTTAAAACTCATGAATCATTCTGACTGTAGGTCAAAGCTGAAAGCCCACTTGAAAATGTGTTGGCATACCCAAGAACACATTCATATGACGGTGAACTCTGGGTGTGCAGTGGGCAGGATGGGGAGGTGAAGTCCTCATGTGCTTAGAGCCTATATTTCCCTATAGAAAGGTTCATTATTAATTTCACCCCACTCTGTTTCTGAATCTTAACATTTTGAGGAAATTCCAAATGATGAAGGAACAAAAATACAAGTTGCCATAGAGTCTCTTAAGTAGAATTACATTTATATCAGTGAGAACCTTCCAAGTTTTCTCAAGGAGACCAGTTAAGGTTCAAGTTTCTTATGGTCCACATACTGAAGAAGCAACCTTCACTATCTTGTAGAATTAGGACTGCCAGGATAGCAGTATCCCAAACTAGGAGATTTAAAGACCAAAGCATAAAGATAGTAGGGTCTTGTGATATCACTGGAATAATATTTCAGATGTTACAGAGATGGGTCTTTGTGATGTTACAAAAGCAAGGCAGAAAGGACTGGTGAAGCAAGAGTCAGAATTATTTCCAGGCCAGTTGACTGTGGAAACTATTAAGCCACACTATACATCCCAAAAAATCAGACATTATCTCTAAGATTGGTCTCCCTTTCTGAAGGCCAGGAATCTGAGAAGTGGCAAACCTATGCAGAATTCATGTTAAAATTTGGAAATTGCCTTGGTGTGATTTTTGTGCCATAATTCTGGAGGAAGGGGCAAAATGAAATATTCTTCATGTATTCTGCAGTCAGGACCACTTCCCATATTGCCTGCACAAAATGAGCTAGAAGGAAGTATCTGGTGATGAAGTTTTTTGCACATTTTAAGTTCCATACAGAAACACAGCTGAGACTTCCTTTGGCCCTACCCACTGCTGGTTTCCTGAGGCTGTGAGAGAAAAATAGCACAGAGAGCAAATAAGGCCACACTCCTGGTGTGTTGAAACATAATGAAATAGGCAAAAGGGATGTTCAAATTAATATCAGAAAAGAAAGAAATCAATCAAAATTCAGGCAAGGTCTGTGTGCTTGCACATGCACATTTGTTCTACTTGGTGTTTGAGAGAGGTACAAAGCTCTCCATAAATCCAAAAACTAGTTCTGAAGCATCCATGGACCAAAGAGTGATTATTTTGAGTGATTTAGTAAGCTTAGTCCACCCAAAATTTCTCGGTGGATAGAGCAGCCTTTAGTTTCTTCATGTATTTGGAGCCATATGTAGTGCTTCTTGTTTTGATCCATTTTAAAATCTTGTGTCCTTTTGCTTCAGAGGTCAGCAAATGAGGTCTCCAGATATTGTTGGAATTCAGCTTCCAACAGCCTCAGGATATGTGGCCAATGACCAGTAATGATGGGATCTGTTGTTTCTAAAGGATAAGTATCAGGAGTGTGTGAAGGCTTTCCATCTGCATTGTTATACACATAGAGCTCTGGACTGTGTGTGCTGATTTATCTGGAAACCAGATCCTACAAGTTTGTCAGGTTCCATAAAACCAGCCCTATTACGGTAGTCTGTTGCAGAAAAATTAAAAAGAAAACAGAACAAAAAGAAAATATAAACAGAAACTGGAATTACTTGAAAGTCTAGTTTCATGTAGGACAAGGTTTCATCCTTGATTAGATGGAGTGTACTGAGTTTTGAGGATTATTTTAAAAAAGAAAGAAAGAAATCTTTTATACAGGGAATGCCAATTTGTATCACAACAAAGATACAAAGGAAACTGCCTTCCTTACTGTATATTTGCACTGTGTATACTAAGAAATACATATAAAACAAGTGGCTTTATTTATCTGTTCTCACAGTCACAATGCCAATGCAACTCATAATTTTTTGTCTTGTAGCTAATCTGTAATTCCAATATGTTTAACAACTCTTGAGTTTAATGCCATGAAACATTAGCTTTTTCATAATTCAAACATCAGAAATTATATTTACCAATTGATTTCTGGGGCTTTTCATGGTGTTTTTGTTTGTTTGTTTTGCATACTCTGCCATGCTTCAAAGATAAAAACTGGAACATATGTGGCCAAAAATCAGAGTGTTATCAAGATGTCAAAAGTTAAGAACATGGAAGAACAGACAAGAGAGGCTGCAGCAATTTGTTTTTGCCTAAGCCTAGCATGATTCTTCTCTCTTCCTTCCTCTTCCTCCTGCTGAGTTAATGGAGAGCAAACTGCTTTTACTCTTTGGATTTATTTTGTGACAGTTTCAGTAAGCTGAGGATGAAAGGGGGAAGTGTGAAGAGAAGCGAGAAACTGGGACATTGTAAAAGCAACTGAGAAAATGGGAGGGCAGAAGATTAAGGATGGCTGTTCCTGGCAAGTTGACACTGTGAGAGGGTATGCAATTGGAATAACTAGTCAGTCAAACTCCACCATTTTTGAACATACTCAGAAGGTACTGCTTACTGCGTCATCTTAGCCCCTTTTTGCATGCCAGTCCCATTGCGAAATGGCCTCAAGAGCTTCACATGATTGTGAGGACTGTTTCACATGACATCTTTGCAATCGCATGACACTCCCGAGGCCAGTAGGCGGCGATCACTCCTTATATCATTTTCAGCTTGTTGCCGAAAATGATGCGTGATTGTGCATCCCTCCCGGGCCCCACATGCACTTACCTTGCATGCGGAGGCTCAGGACACACAGCCATCACTCTTCCTCCCCCAGCACAGCCTGGGAAAGCACCCGGCTGTGCTGTGGAAGGAAGGGGTGGACCGCTCACACTTCCTTCCAGCCAGCACAGAGCTGGCGCGGAGCGGAAGCAGAGAGGATGCAAGTGCCTCTCACAAGAGGCTTCTCGCGTGATCCCTTCATGACACCAATGGCACCAGGTAACATCTGAAAAGGGCCTTAGTTACCAAAGGAAATTAAAATACCTGTTCTTAGCACATGCTCTGAATGATTTTACTTTGACCTACTTAGTTACATTTTGCCAAAGAAATCAATTACTTTTATCTCTGCCTGTGGCTCCATGTCAAATGACATTGTTTTAACTGAAATAGATGTGAAAGCAGCCAATCAGAGAAGGCCACATTGTGATGTGTGATACTATGAGATAGATAGGGGAGTCAGGGAATATAATACTGCACTTGCCAAATTCCAATAATGCACTTTGTTACAATACACACACACACACACGTGTGTGTGTATATGTATGTGTGTGTGTATATGTATATATATACACACACATGCATATACACACACACACATACACACACATACACATACATGCCAAAAAAAGGGGGGGAACATATTCCCAAACTTGATAATGGAGGGGGGTTTACTCTGACATTTATAGTATTGGAATGATAATCCAAATCACATCATGTTAAAATTGTAATGAATTCAGTTCACCCATCACTAACACTCACTCACTTGTAGGGCTCACTAATTGCATCTTGCAGTAGGTCTCACCCTCACTAAATACATCTTAAGCTATCAGAGCTTTTGGCCATCACCATATGCAGCAGTAATAGTGAACCCAACTAGTTAATTATGTGTTAACTTAAATTATTTTGCTCCGTCTATCCTAACTCTGCAGCTAGTCAACTTCATTGGGTGACAGGGAGTGCTCATATTGGGACATAAGGTGAAAGATATTGTCTCTGTTCATATATTCCAGACCCTTCATTAGTTTAACAAAACTTACCCTTTGAATGTTTCAAGTGATACTCAAAACAGTTGCTCTTTAGCAACAACGTGCACTTAACCTTCGGTAATAAATTAATTTTCAAATGCTTATTCTCAATTGTTTTGAGAGGAAAAGCATATAAATCTTTCTTGCCCATACAGCCAACATTAAAAGGTATGGAAGAAATCTTAACCCCCTGGAGTCAGAGGGCTTTTCCGCACTACACTATTATAGTGCTATTATTCTACTTTCAACATCCTGTGGAATTCGGGGGTTTGTAGTTTACTGAGGCCAAAGAGCTCTCTCGCTGAGAATTCTAAATGCCCCTCCCAAAACTGCAAACTACAGGATTCCACAGGATGTTGGAAGTGGAATAAAAGCACTGTAAGAGTGCAGAAAGGCCCTGTGTGTTGATTAGCCATCATTTAAAGGCAAAATTACACCATCTCTACTCATCCTTTCAGCTGACAGATTATTATTTATAGAACAAGCAATCTACTTTGTTGATCTAACATAAAGACCAACTTGTCAGACATTGTTATGAAATGAATGGTAAAGAACTGTGATAAAAATACTATCTCAAGACAAAAAAGTCACATACTTATAACTCTAGGGCCATTTCCACACTAATCTGTTATAGCACTATGATTCCACTTTCAACATCCTATGGAATCCTGGGCTTTGCAGTTTAGGGAGGGGCCTCTGAGGCTCCTCCCTAAACTGCAAACCTCAGGATTCCATAGGATGTTGAAAGTGGAATCATAGCACTATAACAGGCTAGTGCGGAAATGGCCTAAGACAACCCACAGAGTATCAGTCCTTTTGGTGTTTAATCAAGGAACAGTCTGCTTTAATCAATGGCAAAACAGGAATGCATTCTCTGTGTGTTCATAATAGAATAATTTGTTTGGTAGACTAATAACACTTTTTTGTTTTGTTTTTTTAAACAAAGTGAGCCTGATTGCTGGGCCTTTGTCAAATTTACTGTGAAATTAAACCAAGCCAAAGTTAGTCAGTAAGGTTCAAATGAAAGATATTTCATGTTTAATTATAAAGCTACCCACAGCCCACTCCTCGTGGGTGGAGCAACCATCCCAGCTGGGTGAGGTTTGCTAAACTACAGAACTTCTGAAGAATCCAAAGCCTTTCCAGCCTCACAGTATCAGGCCAGAAAGAAGAAGGTGCATGTACAGGGGTGAGGTTCTTCCCTCTTCTGGGTTTGATTTTTATCTTCTTTTAGCTGTGCCTCTCCCATATCAATGGGAATAAAATGCCAAGTGAAGAGAGGATTAAACCACACCGCTTCTGGGGAGATCCACAGCCTCTCAGCACTGATATAAGACAGTGGACACAGAAAGATGCATGCACAATATATACATATGAAGTTCTTGCCTCTTCATATGCACTATCTTTTTTTAATGTAACCAGAGCTGGAAACATTACTTTTCTGGGCTACAGCTTCCAGAATGCTCCTGCCTGCATGACCAGTGGCTATGTTGGTTAAGGGATGCTGGAAATTGTAGCTTATAAAAGAAACATTTCCAAGCTCTCAGTGCAGCAATATGTAGTGGGAAATGGGAGCATAAACCACAAACCCTTGAGGGATGGTGGTACCTCACATTTATTTCATGAAAAGAATTAGTTGGAGGGCCATTAGCACCTAAGGATCTGATAAACATTATGCATTCTCTGCCAAAGCTCTTGAATGGATGCTGCTTCAAACTGTCACAGAATTCAGAATGATATAACAGCTCCTGGTAGAGAGTGGGGTAAGAAGGCCTCTAGCCTTGCAGTGACCTCCTTTATGCTTTGCTCTTTTTGTAAGCGTAAAAGAAACAAACTGTAACATTCTCCTTTGCATTCAAAGGAATTATCCATGCCTTCTTTAAACATTTTGGCATCAGCACCACTTTGTTTCTGGACTCTGTTTTTGCTGACTTCCACACTGGGCTGTGATTATCTCAGTGCCTGCCCTCTTACAGTAGCTCTTCCCTAACATTGCCTTCCCTCTTTTAAAAGGAAAATTACATTTGGTTAAGTTCAACAAATAGAAAAGGAGACTAATCACATATCCAGTGTGAAGTATCAGGGCACAGGGTAGTGTCTGAAGCACATGAGCCTGCTTCAAATGCAGAGATACCAAGAAAGTAGACACAAAAAAATAATAAAAAAATAATGACTTACTTGTAATTAACATATTTTTGCAGAACTATGATGTTTACAGCACTTGCAACATAAAAAGTAAACAGCTTGTAACATAGCAAAGGAAAAGCCATCTCTTTTGAGGTGTAATTGCAACTTCCAACTATTTTTAGTTACTGTGATAGTTAGAGACCTGTGTGGTCTCAAAGCATAACTGTTGCGGGAGGAGGGGATTGTTTTGTTTTGTTTACTACAGATGAGTACCTAAAAACTTTCTAATATTTTAACAAAGGTAAGCAAAAGTCACTAATTTAGCTATCTTTAGTGATAAGTAGAGTTGCTTTTAGACAGTAATTATAAGGGCAACTGGCTGAGGGCTCAAAAATGTAATTAATTGCTTTTTTAAAGCAGCTTCTGAGTTCTCTCCAAATGTTGCCTCTGCCACAAACTCCATAGGTGGCCTAAGACATGCCCCATATTCTCTCAATATCAGAAGCCTTTCGTCCTGGCATACCTCACAGTGGTGTTTCAGATTTCTAAAACATATATAAAAGGCTTGGAATATCTAATTGTTTTGTCTGCATATTGAAATGTACGTCACTTTCAAATGCCTTGGATTTCTAGTCAAATTCTGCCGAAGGTCTGATATCATAACTGCTGGAGGTCTTTAAAATCAAACTACGTGCTGTTTCTTGTACCATACGTAGATGAATTCTTCTCCTCCCTCCTCTTCCCTCCACCCCGTCACCCGCAATGCTCTAAAGGCTGCATAGTATTCCACATAAGGGGCTATGTACACACTGATACTCTGAAAGGGAGTGACCAAAATTGAAAAGTCTGGAGCCTTCAGCCAAACTATAAATTTACATAGCTTGAAGCTAGCCAAACCACAGTCACTGCTGATTTAAAGGAACGCTTGTCCTTAGTGATCATCGGCATGAAGCAGAATGCATGGAAAACACACATTAAGGTTTATAAACAGAAAGTAAATAAGCAGTGCCTACTGTCGGTCTCAAGCAGTTCATTTATAGACTGCACCATTTCAGCTCTCCCCCTCCCCACTCAGAAGGCACTGAAGCCTTTTGATACACTAACTTCTATATTACAGGGGATAAAAATATCTTTGCAAAACTGTAATTCAATGTCATTGTTTTCATTTCACAGGGCTTTGTAGTTGACATGTATTATTACAGACCGGGAGGGGGGCAAAGACGTTCCTCCATATTTTGAGGAGTTTCAACACGATTGTGTAGGAAGGCAGCACAATAGGTAGAACTGCTTTCTGCACGCTGCCTGTATTAGAGATGGGCAAATATGAAACTGCCCAAAGAACTTTTCCTTTGTCTTATCTGAATGCTTTGGACTTCCTTTGAAATCCCTCAAATATTTTATGAGAGGAGGAATGTCTGTATCTTCTTTTAAATGTGTTTCAGGTGAAAGCCAGTCACTGCTTAGGAATGTACTGGATCCACCCTAAGACATTTTGATGGTCTTGTGGAAATTCACCTTATTTTCTTGTAGTTCCTCTGATATTTCCTGGAAGAAGGACCTGCAACATTTTTGGTGATTGAAAATGATGGTGACAGCTCTATTGCTACATAAAAGTAAGAACAAAGAGAGATATATGGGGAGGTTGGCAACACTGCCATGTTGGACTCCACATCCCAGAATGTGCCATGATGGCTGGGGGATTGTGGGACCTGTTGTCTAGAAAGATAATGGTCAGTATCCTTTATCAGCTACTTAGGCCATTTCTGCACTAGACTGTTACAGTGCTATTCCACTTTCTGCATCCCAGGATTCCATAGGATGTTGAAAGTGGAATAATAACACTATAACAGTATAATGCAGAAACAGCCTTAGTTCAGTGTATGTAATTTAGTGGCAATAGTGACACAGTAGTGTCACAGGCTTAGTGGCAATAATCTCATAATCATGGCTAAATAGCAATTGTGAATGTGGAATAGTTACGGATGAATAAATCTAAGTAACTGTTCTGTATTCATGATTGCTACTTAGTCACCATTGTGATGCTATTGCCATGATCGTAACTCCCTCTCTGAGCCTACTTTACTGGGCATCAGCTGCATGGGAAGGACATCCATTCTGCCAGCAAGGAACACAGGTGAATAGTCGGGCTAGGAGAGGTTACTTAGTTAGGAATACTTAAGTATATTTAACTAAGTGGCTGATAGAGAATACTGTCCACCACTTCTAAGCTTTTGAAATACAGCACTCTAAGCTGAGTGACACAATGTCACTATGAAGGGTGTTTCAGAAAATCTCTTCATTTGGATTTTTTCCCCCTGCATTTTGGACTACTGAGTTACTTGACCTTATTTCCAAAATGGGACAGATGTAATAGGAACCTTTATTCCATTTTTAACTCCTGACTTGGGCATAGCACTGTGCCTGTACTGTTTGCCTTCAGCTTCTTCAGATTTTAATGCCCTATATTACCAATGTACATATGGACATCAGAGTCTGGAAAGTTACTTTTTAAACAGAATGTATTCCCATTGCTCTCAGGAGTAACCAGTTAGCATTCCTTGTTCTAATATTGACATGGGAACTTGTTACAATATCTACTGCCTTCCTCATACGTTTTCTGCTACCTCATGTTATTTTCTGTGGGAATAAATCCTTAAGGTTAATTTAAAAATGGCATAGTTCAAGAGATATTTCTTCTTTCTTTTTAATTGAACTTTTAATGTAATTATGCTTGTCTTTATTTGATTTTTTTTTTACTGCTGCCTGCTTTGAGTGCCTTTTATTCCCATTGAAAGACATTGTTTAAATTAAATAAATAAATGGCGTATACATGGAACAAGTTTTTAAAAACCCACTTGGGACTAACCATGGTCATTAGTCCCAACCAGACTAATTTATGTGAGTTCCATTGCTTCCGTGGATTTAGCTGAGGTAGATTTAGGCCTTGGAAAGAAAGCCTGAGAAAACTTGTGCTGTACTTGCCAAAGTTGCAAATATTCTACTTATGCTGACTCAGAAGTAAAGCTTCAAGAGCTTTATGGAGCGTTATGCCATGAGAAGTGATTTTGATGGGAGGCTTGCAGCACAGGCATCAATGCAATGTGACTTGGACCCAGGTAATTAAATACAGCATTTCACCTTAATCCCAGGCGTGCCATCTATCTCTGTTCATTACAATACACCATCCTTTCCCCTCATATTTGAGGTTCTTCTCTTGAATTAGCAAATCTTATGAAGGACTTTCCAGGAAAATTATTTGCATGTGACTTTTTAGCATGATTTCCATAATGCTGGTTATCTTTATTTAGATAGTTACTCATACTGAGCCTGTAAATAAGGATGCACAGGATATTTCCAAAGTTTCAGGTTACCAGGTAAACCAGGCATACACATATGCAAATGCATAGCATGAAGTATCTAACTTGTTGGAGGACGTTCTCAACTTTGTTGCTGTATCTCTAGTGGAATATTCCTTCTCCTGCTTCCAGTGAACAGGCGAGTGCCATGTATTGAAATATAGTGATGCCTGATACTTCTCTAAGCCATACAGCACAGTGCAGATGCTGCCATATTGGTTTCACAACAACCCCATTTGATCACACTTGAATGTCAGAAGGTTAAATTTGGGGACCAAAATATAGGTGTATACATAAGCTCCATGTCTTCCATACCCCAAGCACCCAAGTAAGTTAGACATACGAAGTGCAATGGTCTGAAGAAGATTTTGTAATCACCTTCAGGTGAACAGAGCTCCCAAGATAAGGAGTCCTACCCTATCAGCATTTCTGATCTTGAGAGTTCTGTAACTGTGTTCAGCCAAGCGACCTTCTCAGACCCTCTTGGTTAGCATATGAAGGTCTGTGACACTGCAAAGTGTAAAGTCTCGGATGCCCACATTTCTGCCATCTATCTCCAGCAGCATGGGCACAGTCACATAAAACTTAGGACAGATCCATAGTTGTCATGACAGACCTTATATTGCAACAGGGCAGACTGGGCATGGATATTGTTACCCTGTTTTCTGGGGGTCCCAGGAGGGACACCTAAAGGTGCTCTCAATTGTATAAGTTGGGGAAATTAGCCAAGAGCACAAGCTAGCAATGCGAGAGGCAGGGCAACGCCCAGTGTCTATGGGGTCAGGCCAAGCCAAGGAGCAAACAGGATTGAAATAATAATTGTGATCTTTATTAAAATACAGTCAAACAGTGTATGCAACATACTCACACAGATAACTAGAGAAATAAAGATTGGAGTGGGATAGAGGGATTTTTAGAGGAGTTGTTGGTTTGGGTAATACTACACCTGTGCTGAAGCCCGGGTAGTCTGCAGCAGAAGTTCGGAGATATTTGCCAAGCAAAGCGGCAGCAAGGTGGGATGGAAGTCAGGAGTGATCCAAGGAAGCTCACAAAGTCAGGGGTTTATATAGGGGGAAATGTGGTCGCAGGCTAGTCCGTACTTGGGGAAAACAATGAGTTTCGGGCTGGAGACAAAGCCTCCGAAAGGTCAGAATTTAGCATGATTGAGTTAGGTCCGAATTGACAATGGAGTAGACAGTACACAAAAGCAGAGTACTTGACAGATAAGGATTCTCCTAATCAAGCTGCCTGCTCTGGGCAGGGAGTTCTTTGTAAGTAGCGTGCATGCATAATAGAGTACATGCCTTTGAGGTCTCCTGAAGTGGCGGAACAGCTATTTCTGGCCAGCCTGTATTGTTTGGAATATTACAGCTATTAGTGGCCATGCCTGTCTGCGAGCTTGTCCGGAGGACCTCGCAGACACGTGGAGAGGGATGTTAGAAGAAAGCCAAATTATTGATATCAAAGTGATATCTAATATCCCACAAATCCGGGCTAGCAACTGCAGTAACAATGTGTTGAAGTTTCCCTGAACAACAAGTTGAGGTAACTCTGCATTGGTATCTGACAACTACCTTGCGACCATTTCAGCTAGCCCAGGAAGGGAGACTTTTGAGTAGCAGGGTAGGCAGTGCACAAAAAGAATTCCCTGTTTTTCCTGACCACCCATTTTCAAATATACCTACTTAAATGCACTAGAACACTTGGTGAGGGCCATGGTGTCACAATAGACCACTGCAAGTCTGCTTCTCCATCTTCACCCCCTGGTGTCATTTGAGAACTCTGATAGACCAAGTTAAGAGACATTCACACACATGTACCTCATCCAACCAGATCTCTAAAATACAACCCAGGCCAACATGCTCATCCAGGAACAAGTCCTATTTTATCATTCACATCTGGCATTGACCAGGCATACATCTGGCATTGACCAGATGTATTACCAAGGCTGTCAAGATTATTTGAGTTGGAGGACAGTTGAGGAACAACTAGCACCTTGTTACTGTCCCTTCTCCCAAGAAATGATAAATATTTCCCATTTCCATGTCTCATTCTGACCTACACAATAATGATGGCTGTTTTGCAAGTATCAATATCCTTCCCTTTCCTATGGTAGACTAGAAGTTCCCCAGATGTTGAACACAGGAAACCCTATAGGGAAATACCAAAAGTAAGCGGCACTTTTCCCTCCTCTTGGGTGGGGGAGGGAATGTCCTCGTCCCTATGCTTCCTGAAAGTTGTTCACTGAAACAGGCAGCCAGCTTTGGTGTTAGCCTTTTTGGCAACAATAGGCCTATTCCCACAAGAGTTCTGTTTTAATCTGTCAACTCCCTCAGCTGCTACAGCTGGTATGGCACTTCCTAGCATAAGATGCTAATTCACTGTTCATGGCCTTGGGTTTCTATGGAGGTAGGTGGTTTGTAGCACACACACACACACTCCCACAGGTAGAGTCAATAGAGCAATAGCCACATGTCAGGCCTACCTTCCGTTTCCTCTCACATAAAGAAGCTTCGCAGAGGAGAAGGACTTTATCTAGATTTAACTACATCAAGGAAATACAGAATAAGTTAAAGTAATGAGTGTCTTCTGTTTTGGAAGAAAAGAGTATCTTTGTTTTTAAAACTTTGATCATATGTATTTATTTGGTTGATTTAGTTATAATCAATCTAGTTACAAAATACATGTACCGAATTGTCATATTCATTCTTATGTAAAAGCTGTGCACTGATACTGAGGGTAATGACCTGGGGCACATTCACACTACAGAATTATAGCACTATTGTTCCATTTTAGCTTCCATGGTTCTATCCCATGGAATCCTGGGTTTTGCAGTTTGATGAGGCACTAGAAATCTATGGTTGAGAATGAAACTCTCTAAATTGCCAGCCTCAGGATTCCATAGTATGTTGCCACGGTATTTAAAGTGGAATAATAGTGTCATAATTATGTAGTGTGAACAGGGCCCCTGGCTATCAAAAGACAATTTGGAAATTCCTGATTTACAGTTCTAGGCTGCATGCTTAAGGAAATACAGTTAGGAATATGATCAACTAGTTAAGGGTGTAGAATTAAATCACAGTTTGGAAAGGTTACTATATGGTAGTGGTTCCTAATCTTTGGTGTTTTGGATGTCAGCTCCCAGAACTCCTGGGCCTTTCTGCACTACACTGTTATAGTGTTATTATTCCACATTCTGTGGAGTTCTGAGGTTTGTAGTTTACTGAAGCCAAAGAGCTCTCTGGCTGAGAATTCTAAAGGCTCTTCCCTAAACTACAGACCTCAGGATTCTGTAGGACGTTGAAAGTAGAATAATAGTACTATAACAGTATAGCATGGAAAGACCCCCTGACTTTAGACAAGCTGGCCGGGACTTCTGGGAGTTGAAATCCCAAAACCTAGAGGACCAAAGTTTGGGAACCACTAGTTTATGGGATTTCAGAACCCAGAAACTGCCAGCTAGCACAGTCTATGGCCATGAAGCTGTGAAATTCTGGAAGTCATAGTTAAAAAAGAAAAAAAAGAAAAAGAAATTTTGTAAGTTCTGCTGTTAACACTCTTCAGCTACACTCTTTAACTATCCAGTCCTATTTACAACTGGTGTAGTCAAAAGAAAAAATATACGATATCTTTGCCAGTCAAATAAAGCCTATCAGCCAAATTAGTGAATGGAAAAGAATGCCAAGAGACAGACACTAATGCATAACAAGATGGTATATATAGCACAAAACTGAATTGTTCAAGCAATCCAAGAAGCTGAAAGGTGAATTGTGTTCTAGTCAAAGTCTGCTGCCTTTGTGTCTTTATTTTGACTAGACTTGTTCGGAGAGCAGTGGTCTGCACTTTAATGTACTAGAAAGCACCATATGTTACCTCCACATGCAGTATAAAAAAAGTATAACCTTTGGAGATGTCATTCTAAAATTCATTGTGGTGTTCATATTTTTCCCTCAATGGGACTAATACAGAGCTAACACCCAGTGTCACTGCTTCAGTCAAATGGCAGGCATGACCACCCTCCCTCCCTCCCCCCCTTTTCTTTCTTTCTTTCTTTCTTTCTTTCTTTCTTTCTTTCTTTCTTTCTTTCTTTCTTTCTCTCTCTTTCTCTCTCTTTGAATCAAACCATTGAGACATTCAGTTATAGATATTCTGTGTAAGATGTACTTGTCCCTTCTCCCTGAATTGCTTGATTTTTAGGAGCGGAGTGTTCCTGGCACACTGCAGCTACCTAACCTGCCATTATTTTCCATGATGCAAGGAGCTAGTGCTACTTTAGATAGGCTTTCTACATCGTACCTTTTATTTTCTGAATCTGTAGACTGTTATACCTTCCATTCTGAGTATAGACCTTAGAATACAGTATGAGACTGTTACCTCTAATTGCAAGAATTCTGTGTGAGGAAGCACGAGGTCCCCTCCCCGCTCCACTTTTCCACTGCTTATACTATAAGTGCTTAGGAGTGACAACATTTAAGAACCTCTGCTTTAGAAGTGATGTAGTTCCCTGGGGTCTTTTTGTTTTGTTTTTAAGATCTGTCATAAGAATGCACTGTTCATAAATGTCACTAGGAATCTTCCAGTTCTCCTTGTGTAATTTGGATGAGGCCCACCAGGAAAAAGAAAAAATATGAAGCTAAAATGTCATGCTCATTGTCCCTCTATGGTTCATCACAAATAATTAATATAAGACAACCATGACTTGAACATGGAAGCTCCTGGCTTTCTCTAACTCCTATTCATACAGCAACCAATTTGGGTGATTGTTTACACCTTCACTGAAGTTCAGACATTTGCTGCCCACCGTCACCATGCCGTCATCAGTACTCTTAAAGAAAAATTAAATGGCATGGAGTTTTTTGCTTCCCCCTCCTTCCACTTCAGTAGAAGGGCCATCAGTTTGTTTGCAAACAAAACATTTGCATAGGATCCTCAGCCTATGATTTGCCTGTGTTGTCATCACAACCATGTTTGCTAACACGAGAGGGAACAAATAGCAGGGAAAGGAAATGTCAAAAGTTCACCAGCAGACTGACAGATTGGGCGTGCCCATGGCTTTCACTATTGTTGATCAACAAAGTAATGCATAATAACATGACAGCCTTTGTGCCCATGTGGCAAATGAAGACATTGAGTAAGTAGTCATTATGTTGCTTAAGCCTGGGTTTGTGAAGTAGTAACATGGCCTTGGAGTGGGGTTCTCATTTGCTATTTGGTTTTCGTGTGAAATAAGTTTTTTTCCCTTTCTTTTTCTGTTTATATTAACGGTTTAAGGTCTTATCCACCCCTTCTGTCATTTGTCACAGATGTGAGTTTTTCCCCTCACTATTTATCTCATGAATCACTCTTTACTGCATAAACCTGCTTGCTCTCAGCTTTTAGAAAGCTGTTCACCTACCCCACCCTGCTGCTGTCTGTTTTGACTTTCTATAGCAATCATGTGATTCACTGCAGTGTCATTGTTAGGAGACAAAGGAAATTCTTGGCTCAAAGATGACATATCCACTAAGTGTTTTAAATAGCCTAAACAAGTCATAACCAGGGATAAAACTCCCTTTTTGAAAGTGCAAAGTTGCCATTTTCTCCAGGTGTGGATTTCAGACCTGAAACTGGTGTGTGTGTGTGTGTCTGTGTGTGTGAAGGAGTACTGACAGCAAAGAAGAAAAATTTTCAAAGCCTCATATATTCAATTGCAGCTCACGAGGAAGAACAAATGGGGATGCCCTATCACCACTGATCTAATGGAATGACATTGCCACCTTTGAAAAATAGTGTATAGAAACTGATATTGGAAATACTACCTTGTAAAGATGTCTGAATTAACAGAATAATGACATCAGAGCTGGATTCTGATATATGCCTTAGATAGACTCGAAGTATTTGAAAATACTCATTTCAAAACGGATTCTTGTTCATGGTGCAATTGCCTCCATTATAGAGGTGTGTGTGTGTGTTTATGTGTCTGTGTGTTATGACCTACCCCTTGATTTTATGACCTTTTCAACATAATAAGCATATAAACTGAATAATATGCAAATGGAGGTCTGTGGACTAGAGTGGCCAGAACCAGTTTGTCTTCTTCTTTCCCCAAAGACATTCTTGTCTACAAAAGTCTAGAGGATTTAATTCTTAGGGTGTTATAGCTTTTTTTTTTTTTAAAACATATCTTTTGGTGGAATTTTTGAATTCACTTTAATGTTGAAATGTGACTACTGTTGTTGTGGGTTCTTATGTTGTCTGTGATGCACCTCTCCTTTTCTCTGTAGCCTTTCTGGATGCCTGTACTTCCTGATCTGAAAAAGTCCTCCATGAAAAGAGTTGTCCCATGACAACTTCCCCTGAACCATCACTGAAGTACAGGAGGTCAGGGAGGCTGCAGAAAGATGATTGTATAAGGCAAGTAAGGGCATTCACCCACACACTTGGCCATTCTGTAGCTTAAATTAAGAAGAAAGGTCCTGCTAGCCCAACTGTCAGGCAGAGTGAGACACCGCCTCAGGTGACGGATGCTGGAGGACTGCAATGCCAGCCCTCCAGCCATTCTCCTCTTCTGTGGCAGAGTGACATGCACTACACAAATTGTTCTGCCTCCCCCATACAAAGAATCTACTGTCTCACATTCTATCCTACAACCTGAGAAGTAAAATTTGTCTGTCAGCCCATCACCTTTGGTCTGTAGAAGGAGGAGGGAAACACTTTGCCCTTCTTCTGAGGCAAGAAAGTGATTTTGACTGGCCTTGACCCCACCAATGAGAATTTCAGTGAAATTTTCTTCTTTTTTGAAAAATATTCTCAAAAGTATTTTGCAGCCACAAAGTCTCTCTCCTTGAAATCTGGACCTATCCCTGTCCGTCCCCGATGTTGGCAGGAATATCCTCTGATGTCAGGACATTACATGACGTGTAATGACACAGAAGCACATTCAGTGCTTCCTTGTGGGTGGCATCTCATTTGAATCAGTTTTAATTAAGCTGGAAATGGGACCCATGTAAAGAATAGTCCAATTCTAAAACTTGCTTATGAGCTGTATACACAAAAAGTCTATATTTTCCCTTCCAATTGAAGTTCCATTTCCTGTCTGATGATCCATGAAGTGCTAACAGCTTGGGGCCATATTTGTGATACAAGAGCTCTTTTGGAAGCATGGTCTTGAATATGAAAGAGGAACGCACTGCGAATGGCTATAAAAAGGGCATATTTTTGTTGGGAGATTTTTTTTTTAAAAAAAGAGCAGATTATTTAAAAGGAGTTAATATATTACACAAATAAAACTGATTGATTCCATTCAGTCAGCAGTTAAGCAATTTCAAGAATGCCAGATCAGTATTCTTTTGCCATAATGGCTATGATAACTCATCATATTTGCTTCCGTCCTTGTAATCATATTTTATTTTCCTTACTAGAATTCCACAAGTAATTGCAAGTGGCATATAGACTATATCACAGATGTTGGAACAAAAGATAAAACAAGTACACTGAGCATACATTTGTCATTTACACCCAACAAAGGTTGGCAGCTGTTCTCTCACTGCAGCTGCTTAAAGGTCTTGCTGTCCTCTTCCATTGTAATGATGATCGGCTGAGACATGGCAAGGCAACAATGCTCTTGTTAATTATCCCATTCTGCTTAATTGTGCTTGCCATCAAGCATCCCAATCAGAAATTATAGGACATTAAACTGTAGGAAGCTATTTTAACTAAGCTGACAGCAGTTGACAAAATGTTCATTAGACCTAATACATGGAATATATAGCAAAAATATTTTGGGATGTTCCTCAGTTGGAATGACTCAGAAAAGCTAGACGTGGCTTTAAACTTCCAGTTCAAAAATAGGTTTTGAGTGGTTGTTTCTCTTTATTTAGATAAAGCAACCATGGGGTCCCCGATCCAAATTGGGATCATGCAGAGATGGCTGTAACATGAATTAGAGCAAAGCAGCTGCCTCAGACAGCAAATTTTGGGTGTCATGAAATCACAAGAGAATGTTAGTTATTTAATCTGAGAGCTTTTCATTTTTCTTGTGAGGGAAAAAATTGAGAGGCATCTGAGTTTTCTTTCTCATGTGCTGAAATGTGTTTTTCATACTTCACACATTGACTTGGTGGACTTAGGGCACCATTTGCTGTTCTGCTTCAGGTTACCAAGAGCCTTTCCACACTATATTGTTATAGCACTATTATTCCACTATCAATACCCTGTGGAGTTTGTAGTTTACTGAGGCCAAAGAGCTCTCTGGCTGAGAATTCTAAATGCCCCTCCCTAAACTGCAAACCCCAGGATTCCATAGGAAGTTGAAAGTGGAATAATAGCAATATAACAGTGTAGTGCACAAAGGCCTCAAGTATCATGGGCCAACCCTGATTTTGTGATATCTGGCAAGGTTGGGGAGGAAGATTAGAATCCTTTTTCCTACCCCATTTACTGCCACCCCTTGCTGTTAACTGTCATCAAGTCAACTTCAACATATGACAACCCTATAAATGAGTGACCCCAAGTCACCCTGTCAGCAACAGTCCTGCTCAGACACTGCAGATTCAGGAACATGGCTTCTTTGATTTAATCCATCCATCTGTACATGGTCTTCCTCTTTCCTACTGCTTTCTACCTTGCCCAAACATTATTGGTTTTTTTTTAGGGAGTCATTTCATCTTATGATATGTCTAAAGTATGAGACACTCAGTTTCATCATCTTGGCTTCTAGAGAGAATCCAGGTTTCAGTTGCTCTTGGACCCATTGATTAGTCTTTTCTAGCAGTCCACGGTATCCATAGAACTCTTCTCCAGCACAACATTTCAAAGGAGTTGATTTTCTTACATACATGGAAATTGGAAACACAATGGCATTCCATAACTTTAGCATTCCATGATATATTTTTACACTTCAGGATGTGGTCCAGTTCCTTCACAGCTGCCCTTCCAAGTCCTAGTCTTTTTCTGGTTTCTTAATTGCAGTCTCCTCTCTGACAAATGACTGAACCAAGATATGGAAAATCTTGATCTATTTCAGTGTCTTCATCATCTACTTGAAAGTTATGTAAACCATCAATGGTCATTATTTTTATTTTCTTAAAGTTCAGCTATAAGTCTGCCTTTGCACTTTCTCCCTTGACTTTCTTTATACTTTCTCCCTTGACTTTCTTGACTTTCTTCAGTAATTGTTCCAGGTCTTTGCTATGTTTTCTTAGGCCCTTTTTGCATGGCATTTGCCATGCGAAAGGGCCCCTTGAGCATCGTGCAACTGCGAGGAGCAGTCCACACAATGCACTCACAGTCGTGCGATGCTCCAGTGGCTGGCAGGTGCCAACCACACACTATTTCATGTGAGCCAAAAATGGTGCACGATCGCGCATCACTCTGGGGCCCCACGTGTACTTATTGTGCATGCAGAGCTCTGGAGCCACGGTGCTTGCACTTCCTGCCCCAGTGCAGCCTGGGAAAATCCCAGACTGCACTGCAGAGGGAAAGGAGGGGCTCTTGTGTGAGCAGGTAGCAGCTGCAGAGCTGAAGGAACCGGGATGCGAGAGCCTCTCAGAAGAGGCTTGCGCAATCCCCACACCCCAACTCTACAAAAAGGTGAGTTGCGGAAAGGGCTTTGGGAGGATGGTATCACCTGGATATCTTAAATTACTCACACATTACTATTTGGATTATCTAAAATAAAATAAAATATGGGCAAAAAGCAGGCTTTTTTTTCAGTGGGTGTCTTGGGTGTGTGGATTTTTAAAACGTTCTCTCCCTCACACCACAGTCCCTTCAAGACCATTGGAACTATTATAAACAAGCACACGCACACACAACAGAAATCATAGCTAGTGTAAGCACATTTTTGAAACTCAAGCAGAACCAATTTGATATCCATAACCAGTTTGTAGTGTTTGAAACATTAAGGGACAAAGAGAAGCAACAGCCAAAGTATGTGTGTGTTTGAGAGTAGAATGGAATTGCTAGCATTAAAAAGTGTGTGTATTTTGATAAAAGAGATATGGCATCAGATTACACTGAAAATTAAGCCAGTTTAGCCATCAGGGCATTCTCCAAATCCTGACAAATTAGTTTATTATGTTAGACAGCTATAGAGCTCTCTGAGACTACAGTTCCCAGAGTTCCCTGGGGCACATTGTCAGTGTAGAATAAAGAAAAGACCAACCTTAAGATTTATACAAATGTGCAACTGGTGAAATGTTCAAAGCAGTTGCCCCATCATAGCTTGGACAATGTGATAGCAATGTTTCCCTTCCTGAACTTGCCAATTATCCAAGAATAAAGAATATTTAAGAACCTCTACCACATAAAACAGGAGTGTTGACATTCCATATTCTTGGATTATTTGTGGTACAGGAAGGAAAACAATGCCAAAGTATTGTCTAATCACCCATAGTAATGCTTCATCTCTAACATACCAGCTTTATAACAGAACCCGATATTTCCTGTAATTCTAGAAACACATGCAGAACATACAATTACAAATTCCTTAGTTTGTCCTCCAGGATTTGCAGCAAACAGTGTGGAGAGAATCCCAGTGTGCAATTGCACCTATTCTGATGACAGTATGTAATGAGATGATTTAATCTGGCAGAATGGGGACATCCTCTGCCTAATACAGACTGCTTCAGACTGCTCCTGCTATGAAATATGAACATGCTAGATTAAGGAAAAAAAACTCAATTAGACTACATGTGAACTTACTTACTGAAGTGGAAATTTTATGTGGAAGGATCAAAGACAGAGGTCTCTAAATGGCTAACTCAAAGGGCTGAATGTCTCAATTTAACAGCAACTTGCACAGAAGTAGGAGCAAGTTAGAATTTTGTAACAGTTTGTTTTTGAGAAGAATTAATCAACATTTTAAAAAAATCTTCAAATTTAGAAAAGAAAAAAAAAGATTTAGGGAAACATGACTGTGGGAGAAACTCTGGGCTGATCTGACTTTTGAATAGTCTCAGGGGTTGTATCTGAATGGATCAAGAGTTTTGATATATTTCCTGTCCCAGCTTATTCCCCATGAATTTCAGGGATCTGCTGGTGCTTTTGAAACCCAGGGAACGTGGTGGACTGGGGAAATTGTTTGTTTTAATGCCGGATCCCAATATCAGTAGGGACAATTTTCAAATTCAGGCTGCACTGGGGCAGGCAGCATGACCGCCTCGGCTCCAGAGGCTCTGCACGCATGGCAAGTGCACGCGGGACCCTGGAGCAATGCGTGATCGCACACCATTTTCGGCTGAAAGCTGAAAATGAAAAAGTGCGCAAGCAGCGCCTGCCCTACCCTGGAGCGTCGTGCAATTGTAAGTGCGTCGTGCAGATTGGTCCTCACAATCATGTGATGCTCTAGGGGCCCTTTCGCATGGTACATGCCATGTGAAAAGGACCTGAGTGTTCTTCATAATGCAAGGAATAACCAACAGACCTGCCCAACAAAAATTAGCAGAATATTGCTTCTGTGTAAAACTGTGTGGAACTGAGGTGAGTATTCCTTTTTATTTTACACCTGAAGCAGCACCAATTTATTTGAGAATTCTTGTTAGCTGAGAAAATTAAAGCCTTAATTTTAAAATTAGGAAACCCATTTACTCCCACCCCCACTGACACCTTTGTTTCTGTGACTTTCACAGCATCCTAAGAATGAATATAAATATGATCTGGAGGATTTGGGATTATATATTTTTTTCAAAGATGTCAGGGAAAAGCTGCTAATTGTCTTGGGGGAACAGTGCTAGGGGAATGGGGTTTAAACTTCTCCCTTGTTTTGTTAAAAATTTCCTAGAACTACTACAAGTTTTACTAGGGGAATAAAAAGAAAGATACCTATGTTGGCCCTGCATCCTCCCCCCCCCCCACACACACCAAAAAAGCTCCTAATATCCAGAGTAGGAGGAACAGTTTTGATCTGGCAGATGCTCACACTCAGGCAACATTAAACGGTGGGAAGGAATCATAACCTGCTGAAGTCAGAGGGTCTTTCTGCACTACATTGTTATACTGCTATTATTCCACTTTCAATATCCTGTGGAATTCAGGGGTTTGTAGTTTACTGAGGCCAAAGAGCTCTCTGGCCGAGAATTCTAAATGCCCCTCCCTAAGCTGTAAACCCCAGGATTCCACAGGATGTTGAAAGTGGAATAACAGCTCTATAATAGTGTAGTGTGGAAATGGCCATGGATGCCTCTTTGCACACTTTATAGATAGAGTTTGTCTTTCTTGACTTTCCACTTAGCTATAAAACCTCTCATGGCTAATTATACCTTCTGGTCAGCTGATGTTCTTTTTCTCCCTTAGCCCTTGCAGCAACCTGGAAACATGATTATCCATTCACAGAAAGCTGATTGAAATTTAGCCGTGTAAATTTATTGACATTCTATTCCAATTTGTTGCTCTTTTTCCTAGTCTGGAGACAGCATTTCAGTGCTGAATTATTTATTTGTAATCAGCACTTGTTTGACACAGAATTGGCATGCCACTTTATCTAAATGAACAAAGGATAGATTGATGGAGAAGTACATTTACATAATGAACATTTAATCCATTCCTTTGAGAAATGCTTTAGCATTACTTTATCTAAAAATTGCAAGCAACTGCTGCAGTCACACTTTTCTTCTTGGTTTTGACGTCTAGGCAAAATTCTATGCCACTTAAACAAACAAGAAAATATTGACTTTTTATTCCCGACATTTTCATAAATGCCTTTTTCATATGTACTCAAAAAAACAAACAAGAAAAACCCCTACTTGGCCAATCTCAGTTTTTTGATACAGAGATACTTGCAGTTGCCTGCATTGTCCAATGGGGTCAGTACAGGAATAGGTGGTTTAGACCCACAGGATCATATTTTGGTCTTGGGCAAGTCCTGGTTTCAGTCACCATTTGCAAAATCTGTAAAGATCCCACTCATATGTTTATTATTAATTGGACATATAAAAATGAAATTATTAAAAACCTCCTTAAAAGTGTGTACAGCATTCTGTATCAGCTACTTAGTTAAGCATACTCCTTCTCCCTATGCAGCCGGTACACAACAAAATAGGTATGGGGAGGAGAGAGGTTTCCAATCACGATGATAGTGTCTCAATCACGACCAAACTGTGAATGGAGTACAGTTACAGATGACTATACCAAGGTAACTGTTCATTATTACTATTCAAAGAATATTTTCACTTGGTGATGGCCACTTAACACATTGCCAGGAACAATGAAACACTTTGCAAAAGGAGGATCCAGATCTTCACAATGCTATCACATGCTGATTTGTCTATATAGATCCACATTTTGAAATATTTACTGTCTGAAATGCAATACTACAAGTCACTGTAGTGGGGAAGACTGTGACCAGGTTACCTGTATGTCCACCTCCTGCTTTGGGTCTCATATTGGAATAAAATAAAATACAAACTATATGGTGTCCAAGTTCTGAGAGCCTTTTTGCACTACACTGTTATAGTGCTATTATTTCACTATCAACATCCCGTGGAATCTTGAGGTTTGTAGTTTATTGAGGCCAAAGAGCTCTCTGGTTGAGAAATTGCTTAAACTGCAAACCCCAGGATGTTGAAAGAGGAATAATAGCACTATAACAGTGTAGTGTGGAAAGGCCCTTACTCTTGATGGGAACTTTCAAGTTTCCTGCCGTTCCTTCTTACAGTACTTTTTCTTTAAGGAGTGCATGTCCTGGAAAGCCCTCTCAACAGAGCAGAGGTAGGCATCTATAGCAGATAGAGACACTATTTTCTGCCCTTAGACCTGCTGCAGGCCACACAAATTACCTTAAATGTCCCAAAGTATGGAGGAAAAAAACCTGGAATGGCCCAGAAGTTCATTTCTGGTTTTGGAAAAAAAATGCATTTATTTTTATATCAAACATTACAGGGGATTCTGTAATGTATTTAAAAGGTGAGATGTTGCTCCTAGAGGTTCCAGGAGAGAAAATTAACCCCCCACACACACACACAAAAGGTAGGCCAAAAGAATCTAGCAGGAATAAAGGTTGCAAAACTGACTCTGGATACCATACTGGGCACCAAATAAAGGACTGTCCTCGGGAAGCCACTGAATAGAGAGCTATCTTCCTTAAAAATAGACCCCATGGCCACCATACTGTTCATATTTACATCTCATTTTCTTCAAAAGATCTCAAGGTACAAAGGCTACATGGGTTAACCTGTGTTTTTTTTCTCTTGCAGATACTTCATTGTTGCAAATTAGAGATAAGGAGCCACACTGCTTCAGACTGAGAGCTCAAGGTTTACATAGCTATATACTCTTGCATACAAAAAGAAAAAGAAAGAAAAAAAGAACACTCTATGAAAGCCAAATCATTGAATTGAGGCTGTTGTACTATGGACAAATTGTAGGATGATGTGACTCATTGGAATAGATGATCATTCTTGGGAAAGTGGTGGGCAGTGGGAAGAGGGAGCAACCAGATTTCAAATGGGTTGACTCTATGGAGGAAGCCATCTCCTTGAGCCTGCAACATCTGAGCAGGATTATTGACAACTGGGACTCTTTGAGATCCCTTATTCACAGTGATGTAGGCTCGAGTCCATTGACTTGGACTCAGGTCAGACTAAAGTCACTTCAGTGATTTGACTTGGACTTGACTTGGCAAAAATTACACACTGACTTGACTCGACTTGAGATTTGCTTATTTTTAGTGACTGACTTGCTGCAATTGGTTCAGTAACATAACACATTCATCCAGAAACCTTACAACTTACTGGTCACATGACTATCTGTCTCAAGCCCAAAGTGTGCACACATTTCTCAGAGGGAACAGCAAACGAGATAGGCAATGGGTTTGAAGTCTGCTCAGCAGTCTGTCCCCGCTACATATAGGAGCAGTTTTCTAAAACTATTCCTAAGAGCAGAAGGCAAGACTTGTGCCCATATCCCAGAGGCGAACAGAAAATGTGTTAGGCAACGAGCTTGAGGAGGAAGGATCTGTCCTTCTAAAGCTCTTGAAGCTTCAGTAATGGGGAATAAAAAGAATCCTATTCCCCACTTCTGAAAAAGCCTCCAGCTTTTCAAATGGGATGTAGGAAGGATCTTATTCCCCACATCCAAAGCTGCAGATGGCAAAATCACAAAAATGGATGTTCAACTCTGCTTAAATTGTTAAAATTGACTTTATTTGATTCTGTCTGGAAATTCTGGAATACAGGTTGGGGTATAAAGTTGGCATCCAGACTTGAGACTTGACTCAAGACTTGACTTGAAACTGTCTTGCAAGGACTTGAGACTTGACTTGAGACCTGAGGCAGAGACTTAAATACATCACTGTTTATTCATAGGGTCACTGAACTCAAAGCTGACTTCATAGTAAATAACAACAATAAACAAAACATTCCCTCCTCAGTAGGATATGAAGAACAAGTTTTTGCTTGTCTGTCCTTCCCACTGATACGCTACTAGTTTGCCATGTGAAGGGATATGGTTTTTATAAAGAAATATTCAATCATGTGGTACCTGTACCTCCAAAGTCTGAATGGTACCGTGAGAAATATGTTTCCTACCTCATTTTCTCATTGTGCGGCCATAGTTTCAGATAGAGGGAAAGTGACTTGCCCCAAAACCACCCACTGAGCTTCATGTCAGAGCAGGAATTTAAAATCTGATCTCCCCACTCAAATTCCCACTCAGATATCTTGTGCACTGCCCTAGCCCTCTTATATTAAAAGGACTACAATCTGAGCAAAGAATTTATGTCTCAGCAGCTGTCTCTCTCTCTCTCCCCCTCTCCCTCCCTCTCTCTCTCTCTCTCTCTCCCTCTCTTCATTGGCAAATGATAGCTAATAACAAATTTTCTATGAGAAGGTAGGTGTATGTGTATTTTTTTGAAAAAGAAATAATCTCTCTATAGGAGGGGAAAAAAAGGTGCTGTTGAATATTCTGTGAGGAAAACAAGCCACTATAATTTATGTACTCGTGAGCTACTATCTCATCTTACAAATAATCATACAGAATCACTTTGCAAGATTACAGTAATTTAGAAAGCACAGGGAACTTTCTGTCTGGGAATCTCCCAGTCAGCTAATATTTTGGGGGTGTATTTAGACTTCTGTATTTCAAATACTGCAAACTATTGTAGTCTGGTGAAGAAGGGCAGAATTTATAAGCCAGAAGGCTTGTAATGAAAACACACAGTTTTGAAACACAGGTTTGAATCCTGTGATATGGGGATCATGGTAATATCTGGTCTTGCAGGGCTATTGTGAAGATGACTGAAATAATGTAAGTGTTGTCCTTTCAGTATTTAGGAAAGCTTGTAATGTACTTCTAGTTATATTAAAGTTTATTATGGGAATCTTTGTCAATAATGGATATGTGAGGAATCTGATCATGAAAATTTAACTATAAAGTGGTCAGAACTGCAGCTTTGAGATGAACATGCAGATCAGAATATAGGTAAAATAATGCAGGCATCTCAGTTAATAACGCCTCTGATAAAGATGGTCTTTTTTACAAAAGTTTTTTATGCCTGCCTGCTACCATCTTACCCTTTTTGTCCTCTGTCTAGCTTGATGCAATTCTGAGGATGGTTAAGGAGGCTTAGAGAAACATAGGAGTGTGTCTGCAGTAAAGAATGCAATACAGGTTGACCTGGAAAAGAATTGGATTCTGTTCTTGTCAATTCTGCTCTCGCTGTGTTTGCCTGTCTAGAATAGGCAAAGTAAACAGTAGCTGTCTCCAGAATCCCTTCCGCATAAACAGGAAAACAGAGAAAAGACTAAACAGATACACCTGCCTTACCAGCTATTCCCAACAAATTAAAAAACAACAACATAGATCCATATGTTTGGTTACTAAAATGGAAATCATAAGAAGAGACGAGTCTGGATGCATTATCCTAGTGCTCTCTAGAAGGTTCAGCATGTATTTGTTTATTTATGCAAAGCTTATATGAACTGATTGTTTCATTTTACATATGTATATTGTTAGTTTTGGGGGGAAAGTTTGCTGAAACATGTTACCCTATTTGCTGGTGTACTTCCCCCCCCACTTTTTCCCCTGAAAAATACTGTTTGAAAATGGGGTGCATCTTATACACCAGCAAATAGTATTTGCCAGCCTATAAATGGGGTGCATTGTATATGCTGCTATGTCTTACACGTCACCAAATATGGTAAATTATTTTTCTTTTTTGTGGTGTAAAAACCTATCTGCAGCCCCTCCACATTACTTCTGCATTTGGTACCATTTCTTTTTTGTTAAAGAAGTAAGTAATGTTCAGGAACACATCTATTTCTTTTACTGAGGTATAACTGTAATGTACTTTTTGTCTCAAATAGGATTCCCTGTTTTCATGGTCTGAAGCCTCCTTTCCAGTTACTATATTGAGTAAGAGAAATGTCAAAGAGAGAGCACTGCTCTCAAAAGCATGGTTACATATATTTTTCTTATCTGTTAGCGTAATCTATGCAACAGTGGTTAATGCTTAATGTATCACACTTAATGATATTACCAAGGTCTTCTCCTTGTAACTTTACTTGTGACATCGCAAGGGGCCTTTTCTGAGATGAGAAAAGTTGCTGGGCTTCCCAGAGATGAGGGAGACCAAAAAATGCAGCGTGCCAAACAACCAGAGCTTTCTGCTACTTTTGTGGTTTCCCTGTACCATCTTTGATAACTGCATGAGTTTACTGTGTAAGCCTTGTGGGGCTTGCAACAAGACTGTGAAGGCTTGTGACGGGAGGCATATACAGTAAGAACCAACTGTATTAAAAAGGGTGCCAGCTACCCCCTTCTGATTTCTGAATGAACCACAAAGGCAGAAACAGGCAGCTAGTGTGCGCCACACTGCAGATGCAAATGTACAGTATTGTGTACATTTGAATTTGAAGTGGGTTAAATTGATAGATCTTGAGCTTGCAGATATGTCAGCTCCATTGTATTAACATATTAAATGAAAATGTTGAAAAATTTGGTCTTTATTCAAAGACCTTTGTTCCAAATCCAAAGACTCCCCCCACATAAGAAATCTAAGTGATTTCCTTCCCATAGTCAACTTATCCAACATGCTTCATGTTGTTATTGAATGTCATTCCTGATCTCTCAAAAACTTGTAGAATGCTCCCTATAGTCCCCCATACCTTACATGAACTGAAATAGATGTCATGTTGGCCCATCCTAAACATCAGTTTGCCTTTGAACAATCTGGCCCAACCATTCTCTAAGAATACCAAGTATTCTTTCTCTTCCTACTTCTACAGTTCACATCTGTATTCTACACTGAACATCTATTAAAATTTCATAAACATTTTATACATTTTCCCCTCAGCTAAATTATAACCCCAAGGACAGCAAAGCCTATAATCCTATCTTTGCAATGGAAACTTTCACAGTTGATTCAAGCATCCTATTAGGAATAAAAAAGCATCGTTTAATTGAACTTCAGCTAGAACAATTGTAAAACTTTATTATTTCAACAAGGGCTCCTTCAGGATTTGAAAGTAATGATCATATTCTCATTTGCAGCTAGGTACATGCTGTAGAACAATGCTATGGCAATGCTGTAGTTACGTCTACCCTAAAGGGACCAGATCCCATTTGCTATTGGAAGCTAAGTAGAGTCAGCCCTGGTTAGTACTTGGAAGGGAAACCACCCATGAATACCAGAAGCTGTAGGATATATTTCAGAGGAAAGAACTGGCAAAAATCACCTCTGAGTACTTCTTGCCTAAGAAAACCCTATGAAATTCATGGGATCGTCATAAGTTGACAGACAACGTGAGTGCACATTCACAGCCACAACGTTTCTATAAACAGTTCCCCCTTGGTTTCATGCAAGTGCTGTTCTTCAAACCTGCTTTCCATGCAGATGATTCACTATAAGATAACTGCAGAGCTGGTTAGGTTAGGGTTGCTTCCAGAAGGAGCCCTATCCAAATTTATCCCTGGATTCTGGAGTTCTGAATATTATCTCCAAAGTGGAACAGATAAATCAGGAATCTTCCATGTTTATTTTCTCCAGGTTGTCCTACATACATGTGTTCTTTGCCATGGCTTTTCACTTTTGTTCGTCTTTCACTGTAACAATATGCACAACTATGCAGTGATAAGGCACTGCTCAAAAGCTGTATGTAAGACAACCATTCATGTCATTGCACCAAGATTCAATTTGCATAGTGTGTAACTAATCTTAAAGTGTGGTTGTGGTATTCTGTATGTGACTAATCTCTAGGAATATTCTGTTTATAAAAATGTATGTGTTCATCAGTAACATATTGCACAAAATACTTTAGACAGTTATGATTTGCAGTAGATCCATTGAAAACAATGGGACTTTTGTTAATCATAATTATCTTATGTGACAACAACTTTATGGCATATTCTACTCTGACTAAATCTAGATCCAGTCCAGATAGTTGGCCACAGGAAGACTGAGTGATAATTTTCTTTCTTTCTTTCTTTCTTTCTTTCTTTCTTTCTTTCTTTCTTTCTTTCTTTTGTTAATGGTTTCATTAGTGCAAATATGCACATCAGGAACATAGAAGAGAAAAAAAAGACAACAATGGAAGTTTTCAGAAATGTAAGGGACTATAAGGCAGATGTGGCACCACTGACCATTCAATTTGTGTGAGAATCTATGATCTTGCCAAAGAAATGTGGGGTTGTGTGTTATCATGGTGTAATTGAATTGCATTCAGTTGTTTCTATGGTCTTTTCTTACGAATGGCTTATCAAATTTGCTGGAGTGATGCAATGTAGTGGTTGCTGTTCATTGTTATCCCATGCCCTAGGAAATCATGAAAATCGCTGCCACCACCCCAACTCACTATAAGCTTTCGCGCTGAATTCTGGTATTTAGATTTCTTCGATCTACAGGAGGTTGAGTACCACCACTCCATGGACTGTTTTTTAGTGTCTGGGTCATAAGGGTATGCTCAGGTCTCATCATCATTGCAAACATTCCTAAAAAAGGTATCCTCCTGGGCTTCAAATGCTACCAACACTTCTGAACACATGTGCAATCTCTTCCTTTTCAAATCAGCCATAAATTAATGAGGAACTTATTGGCTCACACTTTCCTGTATCCAAGGTTGTGGATAATCTGCTCAACTGCACTGTTACCACAGTCAAGTTCTTCAACAGTCTCTCAGTCAGTCATATATCAATCTGAATGAATCATGTCATCCACCCTGTTTTGGTTTCCACCAGTGACTACAGTCTATAGTGTTTGTGGTTTGTATTGAATATTGACTACTTACTTAGAACTATATTTTTATTTTACAGAGGAAATAATTCTAAGGGAATGTATAAAATAGTGAATATTCGTTTGTCTATCAACCATATACAGTTGGCCCTCCATATCCATGGGTTCTCTATCCATAGATTCAGCCAACCACAAGGTAAAAATATTCCTCCCCTCCCCCCAAAAAAATCCAAAAAGCAAACTTTGATTTTCCCATTTTATATAAGGAATGGTATTTTACTAAACTATTGTACATATTGAGACATGAGCATCCATGAATTTTGGTATCTACAGTGTGTGTGTGTGTGTGTGTGTGTGTGTCCTGAAACCAAATCCTAGCAGATACTGAGGGCTCATTGCACAACCACCATTTTACAATAAATCTGAAAGCACACATTTTTCCTGTGGCTCTTCTTCTTTAAGGAATGTTGTAAGAATATATCTATTGATAGATATAAATATATGAGATCTCATTCATTGTTGTGGAATGATCTCTGGATGTGTTCAGAAAGCTACTCACTAAACAATTTGAGACTTAAAGATGAGTACAGGAGAGCACTTCACAATCAAGAGTCTGTGGCATATATACATATATACACGCACGCACGCACGTAAGCACGCGCGCACACACACACACACATACACACACTGCCAACTATGCTGGTTCAGATAACAACAACAACATTTATTTTCAACACCTTTTTCACCAAAGGGTGAAACATCAACATATGCAGTCAGGGACAAGGACAAAAAACATAAGTGTAATGTGCCCATTTTCCTAAGAAGGCCATAAAAATAAGTCCTCTCCCATGCCTCATTGCCTTCAGCTTGTTTGTGGAGGAGATGTGATGAAGAGAGAAAGAGACAGAGAGAGAGAATGCTGACTTGGATAGTAGCAGTGAATTCCTTTCTATTCTTTTTGATTCACAAAGTGCGACACTATAATTTGATGCCTTCATTACATATTTGCTTTGATCCACATGAGGTAAAATATATTTTTGTTTTATGATCTGAGACTGTGATCATCTAAGGCTATCTTTTGCCTGCCTTAAGATTTTGCTTACCCAAGCTTGGGGCAAAAAACAAAGAAAGCAAAATAGAACAGCTCAAGTTTGGGCTGGGTATTGCAAAGGTACCAGACAAATGTAGCTACTAATGGTGATAATTGTAAGGTGGGGCAGTTGTTATGTTCCAACAAGTTCTACCACTTCTTCTGTAAGGAGACTGACTATGCTTTTCAAATTTATATTTGTATTTCTATTCACAACCACACATAAACAAACAGTTATTTGTATTTCCTATAACCTATAACCATCTAAAACCCCCGCAGTCAAAGATAATGTTAAGGAAAAGGTATCCACAGCCCTGTCTGGCCTATTTAATGTTAAGAACTTGTGTAAGAACTTGTTAATAATATTTTGTAGCCAAATATTGTGATAAATGGATAGCCAAGTGACTGAAATAGTAAAATGAAATTGAAGTAGCAAAGGGTACCACTGAATTTCTGAGGGGGATATACCATGTCATAAACATACAAATAAAAGTCAATGTGCCAGTCAAAATACATGTCCCTGTTATTCCAGTGTGTTTATGAAAGTCCATATAAATGAAGATCCCCTTCATTGTTGTGGAATGATCTCTGGATGTGTTCAGAAAGCTACTCACTAAACTATTTGAGTCTTGAAGATGAGTACAGGAGAGCATTTCACAGTCGAGAGTCTGTGGCACATGATTGTCCATGATCACAGGTTAGGAGCCTTGGATCTTATCCTCCTTACTTATAAGCCATGCCTCTCCCATCTCCAAGACTTTCAGTCCTCTACCAGTAGAATATAATTTAATGTTTGCAATATACATAGACTCACTCTAAGGATGTGCATCTAATTTGGATGCAACTCAAAGCCCGAGCTAACTCATTGAATTGGCTAACTAAACTGAAGCTGGATCCTAGATGAAACCTCACAGGAGAATTAGGATATGGAAAGTTAGAAGGAGGCATCTTCTACATTTAATTTCTGTGAAAATACTCAGAGCAGGAAAAAGACAAGTATAAAGACAAAGGACTGCAATTTATTTTCTGTGTTTTCCCCCACAGGAAGTCAATCACTTTGAAAAGGCATCTTTATTTAGTCCAAAAGCAATCAAAATCCATCTGGCTGCTCAGAGGCCATTGTTTTCTCTTAGCTTTTCCCAGAGTTTTTCTGCTACTGAGTCCCTCACTTTGCAATAGTATTTAGTTGACCCTATCATTGCTTGGAATCTGAAAAGTCTGCAGAGAATGATAGAACTATTTGAATTAACCTATAGACATTGGTAGCTAGGGTAACCCCAAGCACAGATTTACAAAGAGAAAGTTATGGAGTAGAGATTATATGACTGGTTGTGAAAAATGCAAAAGGAATGAATACAGTTGAGGAATGCAGTGTGTCTCATTCCATTCATAAGCACAGATTGATGGCCAAGTCAAAGCAGTATTCTTGGTTCAAGCTCAAAGCTCTAGCCTTGCAATATGTAAATAATTATCAGAGTGAGGGAGTTAACATGGTTTTATTTAGAAGAGTAATCCTTAGGATGTATTAATGTGCTGCTCTGTTCCATCTAAGATCTTTCTCAGTGGAACTGGTGATAAAATCTTCACCTTATTAAATTGGGGAGCCATGGTAGACTAGAACTCTGAAGAGAGTTGTGGGTGTCCTTAATATGTATGAATTCTGAGATCAGCACCTAACTGCTAGTTTGAGGGCATGAGGTACTGAGAGGTTCATCTGTAAAAAATCCATGAAATTACTGGGACTTGCCCAAAGGTTCTTCCTGATTGATTGTACTCTTTGTTATAGACATCGGAGCGCCACAGTGCCATACACAAAATTAAATCCCACAAACACAATTAAATGTGCATAACCTTACTGAAAGGGATTTGAATCAGTTGGACTTCTAAAATAAGGCAGTTCTGAAGTTGTAGATGCACTCAATAATGTCTTCTTGTCATGTTTAAGTCATCAGGATGTATACAGAAAATAATACCAAAGGGACGTGCCTGGGATCAAGTTATATTTTATGTTAATTATATATTGTGCAGCTCCTTTTTTTCTTCTTCTTCGTATAAGTGGGTGCGTGGGACTCGGTGTGTGGACCAGAACCACTGCACACAGGGATGGAAGGTTTAATCTTTCACTTCCAAGACAGTTTCAGTCTAAAATTTCTGTTCTGACTCACCATTCAAAAAGAATCATAGGGAGAGGAAAGAATTTCAATAAAATAGATGACATAGTTGGCTGCTTCCTTTACTTAAGTGTATGAAGTGGCTGAGGGTACCCCCCCTTTTTTAATTTTGTTGTTTTTGTCTTTCATGCTCCACATTGCTTATGGCAGCACAGGACCACTCCTTCAGTTTCCTACTATGCCCTGGATGACCTTCCTGGTACATCTTGGGAGTAATAGCATGTCATGACAGATCATATCACATTGATCCCATGGTATCTGGGAAAGAGCCGTTCCTGGAATGCCTTGGGAGCAACACTGTGTCATCTTGTATTGCTCTAAAGGCATTTCAGGAAGTGCAGCTTTTCAGGAAGCTGAAGAGAGTTTCTTTCTATGAGAAGCGTGAAGAGGTGTTGCTTAACTTGAAATGTAATAACCACTGGGGAGCACTCCAAACAGGGCTGAGCAAGGTAAGTAGCAAAACCCAGGGACAACATGGCAACCCTCCTGGTAAGAAATCAACAGAAATCATTATCAATTTTCACAAAGGAAGAATAATTTGAGGGTTACTTAGAGTGGGTAATGTTAAAGCCCAGTATTTACAAAATTCCTCCAGAAATGTTGTCTCAGTAAATCTTCTCCATATTCTGCTACTCTACACATGACAAATACTTTATCATATATTCTTCTTCTGTGGGGATGCTTCAAGTCTGTGTATTGGCATAATAGTTTAAAAAAAAAACTAAAAAGCAACTAAAAGAAACTTTTGCTGCTTTGAAAAGCAAGAAAGTAAAGAATTACTTTCACAATTATAACTATAATCATGATCATTTAGTTGGTACTTTGAAACTATAATTATTAGTAATTAATTTTTAAACATGGCTATAGGGATGGAAAGAATATTCAAAAGTTTTTGAAAAATGGTTTTAAATATGCATTTTGAGAAACTTAATGAACTCAATTATGGAATTACAAAAATCTTTGCAGTACAGGACTTATCCAGTGCAAAATTCTCTTGGGAAATTTCTACACAAAAAGTAACATTTTCTGTGCAGAAAATGTTGTTTTCTGTGCACAAATACCACGTGTGAATTTTTCACAAAGTAAGTCCACAACTACAAAAATTTTTGCACTGATAACTAAATTTTTTGCACATAAAATGTTATTTCCGTGCAGGAAAATGCTTTTTTCCCCTTTTTGTTCAACAATACCACATGTGCATTTTGCATCCTGAACTATGGCACCATTTTTGAAATACTTTCTTGCAGCAGGAAGAAAATTGCTCAGATTAGTCACTGCTTCTTTTGAGAGCACAATTAAACAACAACAAAATCACATTTCTATGCTGCTTAAAAGAAATACAAGGGGAGAAAAATTCTTCTTCAAATATCTACAGAGGGTGTCTTCTGAAAACCATACCACCCATGCTTTGCCTATAGCCCTAGGGTGTCCTTGTTTGTCTCAGCTCAAAACACACTGGAATGACAGGTTCTCAGACAAGAAGTATTTGAAATACTTAAAACATTCAAACTATGTTTGGAGTACATTGCATCAAACAATTTGAGTGACTCCAATTAATATCTTGAATGATCTAGTTCCACGCATTCTCATGTGAACTGAGCTGTTAAAAAAAACAGGTAGAAGATGTGGCATTTTCTATTTCTATAATGTATGTTTGATTCTGTACCTCTTGACTGTTCACCTCTATAAATTGTTCACAATAATGACCTGTCCCACCCATCATGTAGTTCCTTCAATGTTCTTCTAATAAGAATGTTTGAGGATTTTTGTTCAGACCATGGACATAATGTAATGGTGTGCTTCTACTGAATCCCACTGCTTCTGCCAGAAATAGTGAGCCCCCTTTCTTGCAGCCACCTCACTACTCTAAAAGCTTGATCTAGAGGGCTGCCAAACACCTCCAAAGTAGGTATTTTGGCACCATGGAGGGCTGCAACAGGAGGTGAAGGGAATAAAGCATCAGTTCTGTTGGCAGTGACTAACAAAACTGGATCAGGGTCCATGTTGTTTCAAACCAAGCTAATTCATATTTTCCACACAAATACACAGGTGAAAAAGCAATTATTCTTGGGGAAAGTCCATTTCTCCAAATTTCATGATGCAGTCCATCACTCAAAAATGCACATGGAGAAGTATAGGGAAAGATTCTGCATTGTGGAGTTGTAGTATAAACCTTCCCTGTGTGGAACTATGCTACATGTACATTCTTATCCCCCCCCCAAAAAAAACCCTCTTTCTAGATATAGTAACTCTATCTCCAAGGGCATTTAGGAATGAATAGATAGTAGGGAACATTGGAGAAGCATCTGGCTATGTCCCTGTACCCAGAGGTAGAACTAATATATAATCTACAGAGAACCCTCAGTCACTTCTTATTTGATTGATCCAGCTGAAGCCAGAATAGGAGAGAATTAAAAGCTGGAGGAAGTACAACAAGAGATTTGCTCATCTTTAGCTAAAACTTCATGTGTGATTTGGAAGAAAACTTCCCACGTACTCAGTTTAACATTCAGCTAGATGAACATCTAAGGTAAGACTTTGACAGGGTTATTGAATTTTTTAAAAGACAACTTTTAAAAAAAATCATGGTACAGGTTAATATGTACCATGATATCCAGGCCCCAAACATAATCCCTCTGAACACTAGCCTTTTTAATATTTGTTTTCTGAGATTTTACTCCATCCATGAGCTAAAGTAAATATTATGTGATCAAAAACTGGCAAAAATTGTGTCACTCAGTATCTGGTCTACCCTGTTCAAGATTAATGAGATACTTAAATGGTATGGAAATGAAAATAAAATCTTATAAAAATGAAAATTTCTGGACATTCTGCAAGATGGACCACATTATTCCATCACATAGAAAATCATATTCTTGGATAATTTGGACAATGTCCTTGAACCATTCTAGTGAAAAACAAAGCATGATGATGATTACAAAGATGAGGATGCATGAGGATATTTTCTGCATATTTTCAAGCTTACATAGCACCCAGTGTTCTTGAATACACAGGTCTGGAGAACCCTGGCTTGCCATGCCTATTGGACTGGAGCAGCTCCAGAGATTGGTGCAATTGGGCACCTGCCATGACCTCAAACATACCACTGCTCACTGCCTACAGCCCACTGCCATGTTAGCCAGGATACTTGGCTCATGATACTTGAAATTCTGGAGGCAGAATTATTAGTAGAAAAAACATGAGATGGTTAAAGGATGTGTGTGCTGCACTAATGAATTGGACTGGGGAAAATGTGAATAGCCTCCCCCACCTGACATGGACACATACACAGCCTCTGCATTTTGCTTCAACAAAGAATCAAAAGGGTTATTTATTTATTTATTTACTTATCTATTTATTCAGGCTGACATTCTCTTGGTGAATGTCATTATTGGTTTTTCCAGGACTGAGCAGCAGTGGTGCAGGAAGGCAGAAGAAATTTCCCACTTTTAAGTATTCCAGTTCTCCAGTGCCTGACTTCCTTCACAGATACTCTGCCCACAATCTTTGCTTTCCTTCTGCCACCATCAGTGACAATGTAGTTATGCGAGCATATACTCTCAGTGGAATTCGAACCTAAGGTTTCTATAAAAAATGTAGTTCAGAGTACCTAACAACAGAAGACATTCTGAGACCCAAGCAACCTTATATGGGAGAATGTGAATTTTCAAATAGCATGATTTCAAGTCTTATAGGGCACTATGAATCATAAGTAGCATTTAGAATTGTGCCTACAAGCAAGCTAGTTTAGCTGTTTTAACAAGAGAGGTGCATGCTCCCCAGAAAAGCAGAAGTTTCTGATATGTTTCATAGGCAGTCACATAGACATGTTACAGTAGCACAAATGGGACATAACTAAAGCAGGTGTTACCATGGCCAGATCAACCATCAGAGTTGTGCAACTGTCAATTGGATCATGTTAGTTCAGTAGGTCTTGATTTGGTCTCATTGAGTTCAAAGGTCTCAGGAGCACTGCAATCACTCAGGTCTACCAGAGGAGACACATTAGGAAGAGTACCGACATGAGCAAAGACTAAGGCCATTTCTGCACTGAACTGCTATAGTGCTATTATTCCACTTTGAACATCCTATGGAATCTGGCCATCCCCTCTCTAACTGCAAACCCCAGGATTCCATAGGATGTTGAAAGTGGAATAATAGCGCTATAACAGTCCTGTGCGGAAATGGCCAAACTCACAAAGAAAGAGGGAGGTGGAAGAGCACTTTATGTGCTTCCATGTCAGGCTTGTTTGTCAGTATGAACAACTAGCTTTTTTTCTAACCTAAAAAGGAGGAGGAGAAGGAGGAAGAGGGAGAGGAGCAGAGAAGAGCAAAGAGGGGAAAAGTCCAAAAGACTTATATGAATTTGCAGCCAATTTGATCTTAGGAATTCTATCTCTAGAAAAACCTTTGAAAGCCTCAGTAGCCGAGGGATGCTCATACATCTGACTTACTCCACGACAAATTTATATTTTGAAGCTTGCTACAAAAGCATTCATTTTTCTCAATGCTCCTTTCAATAAAGAACAGTGGGGTAATGAAGAGATATTTCACCTGTTGGGAGAAATGACTAATGAGCTACAGTGTATTTTCCCAGTTGCATAATCTTTGGCAATGAACCAGAACTTTCATTTTGTTACTGTCATAACTTGGGATATCACAAGAAACCATGTTAAGAGGATTGCCTGTTCAACCAATCAAATTCCTCTCAAAGAGAATGTTAACACAGATTGTTTAAAATGTTAAACCTTGAGCTAAACATGGGACCGTACAATAGGATTTCCTGGTAGAAAGTTCCAAGTATTTCCTGACCTTTCTTTTCTCTCATGTCCCTGATTTTAATCGAAAATCTATTAAGGTTCCCTTGACTCAGGCTCAGATTAAAAAAAAAAAAAATGAAGAGAGGGGAGGTTGTTGTAAAATCCTTCCTCAAATGAGAGGTGACATTGAAAGCTTCCAAATACTTCTCTGGCTTAGGGTCTTTCTGCACTACACTGTTACAGTGCTATTATTCCACCTTCTTTCTTTTTTTATTAAGAGCAATATTAACGTGACATATCTAACAATTATAGCTAATATCAATGAATAAATTAAAATAATTAAAATTAAAATATGGAATCCTGGGATTTGCAGTTTAGGGAGGGGCATTTAGAATTCTCAGCCAGAGAGCTCTTTGGCCTCAATAAACTACAAATCCCAGAATTCCACAGGATGTTGAAAGTGGAATAATAGCATCTTAGTAGTGCTAAGAGGCCCTTAGATTAAGATCTGAACTGGAGAAGAATTCCCAGCTTACCCCACCAGTCTACAATAGGCCTTGCATTCCCCCTAAGCTCCCCTAAAAACTTCTCCTTCATAGAGACTAGATGAAATGTGGGAGTGACCGTATTATTATCATGTATCTCCTTCTTCCTCCAATCCTGGTTACTTCTGTTTTCAGCAAACCTAGAGGAGCCAAGAGCTCTCTGCCTTTACAGGAGTTCCAACCTCAACACACATACAGAGAGAAAGAGAGAGAGAGAGAGAAATCCTTAATGCCAAACTAAAAAGATATGTAATAGAATGCACTAAAAATATCTGGGTGTTTCCGGATTAGGTTTATATTGTGCCAACTGCCTGACTCATTCAAATAATTTTACTGGGTGTGTGTGTATCAACATAACATCTTTTACTCACAGCCTTCAGGAGTTTTCCCATGACTTCTTCCACCTTTTTACTACCACAATTGTTAAGAAGATTTATAGAGATAGATAGATAGATAGATAGATAGATAGATAGATAGATAGATAGATAGATAGATACTTTGAATATATATTAATCTTCAGTAACTTCAGGACAACAAGAACAAATTGACAAGAAGAATCTCATTTGTCAGTAGATGTGGTCAGTACACTGCATGTTGTATACAAAAGAATAAGAAAGTAAGCTTTTCTAACAAATACTCTCAGTATCTTTCTTTTCTCAATGTTTGTATCCAACGTTCTGGACCCTACCTGAGGGCTAACTGTAAATCCAAGATTTCATTTAATTCTTGTTACTCATCCATAGTTGAATATAATGGGAATTTATTTACATATTTTATATGCCATCTTTCTCCTTGTGCAAACCCAAGGTGGTTTATAACATGAATTAAAACAAGATACAGCTAAGAAATGTAAGATTAAAGAAAACTAAAGAAACAAATACCCCCCCAACATATTACAACTAGACATTGAATTGAAACAATTTGAAAACATTTTAAAATGTAAGAAGAAGACAGGAAACTACAGCAATTAATAGACTGTTCTGCAGCAAGCAGTTACTGTAGTGGCCAAAAACCTGTCTGAACAGGAAGATCTTTACCTGTCAGCAGAGACTAAAAGGTTAGGTCAGCCTAACCTCCCCAGAAGAGAATTCCATAACCTGGGATTAGTCACTCAGAAACCTTCTCTTGTATTCTTACCAAACAGGCTTGTGCTGGTGCTGCTCCATCCCTTCCCTGCTTTTCATCAGAGGTTTAACCACTGAATCTTTTTTAAACAAGCTAGAATCCCCACCTTACTGTAAAGCAGTACCCACTTTACCCACTTGCTCATCCAGTGTCATAAAGTACTATGTGGAGCAATAAAAAATAACTAGTGTTCGTCATTATCACTCCTAGGTTAAGAAGGTGAGAGTACCAGTCATAATCCTGGGAAACAAAACAGCTACTGGGATGAGCTGAAAAATGATTGGAATCTGTTTCTGGATGTCAAAGAAAACACGACTGGGTCTCAGAGCTGGCAAGGAAACCTTCCACAACAGAGCAATATGCAACAGTACTTCCAGCTTCTGAACTGTCTTTCCTAGAGAGGTTGACTGCTGACCTAGGGCAGTTCTGCAGATGTCTTCAGCTTGCATCTGTGCTGGGCTGTTCCCCAAACACTCTCACATTTAGTCATTTTTAGTCATGTTCACCACCATCTCAGAGCTGATTTCCTGTCTGTAAGGATCCAGTCCACATCCTCCGGCTGCATAAATGGGACCATATCCAGTATCACGGGACAAGCAGGGGTCCAAGTTATGTCCAATGGATCTGTATCAACTATAACATACTAGTTAAAGTAGCGCTGAGCAATTTTGTCTGAAAGTAGTATACAAATTCTTTGCAGAAAGCTTTCAAGCACTTGGTATTCTGCTTTCTGCATTCTATGAGTATTATACTCTTCTTGCAACCAGAGTATAGTATAATTTTAACCACTTGAGACAGCTCAGAGATAATGGCAGTGAAGAATGATTTCTTCTTCATTACCATAGTTGGCATGAAGTAGGCCTTCCACTGTGCTCTAGCCTGTGTCTGGTTGGATAATCTTCAGGTCTTCCGTTACCCTATTCTCTGGGGGTCCCGGGAGGGGTGTCCAAATAACTAAACAAAAACACAAGATGGGGAAAGTAACTCGAGCACTCTCTTAAGCTAGCGAGAGGCAGGGTAACTTAGCAGGGATCTTGTAACCCAATGTCTATGGGGTCAGGTCAGTCAAGCAGTCAGACAGGTTTAAAATAGCAAAAATGATATCTTTATTAAAGGACAGACAACAGAAAAGACATCACAAAAACACAGCTAACTAGGAATTAGAAATAAGAATTTTCGGGGGAAATGGGTAATACGACACATTTTCTCGTAGTCCTGGAGGAGCTGAAGATTGCAAGGATGAAAGCTCAGCACGGTTTGCTGAGGGGACGACTCGCTGGGCACAGCAGCAGCAAGACTGGATGAAACTCAAGAGCGATCCGATGGGGCAAGCGATCCCAATGGGGCGAGCGATCTGAGGTGGTCTCGGAATCGGGGAGTTTTTATAGGGTGAATTGTGCCTACAGGCCATGCCATACTCGGAGAGAACAATGCGAGTTTGGAGCAGGACAAAGCTTTGGGAAAGGTCAAGTTTAACATGATCGGCTTAGCGCAGATTTAACAATAGTATAGCCAGTATGCAAATGGCTTAGCATTGTCAGACTTTCGGCTTGTGGCTGGGTGTCTTTGTTTAGAGTTGCGCTTAAGCAAGAGTGTCTGCATGAGAGGTCCCTGAAGCAATGGAGTGGCTTTGTTCTGCCTGCCTAGGTGGAGAATGGAATGTCCAACACTTACCGGCCGCGCCTGTGTACGTGCTTGTCCGGAGGCCTCACAAACACATGGAGCGGGGTGGCAGAGGGAGGCCAAATGATTTGATATCAAAAAGAGATATCTAGTGCTATCACTGGGTAGGCCTGAACCATAGTAACACTTCCACTGTCACCATTCTAATCTCCATCCATTTTTTTTTTGTTACTGCTAGTTTCCTAAAAAAATAGGAGGGCTAGCTTGGATGCACTCTCTAGGAGGAAGAGCTTAGCAACAATTGAGTCTTCCAGTCTGGCCATTTACCCATTCCAGTGGTCAACCAGGACTTCAATAGTACATCCGCCAAGGCAACAGGAAACTCTACAAAAATCCATGGGCCTCCTGGAGTGGACCATTTTAATCAATCTTGCAAAGGCTCCAAGGTCCAATGAATCAAAACTCTACCAGATAGTGATCCATCCATGACAGCAGACCTAACTGACATGAGAATGTTTCTTCGCATGCAGACCACTATCATTTTACCCTCCACTTTAAAATAAGTCTAAAACTGCGTTGAATCCTAGAATCTGGAGCAAGAGAGGGATAAATAATAATATATAAAATAATAATCACAATAGCACGGTTACAAAAACTGGGACTACTTGAAACTTAACACATTATCAAATTATACCTCATTGATTCCTAGATTCTTGAATAGAATCTGAATCACTGAGGAGTAAACTCTAGTCAGTGACATCTGGCAGACTGGGAAGAGGAGGAGGAACCTGCAGCATGAGTGGGACAAAATGCAACTTCTGATAGACCTATGGTTGCCATAGAGGATATCAAGTCCTGACAACCTACTCCTGATAGAGCATCTTCAGTAAGACAGTTAAGGGACTCTGGCAACTCTGCCCAGTCCAATGCAGGCAGTTTAGGATGGAAGACTGTTGAGCAGCAGGGTGGACAATTCACCACAGAATTCCTATTCTACCTCAGGTGTACACACCTCTTAAATATGCACAGCTCCATCAGTCTGCAGGATGTGGCATCTGGTGAGAGGAATGGAATCCTAGTAGAATAGGGCAGAATATTTCAACAAGACTTTTTGAGTGGTAGCACTGGGGTCTCCCAAGCAATCTCAGATGTCTTAGCTTCTCTACAGTTACATTTTCCAAATATTAGTTCTCCTGGCCTCCAGAGAAAGATGGGAACTAGTTTGATGACGAAGAATGTTCTGTTAAAGACTCCAATTTCATCAGATAGTAATAATTTCTAGCATTCCATAAGAAAAAAGAGGAATTATTTTCTGACTTCCAGTAATTTCAATAAACCTCTTCTCCTTGTTTGCAGCTAGGATTACCACTCTGTTGATGCCATTAAGACTTGTTCCATCTAACTACAGAGAGTCAAGGATCAAGTGTCTGATATTTACACTGTAATGGGACATTATGCTATCCTTCTTAAGCCACTTCATTTCTGACCCAGACTTACATTTCTGTCTTTAGTGGAATGGTTAATACAGCCCTGTATAACAACTGCCAGTTTTATAAAGCTGCCTGGGATCTGCAACATTGTTATTGTTCAGGTTGTCTTTGTGATAGGAACTAAGAAAGTTACAGCTTATTGATTCCTTGGTACAACCTGAGCTAATTATGAAAGAAGGTAAAGCAAACCCAAGTACATTAAGCTCTGGTGTGTTCCTCTCATCATAATGTGTTTAATATGCCAGAAGGAATTTTGGCAAGAATTAACTGTGCTTTCTGTATTCCTGCTAGGGACACCCCTGTAGTACAGAAATCAATGTCTAAATTTTTCATTTCCTTTTTATGGACCATGAAGAAGGAGTCAAGTTAAGATAAGCTTCCTAAGGGCAGAGCTGTAAGGGCCATGTAATACAGGTACTATTATTGATATGTTCTATTGATTTCCATTAAGCCACAACAAGGACCAAATTTCAGCTTTTCTTCCATTTCGTTCTTTTAAGAATCCTAAGACATTAATGAGGTGTTTCCAAGGCTTACCCCAAGACTCAGCTTCTACAAGTTGTCTGTTCTTAATGACATCTTAATGCCTCATATTATGATTGATGGAAAAATAGTCTAATCATTTGGCTCAGCTACCACCAATGGACTGCATAAACATCTAGACACCCTGGTCAGCTAGACAGATAGATAGACATGGGCAAGATTAGAAATGCATGTATGATTTACTCCTCAGCAACTGTAAGGTTTTACCTCCCCCTACTTTGGTATTCAATTCATATTGGAGTAGGCACGTGATGTTTGGGGATATACTGTCATTCATATGCAGTGACAGCTGTTTCAAACTCTCTTTTCCATCTCTTTCCATGGAAGTAGTTGATATTTGAAGTTGTTACCTTGAGAGGGAAATGAACTGGGTGTGAACTGACAAATTGAAACTGAGTCCAAACAAGGCAAAAGTCATCTTGGTCTATATAACTCACTCAGAAATTCTGAGATTGTCCTTTGTTGGATGAGATAGGACTCCTCTTGAAAATGGAGGTTCTTCTGGATATGGACTTCAGCATGGATTCCAGGGCCCTAGCTGATGTGTACCTTAAGGACTCTTCCAGACTAGTAGGAAGAAGTGAAAACTTTCACAACAGAGCTGTTTGCTTGTTACCAGTTGTAGCTGGCTGTTCTTGTATCTGCACCCACTCTCTGCCAGAGGAATCCAGAAAGCTCTGTGGGTTACTGCTTTGGCTGAAAGGGAGACGGAGGAGGAAGGCAGCTGCGATTGCCTTTCCTTCCTCTGCGGTTTGCATATGCAGAGGCACAATGACTTCTATTCATTATAAGAGTTCATCCCTGCCATTGGTCACCTCCCTGTTGCTGGTCACCTCCCTTCATCCCCATAGGAACAGTTAGGAGGACAAGTAGCCAGGAAATCAAGTAGGAACCAAAATGTATCCCCTCCAGGTGGCAATCAAATGTTGCTGCTGGTGCAAGGAATTTCCAGGAAATAGTCCAGGACAACAAAAATATCATGTGCTTAGTTAGAAACAAAACTGAGAACTACAGCTACAAATACTGCAACCTCCAGTAATATTTGTCCTGGTGGGAGAAGCAATTAGTCTAATCCTATCTGGATTATTGTAATGGAGTTAAAAGAATATTTGAAAATGACAGTTGGTCCAGAAGCCAGCAGGCTGATTGTTAACAAGATGACACAGAGCTCACACATGATTCCACTGAAATAACTGCATGGTTTCCTGTTTGCTTCTGAGTATGAAGTGCTGATGATAGCATTTATAGTCTCCTCAATGGATAAGATTATCTTCTGTCCTATAAGTGCCTTTCCATCTATTAAGATCACCTTCAGAAACCCTTTTGTATGTCCTAAGAGCCCCTGGGATAAATCTGCTTCAAAGCGGGGAACTTCAGGCTATGGGGGGAAATCATCCCAATCTGTTGTTGTTGTTGCTGCTGCTGCATGTCTCCAAGTCATTTCCAACTTATGTTGACCTATCATGGGGATCTCCTGGCAAGAGATGTGCAGTGTTTGCTTTCCTTAATGACTGGGAAAGTATAACTTGCCCAAGGTCACCTGGGAGTGGGGAGTTCCATAGCTGAGTGGGGATTTGCACCCTGGCCTTCAGAATCATAACCCCTTTTCGCATTGTAGCTTCTTGCGCGAGGGGGGAGGGCGGCTCGCGCGAGAAGCCTCCTCTGGGAGGCTGCTGCTTCCCCCCTGTTCCTTCCGCATGTGCTTCCTACTGGCGCGTCCGTCGCGCTAGCGCCCCGCCCCTTCCTTCTGCAGGGGCCTGTGGGAGGTGTAGGCACCGCGGAGGGAAGGAAGCGTGACCCGGCCACCTCCCCGACGCTCCGCACAGCAGGTAAGTGCTCGTGGGTGCCAGGAGCATTGCGCGAGCGCGGGTGATTTTTGCTTCAAGGCGAAAATCAAAAAAACCGCGCTCACGCCGCTTCAGTCCCGTGAGTGCTGCGGAAGTGGGAGTGCGTCGTGCAGAGCGACGCTCCCTCTCCTGCGAGGCTCACGGGGCTATTTCACGAGAGAAAGCCCGTGCGAAAAGGGCCATAGTCCAATGTTCAAACCACTATACCATATCATTATACTCTTTGTCCCAAACTTGTCTTCTGGCAATATCTCAATGGCCATGCATCCTTTCCAATAACACTATCCTATAGTGGTTTCAAAGTTTTTGACATCCACCCCCCCCCCATTCTAAAAAGCTGAAGTTCTTCTTTTAGGCTTTAGTTTTTGACAATCAGAACTTTATGCTAAGATATGGCTTAAGCTACAATATAATTTTTGGCCCCACTCTGTTGCCTTTGGCTCTGCCCATGGTAGAATGCAGTTCATGAGAACATCTCTGAAATGGAATTTGTATCTCGGTATGAAAGATATTCCTCCTCCTTGGTCTTCTTGGAGATAGGAAGAAGGTCATCTTAATACTGTACTAAACTCTGGAAGTTCTTCCCAGGAAAGGTTCATATCACATCCTCATTACCATTTTTCAAGAAATTGGTGAAGACTTTATTATGCATGAAGGCACTTGGAAAATAATTTGAATGGACTGTTTTTAATTTTTTAAAAGTGAACAAGCAAATAAGTTGATTCCTGCTGCTGCACTGTTAGTTTTCTATTGCTGTTTCTGGGTTTGAATGTTCGGAACTGGTGCTATAATGAAAGAATTTTTTACTTATTAAATCACTGTGACTTTATTGTTAGCTGCTTCAATTCCTCTGAGATAAGGCAAGGTATAAATGTTTTTAAATGAATGAATAAATGAATGAATAAAATAAAATAGCTGGATGTTTTGTAATCATGTGGTGGTGGGGAGTCGGTCCTCTTGCAATGTGATTAAGAAGACATTAAAAAAAAACAGTATGCAAAGCTCAGAACTAGGATTTTTTTGTGCAATGATGGGGGAGGGGAATCCAAACTGAACACACAGATTTTGACTATATTCACCTGCTGTTGTTGGTGCTGTTGCTGTTGTTGTTCTTCGTCTCATCATCATCATCATCATCATTGTATCCTGCCTTTTCAAGGAAGCTTTCAGTTTTAGTTTGGATGGTGTGAACAGCATTTCACTGAGTGGGCTTTTTTTTTCCTTTTTTTTTTTTTTTTTTGGGAGAGGGGGTCAAAATTATTTGGAAATATTTTCATTGCCTTTCTGCTATTCTTCTTTCAGAGCTACTTGTCCCCTGATGACTACTTCTTCCATTTCTCATCCCTGTCACCTCAGTGATATAATCCCAACAGAGGTCACAAAATGAGCAGGCTAAGTCTATCAGTCTATAGTATGAATCTTAGTTAGAGCAGAATCAATGAATTAATTGTTGGCTGGTGAGATGATACATGGTAAATCCTAGTGACCCATTTGATATATTCTGGTGAGGGGTAGCAATAGAATTCTGACCAAAGTAAAAAATTAAATTTTTCACTGTCTTAGTTGCTATCACTTATCTTCAAGTGGAATCAAGTGAGGGGAATTGAAATAGTGAAAAATTTAAACAAACTACAAAGATTTGATTTTTGGTAAAAAAAAAAATTGGTAAAAATTTATGGAGACCAGGGTTCAATTCCTCATTTAGCTATGGAAACCCATGAGGTGAACTTGGGCATATCACATATTCCCAGCCCCAGAAAACTCCATGATGGGTTTGTTTTAGGGTTGCCATGAGTCCACAATGGCTTGAAGGCACATAACAAAAAACCCCAGAAATCTATTGCTTGAGATGTTTATAAAAGGTTGAAAAGAAGGTTTTGCTCAGCAATGGATTCTGAAGAATAGGTTTGGCTTCTCATCCTTGGAGGTGTATTTTTGTTCCACTTTCCCTCTAAGGGTCCTGGGTAGGATGTGAATTCATAAGCCTTTATTCCATTTACTCCCACAACAACATCATGGTGTAAACTGAAATCTAAAAAGTTATCTAAGGCCAACAAAGGATCTGCATGGCTGGGCAGAGATTTTAATCCATGTTTCCACAGTCCAGCACTTGCAAGCTGCTAGCAGAAACAGTTCCCATTGCATAGGCTAATAAGGTTAAATGCATGTACTTTTAAAATTTCATTGACTATGAACTGAAGCATAAAACATCCACCTGTCCTACTAGTACTGGACAGGTGGCAAGACACATAGCTTTGCCTCCCCAGTATCTATTGAATGCATAAGGAGTTCTTTATTAAAAGAGAAAAAAAATAAACAAGTCGGTGTATTGGGAACATTTCTTAGACATTGCTACATATTTGGACTATGGTTTTTTTTAATGAAATTATTTGGAGTGTGCAGTATTTTACTGTTGAACTAGCACACTGCTAAGGCCTTAATCTTACCAATCAATTATGTATCATCACTTGTCACAGAAGAAGTTCTAAAGAATATGCCCCTATGCTCTTTTTTGGTGGCTTGTTTACGTTGCTGACATTTGCCCCACTTAATTGGCTCCCAGACACATGATTAAATAGACAGTAAATACAGCTGACCAGTGCATGTATAATTACAAAACAGCAAGGTAAGTTCGTATTGGTTTAATCTCATTCCATCCCTGAGGCTTTATCACCATTTGGCCTAGTTCCTTTATCCATTCCAAGATGATAACAGCTTTATTTGGCAGTGAATTAAAGAACCAAATAGATTTGTGTCAGTATATAGGTCACCTACAATGACTGAATTTTATGCTACGCTGTCTGCCAACAAGTGCAAAAAAAGCCCACCAGGAGATGGTCAAAGGAAATGGGGAAATAAGACTACAGAGAGCTAACCAGCCGCTTAGTTTGCAGAAACACTGGGTGGAATTTAATTGAACTCTGTCTTGCTGAGCAATCTTTTTGCTCCCAAAACATATTGGCAGGAATGGAAAGAGGTTTGCATCCTTTGCTGCATATGACTGATAAAAGTGAGATAGGAGAGACTGGAATATATACAGAGGCATGCAAATGTGCTTACTTTGATCATTTCGTCAGGTGACAGAATTCACATGAAATGTCAGCTAATTTGATTGAGGATTATAATCATGATGAAGAAAAAGAGTCCTGCTGGATCAAATCAAAAGCCCATCAGGGATGTCATTTTCTTTCTACAATGAAGAGAATGCCCTAACTCAACCGAGTGATTATCAGAAGGCTTCAAATTTGTCGATAGCACAATAGCACCTTTTCAGAGTAATTATGATTAAGAGTACAGAGCACAAACAGACCTGGCAAGCCAGAGACACTAGAATCTTAAATGGATTTTAATTTTGACCTGCTTTTTTTATATTATACTACACAGGGCCAGATTCAAGGCTTTCGTGTTTATCTACATAACTTTTAACACCTTATGACCAGCATCAGAAATATGTCACCTGGCTGCCAGTGTCACATGCAGTTGCTTGGTTGGATGCTCCATTCGTCAGTATATTTATTTATTTAAATATTTAGATCTTATCTTATATCTGAAGATCCCAAGGCAGCAGATAATAAAATCAGTTTGAATAATTCAGCCTTGGAAGCAGCAGAAATAAATCTGCTGCCTCAAATTGTATTAAAATACAGTAGAGTCTCAGTTATCCGACGCAAACGGGCGGCCGCAGTGTCGGATAACCAAAAAAGTCAGATTACCCGGACACCCCATGGCGGCCGCCATTTGGGGTCGTGTCGGGGGCGTGTCTGGGGGCGTTTCGGGGCGTGTCTGGGGGTGTGGAAATGCCCACAGCCACACCCCCAGGCCGTCGCGACGTCGGATAATCCGGAGTGTCGGATAACCGCACGTCGGATAATCGAGACTCTACTGTAATCAACACATTAAAACAATTTAAAGTATATCCATATACAAAGACAGTAGCTGGAATGCACTAAGGCAGTTACGAATGCATAACTTAGAGTTATGTATTTGTGACCGGTTTGTATTCATGGTCCCTATGTATTTGCAGGGATATGTAGGGACCAGGAAAATCCTCTAATCCTCACTTAACTGGGCAGCAACCACTGTGAGCAACAGTGGTCTGTTCTCCTGCTGATTGGGAAGCAGTGGGCTGATGTTTCCATCTCTCTTTCCAGAAGCTATCTCTGGTACAAGGGGAAATTGCATCAAGGACCCTGCTTCTGACTTGCGGAAGATATCATTCATGGGAAGAGGTCAGTTGCTTCCTGATAGAAAACGAAACAGATTCCCATCGCTCATAGTGGCTGCTGCCTGATAAGTAAGAGTTGTGGAGGGGGAGTCAGGCTGGGAGACACTACTTAGTTACATGACTAAGGTGATTACATAGTTAAGTAGGTGATATAGAATCATAGTCAACCTCTTTAGACTCCAAAGGCATTAATGGAAAGCCATGTTTTAACTGGGTACAAAAATGGAGCCATCACTGAGGCCAGCTGGGGCCTCTAAAGTAAGAGTGTTTCAAAACAGAGGTACCACAATAGAGAAGGTCTTCCTTTTGGGGCCTAAGAGGAAAGAGAGTTGGTCCATGATGGCTCAGAACTATATACCAGTACAATTTAGATAGATGCTATGTAATGGATAGGCTTGGCCCAATTGGTTGGGAAACCCCAAAGAAGGACTATACTTGCTGTTTGAGTTTAGAAGGAGAGGCAGTTGCCAAGGCTGAGGTGGAATCTGTTTTCTATTAGAATAAGGTATTTTCAATTGTGTGTTTAGGAAAGAACAAAAGGGCAAATTCTTTGTACTGTAATTTCTATATTGCATTTGCTTCCACTTCACTTTATTTTTATTTAGGGCTTTCAGGTTGAAGAGATGCTGAGCAGCACAGGCAGAAGAATCCTGCAATCAAGTCCTGCATAAGCATCTCATTGGATGCATGGAGCTTTGGGGACCATGCATATAATGTCAAATTCAATATATAACTAGTTGAATTGTTGTTAATATATATATATATATATATATATATATATATAAAGAGAGAGAGAGAGAGAGAGAGAGAGAGAGAGAGAGAGAGAGATTTTAAGTGCAACTGTTTTTGCAATAATCAATTTTAGTCATCCCTATAGAACCCAGAAAAAGGTAAATTCAACCTTCTGGACCTTTGGAATCTACTGATAACTTCCTTTCTGCCACAAGTTTTACAGAATAGTGATTCCTCACCACACCCTACTTGCTCTTATGCTATACTGACTTTTGAGCTGTGTTGCCCTGGCATAGTACTGTACTTTCAACTTCTATCCATTATTGTGAAACCTGGATAGTGGAGAAGGCTGACAGGAAGAAGATCAACTCATTGGAGATGTGGTGCTGGAGGAAAGTTCTGCTGATACCACAGACTGCCACAAAGTCAAATAAATGGGGCTTAGAGCAAACCAAGCCAAAGCAACAAAACCAAGGCTATCGTAGTGTGAACATATCATGAGATGACATGATTCATAGGAGTAGACAATGATGTCTGGAAAAGTGGAAGGCATTAAGAAAAAAGGAGGACCACACTGAAGATGCATCAATTCAATTTATGACCCTGAGTCTGCAAGATGTGATGTTGATGACCACGGCTTGTAGAGGTCTTTTGTTCATAGGGCTACCTTAAGTCAAGGGTGACCTGACAGCAAAAACAACAACAAATGCAGTATTTTGATACATCTTGATTGGACTGCTTCTATAAGGCCCCTCCCTAAACTGCAAACCCCATGATTACATAGGATATTGAAAGTGGAATAATACCACTGTAACAGCCTAGTGCAGGAATGGCCTATACCATTTAGAAATTTAGGCAATTCATAAATATAACTAAATAATTAAGGTAGGGGCAGTCAATAAAATTAGATATGACTGTCTTAAAAATAAAGTAGAGATATTTAAATATAAGAAAATGAAATTCTATACATGGCCACTCAAAGATAAGTAGCATTAAGACCACAGTCCCAAATAAGAAGATAAAGGTTTGCAAACTTATAGAGAAATCTTTTGAAGAAAAATTGTTTACTTAACTTTTATACTACAATATATATATATATATATATATATATAGTTCACCTTCTCAGTGTTGGACATTTTTTTTATATGAAGTAGTTACAGTACTAGTTAAATCCATTTCATTTCAGGTAGTGAGACAACAAACTGAGAAAGTCGAGAAGGGAGGGCTAAATACTTCTGCAAAGCACTGTACTTTTAGAATTTATTTTTTAACATCCTTATGACACCCCCCTCCCGCCTTGTTACAGATAATTTCTTACTTCCTAGTTATCTGATAAATACAACTGTGTAGGGTACTCAAAGATAGAAAAAAGTATTAAAAAAGGATGGGGAAAAATTAATAAATATGTGTCACATGCCTTAAAAATCCTTCTGCTATTTCAAAGACCTATTTTTCAGTCTTCTGAGTCTTGCTGCTTCGATTTTATTTACAAAAAGGTTAATGTGGATATTTAATAAGAAAAGTAGTGATTATACATCTCCTAGAGACCAGAATGTTTAACCTAATTTGTTAAAAGGCATGTCTAATTTAGGAGAACAGTTACAGGCACAGCATATTTCTAGCTCAGAGGGCACAGGATGAGTTTATAAAATTAACAGTGAAAAGATGTGCTGATGGACACTAGCCAGAGGGCTTTAAAGATAGGACAGGCAAACTCATGCAGGGCAAAACTATTAATGGCTAGTCTTCGTAATGGCTACATGCAACCCATAGTTTAAGAAATAGCATGCCAATTGTGAGAGAGCATGAATGGTGGGAACTATAGTGCTTATTTACTACTCATGGACTTCCAAGAGGAGGTTCGTGAACAGTAAATGGAGTGAGTACACCACCATATGCTTGAGACTTGTTGATCACCGTGGGCAATAGGAAACTAGACTAGGTGGAATTTCTGATTGGAATCCTATCGGTGACTTAGGGTTCGGCCAGCATATGTAATTTTGGAGGCATTGAAAAAAGGGTTGATCAGTGCCTCCTTGCCCAGTGGAGACAGCTTCCCAACACCAGAATATATAGCTTTTTAGTGGCCAAGGAAAGTGGCCATACATAGGCGGCATACAGCTGAAGTTGTCCAGCTGGGAAATGAGAGCAGATATTCTCCCAGATCTCTAGCATATACTAACGTACTCTCTTTCAATCTGGAATAGCAGTCTCTATTGTCCATCCCTGTATATAATCTTGCTCTAGCCATGAAATAGTCATTGGGATGTGTTCCAGCACTGGGAAGCTCCCTTCTGCTGGAGACAAAATTGGTATCCCAGCATAAGCTTTGTGATGTAGGATCTTGGCCTTGTTATACACCTAGAAATGTTCTCTTAACCTGCATCATTTTAGTACATATTGTTTTTACACTACAGATGAACAACAAACAAACTGATATTTTGTAAAAGAGTGGTACACAGCCTTTGGCTTTCCCAATATTACACACTTCAGTTCCCACACTCCCTGCCTGGCCAGTAGCTATGCAAGCTGCATAAGAGCTGAAGCCCAATGCTGACCACTGGTCATGGTTAGTGGAGCTTCTAGGTGTTTTAGCATGCCTATTCCTCCTGCAGGGTGGGCATAGTGCAGACTGCATGGGTCCCAAAATTCAATTTTATCTTCTTTCTGTGAACCCTCACATTTTTCTTCGTTTTCTTTTAAAAAAACTCGGCATCATGGTTGGCTGCCAAAATTTGGTAGCAAATCACTAAATGCACTACAGCTAATATAGTTAATATAGTTCCTTTTTAGTTCATTATCAGCAGTCTATATTATATTAATAAAAATCAATATAAGTACATTCAAGGTTCTTATTAAATAAAAATAAACAAAATAATAATCAATTAAGACTAGTGGATTTCATTTGTTGATAATGAAGGTTTAAGTGGAAGATTTTAATGAATTTCACAATATTTAATAAAAAATATTTAAATTATTTCAACTAATTGTTAACCTATTTTACCTCTATGTAGCTCATGTTAATGTATTTTCAACTTTTTCAAAATGCCTTTAAAACAGCAAATGCAAATTGGAGCATTTGATCAATCTGAAAGAGATACTTAGCCCTAGTAGAGTTGCCCTGTCCTGCTGACCAGTATGTACAATGGACAGAAAATAAATGGCAGCAAATGACTCAGAAGCAGGGGTATGATTCTTTATTAAGCTTCTTCTTGAAAGTAGCAACAAGCAATTTTCAGCAATGTTTTCCTGCTGTGAGAAAGTCTTTCAAAACCATGCAAAATTCCAACATGGCTCCTTTGCACAGAAAAGAGTATTTTGTATATTTTAATGGAGAAATATTAGTTCTTGTGCAGGGATACTAGCAGAGCTGGAGTGTTTGAGGAGAGGCTCACCACACCTTCAGATCAGTTACTGCAGCACCAGCTGTTTGCACTGAATGATCAGCCTCCCTAGATAAGGCAGGCAGCAAACACTCTACAGTTACTGGAACTTCCACTTTGTGAGAGACATCCAAACCAGCTCAGAAACTCTGACCTGTTTGTGAGACCGTACTACTCTTTGTACACACAACTGTTCATTCGGTTCCTCAGTTTCTGACTGATATTCTGGCTCTCAGCCTCTACACTAATAATAATCTACTACACAGCTTCTCAGTTCCCCAAGTGAGTTATGACAGCTTTTTTCCAGCCTCCTAGTGCAGCAGAACAAAGCAGCCTCTGCGAGTTTTCCTTATTAGGCAGCTTGTGCAAGGTAACCTGGCCTTCCAAGACCAGGTGGCCCAATTCACAGCTACAGTCCAAGCTCTGCAAGCTAAGCAGGCTGCCTGGACCACCCTTGCTGCTCTGGTGGTGAAGCTTCAGTGCCCCATAGCTCCACTGTTCAATGGTCCAGCTTCCAGTATTCCTAGCTCTAAATCAGTTGTTTATGAGCTTGAGGGCTGAAACATTCCCTGATGATAAAATGAAGGTTGGATTTCTTATCCTGGCTCAGCTGCCAGATGGGCTATTCGTTTACTGCTGGAAAAAAGCACAGTGTTAGACAACCTAGCAACTTTTATCCAGTATCTCAAGGCTAGATATGAGGATCCAGTGAAGGCTGTTACTTTTAACAGATGCATTCAAAATCTACAGCAGGGCCAGTAACCCCTGACAGAGTATGTGGCTGAATTCAGGCTCTTGAAACAGGACCTTCAATACAACAAGATAACTTTCACAGACCAGTTCCAAGAAGGGCTGTCTGAAGATAGACCCACAATCCTGCTACCTCTGATTTGCCTCTGGATATAGTAGTGACTGGAGAACCAGTGAACCTATGCATGTCCTTGACCAATCCCTGGAGATCTTGCTCTCACGTCCTCTTCATCTGGATTTCCTGCCTTTTGTAGAACCCGTGTAGCTAGGATGAGCCCACCAGTGGCTGTTCCCAACTGACAAGCAAAGACATAGGCGTCTTGGCCTCTGTCTGTATTGTAGCCAGAAGGGTCCTTTCACTGACCAGCGTCCTGTCAAAATGTCAACCTGCCTGGATCAGGGGAACAGTCATGTCCTAGCCTTAAGGCCCACAATCAACCATGGCCTATCATCCAGAAGTGCATGTTTAACTTAAAGTCCCAAGGCAGGGAGCCATGCCAATGCAGGTCTGGACTCAGACACCAGCACAAGCTTCATAGACACCTACTTTATATATCTGCACCAGATTCCCCAACACTTCCTAGAACACCTGGTGGGGGTGGTAGTTCTGCAAAAGCAGGTCTTGCTTATGGACACAGGGAAGCAACAGGAAGCTCTTCAGCTGTACTTGGCCACCACCTCTGATATTACAGATTGCATAACCATTCAGAATAGGTACCTTTTGCCTCCGATTTCAGAATTGCTGGAGAGGCTCTGCGACACTTGCATCTTCACCAAGTTGGAACTTTGAAGGACATACGACCTTGTCCTTATTAGGAAGGGGAGGCAAGTAGATGATGATCTTCAGCCCACAGTGTGCCTATTTTGAATACATAGTAAACTCTTTGGATTTTGCAATGTTCCACAGTCTTCTAATACCTAATAATGACATTTTAAGAATCTTCTTAGACCACTTCATGATTATCTACCTGCATGATATTATGGTCTATTCCCATGACCCCTCAAACATGTCCAGCATTTTTATGCCATTCTGAAATGCTTGTAGGAGAACCAGCAGGTATACAAGTCAACTCGGATATTCTGCCCTGTTTGTGAATCCAAACTACTCTTCTGCATGCCTCTCTGTTGATTTTAGTTCCCCACCTTCTGAATGATATCCTGGCTCTCAACCTTTGGACTGCTAATCAACCACATGGCTTCTCAGTTCCTAAAGTGAATCATGATATAATTATATTTTCTGTGTAAAATAACCATATGCAAACTTTACACAAAATAAAACTCTATTATGGCATTTTCAATGCACAAACAACATTTTCTGTGCAGGAATTAGTATTTCTCCATTGAAATATTATTTTGCATGCGGAAAGTGTTTCCTGCACAAAACAACCATATCCGAATTTTGTGCAGAATAAGTCCTGAACTGTGAACATTCTTGTCAGTCCAGGATTCCTCTCATTAGAGTTTCTCAACCCTCTGAAGACTAGTTTTTCAATTTTTGTTAAAAAAATATTTTTGAAAATTCTTTCTGTCCTTATTAACAGAAATACCTACACAACTAAGGATGACTCGTGTATAAGATGTTGCCATTATGTGTGCTTTTCTCATACATGAGTGAAAGACAGACCATGTTCTTCCTTGTTTTCATAATTTTCTTGATTTTGGATTCTTACTCTTCTTCCTTCCTTCAGACATTTACTCAGCTCATGAAAAGTGTTAGTTTTAGGTCTATAGCTACCATTGTAAGTGGAAAATTCTGGATGCAGTAACTCCAATTCTGTGTCTACTCAAGCAGCATATACTGTGTCCAGTTCTGGGCACCCCAATTCAAGAAGGATATTGACAAACTGGAGCAAGTCCAGAGGAGGGCGACCAAAATGGTGAGAGGCCTGGAAGCCATGCCCTATGAGGATAGACTTAGAGAGCTGGGTATGTTTAGTCTACAGAAGAGGAGGTTAAGAGGGGACATGATAGCCATGTTTAAATATTTGAAGGGATGTCACGTAGAGGAGGGAGAAGACTTGTTTTCTGCTGCTCCAGAGACCAGGACAAGGAGCAATGGATTCAAGCTGCAGGAAAGGAGATTCCACCTGAACCTCAGGAAGAACTTCCTGACAGTCAGGGCTGTCCGGCAATGGAATCTGTTGCCTCGGAGTGTAGTGGAGTCTCCTTCCTTGGAGGTTTTTAAGCAGAGGCTGGATGGCCATCTGTCGGGATTGATTTGAGGGTGTTCCTGCATGGCAGGGGGTTGGACTGGATGGCCTGTGTGGTCTCTTCCAACTCTGAATTTCTATGATTCTATGATTCTATGATCATAAATTAAGTCCCATTCCATTAGAAGTTAAAATGTCTAGCATAAATTCCCTGCTCTGAAATGTGAAAATGTTCAGGTTTGCTAACAGATGAAGAACTTTCTAAAAGCAGTTCCTAAGTATGGTTTAATTTATCCTTTAAAGAGGAGTATGGGATCTGTGTTCCTTCAGATGTTCTTGAATGCCAGTTCCCATCAGCCTTAAACAATAGTGCAGCATGGTAGAAGCAGTAGTTCAGAAACATCAGCACAGGAGCACTGAAAGTTTGCCCCTTCTCCCTTAAAAGAAGGGGATGGGGTACACCAGCAGACAACATATTAAAGTTAACCAAGCATAAAACCATCTAAAGTTAAAAACATCTAAATTTGATTCCAGTTCACCTTTAACTCCTGTACAACTTAACACCTATTTATAGCTTGGATTTACTTATGCTTAGAGAAAAAATATAGTTTAGCAAATCCTGCCTGAAGTTGCAAATCACACGTAATACAATATTTACTTTCTAAATGTCATGTTTAAGGAAGCTTTTATGGCACAGCATGGTGGTTGAATCCAATATCTGGTGAATCCTTGGGAACCAGGATAGAGATATAGGTGGGGCAAGTTAATTCTCATGCTGAAAGGGCATGCTTCTAAGCATCTTGGTTTGTTTTCCTCTTCACCACAATTTCTTACACAATTAAATGTCCTGAGCAATTATTTATTCTGTCAGCAATGCACGTGTGATCTCTATTATTTCAGCCCTACAACAGTCAAAGGGAAAATGGATTAACCTTTTATTACCTACTCTTCATCCAGGGTATAGCTGTTCACTGTCTATTCTGTTATATTCAAATCATGAAAGATAATGCAGTAACTAAATTCTTCTTGCAAAGAAGACTTCTCATACATTTTTTTCTGCCAAGTTAAATCAAACACTCCATCTTCAAAGCAGACCTACGCAGGACAAAGTGTATCTAGCAGCACCATCTTATGTATGCAGCACATCTACACAGATGTAAGTCCTATTGAGCATGTAAAACTCTCAATATCTTGGGACCAGGGTCTTTGGAGAACCATCTTAATCTGTACATTCTATGTCATGTCCTTCTTGAGTGTACACTGTTAAAAACTGTTAGATCAGCATGAACAAGAGATAGGACCTTTTTAATGGTGGCCCCGACATGGTGGAGTTTTCTTCCTCTTAATGTGCAACTATCCCCTTTTGTAGAAGGGATAAAGGCTTTTGTGCTTAAAGTTGCTTCCAATTAAATCTGTCATTGGCTTCTCTGGTTAAAAAAAAGTTTGCAGACTACTTTGCATGCCTGCTACCCTGACTGTTATGTCATCTTCTCAGTTATGCTCCTAATAATTGCTATTTTGTGAGGACAGAAAAATGAAAAGTGGCTAAGAAAATGCTTTAAACAAATAAATCAGAATAGGATTGCAGCAAAGACCAAAGTCCTTAGAATAGTAATTGGAGAGGAAAACTTAAAAACTGAACAAAAATACCAAAGGATTGGAGAAACATTTCCAATCATTTTGTCTCTTCTGCCTAAGTGGCAATAACTATGGAGACACAAGAAGTTGCTTTATATCATGTTAGACTATTTGTCTACCCAGGCCAATGTTATCTGTTCTGGCCAGCAGTAGCTCTGCAGGGTTTGGGGCAATCTTCTTTTCTATCAGCCAAATCAGACCTTTTAAATGGGGATGCCAGGAATTGAACTTTAGACCTTTTGCATGCAAAGTGTGTGGTTCAACATTAATCTATGGTTCCATTCTAATTACTATGTCAATTAGAATTTCAATTAATTTTCCTGGTGCAAATCCACACCTGCAGATGAAGTCCAATGTGAATAATGTGTTCTTTTATGATTTGGTTTCTCTCTTACCTCAGAAAAATTCACTTTTTGGATTTGAACTCCCTGGCTCTCCAGCCACACTTGTTACCACTTATGCTGGCTGGGAGATTCTGGGAACTACAGATAAAATATCCCTTTTCTAAGCTCTTTCTCCATACACTCAGATGGAAATAAGATACGCTGCTTCAAGCTAGGGACCTTCTAATTCAGTAGTCTTTTTCTAACCATGACCAGCCAAAATGCAGAATGAAACAAGAATGCAGAGTGACCCCTTTGGTATGTTGTTTATCTTAGCAGTTGCTGTCCTCCATTCATCCCTCCATAGGTACATGCATGCACACACAGACACACACACATCGAAACTGTTTTAATGTTTATTGTAACTGGTAGTGTATGAGAACATAAAAGAAATCCTGTAGAATCTTTGAGGCCAAGGAAAAGATATTCCTAGCATAATCTTTCATAGACTCAAGCCTGATCCATTCCACTTCATTAGATGGCTTTATAATTTGGGATGTCAAGGACTGGAGTTCATGAAAACTTATGCTAAAAAATTTCTTTTTCTCAGTCTGAAAAGTGCAAAAGGATTCCTTTATATCCTTTTTATGCTGAAACAGACTGAAATGGCTATTCCTTTGGACACTACTACAATATAAGTAGAACAAATGTGGAAAGTTATAGCTTTATCCATCCATATTTGCAGTTATATTAATTGGTTATAATAGTGCAAAGGTTCTGCCTATTTCAGTTTGTAACTTGGTAATAGAATATAAAAATCTGTAGAACTATATATGTCCTGAAAGCAGGATATTGTGGATTACTGTGGTTCATTTAGTACATTTGTACTTTTATTGTTGCAGTTTCACTCTGTCAGTGGGTGGGACAGAAGGAGTGGAATGTTTGATGTTCTTTCTACAGTTTGAGTTTCTGACTGAAGGAGTCATTTTCCACAATCTCTCAGAAACCAGCTCAAATCTTTCATATTTCAGAGCTTTGAAAGTGGTGATACACATGGTCTTGGAATGTTGGTATGGTAGGTTGCTGCATATTTACTGATTTGACCAGATTCATTTAAACTACAGGAAATCAAATCATATATTTGATAGTTAATTTGTCTGAGAGAGAAAATAGTGAAACACCCATTTATTAAAGTAGTTTGCTGGTATTACATCACAGTGTGAGAAATTGCAGCCTGTGTGCTGCTTGTTATCCCAGCCCTTTTTCAGAGCCCCTGACTCCTCCAACACCTCTAACCCCAGCCTCCAAATTAAATATCTGGACAAAAAACAAAACAAAAAACTATCATATAGGTTGTTGTGGGTTTTCTGGGCTTTGAGGCCATGTTCTATTAGTATTTGCTCCTGACGTTTCACCTGCATCTGTGGCTGGCATCTTCAGAAGTTCAGAGGAACCTCTGAAGATACCAGCCACAGATGCAAGTGAAACATCAGGAGCAAATACTAATAGAACATGACCTCAAAGCCCGGAAAACCCACAACAACTTATGGATTCCGGCCATGAAAGCCTTCATCAAACTATCATATGTTTCCAACATCATTTGGAACACCATCATGAGACAATCCTCTCCCCCAGCTCTTATCTCAAACTTACTTGAGATGGCCAAAATTGCCCAGAAACATAGAAATGCAAACCAGAAGTGACTTTTTCACTTCCAGGTTACATTCTTGGCCAATCTTAGGATGAAAAAACTTCAAGGATGAAAACTAGGTCCTGGCAGAACTGCCCACTTTTGTTTTCCATGGATAAAATTGAGAGAGATCAGGACAAAACAGTGTGCACCGCAAACTGCATGTGAAATATTCTCAAGAGAAGTACAAAAGAGTCTTGTAAGGAGAAATTTATTTTGCTGTACATCAACCTTCCCCCATTTTCTGAGGTCTCTTCTAGACAATAATTTTTCTGCAGTCACATTCCAGTTCTAAAAGAGTGTGAAACTGGCTGGGAAGAAAATGGTCAGAGAGAAAGGAGGCTGAGGGCAAGATGGCAAGTTGGAGGAAAGCTCAGTACTGTCATCCATTCCCACATATCCTTTGGCTCAGACACTATTTTGAATGGATGGAAGGCCACAAACTCACATAATACATAAATCTCCTGATGTCAATTTTGGTTCAGACTGGCAATGTGCTGAAAAAATTTCCCACCTCAGTTTTTTACCGTTCTCATTTGATTTAATAGAAGACTTTTAAAAAAAAAAATGTTCAGAAGAGGAAGACATTCAGAGAAGGTCTAGATTGAAGTTCAGGTTCTTGTGCTTAAAAGTTCTTGTGCTAGGGAATGTGTGTGTCTGAATGTCTTTTCTTTTATTGAACGATCATCTCTCTGCCATTATCCTTCAGTCTACTTGGCTTCAATTTAAAGGAGGAGATGTCATAAGGTAACATGTGGCTTTTATATGTATATTAGGAAATACAGGTAGGTAGAAAGGTGATGAAGTAGAATAGGAAAAAGGAAACATACCTAGCATTGTGGTAAGGTAGGGTTTTAAAAAAACTTTTTAGAGAGCAAGTTCAGTAGACAGCCAGCATGCTGTGGCATTGGATTATGTCTCTGGAGTCCAGGGTCTGATTCCTCACTCAGCCAGGGAAATCCACAGTTTGGCATGGGCAGGTCTACAGTCAAGCCATGCTCTCTGTTTGCATGTGTTTCTCTACCATTTCCCCCCAACTTGGGTTTATTCTACAATTCTATCAGGGAAGATCTAAATGCCTCAGGCGTAGCTTGGTAAGAAACTCCAAGAGAAGGTCTGTAGAACATCGTTCTAATGACTTAATACCATTGTCTGTTCCCCATATAGTTATTTAGTTCACACCAATAAATCTGGTTTAATAAGCAGAAACCCTCCTAGAGCTGTTCAGTTCTCTAAGAGTGCATTATGCCTTCAAGTGCATTATGTACATAACAAGTAGGCCTAAGGAAACAAAGGAAAGGTGAGTTTCTTATTGCTCTTGAGTGAAAGTGATGGGAAATAAGGATAGAACTCACACATTTATTCTGTTCAGGATTACTTTGGCTGTGTCATATAAGTTCTTGCACAAAAGAGAAGTGCACATTGTGCAGATTGTGAAACAGCAGGGAATGTCAATGCCAGCTCTGACAAAATGCCTCAGTAAACTAGTCATGGCAACAGTTATGTACGGATAGCTTAAGGACTATCAAGTTTGATAGGCAGAAAAAATGAAGGTTGGAAAGTTACAGATCTTTTTTCAGCCCTACCTCAGCCCCATCTTCAGTTATATCATCCCACCTTACAGTGAAATCATTGCCTCAGGCAAAGAAACATTTCATTTTATTTCTGACATGACACTGTCATATTTTATGTTTCATCACCCTTGCTCCAAATGATTGGGTGCTACCAGTTGGGACAGGAAGTTACATGCTAAGGCAGTATTTTGACTGAGGACAGTAAAGCTATACTTTTCATGAGAAAAAGAGATTTGGAAACCCTTTTCAAAGGCTGCCCTATGTCTGAAATAATGTGAAATTTGGGCTCTTTCTTACAAATAGAAGTGAAAATGGACATGGCTACAGCAGTTACTATTAGGTGAGCAAATAAGTAGGAAGGAAAGGTGAAATTCACATGTAAGTGTGTGACCTACTATCATAGCAGAGACAAATGTTAAGGGGGCAGTTTACAGCATATCATTGTGAATTCATTTTTATATTCATGTGTCTTAGCCATGATCACACCTACAACAATTCAATGTGACTGTATGATTATTTATGTCAGGGGTGGTCAACGACAGACCATTTTTCTGCCTCTAGGACCCCTTAGGGGTCACATGCACTACCAAAAGATTGGGGGGAGGAAATCCCAGAAGCTAGAAGACACAGAAAGTAGCTTGAAGTCACTTGAAGTCCAAGAAAGTGGTTTGAAAGAAGCTTAAGAACAGGACAGTACCACAATAAACCTTCTCTGGTTAAAAATCAGTTCTAAGGATGGGCCAACTGAATCCTCGAATCCTCAGCAAGGATTTGAGATTCGCGAATCTAAATCCCTATGGAATCCCTATGGTAAAATAGGCAAACCAAATCTTTCGAATCCACCAGCCAAATAGTTTGTTGGAGACCAGGATGCCTGAAAACCTGGGAGGCTGGGATGCACAAGGGGCAATAGCAAGTAGGTGAGTTTTTCCTGTGGAGTAATAATGGCCTTTGCTAACAATTTCAGAAATTACATCTGGAGTTCTATTCTAATATATTTAAACTGAACATTTAGTGTTTAAGTTCAGCACTATTTTCTGTGCTGAAAATCAATGGCATGTATAAATGCTCGGGTCAGTGGGTCTCATGCCTATTAGAAGTGGTGGGGCAGAGGGCAAGGTCACACAATCTCATCCAGTGATTGCCACATATAGGCCAGCATAACTCCTTCCACAAGACCAGTGCCTGGTTATAAACCTATAGCCTAGAATAGGATGAGAAATGAAATGTCTGTCATGGTTTCTCATGAGCCGCATGACAAACCACATGTAGCAGAAAGGAAAATTGTTTTTAAAAATTGGCACCTCCGGAACCTGCCAAAGGCCTGATTGGCCAGTGGGCCCCTTGGTGCATGAAAATTATGAGATAAAGCTGCATGTACACCGAAGGCTTCTTGTGCCCAGGGCTGCCTGCCTGTACTCATTTGTGCTGCCTGTGGCTGCTTGTGCTGCCTGTGCCTGTGGCTGCCTCCCTCTGCAAGGTAATATAATTATTCTCTATTCTTTTGACTTGAGACTAAAGGGTGGGGATTGGGAATTAATTGAGACTGGAGTAGAGACTTGACTTGAAAGTCCCTTGCAGCACTTGAGACTGGACTTGAGGGTAGAGAATGGAGACTGGACTAGAGGCTATTTTTTGTTTTGTTTTGTTTTTAAAGTGCGTTGTTGCAGGACTTGAGACTTGACTTGAGACTGCAGGGTGCAGAATTGAGACTGGAGTAGAGGCTGGTGTTGTTGTTTTTTAAAGTACCTTGTTGCAGGACTTGACTGGAAGGTACAGTCTTCTTGAAATTTCAAGGACAGCTGAAAGATTCCTTTGCATATCTCCCTTGCAAAGCTCTTTCATACACAATTCTGGAGTTTGTACTTTTAGGAAGGTGTCACAGCCTCCTCTGTCAAAGTGTGCTGATACATCATCAAACTACAAACCCCAGGATGCGATAAGGAGCTATGCAAAGAAAATCCAGTTTTGACCTGGATTATCTCTGTACTGTAGTATGTGGCCTTGTTTACACAGGCAGGAAAATGTGGGATTTATCCACATTTTCCAGCCTGTGTGGAAAGGGCCTTCATGTCATTTTCAACCTGGGGAGATCCTGAGGCAAAACTATGACAATTGTCCTGGCCAGATTTCTTCAGAGGGAGGTTTGCCTTTGCCCAGGCTTTTGCTGAGGCTGAGAGAGTGTGTCTTGCCCAAATTATCCTTCTTTACCTTGCTTTTTAAACCCTTTTTTAAAAATGGATTTGAAAGATTTGAGATTCATGAGATTTGTGGATTCTCATAACCTTCCAGGGATTTGGATCCAGATTCAGATTAGGAAAATTCTGGACTTTTCCCATCCCTAATCAATTCCCAAAGGCTTTCAGGAATAGAAAGCTCTTAACCTGTCACTGAAAAGATTACAAGGAAAGAGCCATCCAAACATCCCCAGAGATGGAGTTCCAAAGTGTGGGCACAACCACAGAGAAGGTCCAGTCTCACATTCTCACCAAATTTGCCTGTGATGGTGGTAGAATAGAAAGAAGTGCTTCAGCTGAGGTTCTCAAAGCTCTAATGGGTTCATATGGGAAGATATAGTCCTTTCAACAGCCATGACTTGTGCTGTATGGTGAATTAATTTGCCCTCCTAGTTTAAAATCACTCATCCCTACCACAGAGATACATTTTCCAATCACTGTCCCCAGCCCAGGTTTATAACCAGTCCCAAAACAGATGTAAACGATAGACATTCAAGTTTCAAGTTTATTCCATTACATGGTTTACATGGACAAGCTCATTCCACAGACTAAAGAGGTAGTTTTTTTAAAAGGTACTCAATCTATTTATTTCATTACACAAGATTTTAAAACAAAGAAATCTGGGAGATGTTACCTGTCCACAACAGGTAATTCTGTCTTGTGCTGAAGAGAAAAAGTGTAGTCTAGAGAGTCTGAAAGGATTGAGGACCACAAGAACAGCTCCAGGGCCACACTTTGCACATCTCTGATTTATAGTGTAGAACTATAAACACAAGAAAGCACATGTGGTCCACAGTGAACAACACTGTTGGCTCCCCTGGGGTCTTAAAGACCCTGAATAGTCACAACTCTGCTCAGAAATATCATTTTACATGGAGAAAGTGCTGTTTTCTGTGCAAAAAGCAATCACATATTAATGTTGTGTAAAATAAGTGCAGAACTGCAAATAGACTGAAAATTGCAGCTTTTGAAGACTTCACACCATGGGAAGAAAAAAGGATAAAAATTATTTTTTGCTTCCTTCACAAACCAAATTAGCAAAGGATTATATGTGGACTGGTTCTCTTCCAATCTGCATGAACCTGCATGTGAATGAACCTGTGTGACTTTGTGTATTTCTACTCTCTGCCTACTGCTTGCACAGTTATGACAATACTATAAGCTTTCACTTTGACTTTCATAGAAAGCACAAACCTTATTACATCTCTGCTATCTCCAAACATCTTTCTTATCACCTGGGAAATGGTGTTTTGTTTAAGCAAACTTGGATCCAGCTGTGGTTTCATATCATGCCTTGTTCTGAGTGCACAGTTTAAATCAGGGATGACCAACTTAACTGGAGTCTGGAGAGCCTCACTGCTGGGTGTACCTCCTGCCACTTCACTTCACTGAAATTCAGCTGTGTACTGAGAAATAGAAGTGGGACACATCACTTCAAGTTAGCCCAAGGTACACTATCTTGCACAAACAAGGCTCTGTCAAGAACAAATAGCAGCAACAACATTTATTCTTCTCCGAGACCCTTGTGATGAATATGCTTTCTCATAGATGTTGAACAAGACTGAGATGGCAGCTCTGGGACCAAATACTTCTCAGAACAAAGAGGACAGTAACATAATGTGTGTCTAAATCATTGGAAACGTTTTGTACCAGCTCAGATGTTAGAAAAAGCTCATTTCAGGTACTTCAACTGACATGATTGATGGTCTCTATAAACCTATCGCTTACACCTGTTAACAGGCACGAGTACATGTTTGAGAAGAGGCATTCATCTGTGATGTGCACATTGCTGTTGAAACTTGTTGAGTATTCAGTCTCACCCACCCCCTTTGGATAAGATTTTCATATCTTCATGCCATTGCTACATTAGTATTAGTATTACAAAAGCAATTAAATGAGGTTTACCTGACAAGCAGCAAGAGGGAAGAGAAGGGAGAAAGCAGTGTGTAGGAGGTTCTTTTTAAAATGGAAATGTGCTATGTCTCAGCCCACTACATCTAAAAGTCTCTGGTTAAATTGTGTAATGCCATTTCTAAATAGATAAAATTCAGACGTGAGCACTAATGTCAGTTGAGATCATGCTTCAGAAAACTATGTGCATCATATAGTTACATCTCTATAGTTATATTTCCTGATGCTACCACCCACAAACCCACCTTATAAGCAATGAAGTCCCCTCTCTGCAACACTACTATTTCCATGTTGCCAGAGAATGGGGGCAATCAGGAGGGATGTGTCCAGCTATTTTCCTATAGCTGGATGCACTGTGATAAGCATATGCAGAGACTTCTAGAGGTCTTTAGGATATCTCTGCTGATGAAGCCCATGCAGCTCATCCAGCCACAAAAAAATAGCTGGACCTGTCCCTATTGATTGATACACTCTTTGAAAATATGGAAATGGCTATCTTGGTGGTATGGATCTGTGCTGCTTGAAAGATGAGTTTCATTGGTGATTTTGGTAGTTGTATGGTTGGAACAGAATTATGACTTTTCTACCAACTGGAAAAGTGAGTTGCAATGGTATAAGTTTGACTTAGGCCATCATAATTTACTAACAGACCTAAATGCTAGTGGCTGTGGATTAAAGCCAAGAGACTGTTCAAAAATTGTTGATTATACAACTAGTTACTAAATAGATACTAAAATCACTTTGGAGCAAGCCCATAATTTATCTCATTTCACTTTATAGCTTTTGTCCTGCTGGTCATCTCTTGATTCCATGTGTCCATCCTCAAGGGTAATGTGGCAACAAAGGCACAAATGCATTCAGAAAGTAATTCTGTGAGTGAGAGGATCCCTAATGATGCTCTCTGACTGGGACATGTCAGAAGCTTTTTACCTGAAATGTCTGCAAACACCTTTATGGTAATCACAGTTATTCCATGTGTAGCATCCAGTTGGTTGTCTCAGGAAGATGTGTCTCAGGGTATAAGTCAGTGGTCAACATTTCCAGATGTATGGAGGGGGGGTCTTATCTTTCCTGAGATCTGATTGATTACCCTGGAGACTCTTGGCCTTGCCTGTCTGTATTCTGGTTCTCACATTCACCTGTTCCCAGAGAAAGTGAAAGCATGCAAGACAAAAGGAGATAGAACAGCACATGCCTTGCATTTTCACTTTGGGTAGCCTTTGTGGATTGGGGCCAGAGTGAAAAAGAGGTGAGAAACATCTATAAAATTAAACTTCAGGAGGAGAAAGTGGACAAAGGTTTTTCCCTTTTTCTCTCTTACAGTATTCAAACTCTTGTGTCAAACCCAATGAGGCTGGTTAATGATATTTAAGCAATGAAATCCATCACTACCATATGTGATGATGCCACCAACATGGGATTTTGAACTAGGTCTAGACAAATTCATGGAGGATGAGCATATGAAAAAGGCTATTAGTTATGGTGTTTATATTACATTTCTTCCTGGATCACAGGCAGAATGTTTCTGAATAACAATTGCTGGGGTAATACCAATAGGATTTGGGAGAAGGAGAAGGCCCACATGTACTGCTTGTGGTCTTCCTATATAGGTATCTGATTGGCCACTGTTGGAAACAAGACATTGGATTAGATTATGCTTTTGGCTGATCCAACAGAGCTCTTCTTATGATCTACATTCTGTACCAATGCTGAAAAGACAAAGATGATAGTGACCGGGGCCATTTCTGCCCTAGACTGTTATAGTGCTATTATTCTACTTTCAACATCCTATGGAATCCTGGGGTTTGCAGTTTAGGGTGTGACCTCAAAGGCCCCAGGAGGATGGGACCCTATTCCAAGAAAGAGGGCATTTAAGGTGCCTTTGTACAAGGAATCCCCTTCCCTTTGGAGCCACCATTAGTACAATAATGTCTCATCATATCATAGTGTCTCACACTGAACCTACATAACACTCAATTCTCACAAGCACAAAGCAATTTCATGAATGTATCTTGAAATTAAACAACATAATACAAATTGGATTAGTTACTCCTTAACACCTTTACCCATCCTGTTGTACTCTCCCAATCAATAAGGGTAGGTCCAGCCAGAATTTTTGTTTCTCATTCAACACCAGATGCCATGTTACTGATTGCAAGGAAAAGCTTCACATTTAAATTCTTTCTGACAAATGCCAATAAACAGCACCTGTAGGTCTGGAAAACAGCATAGGATGTCCTTAAATACCGTCCCTGTGTAGTAAACAAATTGATTGGTTCGCTCAAATCAAAAATGCCAAGAGGGAGGGGATTTCAGTTAGAAATGGCACCAATCTCTCTAGCTGAGATTGTGAAACCAAATTAAACTGAATTCAATTTGCAAAAGAGAGAGGGCAGAGCAAAGTGCACCACCTAGGAGAAAACAGCCAATTCCCAAAGCTTGAAAACACTTATTCCACCTATCAGCCATTATCAGGTTGATGCTACATTTCCTTTACTCAGTAAATACTCATTATATACTCCTAAAGGCCACTGGGCTTCTTTCTTTTTCTCTTGGTGATGCAGTGGAAAGTGAAATTTATTTATTCATTCATTCTGCTTGCACCAGGACCATAGCTGTAAATCAGACTAAGATCCTCTGCACACATACCTAGGCAAAAGTTCTATCAACTCAGCTGGACTTCCTTCTGAATAAACATGGATAGAATTTTGCTGTAATCATCAGCAGAAGAAACATCTGCTCTACTTATCAAGTATGAGGGGCCCATAGGCTTCTTGAAGCCCTTGGGAGATTTTGTAGTTAGTGAGTGCTCTGACAGACCATCCCAGTGTTTTCTTCCTCTTGACTCTTTTTACCTTGCCATACTCTGAGAAACAAAAACCAGAGAGTATGGCTGTTTAGAATTTCCTATACCCTCTTCCAGGATATTTCATTCTTTCTCACAACATCTATTTTTCTATTCAACTGCCCCCTCAACAATTAGTCAACTTTCTGTGGCCATTGAGTATGTTCAGTTCTCATTAGAGCTCACTCCTCCCAAGTCTTTCTGCTTCTGCAAACATTGTGGTCCCCTCGGTATTCTGATATCTCCCTTTTATGTTTTGATGGTTTGTATTAGCTACATAAGGATCCACACTTACCCAAGCAGCAATAGTGGTTGCTGCCAACTGGACGAACTTTGCAATTGGTGAATGTGCTCTGAAAGCAATAGGGATTTTTCTCAATGAAAAAAAAATCAAAACAAAACAGAAAGGCCTTTAATGAAATTTACAAGTCCCCTCTCCTCCGGCTTAAAGTTTTAGTCCTTCACTTATATTCTAAAAAGACTAGCAAAAAGGCCATTACAAAAAGCAAGGGAATGGGCCTTCCTTTGCTCATCCACCTTGCAATGTCAGTTCTCATGAAAGCTACAGTTTCATGAAAATGAAAACTTATCATTCTACAGAGAAATACTGAGACATAAGAATATAACTAGTTGTGTTGTGCTGGTATCATTAGTAGTCTTTATAGACTTTAGTATATGAAAAATATTGTCCATTATGTTTATGGACAGAAGCTTCAACAAACTGAAATGGCTCATACAACTGACTGTATACCTTGTTTAAGAAATCATCCAGAACCCATTGTTTAACCAACATTATCAACATGGTTTTAATACCATGTGAACCAGGGGATTTTAATTTGACATAAAAACCCACATTTTTACATCAGCAGTCAATTATCAGGAGATTAGTTGATTTTTTACACTGTTTTAATCAAGTGATACATAGGCCCTTTCTGCAGCACCTCCCCATCTGGCAATGAGGAAGGAAGAAGGACAGGACCGTGATGATGCTTCTGCATGTTGTTGTTGTCCTGTTTTTCTCCTGTCCCCAGGTAGCACACCACCATCCCATGTTTACCTGTCCTGTGGAAGCTGCAGAAGAGCAATAGCTGCACTTCCTGCCCCAGTGCAACCTGGGAAAGCTGCACTATGGAAGGAAGAGGCATGGCCACCATGCTCCCTTCTGCAAGGAAGCCAGCTGGTGTGGAGGAGAGCCCTCCAGTAGTGATCCCCTCTTAACAGAGCCACTGCGACCAGATGACTTTCCAAAAAGATGGGTGCGGAAAGGGCCATTGAGTTAGGTTGATGAACCTTAGACTAAGCAACTAACATTTAAAATCAGTCCCTTTCTAATATTCTGGGAAGTAGTTTTGGTGAACAGGAAGCATGGAAGACTATTACAACAGTAGTACTTTGCAAAAAGTTTTGTGCAGAAGGCTGCTTTTTCTGCAAACTGCCCCTTCTCTCTGTTTTAGTCTGAATTTTGAAGTTGCTATCCAAGGAGATAAACTCTATCCCCAAAACAGCTTCAGAACCTTACGTAAGCTTCTTTGCTTTGACTAAACTCCAGAGCAGATCCACTACACCACCATCATGGGAGCCACCCATGACAACAGACTTGTGGTTTCCCTCTGGAGTTGCTCTGCTGTGATTATGGATTTTAAATCCTTACAATCTCATCCTTGTTGCACTTCTCAGAATCTTGGCAGTGTTTTTATTCTATCCACACCAAATTTGTAAAACTGCTTTTGTCTCCCCTGATGAAAATCTGTGTATCATTTCTCCTTTGCCAAGTGTTTGTATACAAACTTCAAGTCTACATGTTTTGAGCCCTGATTTTTTTTTTCTTTTAAAGTGCACATTTCCTCTGCTGAAACATGTCACAAGATTTGGAATAATAGATTTCTGCACTGAGATGTGTTCCATTCCATTGCCAGTTGAAGGGAATACAAAATGGATATTTCCATAGGTAATAATAAACCCTACAATTTTCTTTTCGGCCTCTGCTATAATTGCAACTGAATTTTCAATACCAATATGCATTGAGTGCTTGTGGATACAGCTGCCTATTTGCTCCTTTCTAGGAGATCAGAATCCTGTTGATGTATTACATATGCATCAAGAGTACATCAGTGTGGAGGGCCACTCTCCAAATAAGACTTCTGCCCCCTGATGAACTTTTATTTAAGTCCCAAATTTCTTACATTGCAGTAATTTAAAACTTCAGCACAGCATTGCGAAATACAGACTAGGCATCCAAAGAAACCAGCGGGCAAATTTACCAAGGGAATGAGCATAGAACAAACAAGGGAGTTCTAAGTGTTAAAAAATTCAGTGTCCACTCCTCACATTGCCCTAAATTTGGAGACTGCAGGAAAATTTCATGAGGAGGAGATAAAATTCTTATCTGGGTCAGAGCCTTCATTTTGCCACCCCTGTAGCCATACCCCTGGCTTGTATAAGTAGCTGGACATTATTTGTTTGCTGTGTGATGTCCACAGTTAAGTCAAGGTGACAGCAGCAGGGCTACACATGTGGTGCCATTGCAAAGACAGACAGGGAATGTCAGCCTATGTTCTTTTGGCTGTTGTCCATTTGGTTGCAGTGTTGCCATTCACCACAAGGCATGTAGCACAATGAACACATAATACCATATCTGGAGCTTCATACTAGGCAACACAATGTGGGATCTTGGTCAATGAGAAGGAAATTACTTGTACCATGCTAGTGCAAAATTTGGCTATCAAGAGAGGTGTAGCAGTGGCCTGGGAACAGGTGAAATATACCACCTCATCTCACCCAAGTGTACATCCCATTTTAGGCTTCTGAGGGCAAAACTTTACATCTAAAGTGATGAGGCGTAAAAGTAGACATGTTCTGTTTCTGAGACATTAAGGTTTAAATTTTTAAAAAACCAACTGGGGGGGGGAAGGCTTCCTTTAGAATTCCACAAACTTCCATTGGTTTTCCTTAAGTTTCATGCTTGTTATAACTTAGAGTACTTTTTGCAGCTAAATTAAGATTAGTTGGAATAAGTTAGTTGCAGCTAATTTAAGAGTACCTAGATTAGTTGGAAGTAGATGACTTTCTTTTTCCTCTTTGAAAATGGTTTCCTGAAGCTGATAAAAGTTTGCATCTCTGAGAGGTAGATGCAATCAGTGTGAATGTTAATAACACAATTACATAATCCAACTGGCCCCAGCTATTGGCAGTAGAGAGGAAACACTTAACAAATAAGCATATAAAACCTTGTCTGGGGATCCCACAGAAGGTGCCATCTATTTTATCTATGATTAGACCAGCAAACAAATGATAGCTGCTCTTCCAGCATTGTCCAGACGATGAACCTGCCTTACAGATATGTACTGGACTTTTCTGACATCAGCACAACATGAAAGAGCTGTGTGTGTGAGTGAGAGAGAGAGAGAGAAGAAAGAGAGAGCGGGGGATTCATTTAGTATTTCAAATAGGGAAGAGTTTCTCAGAAAGCACCCCTTTCTATTGTTCTCCTGGCCAAAAAAAATAAAAATAAATAAATAAATCCAAATGGAAGTATTTATAGTTTTAGACACTAGAAAGAATGTTGCTAATTATGCTTTCTAAGGAAATAAGGAACAGAATCCAAAGTGGGTTTTTCAACTCCTCTGTGACCATGTGATCTCGGTTATCTGTTTCATAGTCTCAATTTGTTTCTGACCCTTAATGGCAAAACACTGATGAACAGAAATCAACCTCAGCTTGTCGTAACCATGGAGAACAGCCTGGCCTCCACCTCACCCTGACTATAATTATGCTAAAACAATAGCAGTGAGCCTTCCACTAACTAGCACTAAGAGGAAAAGACTGCCACTGCCATCCATCAAAAGGGCTATTTGGATAATGAGGAGAGATGGCTACTGACATATTTCAGCAGGGGTGGCCTTCTTGCTGGGAGCATCTTTCAAAATGCCAAATTCTATCAGTTTTAAAAGGCAAACATCACACTCTCAACAGCTTTGTCCACCAATCCTGAGGAAAAACTAAAAAAAGAAAAGAAAAGAAAAGAAATACTACCTCATAAGTTGTATTCATGTGCTAGAAGAAGCTTATGGGCTGCTGAGGGGAATATTCTTGTTCACTTACTGTCATAATTGTACAAATCTGCCAGAAGACCTAATCCTACTAATGAACTACATTACTGTTGTCACTCAGGAAGACCAAATCCTTTGCTCTCCAGAGGATGCACTTAATCTGATTACTAATTTGCACCTCTTATGATTAGTGGAAAGATGTGCATCCCTTGGAATGTAAACATCCCAATGCTTTTCTACCTAGCAAGCGATGGTATCGATGAAATACAACAGAACAGACACAGCTCCTTAGGATGCAGTCCACAAAATTTTTCCTGTGCTCATCTGATGGCTTAGGGCAGATATGAACATGATCTGGCATCTGGAGTAGAAGAGGCACTAAGAAACCTCATTGTCATTGTTGTCGAGTGCCTTCAGGTTGTTTCTGGCTTATGACAACCATGAAGCAAACCTATTAGTTTTTTCTGGGGCTGAGATTGTGTGATGCGCCCAAGGTCACCTAGTGAGTTTCCATAGCAGAGCAGGAAATTGAGCCATCTTCTCTGGGATAGTGGTCCAATGCTCAAACCACTACACTGCACTGGCTCTCAGTAAACCCTTTTACTGAATTGCAAAGACGTATAATGGCTCACTGGCAGAAGTGCCTGATATGTGTGGGACTGATATGTATTGGTGCACAATGCCCACCAGTATGTAATGCCCATCAGTGCACAATGTGCATTGGCGCACAATGCCCATCAGTGCAAGATGCACATCGGTGCATAATAGCAGCTGAATAGTGGCGATGTTGCACAGAAGCATGACTCTTGGACCAGTAACAACCCGCTGCTATAGCATTAATGTGACATTGTGTGGAAATGACCTTAGTTTTTAAGCCTTAATTTGGCAGCAGAACAACCCAAATTCTCCACTATGAAAAACTGGATTCCTATAGAAATCAAGCACATTCGTATCATTTCTCTGAGTTTTACATAATTTTCATGCTATTTGTGTCATTTTGCTTAATTTGTTCTAGTTCATCTAGCCACATAGTAGAATAGGGAGCTAGGAATTACTTAGAAGGCCTGCTTCGGTTCCGATAATAATTCAACCACTTGTTTGGGCAGTGGCAATAAGTGGTTTTGGTGTAATTGGGACAGCGAATCTGCTCTGAGCTTCATTAAAACTTTAAATGAGATTTCCGTGGTTGTAGACTTATTTTGGCTAGAGATTTGGACTAACATTTGAACCAAAGCCTGGAACAACTACTTCATTTAGCTTAGAAATATTTTATTCATAAAGCAAAAACATACTACTTTTAATAATAATTTTAAAAATTAAAAAATTGTTTTATAACAACAATAGCTCAACTTGCACAAAATTGTTTTCTAACAACAACAACAGCTCAGCTTGCACCTCTCTGAGCTCTTAAGTTCTTTTGAACACCAAATAGTATAACACCTGTCCTACTTTTACTTCTGCTGATAAGTTCAAAAGACAAGTCACATGATTGCCACAGTAACAGTTCAGGGAAAGGGTCTTCTTTCATTGGCTCAGCATTGTGGGAAATAAAGGGTGGCATTTCAAAAAGTTGCTTGAACTTGCTGGAGTCTGAATGGCAAACTGTAACAGGGTATAGGACTTCGATATGCATATAGAAACAAATATGTTCTTTCCTATGTCAGAGATTCCTTAAGAATTTTGACACTAAGATATTGTGACTGCACAGCAATTTCAGCCTTCCTTATTCCTAATGCTCCCTAATCCTTTTCTGGGCTGCCATTTGAGTCATAGCTGTGCTTATTTACTGGCAATATTTACCTTGGGAAAACTCCTTGGGCACACAACCGGGAGTAACATCTGTAGGAAATGGGGCGTAGCTCCCAGCAGGTTATTAAAGAGCAAACTGGTGATAAAGCAGTGTATTGACACACAATGCATCAAATATACTGCACTCTCAACAAAACACTTTCTGTTACAATAAAACAAGTAAGCAGCCACCAAGAGACCAAAACAACAACAGCATACAAATCAAAAGTACAACCACAGCAGTGCAGAAGGAGGTGTGTTGGTGCAATTCAGCACAGTTCAACTGTGCCAAGAACGCACCATCTCAGTAGCAGCTCAATGATCTGCAGCTGAGACAGAGTTTGTTGTAAAAAGTTGGCAAGCAACATAGTAAGACAGATTTAAAGGCAACAGATTTAAGAGACTGTACGGTGGGTAACACAACAACACATAAATGTGCCTTGAATAGGATGTCAAATGTCAAATGTCAAATGCATGCTGTGATGGTGTAGTGCTTAGACTTTTTTGGTCTCAGTTTGATACTCTAAGCTATGCTGCATGCTGATAAGGTTCTCTAAACAATCTTAACTGCAGGCTCAAAACCACATGCAGTCAAGGTCTTACCAAGGTTTTCTCGGTTTCCATCTTGAAGTTCATTCCAAGTATGTGGAAATGGTACATTGTGCTATCAGCTACCTATCTATCTATCTATCTATCTATCTATCTATCTATCCAGCTAGCTATATCACAAAAATTAACAAAGCATGGAAGTTAGTTGTTTGGACTTCAGTTCCCAAAATGTCATAGCCAGCATGGCCATAGGCCAGTGGTAGGCAAGGTGCAGCCTGCAGATCTCATGTGGCCCCTTGGAGCAATTTGTGGCTTCCATGCCCCCCCCAGGTAAAAAGAAAAAAAAGAAAGAAAAGAAATACCAAATAGGTGTTTTTTTTAAATGACCACTTCCAGAGCACTTTGGGATAGATATATAATTCATTTTTTTGTGGGGGGGAAGGTGGGGGTGTGACCCTCCAAGCTCTCCCGGTAGGCTAATGCAGCCCCCTAGCTTTTTACAGTCACCCAGGACATCTGTCATACTCTGAAATTTCTAAGCACTGAAAATCTATGTATGTTTTTTTCAAAATGCATGAATTAATTGTGTATATTTTTTGCAATGCCTGCTTTTCTCTCCCTCTGGCTACATGTTGTGCATCCCCCTTCCACCCAACTACATACTTTTTCAAATGTGAATGATGTTGTACGTGAGTGTATACATTTTTCAAACACAGAATTTTTGTTCCACAAATTGCATTGCAAGCTTGATGCAAATTCAGTTCAGAAATATAAGCAGAAAATGTTGGTTTGTATGCAGATCAATCAACTGCAAATTTTATGCAGAACAAATTCCCTGCTACAACTTTCTTGTGCAGAAAACAACATTTTCTCTGAAAGAACTAATATTTCTGCATTGAAATGTTATTTTCTATGCAGAAAATGCTGTTTTCTGTGAGAAACAAACACGTTGGATTTTTGCACAGAGTAAGTTGCAAACTCTGAAGGATTTCTCAGCGCTCAAAAAAAATTTTTTTTCACCATTTTTTGACTTCTAGTTCGCTCCTTTTTGTTTCTGAGTGAGGAAACGGATCCGCTAGTCTCTTCAGAAAGAAAGTACTGGAACTGTCTAGATTCCTTACCAAAGAGTTTATTCCTCTTATGTCTTTGAGTGGGGTGAGGGAAGAGGATACAATTAACCTTGATACAATTAACCTTGGCTCTACTGAGCTAAATAAAGTCAGCATGCTTACAAGGAATATCTCAGACAGAGGCTATTTCCACATTACACTGTTATAGTGCTATTATTCCACTTTCAACATCCTGTGGAATTCTGGGGTTTGCAGTTTACTGAAGCCAAAGAGGTCTCTTCTCTAAACTGCAAACCCCTGGATTCCATAGGATGTTGAAAGTGGAATAATAGCACTATAACGGTATAGTGCAGAAATGGCCAGGCTAACAGGTTTAGAATGGATTTCTTTACAACACCCCAACTTTGTGAGAGCACATTGGGCTGCAAGGTCAGAAAGAGGAAAGGAAGGAGATATTTCTAGATTTTCTTCTGATAAGCCTGAACTTGGGCCCTTCATTCTTTACTGCAGAGAGGAAGTGAGGAGGGCTAGCTGCCCTCCACTTGGGCTGTACTTGAGTGATACCAAATACTGGTACTAGTCTATTCATTGTGTCTTCTGTTGTAATATGTCTGGTAATAAAGACCTTTACCATTCATCATGGACAGGGCTGAGGGACCCAGCCTCCCAAAACAGCCACAATCATCTCTGCTACATCAGTTTCTTTTATTCTTTAATAGGCATCATCAGCTGATCCCATGAAAAGAACAAGGCCAGGGGTCAAATGAGACCTATGAGAAGGCAGATTCTCTCAGAAAAAGAGAAAAGGGAGAACCGATATGGTACCATGAGGGATGTAAATCATCCTGCAGGTTTTCTCATCTTAGACAAGTATGTTTTTTTTCAGCATATCAAGGCATCACATTAAAAAAAAAATCAATTGCTATGAGATTTCTTATGTTTCTGATTTATTTTGTTGCAGAAATGCATTAAACCACATTAAATACAAAAAACACTACTTTTATGCAAAAAAAGAGCTTTTGCAAAACATCCTATTGTTTTTCTGCAAACATTTTCTTTCACTACAAAGTCCTGAAACAAGAAAAATAATCTATAAAATGTGTAAAATCTTTTATAGTCTCTGATGTGATTTTTTTTAATTTTAATTCTCGCACTTGAGACTGACATAAATGAAGATCTGTTCTGCCATGATGCAACTCTGGTTAATCTTTAGTTATGTCTAACTGGATCTCAATTTATTTAATTTAATACATGGAACTCTTTTTTTTAATTTTGTAAGCATTCTAGAAAGGACACTATTATGAAGAGCAGCTTAAGAATCTTGTAAAGAAAAATAAATAAAACATGACAATCAATGTCCTAATTCACGTAAAGTCAGGGGAGTGGGGTGAAGTTTGGTTAAAGTTGGGCCTCAGAGTCACACTTAAACTGAACAGACTGCAGACTTAGCTATAATCTCTCTCTGGAGTTATCATCAGCTCCAGTGAACTCAACTGTGCAGGACACACGTGGATTTCTAACATGGTGGCATTGAGGAAACAAGTCTGCAAACTGGTGCCACAGATGGGCAAGATAGCAGATTGCACCAATCTCTGTCATTTTTGGCAAATATTATATTGACTCCCTTCCCTTAAAAGCATGTGTGGGGCCAACAGTGTACGCACAGTGGAGAGTTAAGGCAGACTGTAGCAGCCCTTGTAGAAAGCACTCTGTTTATTCAATCTGAAGTCAATTAGGAAAATCCTTTGAAGTCATTGGCATGTGTTCATGGGGGTAAATAGCAAAAGGTTCTTATCACTCTCCCTAAAAGAATGCAGACGTCCCAGGAGAATAGAGCGGCTGACTTAAACAGTTATTCACTATCTGCCTCAGGACTCATGGCTTATTTTTCCTCAGCTTTTCAAAGCCAGATCAAACTCTCTGGCTCCATCCATTATTCACACACATAAAGCTTGTTGAGGACTTGCCAGATTTCACATTACAGTTTAAAGGTCGGCTGGCACTTGACAGTCCCTCATCCAAAGGGATTTCATTTCTTGCTTTAATCTTGAGTGGTAGAGGAGGTAATGGTAGTAAACTGAAGATGTTCAGAGTCATGTTCACCTAGAAATAATAACCAAGACTATATTGAATGAAAGAGAGAGAATAAAAGAAAGAAAGGAAAATATTTTAGTGTGTTACTCTCCCTCTCTTTTGTCACATTTGTTCTTATATCTTTAAATTATGCACTATTTCTTCATGCTGAGCATGCAAGATTTGTCCCAATTAGCTTAAGAATGGGGTAGACAAATATACAGAGGATATATTTACTAATAGTGTATAGCTGTAATAGTATAGAAGAAAGGCAGAGAGGCCACATTTTGTCAAAAGCTACATTCTCTCAGGTTTTATCTGTCAGGAACTACAGACCATTAATGGAGAAGTGTAAGCCATTTCTAGGTGGGTTTCTAATCTTAAGTATGTAGAGGAATCACTCCTTCCTCCCCTCTTTTTATCACTCCTTTTGCTTTCTCCATTGGGCCATAGCGCAGCCATGTTTTCACCATTCAAAAAGAGGAACCCCATTGCAAAAGAGAGGTCAAAGGAAAACTTAGATTTGGACACACAATTGGCATAGATGAATGACTATAAATAGGAAAACAAGACATCTTGCCATCATGGGGAAGACAGTGACAGAATACCTGTGAGCCTGCTGAGTCTGCTAATTGTTGGTGTGTCCCTTATTATCTTTAAAACTCAGTTTTGGCTGGACAAATCTTCATATAGATAATACCTTTCAATGGAGGACTATCCTATTGGACACATGGCTAAAGTAGCTCCATGGAAGGAAAGGTACAGATCACTTCTGCCAGCAGCACTTACAGAGAAAGGGATTTCAAAATTAGGTTGAGGGTGACACATGCTGTGCAGAACCTCTATGGTTCTGCTACATGGAACTTTTATTTCAAAGGTAATAGGCCACTGAATACCAATTGGTGAAGGTCGAAATGGGAGAAGGTATTTGCCCTTGTGTCTTTCTTGTGAGCTTTCTGGAAGCACTTGATTGGCCTCTAGGGAAACATGATCCTGGACAAGATGGATCTTTAGTCTGTTGCATTCATCCATCACTTTATTTATATCATGTCTTTTTGCAAAACTGGGACTCAGAGTGGCTAACTGGGGCTCTGTTGCCACAGAGTTCTTGTGACCTAAGACAAAGGCCCTTTCCACATGCGGGCAGGGAAATGGGGAAAGCCACGCTAAAATGTGGGCTTACCTCGTTCCGTCGCCGCGCAGAGGAGAGCATTTCACTGCTCTACACGGAGCAGCATCCCACGGTGTCCTCGGTGCCTGACAGCACCCAAAATGGTGGATTTTGACTGGTGGAGCCTCTCCACCAATCGGAGAAGCCCGCCAGCTGGAAATCCCCCCCCTGCCCGATTTCACATGTCCGTAAATCCATACGGGCACTGTGACGGGGCTGCACGGGGCTGGATGTCCCATGCCTTTGAAAAACCACATAAAATGAAAAATGTGGTTTTTCAAAAGCACGCGGTGCTGCCACTTGCGGGCGCTCAACCGCGGATTGCAGTGTGGAATTACTCGAGCGTAATCCACCCCAATTCACGTAACGGTGTAGATGACCTCCGTGGAGGTCGATCTACACCGTTTTTTTAATCCCATGTGGAAAGGGCTAAAAGATCACACACCCCTCCCCAAAATAACATTGCTTGCATTTGTCTAGCAATTAGACTACAGGTCTAAAACATCTGGCAACCCTCCCAGACTGCAACACCCAGCATTCTTCACCATTGGCTATAGTGACTGAGCAGAGGGGAAATGAAATCCAATAACATCTGGAGAGCCACACATTCCTTGAACTAGACCCTGAATAACTGCTGCTGCTAAGATTTCATAGTGGGTTATTTGGGGACTTTGATAGTTAGAAAACGAGTCTACATTTTAAAATAAATACAGCAGAGATTTCTAATAGTACCATTGAGCCAGTTTATAAAACAATGCATGGGATGGAGAATTTGGAAAACTTTGGAAATTGAAATATGCCAAACTGTATGTTAATCTAGAAAGTGAAAAATGAGTCTGTTTTTGAAAAATCACATAACCAATTACATCTTTAAGTATCTGAACTGGAAACATGTTGTCCTTCCCAAATTCTTCTTAGTCCTATGGACTAAGGATGTAATTCTTCATCCATTTTCTTCTTGATGGAAGTAATGAGTAATTTTAGTCATCTTCTTCTTGTCTTGAGAAAGTCCTTGCAAATGGCATAATTTTTGAAGACTATTTTAAGTTTGAAACTTATTCTGCGCAAAATTCAAATTTAGTGTATTTTGCACAGGGAAAAAAGCATTTTCTGGGCAGAAATTGCTGTTTCCTGTGCAGAAAATGATGACTGGAAGTCAGGTAGTCTCAAGTTACAGATCTGTGACCAATCCATATTGATGAACACTACATAGTCATGATTGTGCAACTTTTTCTCTACTGAAAATGCCCTCCCAAACCTACTTTACCTAACAGCCACCAGATTAGGCAAAAGTGGTCCATTCCTCAGGAGAATGAGGTACAGGATGATGCTTTCCCAGAATCCACCAAAATTGTGAAAATGAGAAGCAGCTATCCTCTTTCAAGTCCCTCTTTGCTGCCTTACTGGCTGGCAAGAGGGCAGGTAGAAACATCACCCTCCTTGATCCCCAATTGCCAGCTGAATGGAGTTCCTTCACCTGTTCCATTAGCTGCCTGGTAAAATCTGTTAGAGGTCAGAGTTGGTTTAGCAGATGCTACTTAGGCCATTTCCACCCTAAACTGTTATATTGCTATTATTCCACTTTCAACTTCCTATGGAATTTTTAGGTTTGCAGTTTAGGAAGGAGCATTCAGAATTCTCAGCCAGAGAGCTCTTTGGCCTCAGCAAACTATAAACCCTAGAATTCCACAGGATGTTGAAAGTGGTAATAGTGATAATAGTGTAGTTGATAATAGTTCATAATAGTGTAGTGTGGAAATGGCCTTAGTTACATATACATAACTAAGTTACACATACATAACTAACACAGAATTCCGGCTGCTGTTTTCTGTGCAAAACAATCACACAAGAATTTTGCACAGAATAAGTCCTGAATTAACAACAGTATTTGTCAGTCCATTATTCTTCCTATCAGCATTTCCTGACACTTGAAAAAAAATTTCAACCATTTTTTTAAATATCTTAAAATATTCTTCCTAAACCTTTTGGAGAAATTCAGTGCTGAATTAGATAGGCCTCCAGTATGATCTAGCAGAGTTTTTATTATGCTCTTAAAAGTTGTGCCCCATAACAGAAATAAGAGGTGCAAGGAGGGAAATGTCAGATAGCTATTTTTTTTAAAAAAAGCCCTAAAGAAAATAATTAAGAGAAAGAACCCATGGAAATGGACAATAATAGAAACGTTGTATAAAATTAGGGATGGGTAATGTTTCAGTTTCTGAACAGAAATCAGCAAATTTGCAAATTTCTGCACATTTGGAGTGCAAAGAACTTGAGATTAAAAGCACCCAAATGCTGGGGAAACCAAAACCAATTATTTTGTCCCCTCAGACTCAAGGCTTTGATTGCCAACTCTTAATAAGCTGGGTTTTTAAATTACCTGTGTATTTAGCCACATTGTTGCTCAATTAGATTTTCTGCCATATTCTTTTGGAGGAAGAATATTTGCTCATCTTTGAGACCTGTGTGGAGGTAGGTGCATTGCAGTCCCGACCATGCTGGGAACAGAGGTCTCTATCAAATGAGGCTGATGAAAATGAAAGTGGAGTTAATTTCAGTGTGTTGTTGATGAATTCACCAGAATTCCCAAAATCTTCCTCTTTGGGACAGAAAAGAACTGAATGAAAGAGAAAGAAAAATGAATGTGTTCTAATCCTTAGCACACAGAAAAAAACAGAAGAACCTCAGTGGCTTGCTTAATCTATGTCCACATACATTGAAAGTATTACAGAGCAGCACTCCCTTTTCTTTTTGAATAACCAGCTAATTCTTCTCTCTGACTTTTTTTTTGTTTTTTTGGCCTACTCTTATCTCGAGTCCTGCCAAGTGACTTGAAAATCAGTCAAAAAGGACCCAAGGAGCTGCTCATTTTTAGTTACTGTGGATCTAGCTGGAGATGAGCCATTTCAGGCATCTATCCTGTCAAGTTGTATCATGGCTGGGTGCTAACTTACAAAACGGGGATCCTGTGGAACTAGTAGCATCTGAACAACACTTGTAATTAGCACACTGGCTTTTCCCAGGACAAATGGCTCATTTCCATAATGTCACTCTCACTAGATTACATCTTGGTACTTGCTGCCGTTGACTTTCCCTCCCATACAAATGTCTAAAAGCTGTCAAGAGGAATGAGCGCAAGACAAGCTGACATTCTAAATCATTGCTAGAGGAAGCTAAATAACATTCTGTATCGCTAGGAAAGCAGGACCATCAGCTACCCTCCTCATTGTTCATAAATCCTCTTAGGGCACCAAGAGCAGACCTTGGGTACCCTGTTGAACGTATTTCCTTTGTCCCAGGCTTAGTTCAACATCAACACATGGACCCCTCAATCTTGCTGTGACACAGCCATTACCACTTCATGGTGGCTTAGGAAGCCACAAGGGAGGGGAGGCAGAAAAAGGAAACAGAGATCTTTAAATATGCTAGCAGCCTAAGCCATTGCTATACAGCTTGCTATCTCATACATCTTCAAGGGAAACATTACACAGCAACTGGCAAACAAAAAGATCTGTTATTAAGGAAGATGTTTACCTAGCAGGTCAATGCACTATAGTAGTATTTTCTAAGCTATGACGTGTGCACATGAATGAAAGAAGTTCCTGTAAGAGATTATTGCAGAAGAAACTCATTCACGTATGCAAATGTTTGTTATTAATGGACAGATTATCCTTCAGTTTCTTTTGGCTTGTTTGGTTTGGTTCAGGATCTTGGACACAGGCACACATTTGTTTGTTTACTTAATTTACTTACTATATTATTATTATTTTTTTCTTCCTCAGTCTCTTTCCAAAGGCACTAAGGACACAGGGGTTATGCAACATATCCCCCCACCTCCCACCACCATCAATTCAATGTCTTTTCAATGTCCTCTTGAAGACTCAAGCCTCACTCAAAAAACGGCTCTCTCAAAAAAAAAACCTGATATTTTCCTCTGAAAGAACTGCTTACATTCACTTTTAAGATTTGCTTTGAGCAAAATCTATTAACAATCTTGGTAAACAAGGCCAGCTCAAGTCATTTTGCTGCTGGATGTGATGCCAAAATAGTATCTCTGCCACAAAATAGTACCTTCCGAACAGTCTTGCTTTAACACTAGCAATAGGAGAGTTTGCTCCATTACAAAGGCTCAGGGGATATAGGGCAACTCGGGTACAGCTCTGTCCTTCAGCACCTCCCTCAAACTTTCTCTCCTTATTTGAGGCAATTGTCTCACCCTGCCTAATGCTTTTTCTGGAGTGTTCCAAACATTGGTCACAGGAGATTTTTTTTTTTTTGCTTTAGTGAAAATTCACTACTGTCTGTATTTCTGTTCAGTTTTTGAGCTGAGTACTATCTCACAAACTCTGAAGTGGCACATAATCCAAAGGAAACATTGCATTCAGAATATTTATATTAGTCAATGTATTTAATGTATTGTTTAATATTTGACCTGGGTTTTTTTCCCCAGCTGTGAGTCAAGGAAGTGTGAATCAGGTCAGTTCACTTAAAATGTGGACCAAACAACATCCTTTACCATCCCTAACTGAGATTAGATTTGTCCCAAATATTCATGGAATTTTTCATCCTCAGTGAGAAAGCATCCCATAACACATCAAGATGCCCCAATTAAAAAAATGAAATCTGTGTACTGCCATGATGTATTTTGCCGCTTTGTGACACTGAAATGACCAGCACATTTTCCCCTGTTAAAGGACTCTTTCCTGTGGGTCAATAGTTCCAGTAAACTTCCAGTGGTCCCTTCATTTTTGCCAGGGTTTGAAGTACAGAACCCTCACGAAAGTGGAAAAACAGCAAATAACTCCACTCTTCCCTCTCCCATTCCCTTCCAAGCCTCCCTCCTTCCTGTTCCCATGCAAAATGGAGGAGAATAGGACTGGGAGAGAGTTTGTACAAGCCTTCCTTTCCCCCTCTGGAGCTCCCCCTTTCCCCTTCCCATGCAAAATGGAAGGTAATGGGGTGGGGAAAAGCTCACATGAGCCTTCCATTCCCGCCTCTGGAGCTCCCCCTGCCATTCCTATGCATTTTGCCCTGGTGCTGAGAACTTGCATGTACCTTCCCTGACCGCCATTCCCTTCTGTTTTGCCTCTGCTGGGGCTTCTCTACACTGGGGCAAAATGCATGGAAATGGGAGGAGGAGAAGCAGGGTGAAGGCACATGTGCTCACACATAATCAAATTTGTGAAGGTCAAACTCGAGAATGTGGAGGAAGGATTGCATCCTATTTCTGGATTTCATGTGTGGTAACAGATGCTTTGGCTCCTGCATCCAGACAGGCCCCCATATATACCCAGGGGTTTCCTCCAGTCTCTCTCCCCCCCGCCATTTGAGATGTGATTAACTGTGAGTGGGGGTATAGTTTCCCTCCATCCCTTTGCCATCCCTCCTGTGAACTCAACTCCTCTTCCGTGCTCCTCCACCATAACTGCATTTCCTGTCTTTATTTAATGTTTTTAAAATTCTTGTTATACTCCTAAAATACTATGATACTTTAGCACTATAATTGTAAAAGAAAGGCCCTTTCCGTGCCTTACCTTATCCTGGCAGTGTCTTGTTGGGATCTTGGCAGTGACTCTGCTAGGAGGGGAGCATGATGGAATGCTCCCCCTCGACACTGGCTGCCTCCGTGATCCAGGAAGTGTGATAGGCCCATCTCTTCCTTCCACTGTATAGCTGGGTACTTTCCCAGGCTGTGCTGGGGCAGGAAGTGCAGCCATTGCACTTCTGGACCCTCTGCTCAGCAGGTAAGTGCAGGATGGCAGCACAATCGCAGGTCACTGACAGGGAAAACCTATCAATGATTTACTCCATGACTGCACCACCTGGGGAAGGGAGAAGGATGGGACTGCGATGATGTCATGCGTTACTGTCATCATTGTCCTGTCCTCCTCCTGTCCCCATTGCAGGATGAGAGCATCCCGCAGAAAAGGCCAAAGACAAAAGAATAAATACTCAGTCCAGTAATCAGAAATGTAATGAGGGAAGGAAGGGAAAGGAAAATTTCCGCAGCAAATATTACATCCCCATTCACACATCATCAGTGGTATTACACAGACATATAGAAGCAACTGAAACAATTGATATAGATGGCAATTTAATCCTGCTTGCATCAGAAACTTCTAGAACTGGAAAACAAACATATCCCTGTCCTGAGTTTCAAATGTCACAGCTAGTTCTACAAATTCAAGAGACTGAGAGAGGAGGAATGTCATACAGAATTTTTTTCAAAAAAACATCAACACTATCATCATCCCAACAATTGCAGGAGCAATGCCTGCCAAATCCTAAGGATCTTGCCCAGTCTAGAGGTACCAAAAGTCTCTGAAATGGCGGAAGAAGTTGATTTTGCCAGCTGTTAAGATCAAATCAAAGAAGGACAGAATTAATGATTCACAAGAGGCTAACAGCCAATAAAATGAATCCATATGAAGAAGAGGGCAGTAGCAATAGTGTTTTGTACAAAACCATTGTAGTTTGAACAGAGATATTTCATACACTTTGTGCAAAAGATTCTTGAAAATGGGGTGGGGGAGAGAATGTACATTTCTCATTCTTGTTGAAAAAGAGTCTTGTAATGTCTCCCAGTGGGAAATGAAAAAGGTCCAAAATTTTTGTTCCTGTTTATGAGAATGAAGAACCAAGATTTACGTCTCTATTCTAGAGTTAATGGTAAAAGATATAAACTAGCAAATGCTGTCAAAGGAGATGAAAGTCAGAAAACATAGTCTTGAAGAGAAGCAAGTATGAAATGTTCATTGCATGGCTACCAAATGATAAAAGGAAAGAGAAGAAAGAAGACTACAAAGAATATATCTCTAAAAGTAGTTAAATAAAATAGGTCATTAGGCAGAAAGGGCATAGGTCATTGGCAAGATGAATAAATTATTGGGAAAATATGTGTCACATGAAACCAGATGGGGAATAAACCCTGCCAGATGTGTTTAATATTGCTGTATAAAACTCATATATAATTTACATGGCTGTGAAAGCACACCTAATATGCAAACAGTGTATATCTCATAATTGCTCACATAAACAGTTAGTCATGGGACATATGATTCACATTTTTACATATAGTAGGGCAGATCTAATTTTTTTTCATCTGAAATTGCAGGAAAAACAGAGGGAGAAGTTGCATTTAATTATGATTTTTTGTTGAGACTCAAAGAGGTGCATTTATTTATTAAACAGTTAATTTATCAGAATACTATTGCTGATATTTCCTTCCATCCTCTCCCCCCGCCCCTTTCAAGCACCTTTCCTCATTGATATCAGTGCTGGGATTTTTTCTTTCTTTCAAGGCTACCACAGTATAGTTCTCCACATCCAGGTAACCAGATTTTGCATATTATTCAGATTATTCGATCATTTGGCAAATCACATGCTGGATCATGAAAAGACTGACTAGCTATCCTCCTTCCTATGTACCATTAATATCCCACTCAGAAGCTCTCCTTTTATAGAATGCTTGGCTTTCTGATCTTCTTCAGATGTAAGATGGGCTGCATTTCCTATGGCCCAAGGTGTTATATACATCCCATGACCCCTTTTACCAGCTTGTCTCCTCACTGGAAACTCATGCCTTAAGCACAAAGATGGGAATCTCACAGGCCTCCAGATGTTTGACTCCGACTTCCAATAGACCAAAGATCTCACCAGCACACTCAACTTCCCTCCCTCCCTCTGTCTCTCTCTGCTGTAGTTACATTTATATTTTACCTTTCCCCAATATGCTCAAGGTTGTTCTCTTTCCCACTTTAATTCACAACAGCCTTGTAAAGTAAGTGGGACTGAATTCAGAATTAGCTGAATTTCATGGCTTAGCAGGGAACTGGATGTGGATCTCCTAACTCTTGATGCATAACTCTAACTGCTACATTGTATTGGCTCTCAGGCAGAAGCTGAGAAAGATAACTCTTAGGATTTCTATCCCCGGAATTTTCCAGACACCTTGTAAGCCAAAAAGATATTTTTCAGTTTCTATTCTCTGGAAGAATAAATTGTAAATTTCCCCATTATATTAATGACAATAAATTGGAAGCCACATGCTATTATTTTAAGATTTGTTCCCCCTCTTCCTGTTTGAAAACAGCATTTTGGAAAGGAAATCTAAGCCCTGAAGTTTCTTTTGCAGCTGCCACTCAAAACTTCTTTAAAAAAAAAAAACTCAAAGAAAACAAGAAAAAAGGACTATTTACATGACCATAAGAAGAGTTATACTTTTCAAAGGCAACAGAGGCTAGTTCCACTGTTTAAAGTACACTTCTTATTGGCAGGCCTGCATAAGTTTTAAGCGCACAGTCTGGCCAGGTTCAACAAAGGCATAAAACATACTGAAATTAGGTGTAGATGGTTTGGATGTACAAGATGCTGCCAGGCTATTTATATCCTCTTATTTTTGGGTTGGTTTAGAGTTGGGAACAAAACCTAAGCAGATGTAAACTTCAAAAGGGTTTGTTAGATTTCAGTTGAACTCAGTTTGTTGGCATTTCCATGTTTGAGTTCAGGAGCTATCAATTTGAAGACATTTGAAAGCTTTTGCAAAAGCTGATGTCCATAAATAGAAAAGCGTGGGGAGAAAATACAACTGTGAGGAGTCCAGAATGGAAGCACAGACTTTTGCTAAGCAAAACAGACAAATGAAACAACCCAAGGGACATCCATCCAACTTCTTTCTGAGAGTAGAAGACACCCTTTAAGGTTAGTTAGCATAGAATATAAAGGGAGCTGGAAAGATTAACGCCATCTTAGTCTGTTTCATTAAAAGCAAGTAGCAATTAAATCATTCTAAGCAAAGCTATAGACAATATACACAGAGAATCTTACTGTACAGGATAGTTTTATAGCTTGCTTGTAGGATGTAAATCTCAAATCACTGAACAAGAATGTGTCAAAAAAGAATGCAGCTATGAGTGGGAAAACATTTTGTTCTGTAGATAATGGTCAAGATACTGCCTTGGAATTTCCTAAATAAGTAAATTTCAACATATGGAGTTACACACTGATTGTGCTTTTATGTAACCCTTGGGCAGAATTGTAATATTGGGCAACTGAATGTACACCTCAACACACTGTGTACTTGATGTATGGACATCACATGCCCAATGGCACCATATGCATAACTCTGCTTCTACCAAGTTGTAGATGTTGTAGTATTGCAGAAACAGCTAGGATGATGCCAGATTTTATCCCTTTTATCCCTTTCCCTCTAGAAAATACTGGAGAAAGATTTTCCTAAGACTTTGGCAGAAGAAGAAAATAGCAATAGTAATAGCATTTATTTCTATACCACTTATCAACTGAGTGTTATCTAAGCGGTTTACAATGTATTTTAGTTAATTGCCCCCAACAATCTGGGTATTCATTTTACCGACCTGTGGAAGGATGGAAGGCTGAGTCAACCTTGGAGCCTGGCAGGATCAAACTCACAACCTTGTGGTTGCAGTACTAGCATTTAACCACTGCGCCACCAGGGCTCCTTTTTTTAATTTGTTGTCTGCAGAATTAATTCCCATTCCTTGAGGATCCAAAGGAGCCCTGGTGGCGCTTAGGCACCCACGCTTACTCTGTTTTTATCAGTAAGTATTCCTTCCACTGGTTTAAAACAAATGCTAAATCTGGATGCTAGATGCAAAAACACATTTGCTAGTAGTTTGCTCCAGAGACCCTGGAAAACTTTCTGCCAGTCAGAGAATACTAGGATTCATGGACAAATAAAGCAGAGTGGGGAATACATGGCTTTACAGTGCTGCAGGACTGTAAGTCCCAATATCCACACTCCATATACTGGGTGGTAAGTGATGACAGCCTTTCTGGACCAACATCAGAAGGGCCACCTGTTCCTCCTCCTTAACCTAAAGAAGGAGTGATATTTAAATACAGTAAGTAGAAAAATCTAGTGGGAAGGGAAAATCAGTCTTCTTCATATCCTCATGGGCACTCCTTTCTAAAATTTCCTTTACATATTTATACTAAAGTCTAGATAAATTAGAGACTGAACTACGTGAAATGTGTCAAGCAATCCACATTCCGGAATTCTGGATACACCCTGAAGCACTGAATGACAATGTTGAATTTGCATTGGTAATTGTAGGAAGCAAACCTTAAAGGAATGGCATTTTTTTTCTGTATTAATTTGGATTGTTCTTGTTGTTGCTGTTTTTAATGATCTTGGGACCACCATCCTCCCTTCAGAGTTGTTTGTCAGATGATGGAACTGAAAATCTTTTCTCCTCAGGTCCCTCGCCTGTGCCCCAAGGAGATATCTCTATCTATATGTATATATAGATAGAGATATATAGTTATATTCATTTTGCCTAAGCAGTCTCTGGCACCAAAGTGTGCACATCAGCAATTGTTGTGGAGCCATTCTGTATTGGCACTTCAGGCCAATAACGTTTATTTCAGTTAGAATGCTGACACGGCTGTCTGAAAACAAGGCTCTGAGAACAGAGACAGCTGGAATGCCATTAAAGAGTATTGACTTACTTGTTTATTTTTTTAATCTGTCTCCCTAGTGGGAGAACTGGAAGGCATCTTAGAATTCCAGTTACCTGCCAAAACATGAAAGGAAAATTGGCAAAACCTTTTTCTTTTCTTTCTTCTACTAGATTTGTATTCCTGGCAACCTGGTATAGAGCCATCTCTCTGTCTCTGTCTGGCTCCCTCTTTCTAGCTGGAAAGTATGGTGTAATGGCTGCCTATCTGATCATGCATGTGTTAGAAATGCATACGTGCACACACATGCATACGTCAGCAAAGCTGGTGGCCCACACAAAGGCAAATTATTAATAATTTAGAGCTTTTTGGTAGGATCGATTGGAGTAATTTGTTGTCTGCAGAATTAATTCCCATTTCTTGATGATCCAAAGCCTTGAAAAATAGAAGGAGCCATCTGAAAGGGAAAACATTTCAAGGCATTAGAGGACATTGATTGATTCTGTCCTAGGGTGATGAAGAATTGATAATCGGCGGATAAGACTGCTGATTCATTTGCTGTTGTCGCCAGCCAGACGCCTGAAGGGGCTTTCTTCTTCTGATTCCTCCACCAACAGAAATGCTTAAATATACATTTACATGTGAGCCATTGTGGCTCGGGGTGGAACAATATGTTTCTTTGCCAAATGTGTGTTATTGGCACAGTGCTACAGATACAGAATTGCAAAGAAGAGCATTTGGAGGAAAGACTCAGAGCAGAAGAGTAAGAGGCAAAATGCTTTCTATGTTGATTGATTTTCCCTGCTGTTCTTCCCTCAGTGGGGCTTATTGGGGCCATTTCCACACTAGACTGTTATAGTGCTATTATTCCATTTTTAACATCCTGTGGAATTCTGGGCTTTGCAGTTTACTCTGGTTGAGAATTCTAAATGGCCCTCCCTAAACTACAACCCCAGAGTTCCACAGGATGTTGAAAGTGGAGCAATAGCACTACTACAGTGTAGTGCAGAAATGGTCCATGAGACTCATCCAATGTTTGACTGCAAGAATTAGAACCCTAGCCAGTATAGCCAAAGATAAGAAAATCTTGGTGTTTCAATTCAGTAACATTTGGAAGGCCACATGATTCCCACTCTTACCTAAATGAACATTTGATATCGGAATCCTATATCAATGAGCTTTCAGATGTGAAAGTGAAGGAGCTGGAGCCTCTTCCACAGGAATAATGGCTCATGATTGGTGTAATTATTAATTTAGAAACAAGACAGTTATACTGAATGCAGTGTAAACATGCATATAATTATGCATAGTGTAGAGCTGGAGTTGGAATCATGAGGCCCTCCATGTGATGTTCAACTTCATATTTCATCAATCCTGGCTAGAAAAGTCAATAGGGAATGCTGGGAATTGCACTCCAACAACATCTGAAGGACCTCCTGATTCCCCACTCTTGTGTAGAGAAAGTGGATAGATTCTTTTCCCCCTGCTTATCTCATGATACCAGAATCATGCAGTACCTGATGATGTTAATGGCAGTATATATGGAACAAAAATTGTTAGCTGAAACTATTTATGTACCTTGATTTTGGAAATGTACCCTATTTCTCTTGGGATGAATGATGTTTTGGATAAAGACTTGGTTGGTACTCCAGATGCTAATGATTTTAAGACAATATGGAAGAGACTTCCAATGTACTCTTTGTCTGCTAAATTCAGAGAGTATAATCTCATACTTTTGAGTCATTGGTATTTATTTCCTGTTAAATTAAGTTATAGCAATAAGGATTTTCCCAACTGATACTTCATATATGGTGGTGATGTCCTCAACTATGCCAGTTTGTGGCACAAAGTGTTTGCTGAAACAGGGGTGATCACCAAATTATCTACAGGATTTTCTCCCACTTTGGTTCTTTTATTCCATTTTTTCAGAGGCTACGAAATCTCTATTACATAAAGATTTGGTCAATTTTTGTTCTTTAGTAGCAAGATTAATTATTGCACAAAATTGGAGGGATACAATGCTCTGTCAATTTACAATGGAAAGACAAATTATGGCCCATTGCACTTATGGAAAAATGCACTTCATGCATACATTTCTTAAGAAATGATGATGGATGCAATTAAAAACTTCACAGAGTTTCAGTTTGGCATCCATTTATCTATTATGGTTATAACAATTTTGGTGAATTCAGTATAACAACTCTTTATGGAAATTTATGGAAAGATCTGTTTATATATAACTTTTTAGTAAAGTAATGGGAAGAGCATTAGGAATATTGGTTTCAAACTGTAAGTTTTTCATATCTTCTTACATAGTTTGAGATGGTCTTTTTATTGATTATCTAGTAATGTTTCTTTGTGTATACAGAATTATTTAAAAAGAAAAAGAAAAAGACTTATTCACACAACAAATAGTAAACTAATAGAACATGCCAGAAATTTTTTTTGGTGATGTCTACAGTTTTAGATTACTTCAGAAAGGAATTACACCAGAACATGATAGATGGGTTGATTAGAAGCAATGTCATCTCAATGTAGTGCTTGAGGATACCTGCGCTGCTTAATTATTGTGACATCCCCTTACTTGTTGTTATGAAGGGGTACGAGCAACATTGTTTGGCTACAACTGGGATGAGTTATAGGAACTTGTGGATTCCATTAAAGTTTCCCTCTCCTTTCTCCTCATAGCGTGAAACTTGACTTCAGGTTCAGAAGAAGTGTACCTCTCAGAACCAATTGTTGGAGAGGAAACAGCCATGGAGTCCTGGTAGGCCCATGCTTTGCTTCTAAGTTTTCTAAAGACACCTTGATGGACAACGTTGGAAAGAGGATGCTATACAACATGATTCAGACAGAGCTACGTGTGGAATTCAAAAAAATTCTGCCTGCTAATGGAAGGCTTCCAGAAGAAGAATAGGGGGAGGATCAATCGTCCACAAATGCCACCCCTCCCTAAAGTCCCTCTCCAAAATATCTGCTTCTGCCAACTTTCCACAACAGATCTGGGGGAACAGGAGGTACCAAGAAAAAGGAGGATTATGACAATTTCTCCCTGCCCATTTAGCTAACAGAATCCTTTAATTTCTGGAATGAAACTTGTTGGATTTTGCTTCATGTATTTATAATCTAGCCCACAAACTATTGTGTTGTGATTGTGGTTCAGAAAGCTTGAAGAAAAGTATGGGTCTGTAAAAGAAAAAGAAAAAAACCCAAAAAACCAAGAGGATCTCATCAATCAACAAAAAACTAGCAGAATAGGCGCATGGTTTCTCTTGCTTTCTCTTCAGTGTCTTCATGTATTTTATGCTAACAAATAACTTCAAATATTATCAAAATATTATCATTAAAAACAACAAAGCAGAGCTTGACTTTTAAACATACGCTCTTGGCAAAGATTTATTATGCTGAGTTCATCCAGGGCAAAGGGTGCAACAATGCCATGGAAATTTGGCAGTCTCTTCAATATATTATGACTGTTTAGGATTTACAACTGACCTTTCCAACATGGAACACAACAAATAAGATTGTTACTGAGGTTAATGCCTATATGATGCCACCACAGTAGATACAAAGTAACTGCTGTCACTGTTAGAGCTGAAACCAAAAACACAGATCTTCAGCTGCAATTATTTGTCTCACTACTATCAATGGACAACACAACTTCAATTAAGATGGACACAAAGTAGATCTCGTTCCAAAGAGTAGTCCTCAAGAGTAATTCATGAATTCATGATTTTTTTCTATAGAAGTCCTCATGGAAAGGAATGCCCTTAAAGGACAGTATTATACATCTTTGTGTTACTGCGGTCCAGGCCTACCCGGAGATAGTTCTTGATATCGTTTTTGATATCAAACCATTCGGTTTTCCTCTGCCACCCCGCTCCACGTGTTTGCGAGGCCTCCGGACAAGCACGTAAACAGGCATGGCCAATAATTGCTGGACATTCCATTCTCCACCCAGGCAGGCCAGACAGAGCTGGTTCGTTGCTTCAGGAACCTCTCTGGCAAACACCTCATTCCTTATGTGCGATACTAACAAAGGCTCCCTGCTCCGAGCAGGCAGCCTCACAAAGCTGTACTAAGTGCTCTGCATTTGCATACTGGCTACACTATTGTTAATTCAGCTCTAAGCCAATCATGCTAAACGCTGACCTTTCAAAAGCTTTGTCCCGCTCCTAAATCACATTGTTCTCACTCAGTGAGGTATAGCCTGCAGTCACAATTCACCCTATAAAACCCCCCAATTCCAAGACCCTCCTTGGATTGCTCCCGAGTTCCAGACCACCTTGCTGCCACTTTGTTCAGCGAACTCCCCTCAACGAACCACACTGAGCTTCTTCCCTGCACCCCAACGAACTCAATCTTCAAACCTCTCCAGGACTACGAGACAGGTGTCGTATCACCCATTTCCCTCCAAAAATCCCTATTTCCAATTCTTTAGTTAGCTGTGTGACTGTGGTGTCTTTGATATTTGTCTGTATTTAATAAAACATCGTTTTTATTATTTTAAACCGTCTGACTGCTTGGCTGACCTGAACCCGCAGATGCTGGGTTGCAAGATCCTGCTAAGTTATCCTGCCTCTCGCTAGCCTTAGTGAGTGCTCCAGCTAATTTTCCCCAAGTTGTTGTTGTTGTTTGGTTATTTGGGCAACCCTCCCGAGACCCCCAGAGATCAGGGTAACATTTGTAGTGAAAAATCTCTATTTAACAGGGAAAACATTGCTTGGAAATGTTACTTCAGAGAATACAACTCTCAGAATCCCCTAGATAGCATGTCCATCGATAATGCTACCTAGGAGATCCTGAGAATTGCAGTTAATGATGGCGTAGCCCAACATTCTCCCTGCTACCTCAGTTGCTGTTTACGGGGAGAGGGGCACCAAAATGTGCACACTAAATTCATGCATGGATTTATGACCTCTTAAAATTTGATATCAGTGAATCAGCTAAAGATAGCCACAAGTCATTTTTCAAACCTGTAGAGTGAGGACCTTTCTGCACTATACTGTTGTAGTGCTATTATTCCACATTCAACATCCCATGGAATTCTGGGGTTTGTAGTTTACTGAGACCAAAAAGCTCTCTAGCTGAGAATTCTAAATGCCCCTCCCTAAACTACAAACCCCAGGATTCCATAGGATGTTGAAAGTAGAATAATAGCACTATAGCAGTGTAGCATGGAAATGGCCTCAGAGGCAAGGGAGAAAAACAGGCAGTTTACAAAAGTCAGTAGTCAAAATCATCTCATGCTAAGAATATTATATCAAGTTGGAAAGGACAAAGGCTACCTTCTTTACAATCTAGAATCAAACTTAGGGAGCATTTATTGCATCCTTGACATGGTAGCCATCACCCACGATTGGAGTTACATACTTTTCAGATATTTTCAAAGTTTCTATTTCAAATGGTGTGGTTCAAGTTCTCTGAAAGGCACTGTTCAAAGCTTACTTAAGAAGTAAAACTTTGCAGGAACAAAATCGTCATGGAATCTGTTGGATCATATGTCATTTAGGGTGGTCAGCTTGGATGCAGGATGGGCCTGCTTTAATCCTGAATGTATCATAGAGTAGGACAAGATACAGTAAAACTCTGTCAAGCAGGATGAAGATACCTGTGGTTTCCGACTTTCCAAACTTGTTTAGCTGCAGATGTGCCCTCCCAACATGGCTATTTTCTTCTTGATAGAGGGTGGCAGGAGCAGGCATGGAGGAGTGCCCACCTTTGTTTTCGTCACTGTTTCCATCTGCTTCCAACAGTGAGGCAACAGCCGTGTTGAGAGGAGATTGCTGAAGTCAAAATTTGAGGTTTACAAGATGAGAAAGGACAGTACTTTCACCCCCTATGAGTGTTTATGGTACCTCAGCCTTCTCCACAATCTGTTTAGGATTAAGGAAGCCCTGTTTCATATCCATTTTGGCAATCTTAATGGCATTTTATGAATTAGGTAAACCAGAGTTCTGCATTTTCCCATTCCACTGTGGTTCATGGTAAAAATTTCTTGAAATAAGCTATGGATTTTCAGACATTTCACCTTCATTAATGAATTGTCTTCTGTTATTCAGCTCAAGAACAGAGTTTCAAAAGGCATAATTTGGCCTAGTAGCCTGAGACAATAGTTTCCTGGTGTGAATGATAATCCTCAGCTTTTATGTATATATCCAGCGTTGCCCGGGATTTTATTTTCTCATAGGTAACCCTTGTTAGAAATACCTTAGGAATTACCTTACTTTACCTTAGGAATTAGATGTGGTTGAAATACACAGATCCTGTGTCTCTAATTACCCAATCTGCTTTGTCCAGTATGTGTAACTTTTCCCCATATTCCCCAATCCAATCTATATTCAGAGTTATTAGCATACACAGTTTGGGTCCCTGAGGGAATATGCTGCCCTCCTCCATGTCCTTGCTGCTAGGCCTCATCTCCATAGCAACCAGCCTGAGCTCTCTGGCTGAGAATTCTAAAGGCCACTCCCTGAACAGCCAACCCCAGTATTCTATAGAACCTTCATAGCCAGCCAATCATATAAGGTCTTCTTGCCTCCCACAGCGAATCATATGAGGTCTTCACCTGCCTGACACAGACAAACTCACAAACAGACAAACTTTGACTTTTATATAGTAGAAAGGCGGATGCAGAAAACAAGTGCCTAGATTGGTGTTCCCAGGAAACAACTTCTTGAGCAGGACTGCCCTAAGATTAGATTCAAAATCTGTTGTAATACCACATTGGATCTGACTTTAGAAGGAGGGGGGACTTAGAGTTTTTGCAGATGTAGATTAAGCAGGTCTGTAACACCAAGCTATTTTTTTAAAAAAAATAGCTATAGTATTTTCAATTCCTACAGTTTTAATTTTGGGGTTACTTTCCTAAGATGTATTCTTAAAACACATGCATAGTAACTTTCTTCATGGAAGGATCACACACCACTGTAATTTGCATGGACACATTTTAATAAAATTGAAAAATCTAATGGACTCTTTTACAATATTTCCTCAAAGGCAACAAAAGATCTGTTTTTTAGTTTTATGGGCATTGTCACATATCTTCAGATTGGACAATACTACAGAGCAGTTTGGGCACCACCCACAGACTGCAGAGTGGATATTTTATGTCAGCTTCAGCATCATCCATCTACTCAGAATCCACTGATCATATCCATGCTAAAAGAAAAGCCAGGCACTGCAGAATGCTTTATACAATGGAATTGTATCAAAGCAATGCACAGAGCATGAACATCATTTAAGGACTGGTGAGTGGGCATTTCACATCACTGTCCTAGCCAGCACCTTCACCACTGCCTAAAAAACACATACAACCTATAGGGAAATCATATTAATCTATTCTACTACAACAAAGTGGCTTGTGGCCCTTTTAAAACAAGCAGATTTAGTTTAACCCAGCAAGTAGCAGTGTTAATCTATTAGGCCTAAACCCAAATGAGGTCCAACTAAAATAGACCCACTAAATCAATTGCTGAATAGTAAGTGAACACATGCAAATTTCATTAGGCTAATGAGACTCAAAGCAGCATTTATCATCTGTTAAATTTTTCCTTATTGTCAGCTTCCTTGGAAGCCTCTAAGGTACTTAAGCAGGCTACTAAATCTGTTAAGTAAGTAAAATACATCCATACATTTGTGCATACTTACAATGCAGTGCAATTCAGACATAAACTGGTTTAATTGCCATTTCCTCTTTCCAAAGAAACCTTACCTTATAATTCTGTTCTCAGAGGGAGAGGCTAAGGATCTTGGATAGAAGGAAACAGAGAGGGGGAAGGAAGAGAGAAAATCCATATATTCACAAAACAATATTTAGTACTTTGGTATATGACACTGGCATGTCTCATAAGGAAAAATAAATTGTGATAGTTTACAACACAATCTTCTGGATGGCTGTTTAGAAACAGGCTTCCTTGTGTTCAGTGGGACTTATTCCCTGCTAGACAGCAACCTAATTTGATCAATCAATACTTCAGAAATCAATTCAGCATTTTGAATTTATTGTTATCTCTTCATGCATGTATTCTATGGAAGCTTCTTCCAGCTTCTTGAAAGAGCTTGTAGGTTTCATAACATATACAAAGCATGTGTACACAATCCAAGCAAATTATATAAACCTAAAACTTTGACCTCTGCAGCCCAGATAAGTCCAGTCACTTTTGAGATATAATAAATGGATTTTTTACTCTTATTTGTTTTTCTGTGATGAATCAATGGAAAAAATTGGGCATAGATTAGATCTCATAAGCAAGGCTGTAGATCACTAGCAAATCAGGAATCCAAACAGCAGTCTACAATACATATGCTGAAGAGAAGGCTACTGTATATGGCTGACCATAAATTTCATATTCAGGAAGATACGTAGATAATGAAAATGTCTTAGATCTTCCAGAAAAAAAACTTTGACGTTATCATTATCAACCTCTGTAACAGGTCATTTTCAGTGGATGAAATGTACAATTAATAGTACAGAGATATGTGTGCGCGTGTGTAGTTTGCTTTTATATGGGCTAAAACACACCTTGACATTGTCAGAGAAGTGTTCAAAGCTTCCTTTTCCTATTTGAGAAGCAAGATAATGGCATACTGTTTCCATTGTCAAACACCGTGTTCCTCAAGATGACAAGCCTCTGGATTCCAAGAACTGTACCTTGTCCAATACTAACAGGTGAATGTGAAGCAGTTCAGACAAGAACTGGAAAATCAAACAGTGGCAAAGATCTAAGGAAACCTGAAAGGCTACAGGTGACAGGGCTCTCACCTGGTCTGCGCAGAATGGAAAAACCTCGGCAGCATATATCTCTGATGTATTTGTCTAAGGGTGCTATTATCAGACTTTGCTGTAAAAACCAAGACATGGTTTGGAAAGCTACATGCGAAAGAATAAGGGATCTGATTGAATATGTGTGTTTGTGCGTATTGTATAAGGTAAAAATGATTCCAAATGTTCTCATCCTCAACAAGAAAGGGTGTCTCAACAACCCAAGAGTCCTTGTTGAGAAAATCTAAAAAGTGTCAAAAGATTCCAATCTTTTGAAAGTGTCAAAAGATTGGGAGGGGGTGGCATTTCATAGATTTGTGCAAAATACATTGATTTCTGTGCTTTTTTTCTTTTTGCACAAAGCACAAGTTCTTTGATAGTTCTTTTTTTCAAAAAAAGGTCTCATCAAGTAAAAAAAAAAATAAAAGAAGAAATGCCTAAAACCTCTTATAAATTCACCTAGTGGGGAGACATAGATCATACATGGAACTTAGGAAAATCCCTTTATGGACTGTAGCTCCAAGAATCCTCAAATCACCAAGGCATAGTCAAATTCTGGCATTCAGAATTACAAAAAAATTACAATTTTTTTTTAAAAAAATGGAGAAATGCCTTCCCAAAATTAGAATTTTCCTATTTACTTGCTGTTAGAGTAATCCCACCTCCATGTCTCAAACTTTATGTTTAAACTTTTAAAAGTGTTCAACTAGATTACGAGTTGAATGAGAATGGCAGCTAAGAGGAAGATTCCTTGAAAATCATCCAGTGTGTCCACAGGCATTCCTATGACCAGACCATTCTTGTCACCATTTTGAGATGTCATGGTACCATTTCCAGTGGGACTGAAATAGAAAATGGACATATTTGGGTTTGCTGTGAGGGGGATGCAGTTCATGAGGGACATCTGGAGGGAACTGACCTCTGACCCTGCCACTATGGCCTAAAGCTTTTACTGTCAGAAACTAAGGCCCTTTCCACATGTGAAGGGGGAAACGGGGGGAAATGCACTAAAACGGAGCATCCAAAATGGTGGCTTCTGGCTGGTGGAGGCTCTCCACCAACCGGAGAAGCTCACCAGCCAGAAGCCCACCCCCGGCAGATCTGCAGGCACACACTAGTGCATGCCTGCAAATCTGCACTGGAGCGTGGCGACAGAGCTGCATGGAGCTGCGCACTCTGTGCTTTTTAAAAACCTCTGAAAAGAGGTTTTTAAAAACATGCCGTGCCACCAGTTCTGGTCGCTTTGGAGCAGATTGAGGTGCAGAACTATGAAAAGTAGTCCGACCCAATCCACTCCACAGTGCGGACAACCTCCATTGGAGGTTGCTCTGCACCATTTTAATACCCCGGTGCGGAAAGGGCCTAAGTCTTAAGAAAGACATTTCAGACATTTTGAAGGGGGGGGAAGAAAAGCTGAGAAACTATGAAATGATGGTGTCATAGTGAAATAAACCTGTTTTTCTATCTGCAGACTCCCAGAGGACCTCTTCTGGGACTCAAATAGTTGAGCCCTACCCTTATATATTCTATGCTGTCCCATCTTTAGTAGAACGTGGGGCCTCAGTGGTAAGGGAAAGGCATTCTGCATATGGTTGTCATCACTTATTAATATAACTGCTTCATGCCATTCCATCTTATTGTGATTTATTCAATTTCACAATATTACTTTTTAAATCACATTTCCTTTAGACTAGAAGAGGCTGTATCAGGCTATGTGATTTGGGGAGCCATGACCACCATTTGAACCTGTAATTATTTTAAAGAGGTGCAGAATATGCACCCAGATTTACCACTGTAAAACAATTATTCATTTACTTTTTTAACACTAACTGTCTGGAACTGGAGAGCAAGTCTTCTCTTCTTCCTCAGTTAAGATTAATGGAAAATCAAAATGAAGAAAAGTTTCTGTGACTCCCATGGCCTACCCTCCTTGCACTTCAGAGATCTCAATTATCCTGAAAGACAAAGATAAAATACTTCTGACAAAAAACACGTATGGAAAAAATCATGCTTTTAAGATGGACTCAGTTTGTATCTCATGAAGGACCACATTTAATATTTTTCATTGGACTGATTTTGCATTTGGTGTTTTAAATTCCTGAACTAGTACACTAATGACAACCAAGTAATAAAACACTGCATGTCAGTAGCGTTGGAGTTCAATAACCTCAGTGCCTGCATTTTTATTCTTAAAAAACAAAAACAAACAAACTCGCAGCACCTTAATTGATTTTTACTTCATATATATATATATATGTATATGTATACGTATATGTATATACAGTTGGCGTTCCACATTTGCTGGTTTCACTTTCACTTTCATGGATTGGATTATTTGTGATTTTCTCCAACCTCTGTCCCACAGCCTCAAGTGTTTCTTTTTTGGGGGAACCTTCCCTCTTGGTAACTCCAATCAGAGTGCACAGCTCTTTAAAAACCTACTTCTGGTCCTCTTCCACCAGCCACTGCCTGGTCAGCTAAGGATGACTCACAGCCTGATTTCTCAGCACCACAAACCCTCTCCTGATGCTCTCCCACACCTTCGAAAGGAGATGGGTGATAAAGAGGAAGTATAGGGCCACCATGCCAATCCACCCTCTTTCCCACTCCTTTCCCTGACCTGGGCCCTTTTTGCATGGCATTTCCAAAGCGAAAGGGCCCCTTGAGCGTTGCATAAATGTGAGGAGCGGTCCACACGACACACTCACATTTGCACAATGATCAAGGGCCTGATGCAAACCGCGCACACATTTTTTCATTTTTGGCTAGAAGCCGAAAATGTTGCATGGTCACGCATCACTCTGGGGCCTCGCGTGAACTTACCTTGCATGTGGAGACTCAGGAGCCGTGCCAGTCGCGCTTCCTCTCTCATTGCAGCCTGGAAGGTCCCAGGCTGCACTGAGAAAGGAAGAGGCGGGGCTCTCGCGCAACCAAGAAGTAGCTGCGGAACCAAAGTAGCAGGGATGCGAGATCCTTCCTCTGAAGGCTTCTTGTGCGAGCCCTGCACCCCAACACCGCGAAAAGGTAAGGTGTGAAAAGGGTCCTGGTTTGGACCTTGGGTGCCTGCTATCCTCACATGCCTCAGTCCCCTTCCCACACACACATACACACATGTTGATATTTCTGGTTTTCCCACTTTTGCAAGGGTCCTGTCCCCCTAACCCTAGTAAATGTGGAGGGCCAAGTGCATAAATAAATCCCTGTTTTCAATTATATTATTCAAGCTATTCCAGTATCTTTCTTGGATCCAGGTTCCAGCTGAAAACAATGCTGGTTCAGTTTGCTTTATTCTTAATTATCCTGAAATACAAAGGTAAAATATTTGTAACAAGAAACACCATCAGACAAAATATATTTTTGAGATAGACTTGAGTTTTATAATGTGTCTGATAAAAGACATATATATCTATAGCCATCTGTATCAATAATGAGAGAAAAATCTGTCTGTCTGTCTGTCTGCAGGAAAGGAAAATAAGGGGAACTAAAAAGTTTTTAAAAATTATAGGCAGGGAGAATAAAGGAAGTAACACAATGCTGAGCCTTCTTGTATTTAGTACGTGTTCCAATAACTATTTGATTTACACTGGCAAATAAGCAGGGACAATCCTACCATTGTACACTGGCACAGCCCATATTTCATTCACATGGAGGCTTTTGAAAGGCAGCAATTGATTACAAAGCCAATTTCGAGAACCCCAAGTGGGAACTCATAAGGACACCAACACATCTGGCACAATGTACTGAGATGGAGCAATACGCCAACCCACTCCCTTGACACAATGCAAATATATTACCCTATATGAAAATGGCTGACATCTTCAAAATGGTAATAAGAAGCGTTGCAGCAACTTTTGGACTGCATTTTTTGGACCACATCCAATGGTTGCTAAACATACTTAACAGGTTGTGAAAGAAAGTTGAGATGTACTTGCTATTGCATGTTTCAATATCTAATCAGGATAAAAAGGAATGGATGGATGGATGAGCAGCAAGAGGGAGAATGAAGGAATATGAAAAGGAAACACACAGAAAATGGAAAGTGAAGATGCTAAATCCCATTCACACAAGTCTTAAAAGCTTGACTGGGCTGTTTCAGTTTTTTTGTACAATTATGGCTAGACAGTCTTCTCCACATCCCAGAAATGTCTCTCATTTTGAAACTCTTCATCCTTCCCCCATTTGATTCTCCCAGTCATAATCCTCACCAGATATGTATTTATTTATTGAAGAAAATGTCTGCCTCAACTTTTGTCCCTGCCCTTGGGATCCCATGGCAGCATTTAAGTCAAAATAATAATGATAATGTCAAATGAAAGACATCAGCTAAGTTACTGAAACAGCAAAATTAAAACATCAAAAGCATTCCCTAGCCACAAATGTTATACTTGGCATTCTAAAATGCCAATCCTGATCTTTCAAGGGAAGTGCAACCTTGTCCAAAAAAGACTATAGCCACATTTCCACATCAGAAGTCTTATTGACAAAGTGCATGCAGAACTGAACATCAATCCAATCACTAAGTTTTACCCTGTTATTCATTTTCAGCACCACGCTTTTCCTGAACTGTGATAGAAAGCAGTAATAGTGATAAAACAGGTAAAGAAGTAATAGTGATAAAACAGGCACCCAGAAATCTCTCCTCTGGCTATGATATTTTTACCTTTCATTTCACTCAGAATGCAATAGCAAATCTGCATCTGCTCAAACCCATAAAACAGAGACTGAGAACTCTTGGATTTACATCAGGCATTTCTTATACTACAATATCCACCTAAGGAGGTGAAGAAACAAATCTACAAGACAAGATTAGTTCCCAGAAACAATCTACTACAGGACAGACCGATAACACAAAATGACAGAACACTCATAGTAGTCACCCACAGTCCCCAGTTGAGACCACTGAGACACATCATCACTGAGCTATAATTAATTCTGGCAAATAATATAGTCCTCTCACAAACTCTGGGAAGGCAGCCCTTATTGCCTAACAGACAGCCTCCAAATTCTAACAAAATACTGACTTACAAAAGGATACATAACATGGATGGAAATACTAGGACAAGATACTGCCACAAACCTAGATGCCAACTCTGTCCCCACATCTGTTCTGGCAGTAATATTACAGGAGCCAGTAATATCACCCACAACATCTACAGTACATTTACTGGTTCTTCTTTCAATGTAATATATGCCAGAAATGCCCCTCTACACTCTGCATTCAGGACAGTCTCCAGGGAAGAGGATATATGGGCACAAATTAGACATTAGAAGTGATAATACCCCCAAATAAATTACAGAACATTTCAACCTCCCTGGACATACAGTATGGAATTTAAAGGATACAGTGTTTGAACAAAGAAATTACAAAGGAAGATTAGAAAGAGAAACAGCTGAATTGAATTATATCCACAAATTCCAATCCATCAGCAGATGTATGAACAAAGAAAATGACTTCATGGCATACTATGTGTAGTAGTAGTAGTAGTAGTAGTTTTTTAATAATAATAATAATAATAATAATAATAATAATAATAAAAAAGTCCTCACTACTGCACATGTAACAAAGGATATTTTCTCAGACAAGGTTTTGTACGCAAGGAAACTGATTTTTGGTAAGCAAAATTATTGTTTTCACACATCAGCTCTAAGTTGTGTCTGTAAAGATCTCAGACATGTATCACTTTACACAGCCCTTGGAAATTTTAGGGCATATTTGTGGATCCTATTATATTCTGTCCCACTCCCACAGCTATGTAAATATGCTTTATACCATGATGCCTGGTTATCACTCAGTACTGCATCTGAGGACATCAGTTTATATTCATAAAAGCTCATGCTAAAATAAAATTACAGGTGCTGCTATATTCCTTCTTTTCTGCCTTCCCTCTCTCTTCCTCTTCTTTTATGCTGCAAGAGATTAACATGATATTTCTTTGAAAACTAGTGATAAAATTGTGACCAAAAGGAGATCCCAACATCACGACCATACTAATGACAATGACCTCCAAATCTGGATTGCTAAATGAATAGCACCTTCATTTCCCAATCCAAAGTTTCTAATGCTCTGCAATTATGGCTTTAGACTTAAACACTTCTTTCTCATTTCATCTGTCATGATACTAGTTGAACTTCATGGGTCTTATGAAAAACATAAACCATTCAAGTCAATGTACAAACTACAAATCCAGTTGTTATTTTGACTGTAGAAATCAGTGGTTGCTTTTGCATGAGAAACAGGTAACTGTGACCTTCTAGATACGTTTCGACTACTCCATCCAAATCCTTCTCTGTTAGCTACACTGGCTGGATATGGTGAGCAATGGAGACCAAAAGCATTGCAAGGGGGACATTTGCCCGCCTCTGCAAAATGAATGAGTTGAGTTTCTACATTGTCTCCCACCTTGTCCCTTGATGCGGTTGCAAGGAAGAGAGAGAAGTATTTGCATCAATTTCCAGTTCAGCAAATGCTGCTGTTATGCATCACCTGGAACACAGTGGGACAAGTTTTATTTACAGCTTGCCTATATGATAAAACTTTAAGCTGTGTTTCAGTCAATGCATATTATGGTTAACCATACTGAAAACTTACAAGAGTTGATGGTTCAGATAAGATAACAATTTGCTGTCAGATTTAAAACAGATGTGAGTGCTTCTGAACCCTTATCTTGGCTGTGTTGGAGCAGGAGAACTCAGAGCCTAGGAAGGTTACATTTCTGGAGCTATATTTTCCACAATCCCCCATCCAGCATGACCCATGGTGAACCAAGAATCTCTCTGTTGACATCTGCAGATCTCCTTCATTCAAGGTGGAGCTCCAGGTGGACCTCCCACCATTTGGATGGCTGTAGAATATAGTGGCATGTTTCAACAGTGCTACCAGATCAAAAGTACTGATACTCAATAGAATAGTTCTTCTATAATCTATCTCCACTGTTTTTTCTTTCATAAAATACAAATTGAAAAGGGACACAAGAAAGCATGCCTGGCAACACTGACTGCTGTGGATTTACCTCTAGATCATAATCTAGAGGCTGCGTTGAGAATAGATGACTTTTATTCAATCAATCTCTCACAATACAAACATCCTCATGGGGATGCACTCACCTTGCACCATTAATGAATGCAATTTGGTCATAAGGCCAGCTATTGGGATTTCCATGTTCAGTTTTCTGTAAATGTAAAGGACTGTAATATCTATGACAGACATTTTCCATACAGGCTTTGGGAATTTCAACCAGTATGCTGTTTTCTTTCCTCTGTTGAATTTATCAGCAAGAAACAGGCATGGGCATTCAGGGAACTTGGATCAGAGAACAAAGGAAAATCTATAACCGCTAGTTTTAAAGACATGATATAGAGTGACTGAAGCCTCATCAGAAGCTCTTTAGTACTAATACAATAGTGTGTGTATGGGGCTGGGGACAGGTTGTTAGGAAATATCCATTGATCAGAGGTGATGTACAGCCCTTACATGAAATATACTAGAAATTCAAACCCCACCATCTCTAGTTAAACAGAGGAGAGGAATAGAAACAGCTTTGCCTGAAAACCTAGAGATCTATTGCTAATTAATGGACAGATTGGAGTGAAGAACAGAGGTACAAAAAATACTCTGACTGCGATTCAAATCAAGTAGAAGAATAGAAAAATAAGAGACCAGCAAGATGTCTGTGCAATTTTCTCCTGGTATTTTATTTCCTGAAGTGCTGAGTAGCAATTACTCTGTGGAGAAAAATGTGGTTTTTGGGCACAAAAACTCTTTTCTGCACAGAAAATGGGTTTCCAGGACAATACTGTTTCATGTATAGAAAAGAGGTGTTTTGCAAGAAAACATGTATATATTTTGCTACAGAATAATTCCAGTGCAACAGTTAGGAATGTTGGAATATGGAGGAATATTCATTTCCTCTTACTATGGGAGGAAAACTATTTAATTATTTGTGAGGATAAAATAGCCAAGGATTTCTATCCCTAGTAGGGAACCTAGTGGGTAGGATGGGAACCCAAAGTGAGTAAAGCTATGGATGTGACTCTTAGGCCCTTTCTGCAGGACATCATTGTTCCACATTAGAGACAGGAGAAGGGCAGGACCTGCATGATGCTTATGCACAACATCATCAATGTCCTGTCATTCTCCCATCCCCAGGCAATGTGATTACACCACAAATCATTGATCAGTTTTATCTGTCAATGACTGGTGATTATGCAGCCCTTCCACTACCCTCCTACACTTAACCTGAGCTGCAGGGTATCAGAAAGTGTAACAGCCACACTTTCTGTCCAAGTGCAGGTTGGGACAGTGTCTGGCTGTGCTTTGGAAGGAAAAGGCATGACCATCAAGCCCCCTCATTCTTGCAGGCAGCTAGTGTGGAGGAGAAGGCACCTGTCACACTCCCTTCCTGGGAGAAGCTTTACTGGGATCCTCGTGGGATGCCACCAGAATCAGTTAGAATAGACTTAGAGAGCTGGGTATGTTTAGTCTGCAGAAGAGAAGGTTAAGAGGGGACATGATAGCCATGTTTAAATATCTGAAGGGGTGCCATGTCGAGGTTTGTTCTCTGCTGCTCCAGAGACCAGGACAAGGAGCAATGGATTCAAGCTGCAGGAAAGGAGATTCCACCTGAACCTCCGGAAGAACTTCCTGACAGTCTGGGCTGCCCAGCAGTGGAATATGCTGCCTCGGAGTGTAGTGGAGGCTCCTTCCTTGGAGGTTTTTAAGCAGAGGCTTGATGGCCATCTGTTGGGAGTGCTTTGAGGGTGTTCCTGCATGGCAGGGGGTTGGACTGGATGGCCCCTGTGGTCTCTTCCAACTCTACATTTCTATGATTCTATGATTCTATGATTCTAATGTGGAAAGGGCCTTAGTTACATTCAGTACAGAGTTGGGGGAGAGATCCACTTTCTTCCCAGGATTCTTCTTCTCCAAATCATACAAGATTGCTTCCCTCAGCTTTGAAGCTAGGGCACAGAATGAAACAGAGTAAATCAGTGGTTTTTAACCTGGGGTTGCTGGAATGCTGACAGAGAGTCTGCATAGCCCTGCTATTGGACACCAACAGCAGAAGCACTAACAGCGACATGGCAGTGAGAGGCAGGTGCCGAATGCTCCCTCATCTGCAAACCTCTCCTCTATGAGAGGCACCTTGTTGGTGTGTGCCTTCAAGTCATTTCCGACTTATGGCAACCCTAAGGTGACCCTATCACGAGGGTCCTTTTTGGCAAGATTAGTTCAGAGGAGGTTTGCCTTTGAGACTGAGAGAATGTGACTTGTCATCCAGTGTCTGAGCAGGGATTTGAATCTTAGTCTTCAGAAGCTTTAAATAAATAAGTAAATAAATATTTGAATATTTAAATTAATACTTAAATATTTAAATTGTGAGTTAAGTCTTGCACACACCTCCCACAAGAAATTATATTTACAGGGGGTCCCTGATAAAGAAAAGGTTAAGAACCATTGGAGTAAACAATACTCACAGAGTAGAGCAGAGTTGGTGAGGGTGTGAGGTATGCACAGAACAGGGTTCAGAGATCCAAAATGAGAGACTTGGAAATGCTGGAGATATCTCATCTCTGAAGAAAATAATACAGCCCATATATAAATAAATAAATAAATAAATAAATAAATATCCTTTGAGAAGTTGACTACAAAGCCCAGTGTAATATATGATTTTTTTTTTTTACTCAAACTGGAAGGACAAAAGGTGAATTTTCTATTCTCAGACCTTTTCGTATGACACTATCATGTGTTTTATTCTCCCCCATCCATCTGTTTCATACTTTCAGTAGAACTGCAAGGGGGTAGGGTTTTTAGAAGTCCTCTCTCCACATTTGCTGGTTTCACTTTCATGAATTTGATTAACTGTGAGTTTCTCCAACCACTGCCTCCACCCCACTTCAAGTGCTTCTTTTCCAGGGAAAACTTCCCCGTTGGTGCAGCTCACTAAAAGCCCACCTCTGGTCTTCTTCCTCTGCTGTCAGCCACTGGTTGGCCAGCTAAGGATGGTTCACAGCCTGATTTTTCAGCACCACAAACCTTCTTCTGATGCCCATACACACTCAAGGAAGGAGATGGGCAAGACAGAGAAAGTATAGGGCCTGGTTTGGACTCTGCATATCCTCTCTCCCCACCATGCCTCAGCCTCCTTCCCACAGACACACATTTTGATGTTTGCAGGAGTCTTGTGCCCCTAACCCTGATGAATGTGGAGTACTGACTATATGTTTACTGAGAGAGAGAGAGAGACTGAAATCCTATAGCAAACAGGTGAAGCCTTGCATTCTCCACATGTAGTTGTGTGCCCACCTCTCCATGCATTTTTTGAATGGTATGCAAAGGGCCATCCAAAATCACACCCTAATAGCTGTCCAGCCCCAGGAAGGATGGCAGCTGCTTACCATTGGAGAGAGCATAGAGGCAAGTTAGACAACAATGAACCAGCTTCTTTCATCTTAGAGCGGAAGGAAATGGCAGTGTGTTCACAAATCAAGTGATGCCTCCTACCCCTTAGCCTCAAAAATGCATCATCTGTCCCCCCATCCTCTCTTCCCCACTGATAGGCAGCAGCAGCAGCCCTGACAGCAGTGGGGGATGCGGGGTGGTGGATATTTTTGCAAAAGGTTATAGAATAGCACTTTATTTTGCATCCAAAAAGAAACATACCCATGTGTGAAGCCACAGTTACATGTGAGCATGTCACTAGCAGTATTCTGACCATAGGCACATGGAAATAAACCTATATATAGACTCTGTTTAAAATAAACTCTGAGCTTGCTTTTGCCTTCACCTTAGGCAGAAGTTCACTTCTCTTTTCATAAAAACGAGAAATACATATACTTCACACAGGAACTTGCAGTGATCTCAAACTATCCCCCTCTCCTATCTGTAATAATTAACTCGAGTTCTGTTTTAAATATCATTATTGATCATTCCATTCCATAGACCAGGACTAGATGGCCTAAGGATTACACTGGTGGAAAAATTCAGTGTTTTGTTTTTTTAAGGACATCTAAAAGTTTTATTTCTGAGGTGCTGATTATTCTTTCTCCTCTCTTTATTCCCAGTCAGGATTGCAATATGGAAAAAAAAAGGAGAGTGCAAAAAACCCCATAGAATTGTGCCATACAACCAAAACCTGATGTCCAGGAGTTCTGGATGTGGTAAAAGTCTCCATATAGGTTGATAATATGAGTCCAATAGCCTAGTTTCCAATTAATTTCCTGCATACTCTGAAATGTGATTTCTTGGTAAGTGTAATTTGTATTCACTAGGGATGTTCAATGAACCCAGTCTTTGAAAATTCCAGTCAAGGCTGATCTTTCCCATATCTCCCTGACAAATGAACAAATCAAACATGAGTTATCCACTAACTTTTATACCTACTGAATATTTCAACAGTCCTTGACTTTAAAAAAAGTATCAAAATGCATTTAAAACACAGACATAAAACACATTTATATGTGTATATTCTAAAAGGATTTTTTTTAAAAACAATGTATTTAAATTAAGGCTGGGAGACAGACACCTGTCCCTTGTCCAGAATATTTGTTCACCGTGAAAACATAAGGACAAAATGCTGTTGACTCAGGAAGGGAGCAATCTTATTTCCTACAAAAACTATGGTAAGCAAGGCTGCACCATCATATAATATCAGGGAGAAGCCATTCTCTGAACTAGATTTTGAAAAGTTCTTCCCCACTCCTCCAATTTTAAGAAAAAAAATGGAGGAAATGCTAAGAGTAGCAATATTTGCTAATTTTTAGTCTGTACATTACTCCCTAAGAGTTTAGTCTTAACATTATCTTTATGGTGATTTCCTGTTATTTGTTTTACAACACACTCTCTCTATGTTACTATAACCTGCAGCCACTTTTCCCCTCCTCTCTCCCCTCCACTAGCCTATGTTTTTTACTATGAACAAATAATTCAAAAGTAAAGCTGTTTTTATACATTTTACAAGAAAACTGAGCTTGTTTCTTTTTTCTGCTAGATTCAGTGAGATGGGTACAGGGGACCACTATGCTCAATAGATTCACTGCTATCACACGCATTTACTAGCAGGACAGGACAGGAAGGAAAAGAAAAGGCCATTTCATAATAATAGGCACCTGCCCATCTGGACATTCAGGTCCTCCTTCAAGTCTTAAGGGAATTTTACATCCATTCCCACAAAACTGGATGATATGAATTTAACCAAGCTTAATTTAAAGGTGAGTATTTATGCATATTTATAAAACCATGAATTAATGTGAAATCGAATGAAACAGACTTAATAAATATAAGCCTGAAATGGACTAAATTGTCCTATTTATCCAGCAAATACCTCTAAAGCAGTGATCGGCAACTATGTTGAGGCCAGGGACTGTTTTTCCCAAGAACCCCTCCTTTGAGATACCCTACAACAAGCCCAAATGCCTGTTATCTTCTGCAGTCCCTCTCAAAATAGTGAAAGGAAGTGACATTATGTCATGCCTCATTACCATTTGGAGAGTGATTGTGGGGGGGGGAATATTTTATGTGTTTTACTGCATTTGAGGATCTTTGGTTGACTCTGGGGCAAAATTTTTCCCCCAGATTGTGCTGGTGGAGGCCTTTAAGGGCCACAGAAGTAAGATCCAGGGGCGACATGTGGCCTGCAGGCTGCACCTTGAACACCTCTGCTATAAATGTCTACCACTAGTAAGGATTCAGGCTGCAATGAGATTCTCTGGAAACCAGTGTTGTTTTCACACTAGGACCTTTTCACAAAGCTGAGGCTTCCATGTAACTAAATGGAAGCAGAGTTAAAAAGGTGTTTCTACATAACATTTAATATAATGGGAGAATTTTTGAAAAAGCAGGCAAAAACTGCTAGAATATGGCACTTGAAGCGAAGTGGGCAAAATATTCTGGATCCAAAGTTAACAGAGGACTTGAAATGCTTATTAAGAACAGCAGCCCTGAGGAGGAGTTGAGTGGGTAGAGGATGGAACATAGGAAACCAGAAAACAAATAACAAGTCAGTAATGCAAAAGGGGGGGGGATCTTCAGTAACATAATACTGTACACAAACCTGTCATTATTTGTTGGATCAAGGGCTTCAAAATATTACTATGTACTCTTCCAGTATTTGAAAATAAACACTCATAATTTTCCATAATCAAGTTACTTAATTCTGAGGAGATGAAAATTGGGCATCCTTCCTAGATTCATCTGTATCTGTCCAAAGATATGGAAATGGACAGCCTATTGATTGTACTAGAAGTGTGAAAGAGCTCTTGTGGCTCTTCTGACAGCAGCAGAGTGAACAGAATCTGTTCATAAAAGGAAACTTGGCATGCTGCAGCCATAAATATATGTTTCAAAGAACACCCATGCAAAAAAAATTGGGGCAAGATCCTCATATGAGTCATTTCGCTTGTCCATCTGACTCAGGGGTTGGTAGTTTGGTGTGGGCCTTATCTTACTTTGTACTCCAACCACTTTGGGTCTACCCACTTTAGTGCAGTTCAAACCAATTTTGGCTTTCGTTGTAATATGGGCTCACAGGTCTTAGCTGAACTTTACTGGACCTTAACAAAGAAGATGTTTCTCACTTATGATATAGAAATGCACTCTTTGTCATCGGAGCTTTCTGATAGATTTGTGTTTTGAATTGAGCTGAAATCCCAAATCCCAAATCAAAAAAAGGTTGATTCAGCAAATAAAGACTGTCTGGGTCAGAACAAGATTTCTCTGAGATAGGATAGCTTCTGTTTCATTTTCCTTCTACTCACTAGGGATGGAAAGAATATTCAGAAATATTCAAAAATAATGATTAAAAAAACCTGAAGGCTTCTCAAGTGTCAGGAAACCCTGATGAGGAGAATGCAAGATGGGCTAGAATTATTCCAGTTGGCAGAATCTTCATATGAAGACAGCATTTTCTGCACAGATGGGAAATTTCCTGAATAGCATTGTCCATGCTGAAAACAACATTTCTTTGCAAAAGATCATTTTTCTGAGCAAAAAACAGCAAAAATGTTTCAAACAAAAATGTGATTTTTCTGCATACGGAAACATATAGGTGCATTTTTTGTTTGCACAGAATAAGTCTCCAACTATGAATATTCTTTGAAAGCTTCAGTTTTAGACAAGTTTATTGTGGCAAGAAAGAAAAGGGTAAAATCATTTGTTCTGGCCCATGAGAATGAAATTTACAAATTTATATTCTCATGACACACTCAAAGGCCCTTTCCATAGCTTACCTACTTCTGGCGTGGGTGTGCAGACATCACGAGAGCAGCCTCTTGCAAGAGGCACTCGCATCCCCTTTGCTTCTTCTCTGCAGCAGCTCCCTGCTGGATAGCAGGAAACATGAGGGCTCTGCCTCTTCCATCTGCAGTGCAGCCGGGTACTTTCCCAGGCTGCGCTGGGGGAGGAAGCAGGAGGGCCGCGTCTCTGGAGGCTCCTCACGCAAGGTAAGTGCATGTGGGGGCCCAGAGCGACATGCGATTGCACATCATTTTTGGTAAGAAGCCGAAAATGATATATTGCATGATCGGCACCTACTGGCCCCAGCAGCATCGTGCGATTGCAAGGATGTCATGTGAAACAGTCCTTGCAATCACACAATTCTTCGGAGACCCTTTCACATGTGAAATGCCATGCAAAAAGGGTCAAAGTCTGGACAAAAGTTAGGCTCCTCCTGGAACCTGGCATTAGCACTGACTCTCATGTCAGCATAGTGTAGTGGTTTGAGCATTGGCCCTTACAACCCTCAAGACCAGAGTTCAATTCCCTGCTTGATCATGGAAACCCACTGGTTGAATTTGGGTGCCTTGCAGACTCTCAGCCCCAGAAAACCCTGTGATAGGTTCAACTTAGGATCACTATTAGTCTGAAGCAACTTGAAGAAGCAGAACAACAACAAAAGCTTATGAGAGATGACATTTTTCAAGACTGCGACAAACATAGACCCCCTCAACACCCCCCATGACTGTCCAGCAACATATTAGGAATAATGAACACATTTTACTGATTACGCTAAAAAGTAATAACAATACAAATGTAATTGTCCCCTTATTTCTCCTCTGCCCATATTGTAGGAACATTGGTGCTTATAAAATTACTTGCAAACTCTGGGTTAAGCACAGGCTCCTTATATGAAACTGTTTGAGCTCTAAGAGTTTCAGGAGAGGTGCATCTCTCTGTCCCACTACTTTTTCAGACCTGTTCAAATGGGAAGAAGGGAGAGGGCCCTCTTGGTGGCTGTTCCAGACTTTGGAACTCCCTCCCTAGAAAGGCCTGCATGGTTCCCTCTTTTTTGTCCTTCTACTGGCAAATCAAAACTTTCTGATTCTGTAAGGCTTTTAGGAATTGACCGAAATAGGTTTTTAGTGATGTGTTGTTGTTTTTTCTACTCTGTCTCGAAATTTGAAAAGTTTTAATTATAGATTTTTTACTTGTTTTTAAATGACATATTACTGCTTGATATGTTTTTCCTCTTTATTAGTTTTAATAATTTGTAAGCTGCCTTGAGTCCTGTTACTGAGGAAAAGGCAGAATATAGATGAATAAAATAATGATGATGATGATGATGATGATGATGATGATGATGATGATGATATGCCTACAAAGCTACTTTTCCATTCTCATTGTCCTCTCATGTGAATTTCCATACAGATCTTATTATTATACTCTATACACACCATGTCTATATGGTTAGCTCTGATGAACATTCCACTTTAACATTTTCATCCAAATTTTTCAAAAACGGTTTCTTTGAGCTGTAACCTGGAAACTGTGCCTGTAGACTTCCCTGTTGTGTGATAGGAATCTAAAATCTATACAAGCTGGAAGTGATTATTCACTGCCAGAGGAAAACACTTGATACATAGATATGATATGGAAAGATTTGCCATAATACATTTATTAGTCTTTAAGGTGTTACAAGATAATTCTTGGTTACATCAGGAGAGCTGTCCTTTCTGTTATTAGGATGCTCTCTGGGAATGGGAGATTTAGGGCAAAGGTCGTGACCTTGTCCAATGTGATCTAAGAGCGGCAATGACTTTGGAACATATATAGCTGTTGATACCAGCTTCTTAAAATATTTATCTGCCTTCAGGCTTTGCCTCTAGGCAAAGCCCTCAAGTGGTTTGCAATTGCTAATGATCACTTCCTGCTAATCCCATCTTTGTAGCAAAGGCTATGTTTCATCAGTCTTTTGATCAGTTTCAACATTTGATTGGCAGGGAACTGATCTCTATAGTTCAAGGAAATTTTATCAAGTATTTTTCAGGATATGAACTCTGAGTAACAAGTGACTGTCATACACTAATTTGAAAATTGTTTCAGATATGACTCGACCTATTTCATCAATTGCGAAATGCTTATATTATATTATTAGTTTATTAGGTGTATGTGGATAGATGATGGATGGACAGATAGATAGGTAGATGGTAGACAAAAGATGCCTAGCTAATTAGATGGATGATGGCTAGCTACATGGCTAGCTAGTACTTGATGTACAGCTGCAGAGAAATACTTAAGCCAATATAAGACACATTAACAAACTCACAATGTAATTATTTAATGAAACATTCCATTTCTGGCACTCACAATATTCTGAGACTGTTGGATTTCAAACCAAGTATGAATGGCATGGGCCTTCAGAGAGAATATCCATAGATGAGCCTCCACCTATTATAAGTGGCCAGAGCTGTGGACGAAGAAGGAAAACAGAAGTAAACAGCAATCTGAACTAGAGATACAGGAATCTGTCAATTTCATTTGTCCTTGATTTCTCATTCTTTCCATCTTAAAAAGATTCTGTTCCAATTGTATGTGGCTTTTTTTAAAAAAGGATTGGATGAAGAGTTAGGTGGGGGGGTTTCCCCTAACATACCCATTTTTGTGCCTACCAGATGCTTTTTTTTTTTTTGTTATACAAATACATCTAATGCATGCATTTGATACGTTACATTGTTTAAGATCCACTCCTTTGAAAGCAGGTTTTGTTTTTGTTTTAAAAAAACATATTTATGTATTTTCCCCAAATAAACACATTTTGAACATATTTTCCCCTAACATATACATATTTGTTTAAACAATTCCTTAAAATAGATATTTTATATGCTCTTGCCACAGTTCAAACCACTGCAGTGCAACATTTTGAGAAACGAAAATACCAAAGATGAACTGTGTTCTGGATTATGTTTTGATTTGGGAAGTACAGATTTGGTCAGTTCTTACTGAAGTGTGAAGGAAACAAAATTCTCCCCGTCCCTGATCACAACCATGGAAGTCACCACTTTGGGTAGGAATGGGCCAAGTTTTCCAGATGAAAGCGTGTTTGGGAATAGGAGTGGAGACAAAGTCACAACACTGTTAGGTTTTTTGACAAAAATATATAGTGGACACCTTATGTTTCAGAAGAGAATCATACTCCCTGGAGTTTTTTGAACCCATGATTATCCCATTTTTTCCTATCGTCTCCCAGAGCTGTAATTTTTAATTAATTTTCATCTCCTAGGAAGCAATGAGTAATGTTAGCCATCATTAGCAATGTGAAAAAGTATTCAAAGTTCACAAACATTTTGAAACCTATTGGTAACTGAGGACTTATCTGCACATAATTCCCACAGGCTGTTTTGTGAAGAAAACAGTCTTTTTTGCACAGAAAACAGCTTTTCCTATATTTTCTGTGTAAATTCTACAAATCAACAAAGTGCAAATTTTGCACAAAGTAAGTCCGAAATTACAGACTTTTGGGGGGGCAGGAAAAAGCTTTTTCCATCCAGAAGATAAAATTTCTGTGCAGAAACTGTTATTTCCTTCATGCAAAAATTCTGTTTATATATACAAAACAGCCACATGCAAATTTTTCACAGGATAAATCCTAAACTGTCAAAATTCTCCTCAGCCTAGAATTCTTTTCATCTGAGATTCTATTAAAACATGTTTTTCAATCTGGTTTTGGAATATTTTCATATATTATTTCTATTCAAGCAATGAAATAAACAGCTTACTTAACTCTAGGTAATGCTTCAGCTGACTGTGCCTTCTACAGTCCTATAGTATGACCAGTGTAAATAATGTTTGATTGCAAGGCTTTTCAATTGTCCGATTTTGGGTGGAAGAAGTAAAATAGAAATACAGGAAGCCCCCATGTTTTGATGCCCCATTATCTGATGACTCTCCCTTTCCATGCCTCCAAATTAAGGACAAGTTCTATTATTTCAGTTGGTGTTCCTCTCTTTCATCAGTTCTCTTTCTCTATGGAAGCTCACTTGGGAACGCTCATGTGTGTGCTGCTTGCAAATCTCGCTGAGACGAGGAAAAAAGACACCAAGTCAGCTGAGAGACTTTGCAAGCAGCACATGTGTGGTCAGTCCCAAATGAGCCTCTGTAAGTTCTTCATGCTCTGTACAGTACAGTACATGGATTCTGCTTTTCAATCAATTATTTTCTGACATTTTTTGACAACCTGTCAGACAAGTGGGAGAAGCCTGTAATATAAAATTAATGAATACAAAAATACATGTTGACTGGAGAGTGAGCAAAAATAGGTCAAGTAGTACAAAAAGCTGTTTGCCCAAAATAAAAGTTCCCCGAACCATATTAGTGTCGCAGCTTTCATTTGGTGAATTGAATGAACACAACGATGTGTGCAAGCACTGAAGTTGTCCATATTTTATTATCGTGCGAGATGTTACAAAAGGGTAGTGGGGCTGATTTCAAAATCTTGTCAGAATGCTATTCTAGGGTGGTTGTGGAATGAGGAGAGAAGTCCTTCAGGTTTTCAAATGAAGTTCTGTCAGGATATCTGATGGATTTAGATTATACCTGTGAGACCTCCAAACACACTGGGAGGCAAACACACAGAAAAGACTGATCCTATGGTTTTGAAGATTTAAAATCCAGCTGGAAACTCAGAACAGTCTCTGTCAGATAATTTGTTCAGTTCTAATATGAAATCATTTTTCAGTGAGGTTGATCAAAACCCCAGCTTCCTTCTACAACCCTCTCCACTGTAGGTCTCACCCCATGAAGCATTTTACAGATAAGGAAAACTACAACTGAACAAATGGATTGCCTATAAAGATATTGTTAAAAGAAAAGGAAATGATGCCCAATTAAAAACCAAAAAGGAATTAATGATGCATAGCTATACAACTCATTGCCTGTTCTATGCAGACCGTTGGTAGAGAAACTTAGAATGGATAAAAAAACAAGGGGATAGAACTAAAGGAAACATAGTTTGATAAATTACTGAAACTAGGAATAACTCTATTAGTTGGAAAGACCTACAAGCTATTACTGAATTATGAATTGAAAGAAGACATAGTTAAAAAAAAATAAATGGGCTCAAAATATTGACCACCCAATATATTTAGACCAATGGGAAAAATCCTGCAACTTCAATCAGAGATGTACAAGGAGCTCTAATTTAAGGGAAAACTACTACAAGATGTTCTACAGATACAGATGGTATTTAATGCCAGTGCAAATACCTAAAATTGGGAATAATAATAACAACAACAACAACATAATGTTTTGAATATATTCAAATGTAAAGGATTAGATTTGTCCCTCGTATTTTGATGCTGTATACAGTGTGTTGGGTCTTGATAGCCATACAAAGAAGAAGGCAGACAAAAGCTGACTTTCTCACTTGTCTTCTCTCACCAGCCACCAGAACCTTCTTAAACGTCTCCCCAAGACACAGGTAAGTCAACTGAGCAGAGTCTGTTGTCCTGGGGAGAGGGGCAAAAGGGAGTTTGCAGAAAATCAAATGGAAACATCTTATGTGATGAAGATATCTGATTTTCCATGAACTCCCCCATCTTTGCAAGAATTATGAAAATGACCATTGACTAGAGGAGGAAAGAAATAAGTCAGCTTCCAACCACATCATCCCGAGGGTAGATATTTGGATGACATGATAGCCCTTTTTAAATATGTGAAGGGTTGTTGTGCAGAAGATTGAGGAAACTTGTTTTCTGTTAGGACACAAACCAATGAACCTAAACGGTAAGAAAAGAGATTCAATGCAAATATTAGGAAAACCTTTTTGATAGTAAGATCTGTCCAGCAGTGGAATTCACTGCTTCAGAGGGTGGTGGACTCTCCTTCCCTGGAATTCTTTAAATGGAGGCTTGATGGTCATCTTTCAGGAATAAATCAGCTATGTATTCTTGCATGTCAGAGATTTGGATGAGATGGCTTTCTATGCTTCCTTGATTCTGAGCTTATTTTTATGGTATCCACATACAGAACATATTTACCTGATTGCATGGGCTCTAATGTATATGAACCTCTCTTCCTGTCTGCAGAAGAGTATACATTTCACATATTTTAAGACTACAGTCTTGTACTCACATAACTGACTGTAAGTCTAATGGCTTTCAATGGGACTTTGGAGTAGAAATGTATAGGATTTCATTGTCTAAGGCCATTTCTGCCCTATACTGTTATAGTGCTACTATTCCACTTTCAGCATCCTGTGGAATTCTGGGGTTTCTAGTTTACTTAGGCCAAAGTGCTGTCTGGCTGAGAATTCCAAATGCCCCTTGCTAAACTTCAGACCCCAGGATTCTATAGGATGTTGAAAGTGGAATAATACCACTATAACAGCGTGGGGCAGAAATGGCCTAAGTAATTGACATTTTAGTACAAGCATCACCATGTTACTTTGGAAACAAACTAAGGGAAAGAATGGGGAGTGGGAAAGAGGATTAATCAACTTTTCCATACCCTTTTTTTGTATATCAATTTGGTACTGTTGGCATGTGGATGGGTCAATGCATCACTAGGCCCAAACCTTACCGTTAATCTACCCCCAGTTCCATTGCCACCGCATCTTTATTTGTTCATCTCAGTTACAATTTGTCAGCCTGTGTCATGACTTTTAAGTTCCACTGACATATGAAATCTTTTGTATACCGTAGCCAATATTGATTGCATTGCTTTTTGTGATGAGCACAAGCAGTTTTCAAGCTTGGCAAGATGAGGCACATCCACGCAATCTTGTGCAAGTCTCTCCTACTTGTGAAAGAACCTTACCTGTGGCATGACATAAACCATGTCCTCTTCATCAGCACTCATAAAACTGCTAATTCATGCTCGTGACTCTTCCCATGCTAACTCCTTAAAGGAGCAACTGCCCAAATCCTGAAGAAAAGCTGAGGGAATACAAACACAAAGCATTATCAAGAAGCCCTGATATTACTAAATCATCACATTTTCAACCTATGCAGTCCCCAAAACATATTACTTTTTGGACTACAAGCATGTTGTTACTCTATTAAAAAAAAAAAACTAAAAAAAACCAAACCTGATTGCTCCCATGTCACTCATAAATAAAACTTTTACCCTAGAACTAAGCTGAAGAACTCAAGACAGAAAGAAGCATTTGCAAAGTGTAAGATGGCAAAATGATTTGGGAAAAGTTGTTTTGTCAGTCCTTTTCTAAAAAATTTGCACACACACCAAAAAAAAAAAAAAAGCTGTTTCCTGTGTTGAGGACTTTTTTGCACAGAAATTTGCATCTGATAACACAATATTTTATTCAAAGTATTTTATTCACAGGGAGTGTTTTTCTGCAAATAAATATTAGTTCTTTCAGACGCAAAAAAAAATGCTTTTTCTTATATTGAAAATGCTGCTTTCTGTGCAAACAAACTCATGTGTGGCTTTTACAAAGATTTAAGTCCTGAACTGCAGAGGTCGTCAGCTGAGGATTCTCCTTGTTAGAGTTTCTCGACATTTGTATTTTTGAACTTTCTTTTCATCCCTATTACATAAGTAGAATAAATGTTCTTATTATAATAACAACTGATAACTTTACTGTGACAAAACCAAACAATCAGCAAGATCTAAAGCTCCCTGATAAAATATCTCAGCCAACCATCTCAAACTGAAGAAAGAGGACCAAACCTTTCCTGAAGGGAGCTCTACCATCTTGGTAAGAACTTAGGTTTTTGTTTTTAATGTAATTCATTATATATGTCATAAAAGAACCCCAAAAGTTATTCTTTTCTCCCTCACTCTCTCTTCCTTGGTGGTAAAACCACAGGCGGCCTTCTACTAGTGATATAGACAGTTGTAAGCCCAACTAAGACCTGTCTATATCTTTTTATGGTCATTAAGAGGGAGGTATAACAACATCCTTCCTGTAACAACTCCCTAGCTATTCTCCTGCTGTCCCGTAGCTGACATGACCATATAGTGGCCATGAGAGGGCACGAAGAAATTGAAAAGTGCTTGGATATATTCTGACTGTAGGACACATAGCAATAACATTATCCTCTGGGATCTCTGAAGGAACCCTAGGAGGCCCTGGCCCTTTTTGCACGTTACCCGTTCGTGCGGCTGGGGGGGGGCGTCTTGCGTGAGAAGCCTCATCCGAAACGCTGCTGCTTCCCAGCTCCTTTGTCCCGCAGGTCGCTTCCTGGTAGCGCAACCGTTGCACTCGCGCCCCTTCCTTCCTTCCGCAGTGCAGTCTGGGAGCTCTAGGCTGTACTGGGGGAAGGAAGCACAACTGCCCTGGTTCGCCGATGCACCGCACGCAGGTAAATGCACAAGGGCGCTGTGAGCATTGCATGAGCACGCAGTATTTTCGGCTTAGAGTCGAAAATAAGAAAATGTGCGCACACCCCGCTTTAGGCTCCTGAGTGTCACGTGAGTGGGAGTGCATCATACGGACCGACGCTCCCATTCACGCAATGCTCAAGGGGCACTCGCGCAAAAAAAACCTGTGTGCAGAAAGAGTGCCTGAAAGATGCCTATTGTGTATCTGGTTATCAGACATAATTAGATGCTTCTTGGCCAAGCCCTGTCCTCTTCTGTTCACTAATTGGATGTACTGGTAGACAGAAAGACCTGCCTGTGCCAAGAGTGGATTTCCACCTGGTGGAATTTTACACTCCATTCCCAGAATGCAGAATCTTGGTCCATGTGTGTGTGCATGTGTTTATGTGTGTGAGTGTTACTTCCTCACTACATTTTAATTTCATTTTAAAAAAAAACTTAAAAAAAGAAAAGAAAAGAAAATGGCTTAACATTTTTAAAAATATCCCTCAAAATGTCTGAGAACATTTTTAAGCCACAGAAATGATGAAGAAGCATAATTAATAAACATAATTGTCCAGGAAAATAAATACTAGCATTACCAGTTTTTATGTGGTTTGACATGTTCCCTCAGTACTCCAAAAAAGTAACGCATTCTAAGCAGTGTCAATATATGTAGCATGTTACTTCCATGGTATAATCTTGGTGCTACTGCCAAACAAGCCCATGTCACCAGCTACAGAAATTCCTATTGTGTACCCAGAATAGGGAATCTGAACAAAAATTTAAATTCAAGCAGCAACAAATCATAGAAGTCAGAATGCTAGAAAAGAATTTTATTGTCTTCTTTAACCAAGCATAGAACAGCAACAGGAAACTTCTGTGTTCACTAAATAAAATTAAAATCTAACACTATCAAGTGAGTAAATCATATAATGACACTACTCATTCAGGGCCTACAGAAAAGGATAATTTTAAGGTAATGCCTCATACCATGTACTTCCTTGCACACTCCCTTACCCTACTACAGTGACAAAAGTCACAATTTCTAGACTGTATTACGGTTACACCTGGGTGTCCAAGTTATAATCTTTTGTATGTGTGCATGTGTGATCTATTTCCGGGACAGCTTTTGTTATGTGCAGCCATAATTTGAACAAGTATGTTCACATATCGTGCAGTTTCTTCCTGGGCAGCTGTGTTTTTTCTGGCAAACAGAAATGGGAAAATCACTTTTGGTTCCTACTGTACAACTGAACGTTGGCAGTGGTGAAAGTATAGCCTGAGATAGGATGCGGAGTGGAATTGCATTCCAAAACCATTGACAGTGAGTCTCTAGAGTTTCCAGTGCCAGGTTTCTTTCCCCCTACAGGTTGAACCGGGCCTCTTTTGCATGTCAAGCATACACTGTTTCACTGAAAAAACTACAAAATATGGAAATATATGAACCTATACACTCTATGGCCATTTCCGCACGAGCCTGTTCTAGCGCGATGATCCCACTTTCAACGTCCTCTGGAATCCTGGGGTTTGCAGTTTCGGGAGGGCCTATGTTTTGATGTACGCCATTCAAGTACTAACCAGGCATGATGATGCTTAACTTCCAAGATTAGAAGTGATATGGAACTTGCAGGGTATTTAGGCCTTTGAATATAATTATGAGACCTTTGAATATAATTATGAACTCTCTTTCTTACTGCCTCATAAGAGAAATTATTGTTCAATCCTCTTCAAACACCAAACTGACTACACCCTTTGTCTTTGAAGAGGTGGCTATGTTTCAGACTTTGCCACTCAAAACATTGTATTTCAACTATTATTAAGCCACACTGCCATGACCATCTTAATTAACAGTGATTCGTTTGACTTTGGAGCTATAGTTTCCTGCCAAGAATGAAAATTATATGCAATGTGACTGCCTAAGGCAGGAAGAAGACAGGAAATGAAAGTCCCATGGAGTCAACATAGTTGCTGGAGTGATGCCAACCCAGGTAGGGTTCTTGCTTCAGGGAAGCTTACAGCACTAGGGAAATTACAGTGACATTAACTGATGACACAATGGACATGCCTTTAGAGGAAAACTTTATTTTATTTTTTAAAAAAGGAAGTGGAAGAAATGATGGAAACTGCAGAGGGGCAGAAAGACAAAGATGAGCATGAGGTACCAAATGCAACTCTTATGCTAAGAGCAGGCAACTATTTTTTCTGATTAGCCCAGGTGAATTAGGGCCTTTCTGCAGTACAATGTTATCGTGCTATTATTCCACTTTAGAATATGTTTACTAATATTTTACATTCATAAAAATACAGTGGATATACATCATTGTCGGCTATATCCCACTCCCCCCCTTCCATATTTTTGTTCTCCAGTTGAATCTATTTTGTTTACATTTACAAAAGAGAACGATTATATTCATTTCTTTCTTAACTTTCTTGTATATTTATGTTTTTATCCAATCCAAAACTTGTTTCCATTCCTTTTCAAAGTTCTAGATAGGTTTGTTTTTGAAAGAAAATGCTAGTTTTTCTGTCTCTACCATATCCAGAACCTTTAATTTGAACTCTTCTAAATCAATATGTCAACCTTGCTGTTGTTATCAGATATAACAATATCTTCTGGTGACTTCTTATCTCCCTTTGTTGCCCTAACCTAACATATTCAACAAATAAAATTCTGGCATCATTTCAAAATTCACTTTACAAATTCTTTGAATTTCATCATGTATCCCCTTCCAAAAATTTTTTGCCCTCCTACAAGTCCACCAAACATGAAAAAAGGACCCAATCTTTTTATCACATTTCCAACACAACACATCACATTCCCATTTTTAGTTATATTCTGTAATCGTTCCGGAGTTATATACCATCTATGAAGCATTTTATAAGAGTTTTCTCTTAAGTTTAAGTTTGGTGTAAATTTTATATCAGTTTTCCATGCTTTCTCCCAAGCTTCTAGTTCAATAGGATGTCCCACATTCTGGGCACATCTAACCATTGTATCTTTAATTGCATATGGTTCCATTTCTCTTTTCAACAATAATTTGTAAAACTTAGAAATTCTCTTCTTTTGATTTCCCTTCATTAATGAATCTAATTCATTCCCTTTTCTCTCAAATCATACAATTTTTGATCCATTTTGAATCTTTCTTTGAGTTGTCACCATGGGGAACCAGTTTAACTCGTATCCATCAGCTTTTACTTCTTCTGCTGTTTGCATTCTTGGTTCATCCCCCTCCCATTTCAATATATCTTGATATGTTAGTAGGTTTCCTTGTTTTGTTGGGGCAATTTTATATGCCTCTTGAAGTAAGGTCTATACTGGAAGTTTTGTATAATATTTCCACTTTATTTGTAACCAAACCTTTAACAATGTCTTCCAGATGCAATGGTTGTTAAACTCTTTATTCACCACTAATCTGTCATAGCATAAATATCCATGCCATCCAAATCTGTTATTTGTTTCTTCCAATTCTTTTGTAGTTGTTTTCTCTAATTGAATCCAGTCTTTGATCCAATCTAAACAACAGACATAATAATATATTATTCCACTTTAAACATCCTATGGAATCCTGGGTTTGCAGTTTAGGGAGGGACACATTGGCCATTTCTGCACAACAAAGCTTTTCCACATCGTCTCACTGCAGTCCCGGGTCCAGAAGGGAGCGTGTCAGCAACGGTCCCCTCTGCACCCACTCGTTCCATGAGGAAGAGAACGCAATGGTGTCACGTCTTCCTTCTGCAGCGCAGCCAGGCTTTTCCATTGCTGCACTACGGAAGGAAGCATCGCCAATGAGCTTCTGCATCTTCCGCATGGCCAGAAGTGACGGGAGTGCCACACGATCACAGGTGTGAAATTGATTTTTTCCATTTTGCAAAAACTGCACAAGTGCAATGCTCTGCAACAGGATGGCAGCGGGACGGCGACAACATCATGCAGATGTGCAACCTGCTGACTGCTGCCGTCCTGTGGCAAAAACACAACAGCAACGTTGTGCGGAAAGGGCCTTACAATTCTTAGCTAGAGAGCTCTTTGGCCTCAGTAAACTACAAACCCCAGAATCCCCAGCAGGGATAATCATAATTCACATCCCTCCAGATTTTCAGCTTACTGCCTGATCTTGGAAGCTAAGCAGGGTCATGCCTGATTAGTACTGGGTTGGAGGACTCCCAAGGAATGCCAGATGCTATAGGCTAAATTTCAGGGAAAAGAAGTTACAAAGCACCTCTGAGTGTTTCTTGCGTAAGAAAACTCCATGAAATGCATGTGTTCACCATAACTTGACAGGTAAGTTGGAGGCACATAATGAACGCGCGCGCACACACACACACACACGTATTCTTCACTTATCTTGATGGTTCCCAACTTTGATCCTCTGGATGTATTATGTTATGCCTCATGGTTTGTGAACTGCAATAAAGGCTGATGATGCTGATTGTATTATGCAGCTCTCAAATACAACAGGCTTCCTCCCAACTTGCTTAACTGAATGCTTTGTCCCTATTACTGCACAACTTGTACTTATGGTTATAGGGAGGGCTGCAGTTGATCAGCTTGAACTCAACAATATCATTTATCATTGTCACTTTTACAACCAATTTAGATAAATGTAGGTGGCCTTGATGGAAATTGTGTTGTGTTCATATGCAGCTGGTTGAAGAATAATTAAACTCTGTCTCTTTCTGGGGTAGGGACGCAGTCCTGATTTGATTAATTGACAGCAGCATATGGCCAGTAATACATGAGTTTTGAGAAGGGAAAGCAACTCAACACTTTCCTGAATTTCAGAGGACTGGGCAATAGAAGAGATTTTACTGGAAAAAGAACAGTGGACAGTTGCCCTCTAAAAGATAAATTGATATTATGAAGACACTGAAGTGTTTAGAGATGGTGCATAATTCTCATTCTATTTTTTTTAATGAGTACTAGAATTCCAGGAAAGATTTTGAGAGTTCTTATATCATTTTCTTTAGCCGCTATGTGTCATAGCCTAGCAATGATCTGTCTTGTGGGTAGGGAATACAGGCAAAATATCATGCCCACACTATGTTTTGGTCTTTCCTTCTTGTGGCTTTTTCCATTGCCACCAGGTAGAACCTTTTATTTCTCCATCAAATGAGTCTCCAAGGTTTCTAGGTATCAAATATCAACTTCAGGTTGTGTGAAGATGGCTTTTGGATTTAGGGTAAATAGAGAGAGAGGTAAAAAGGAGAGAGAGAGAGAACAGTAATTAAAATGGGAAAGGTTAAAGTTCATTAATTTCTGTTAAATTAAAATATCATTTAAAAAACAGTTTAAAATCTGGCTACATGTACATACATTCACACTCTGTATGAACAATTTAGGTCTCAAGTTAGATCCAAAACTTTTTGGACTCCCATTCCTTGGAACATTGTATCCGATGAATATCTGCATCATCCTCTGCTGTTAAAGATACAAGAGCTCTGTGAAGAGGCTAAGTTATTTAAAAAGGGGCTCAAGAGAAATGCAGAAAAATAATTTGGACTTCAGGTTGCATTCCCTTGAAATACATAGAGAGAAAACCCAAGCTTCTGTTTCCTATCTATAATGCTTTTGACTACAAAACTGGTATGCAATGTACTGGCTGGTGGGTTCTGTGTGTTATAGTCTCCCAAAATAACTTTTCTATGCTTGGTTGTAGAAAAGACAGTGCCAATAAATCTAGTTCAGGGTGGGCAAAATGTGCCCTTCCAGATGTCTTTGGATGGTAGCTCCCACAGTCTATGGCGCAGAATGCTGGCAGCTGTACTCCAGCAGCATCTGGAGGGCTACATTTTGTCCACTCTTGCCCTAGATCTTGAGAAATGAAATGAAATGAATCCTGTTCACAAGTAATAAGCTGATTAACAAAGGGAAAAATGTTGTATTCACCAGAGGAGGTTTCAAGTGGGCATCCCAACTGGACTGCTTTGACCATGAGACCTGACGTGAGACTACCATCTTGCAGTCCATCCATAGGTATTATTGTTGGTATTCAAAATCGCCATGTTTATGAAACTATAGGCTCCTGTGGTGTGGCATAACTGAGAAGCTGCTACAAATGATATTGTTGAGTTGCCAAGAAAACTCTCATTTTTTTTTTCTCGCTAGCTAATAGAGCATATGCCATTCATGGAAGCTATAAGAACTTGGCTTCCCGTAACGGTCCAGGAGATGAATTACTACATCCATGAAAGCACAATTGGAGTCTTCGTCTTCTAAGCATAAATAGAAAGCAAGAAATTCAGAAGCAGTGAAGGAAAAGGATATTATTTTCCTTAGAAGCATTACAGTCATGACCCACTTGAAAAAAATGAAGTCTTTTAAACAAGCCAACACAACAAGGCCTGCATCATTAAGATTTATTTCTCATTTAGAAAATCTCCAGGCAAGTGGGAAGCAAAGCAAAAGTGGAATGGATTTAAAAAGGATGATAAGTATTACTTAAATTCCAAGATCAGTCTAATAATTCTAGTTGGTCCAGTAAGAACATGTTTGAATATATGCAAAACCTTAATTTAATCCAGACTATCTCCCATAGAACAGTCACAAGAGATCTAGATTAGATCCTAAAATGCCATTGATAACCATACATGTTATCCAGTGTTCTTGATCTTCAAATCATAGTTGGACAATTAGGAATTGGCTAAGGTCCCATACTCCTTCTGATTGATTCTACCCACTTTACTGTGCCTTGCTTTCAATCACAGTGTTATTTTCTCTTGATGTTATTAACAATGATTAGATTCCTTCATGTGCAGTTTTTGTAAATCTATTTCAGATCCTACTTTCAAAAAAATGAAAAATCTCATTAGAATTTGATATATTCAGGGCTGATTGAGACACAATGCTTTACCAGTTGTCAGCCATTTTCCATTACTGGTCCTCCACGTCTTTGTGTGCTTTGAACTGTAATATTTTCAATTCACAATGAAAACTCAGAACCAATGAGCAGCTAAGGCATAACAAGTCCGTATTAAGTGATCTTGCTTAAGAACATAATAGTGTTTCACTGTTTTGGACTAATATCAACCTTGCCTAGTATTTCTTGAATGAATTCTAGCCCCCTCACCCTAGCATCAGATCAAGGCTGGGAACCTTTGGGTCTTGAGATGTTTGGAACTACAGTTCCCACAATCCCTTGCTGATGGCTGTGCTAGCTGGAAAATATCTGGAGGAACCTGCATTAGATGATTTACCAGCAATTGCCCAATGGTTCATCAGTGATCTCTGTATATTCTCCACACCTCTCTATGCTACACGATTATTAGACAATGGAGAACATAATGTCTGACTTGAGCCTATCAGGTTTTATAGGCAGCATCTCATTTGTTTACTCTCAATGACTTTAACATGGACGCATAAGCAATGACAATGTGCCTAATGTTTCAATATGGCAAAGTACAAGATGACACAAAACTACGGAGCCTTCAGAGCACAGAATGCTCACACTCACTGGCTCAAGATGTTCAGATTAATTAGTTTATTTTATTGAACTTCTTGAAGAGTGACTGCACAGTCTGCACCTACTTCATTTACTCAAGCTTGAAAAGTTGTAAGAACAGAAGAGAAAAGTAAACACGGGAAAAGGAAGAAAGAAAAACCTATTAAAGCATTAATTGCCAAAACACTGACCTTTAATTGTTAAAGCTTTTCAAAAGGCCATGACTATCTCATAGTATAGTTCAAACAGCAAACAAAGTGGAATAAAAATGATAAGCAATACTGCTAATACAGTGATAACAAAAAATCATGATCACCTGGTAGATGGAATGAAGTAGAATGAAAACACTCTGCACAATACATTCAATGCAGAGAGAAATTTAAGGACAGGCAGAGGTTAAAAATACAGCTTCTGTGGGCTTTGAAGCACAAACAAGAAACTCTCCATTTTATAAAGAAAAAATTAATTTGTGCTTTATACCTGTAGAATTTCAGATCTGAAAAGATGGAGGCTAGATGGACACTAGTGCAATGTTCCTGCAACATAGGTCTCATTTGTTCCCCTCTGCAGACACTTGCACCCCCACTCTTTGTACTTTAACTAACCTTCTGTGACTTGCTACACCTGCACAGACAAACCAATTTTCTTCTTATTATTAAATTTCTTCTTAAGTTATTCTTTATTATTTAAAAGAATAAGCAGTGACATTGCAGTTGGAAATTAAACACTGAGATGTGTACTTGACTGGCAAAAATAACTATTTTTCTGTTTTGTAGCAGATAGTAATCATGGGCCATTTTTGCATTTCTGCCTGGGTCCCTCCCAAAACTGCAAACCCCAGAATTCCAGAGGATGTTGAAAGCGGAATAATAGCGCTACAACAGTCCAGTGCGAAAATGGCCATGGTGGTGAACCATAGCATCATAGAATCATAAAGTTAGAAGGGGACCTTTGCTTAGTGCCAGTGGTGGAGCTTGGAGTGTGTGTGGGGGGTGGGGGTGGGGTCATGGCATGAGGGGCATGGCCACTGTGCGAGGCATGTGGCTGCAGTGCATGGAGACATGGCCAGGGCATGCAGGGGTGTGGCTGGGGGGCAGGGTCATGGCTATGGGCCAGGACACCCCCAAAACATTGCTGCTCAAGGCGAATCACCCCCACTGCCCCCATGTCCTTACACAACTGCTTAATACAGAGATGATGATGATAATTCCTGACAGAGTGTTTGTGGACAATGACAGTTGACATAAGAGAACAAAATGCACAAATAATTATAACAATTTTTTTTAATGGAAAAAGTGGAAACTACACAAATAAATATAAAAAAAATTAAATGGAAAAAGAAGAAAGGGACATATCAGCAATAAATAAATTGAAATCATGTCAAATGTTTCGGATAGAGAGAGATGATAGATAGATTTTCTTTAAAAAAAACTCTGGGCTTTTCCGCACTTTGGGGGGAAAACAGGGCAGTCCGTTACTCACCGGACTGGCATGATCCCCCTCCCCGACGATCCACGATGGTCCGGAGCAGCGTGCGCCCGCGCTACACACTCTCCGGTGATGAAAATGGAGGGTTCCGGTTGGCGGAGGCTCTCCACCAACTGGAGAAGCTTGCCAGCCGGAAGCCCGCCCCCAGAAGATCTGCAGACTCGCACTGGCGCGAGCCTGTAGATCTATACTTTAGCAGAGCGATGGACTAGGGCACATCGCGCTATTGAAAGTCCTCTTTTAATCAGTCTTTCAATAGCACGGGCGAGCACCAGTTCTGGGCGTTCTGGAGCAAGCTCAAGTCCAGACAAACAGTAAGTAGTCCGAACCCAGCTGGCCCCCAAATGTGAACGTCCTCGCTGGAGGACGCGCGCCCATTTCAAAAGTAAAATGCAGAAAAGGCCTCTATGTGAAGATTAAGAAAAAAGAGATGCAGAAATAAAACAATTCTGGAGAGAGATAATTTCAAATATCAGACATGTTCAATTTAAAGAACAGAGGTATGTAGCTTCAGTTACAAAAACTACCCTCTATTTGAAGACATCATCCATCTGAAAATCCTTCCAGTCTAACACTGGGTGAAAGATTTTTTTAAAATCTATCTTTATGTTTTAAATGCATTTTTCTGATTTTACTCCTGTAAACTGGCTTGAGTATGTTTTCTTAGCAGAAATTAGGAATATACAATGAACAAATGAATATATGTTGTCATTGCTGTTGCTGTTGTGTCCCTTGAAGTTGTTTCTGACTTAAGGCAACCCTAAGCTGAAACTATCCTGGGGTCCTTGGGGCTGAGACTATGTGATATGCCCAAAGTCACCCAAAGTCTCCAGGGTCGTTGCCCAGTGCTCAAACAACTACATCATGCTAGCTCTGGATAAATATATACAATCACACAAAGGGAGAGCTGGAAAGCAGTTTGAAAGAATTACACAGGTCACCTCCCCACAGTCATCCTCAATATGGTGAGACATGTTGCAATTTGTGCCTATTCATGTAAATTGGTATTTGCATATTTTATGCAAATATCTGGCTGCTCCTTGCCCTTTTATGAGAGCCCTGTTATTGTTGTTGCTGCTGCTGTTGTTGTGTGCTTTCAAGTTGTTTCTGACATAATGGAAACCCCAAGGCAACCTTATCACAGGGTTTTCTGGGGCTGAGAGTGTCTGATGTCCCCAAGGTTGCCCGATGGGTTTCCATGTCTGAGCTGGGAAGAGACCCTGGTCTTCAGAATCATAGTCCAATGCTCAAACCACTATACCGCACTGGCTCTTAGGCCATTTCCACACTAGACTGTTACAGCACTATTATTCCCCTTGCAACATCCTATGGAATCCTGGGGTTCCGCTTGCAACATCCTATGGAATTCTGGGGTTTGCAAACCCCAGGATTCCATAGGATGTTGCAAGTGGAATAATAGTGCTATAACAGTTTAGTGTAGGAACGGCCTTAACAAACAATAATAGGGACTCTCAGTAGTCGGTGATGACTGGGACTCAGGTAGTCACCAGACCAGGATTTCAAGATTTCAAAATGACTGATGACCATGCAAAACTTGGCAGCAAAGAAGTTCTTGCAGCCACAACAAGGTAAACTCAGAGCATTCTTGTGTTTAGTAAAGAGCAGTCATTTGAGGCTACTTCTTTGGGTTTGCTGTATTTAGAGCCTGTAGGATGAAATTAGATTCCTGCTAGAAAACTGGTATTTTGTGCAGACCAGGCTTGGTGCTAAAAAAGGACTTGTTCTACTTTGTTTGCATATCACAAGTGTGAATCACAGGAAAGCATTGTGTGATATATTGGTCACACAACACTTCTATAAATGAAATCATGAAATAAATTGGAAATAGATTTCATATATTGATGCTAAAAGGTTATTTGAGACTTTAACTGTACATAACTCCGGTGAATCAAATTGGAGGGGACCTGGCTGTTTTTGTCTGATAGCTAGTTATGTATTTGGCGAATGTTGCTTTAGCTTCCTCTAATGCATGACTGCTAAGAGGGGACCTGCATGCCTGTTATCTCATGCATTTCATTTAAAAAAAAAATATCATTGCTATGGAATTGTTTGATCTAGTTTTATTTTAAATTTTGTTTTACGGCTTGTTTCTATTTATGCTATGGCATCATCAAGGCAAGGATTTGAAATAATAATGCCAAAATGTTTCTGCTGTTCCCTTACATCTACCAGACTGTCTGCTCAAGCAAACTGAACAGTTTGCAGTGGGTGCTGCATGCTAATAGACATATGTAGAAATCTCTTTGGTCTGCTCAAATGAGACACTTCTATGAAAATCCCAGTGGTGATCCTGTCCCTCTGCCCCCCTAAATTTGAGACCAAGTATACAAATTGCTTGGACATTTTCTTAGCAGGGAAAATAGTACATAATGAAAAAGGTAATTTGGGATATGAAGAAACCAGCTACCCAAGCTACTTATACAGAATGTTTAACCTTGTAAC